>OU898276.1:51784249-52493249 GCA_918026665.1 Diabrotica balteata | reverse complement strand
ACCATCTCGTCCACTGTAACATATTCGGAACAGGTGTAGTTTGTTATACTGTTAGATACGAAACAGTTAAATAAATAGGACATTACTCCAAGTCGATCTCCGTTGGCCTTCTTTTGCTCTCTTATTTCATGGTTGTAAAATCTCATTGCTGTGAGAAGAAATAAGAAGTATTCTTTTACATTGTAGCACGAAAAATTTGCCTACCTAAAACACTTGTCAAAAATAATTAATCGACCTTCTCATTATTAGACGTTATTATACCTGAAAGGTAAAACAGACCCAAAAAGCCTAAGTTCACCTTTATTTAGATGATCGACAAATGTACAGGTTTCCCCATAATTCACACTGAGCTCTGTAATTTTTTCATTTGTGTACTGTAGAATAGAGGCCAACATGTCAGGAGTTATAACAAGTGACCAGGATTCAAGTGGACTGGATGATTTGGTTTCAAAGCAGGTCCAAGAAGACACTTATATCTGTTCCGTCCATAGTTAAATTTTGTTTCATTATTAGATGCTGTTTCACATTCATCGCTTGATAAGCCACTTACGTCAACTTTTAAATTCGTCAATTCGGAATAACAAGGTCGTTTACCAAACTACCTACCAGTGACGCATGAAATTTCAAGTCATGGGGTCAAATTTGACCCCACGATATCAGTTCTGGGTTAATATTTCAAAACGATATTTTTCAATTAAATGAACCATTTTTGAGCTCCCTAAAAATATTCCTGGTGGCGCCCATGACTAGGTTTTTTAATAATTATAATTCTAGTTTGTATCAAACCTTTAATAGACAAAACGACTAGATTAGACATGTAAAATTACAAAAAGTCACATATGGTCTAGTAGTGGAAAATATAAAATCTAACATTTGTGAAACTATTTCTTACATCTACTACTTCTAAAAAGTAACAGGTATTTATACATGTATACCACTTTTAACTATAATAAACAAAGTACTCAGTGAATCAGTTTTAACTATAATAGTTAGTTTGCGAGAGTGTTTATCTATCCTTTATTTATCTAGTGTATTTTTTTTACAAATAACATTTACATAAAACAATTTTTAAATAAATATAGCAGACACAAAAATATAATTAATAAAATCTTCTACCACTCTAAATAGTTCAAAAAATAGTTATAAACTGTCAGCATTATGTCATAAGCACAAAGTGCCTAAAACAGTCTTTAACAGTATATCACAAAATATTTCACATTATTTGCAATATTAAGGAACAATGTAATATCTTCTTGTCCAATATCATGCAATTTTTTTAAAAATAAAAAATATTGTCATGAAACTTGACTTAAACAATAACATAATCCAAATGTGATGATACTGATGGTAAATGAAAATCAATTTGTATTACTCTTAAAAATACCTACCCAAATTTAATAAATACCTACTCAAATTTCAATTGCTGCTTACAGATGTTACTTAGAATATCAAACTATTGTTTTAAACTAGACTTTTTCGCCCTTTTGGCCATGACTAGGAAAAACACTGAAGGTAAAAATTTTCTCAGAAATATCGCTACCCGGGGAAGCAGTGATGAAACTACAATTTCCTTCTTCTTTTCAGCTACTGCTTTTAAAATCGTTTTTGCAACATATTCAGGAGAATATCCGTTCTCAGTATTGCTGTCCATTTCTCCATGACTCGCCCCAGATCCTGTTAAAGCATTCAATGACAGGTTAGTTTTGATGTACCCAGGGCTAACAACGGTTACAGAAATATTACTGGCTGTCATTTCTGCTCTTAAACTGTCACTGAAAGCTTGTAATGCATGCTTTGAAGCGCTATAGGCAGATCTTTCAGGAAGAGCTATTAAACCTTGCACAGAACTAACGAAAACAATTTGTCCATCTTTTCTTTTCTCCATGTCCAAGAGAACCGCTGAAAATTTTAAAAACAAATAATTTATAAAAATTTCACAAAGTTTTATGTAGTAATATCCAACATACACATAAATCAAATTTTTTTTTTGAGTTAATGCCTCGACAACTAATGATCATTGGCATGGTACAGTCAGGTACCTAGTGTAGTGTGTGTGTAGAGTAATTGTCTTGATACTTAGCAAAGTCGACGTCATTGTCTTTGCTAAGAGACGCTAATTGTATCCGAACGTCTGCGGTCCCTCCGGTGAGTACCGATCGCACAAGGAATCAATTTAATTATAATACAGTAAATCCTCTATATTTACTTACTTAGAGAAGAAGAGAAGAACCGACTTAGAGAAAGTTATAGAGAAGCGAATAAAGCTGTCAAGAAGGCAGCAAAGAAAGACAAAAGAAAGTGGGCAGAAAATCTTGCCGAAGAAGCGCGAGTCGCCGATGAACATCAAAACATGAGACAATTATATAATATCACTAAACAACTAGCCAATAAAAGATATACTACCCACCAACCAATTGTAAAAAGTGCTACAGGTGAAGATATTACAACGCCACAGGAACAAGTCAAAAGATGGCATGAATATTTTAGCGAATCTCTAAGTGCAGTCCCAACACCACCAGAAGACGCAGAAAACCTAATACCCAATATCCAACTGAGAATTAACACCAACGAACCAACAACGCAAGAAATAGAAATGGCCATAGAAAAACTGAAAGCACACAAAGCAGCCGGCCCTGACAATATTCCACCAGAGTTGTTAAAAGCTTGCCCAGGTACAGTGGCAGAGCTAATCCAACCACTCTTGAAAAGGGCTTGGAGAGAGGAAAAGTTCCCCAAAGAATGGAAAACGGGATTAATAATAAAGATACCAAAAAAGGGTGACAGAAGATATTGCGAAAACTGGAGAGGAATCACACTTCTGAATACTATAAATAAATTAACAGCAATAATTATAAACAACCGACTAACAAAGAGTGTAGAACCAATGTTGAGGAAGGAACAAGCCGTTTCAGACCAAACAGATCATGCGTGGACCAAATTAACACACTAAGAATAATTGTAGAACAGTCACAGGAATTCAACTCTCCTCTCTTTGTGTGCTTTGTGGACTTCAAGAGAGCTTTTGACACGCTCACACATACGGCCATATGGAAAGCACTGCAGGAAATAGGAATACCAGAAAAAATAGTAAATCTCATCAAAGAACTCTACAGTGACACAGAAAGCAAAATCCTACACAACGGCATAACATCTGACCCAATAGCTATGCTAAACGGAGTAAAGCAGGGCTGTGTTTTATCCCCTTTACTATTTAACATTGTACTGGACTCCGTACTAACAAAGGTAAACTCTAATAGAGGAATTTACTGGGGATTAACAAACAGACTGGAAGACCTAGATTACGCTGATGATATATCCTCCTAGCACATACAAAACAGGACATGCAACTCCAAGTAAACAAAGTACAAGAAGAATCAAAGAAGGTTGGTCTAGAAATAAACACCAACAAAACCAAAGAAATGCGATTTGGTACCAGAAACAACCAACCTATTATGATCAACGACCAGAAAATTGAGAGAGTAGCGGAATTTGTATATCTGGGCAGCATAATTGACTGTAATGGGGGTACAGAGCGTGATGTACATGAAAGAATAAATAAGGCTCGCAACGCCTACAACATGCTTAACAACATATGGAAATCCAGGATTTACCCAACTAAAACGAAACAAAAAATCTTCAACACAAATGTAAAAGCTGTATTACTGTATGGCTGCGAAACGTGGAAGATATCAGCACCCATAGTACACCAATTACAAGTTTTCATTAATAGAGCGTTACGAAAAATCCTTCGTATATTTTGGCCTAACCGAATCTCCAATGAAAATTTATGGAACCAAAGCAACCAAGAAAATGTCATAAAGCAAATAAGGCGAAGAAAATGGAGATGGCTGGGCCACACACTCCGTAGACCGCCAAATGACATTGCCAGGACAGCACTGGATTGGAATCCCCAAGGCCGACGGAAAGTAGGCAGACCTAAGGGAACTTGGAGAAGGACAGTACTGGACGAAGGGAGAACAATGGGAAAATCCTGGCTTGAAATCAAAGCACTAGCCAGAAATAGAGTTCGCTGGAGACACTTTGTGGAAGCCCTATGTTCCTCTTAGGAATCTTGGGACTATATATATATATATATATATATATATATATATATATATATATATATAATATAAATCCTCTATATAACGGACCTCTATTTAACGGACCTCTATTTAACGGACCTCTATTTAACGGACTTCGGATATAGCGGACAAAAAATCCGAAAAATGTAAAAAAAAAAATATAAAAACATACTGTTAATATTATACATGCTTAACCCGTCAAATAACACTGTATTTTACAAAGAATTTCAATAAAATTTAGCATAAGAGGACACATTTCTAATAGTAATATTTATATACTTTTTTGCTGAAAAATAATGTTTTTTCGTTGTGAATGAACACATAGTATACACCAGTAAATAAGTTAAAATTTTCGCAATCCTACCCTTTAAGTATGGACAAACGAAAAAGAATCAATCTAACGATCAATCAAAAACTAAAGAATATACAGAAGTTGGGAGTCTGGAGCTTCTGTGTCTCATATATGTGATCAATATGGCACAGAAAAGCAAACTTTCGGACATAAAAAAAAACAAAAGCAAAACAAATAAATCCACATTAATGTGTGATGTAGGAGAGCACAGCAATCTCAGAAAACAAATGAAATTGGCTCGTGAAACTTCACTGGAAGAAGCAATCTTAAAATGGTATGGCCAACAACGTTCTCGTGGGATCCCGGTCTAAGCAGTCAAATTGAAATCTACTACAATTAAATTAGCAAATCATATGGGCATACAAGTGATGAATGGCTCTGGTGCCATTCGCAAAAGGCACGGAATCATGAATAAAAAAATTTACGGCCAAGCTTCAAGTCCACCAGAAGAAGAAAGATAACCTTTTAGGCAAAAATTAGTAGCACATATAAGTAACGAAATGCTGTTAAAATATAGAGTCTCAGATTTACAATGTTGACGAAACTGGTTTGTTATGGCGTACTTTGCCTGAAAGCGCACAAGCCTCTAAATATGAAAAATCGAATTATGGAATAAAAATCAGCAAGGACAGGATCTCGGCACTGCTTTGTGTTAACGCCGATGGCGTTTTTGACTCCTATAATAGTTGGTAATTGGCAAATTTCGTAAACCTAGAGTTTTAAAAGATATAATGCATCATATGCCCGTTTCGTCTAAGAAGGCATGGTTCACCTCAGATATTTTCAAAAATTAGTCCTTTTCAATGGGTATGCCCAGATTTAAAAGGTAACACAAACCTAATTCTAACTAAAATAATCTAAAAAATGCAATACTTTATTTCCTATGAACATAGGTTATTAAAAATCTATAAATATGTTAAACATTGTAGCATTTGTATTTCCCCTCATATATGTTAAAACACCGAAAAATATTCTCAATCTTTTTGCGTCGCTGAGATTGACAATATAAACATTTTTAGTTTGTTTATATAACACAGACATAGTTTGTTTATATAAGAGTCAGTTCATTGTTTAGTCCGGATTTTTCTTTTTTAAAGTCGTAATGGTTTTTCGTTATTCGTTTTTTGTTATCGGAAATTCAGGTGTAAAGTGGTAGTAGCAGTTAGTAGTTAGTGAGGAGGGAGATTTAGATTTGGAAAGAGATAGCTTTCGGCGTGTAATCTTCAAGAGCCAGCATTTTTTTAAGTTGAGAGGTGAATTTGGGTTCAAGGTTCTATTTGGCAGTTTTTGTTGAGTTAATCACTGATTGGTTGTGCTGTGCCCTATGTGAGAGATTTGTAAGACAGCGTTTTCAACCATTTGAGAGGTATACATGGTTTAAAGAAATTGAGTGGCCGAGTTTTGAAGATTGCAGTTTGTTGTCACTCAGCTTAATCCGAAGCCTGAGTCAGTGTTGAACTTCCCAAGAATTGTCCATTTTGTATTCCATGGTCACCCCAGATTATTTGCAGTTTGTGTGGGACACAGTTGTGTGTCGTTTGCAGTGTTTTTGATTCATTTCTTAATTTTATTTCTAATAATTATTTAAGTATTTTAAACTAGTTGTAAAATTGTTGTAACTGTCACCCAACCTGTAAGATTTGCTGATACATTTTGTTATTATTATTTGTAATAACTGTTGATGTAAAGTAATAACAAATATGTAATGTTTCTCTCTAAACCAGGAGTTGTAGACTTATTGCCTTTAAAAATATTTTCATCCTTTAATATTCTTTAGGAAAGAAAAGCCTTTCTTTGTATCCAGCAAGAGGATTTTTTTAAATGGCGTCCATTTCAAATAGTTTAGGAACATTCCTTGTGTTTTGTTGCCCACGAAATCTCTATAAGTATTTTTTTTTTGATTTTTTTCTTTGTAGTTAGCCCCATCCAGTCCCTCTCTTATTTACTTACTTACGACCCAACTCTCCAACCCAAAAAAAGGGTGGGTTTTTAGCAAATGTTTTGGTTTGTTTGATTACCCTACCTCCAGCCCAGTAATTGCTCAGTCACCACTTTCAACCCCCTATAAGTGATACCCAATGTGGTAGACAAATTATATAGTTACAACATACATTAAACATTAATTTAGAAAAAAAAAAACTTTATTACCTAATTTCTAATTAAAATTAAAATGTTAATTAAAGCTTAATAACTGTTAAAACTTAAAAAATGAAATTAAATAATATAATAAAGTTTTTATACAAAAGACTTTATTATTTAATTTCTTTTCCAATAATCATGACTTACAAAAGTGATAATGTAAAATTAAGTGTAAGGTGCAAAGAGCAAACCATAAAAATCATGTAAGTATTTCTAGATTAACTGGAAAGTACTTTGCATTAGAAATGCTTCTTAATTGTACCAATTGTACAAGAATTAGACCATGGAATAAGAAAAATCTTAAAAAGAGTAAGAGTGAGATTGCCTAAGAAGTTAGAGCTGTGACTATACTGAGTATTACTATGACTATACTTAATAGTATAAATAAAAAATGAGTACCATGTAAAATACTTAAAGATATTTGATAGGATATACAGTGAAACCTCAATTATCTGTCTCTCCATTAACTGTCACCTCTGTTAACTGTCAGGGTCCTTACAACTAAAGTTATGTATTGACTACATAAGCAAAAATTCAGTCATTATGTTTATCTAAACAATTTTGTTCTAACAGCCAGCGATTCAATCACAATTTAAACAATGACAAATGAATGCGGAAAAAATCCACAAATGGTGTTCCTTTGTCTGGACCAATTGTTGTCAAAAAAGCGTTGTTTTTCAACATGAAAATGGCGATCCTTCAGTCAAAAGAAGCATCACGGTAAATGTGAACTGAAAATCGAAGGTGAAAAGTTTAGCGCCTCAAGTGTTGAAGTTGTTGACGAATATAAAAAAAATTTGAGCTATAATTGATGAATATAGTTTGACACATGATCAAGTGTTCAATGCGGATGAAACTGGTTTAAACTACAAAGCATTGCCAACGAAAACACTAGTTTTCGAATATGAACAAAGGCATTTCTCATTTTGAACAATGCACCTGGCCAAATATCAGTCCTTTTTCTGTCTATGTATACAACATTATTGATATAACCTATGGATCAATCGGTCATTAACACTTTTAAAAGACAATACAGGAAAAAAGTTATTCATTATGGAAGGGGAATACTATTTGCAAGAATACTGGAAAGCATAGAATTTTAAAAACGGAAGTAACGCTGAAAAGAGCATGGAATAAATTATGGCGCAAATCAACCAAAGATGAAATTGCACCTGTTACAGCCAAGTGTGAAGCGTAACAAATGAAGTTATGACTGAATCAACTATTTTGCTTTCGTTGCCTAAAGATGACATAAACAAATGTTTAATTTGTGATGAGGACATAAACAGCTATCGGTTGCTGACAGATAATGAAGAAGCCACAAAAGTAGATTGCATAATCTTACGCCAATTGATTAAGAAATTCAGATGTTGCAAAGTGTGAAGGAACAGTAAAACAGAATGTTTTAAACCAAATTGATTCGATTGTATGAACACAAATCCATCGTATATTGTCAAACAAAACATACAAATAAAATTTGAACTATGAATTTAAGTTGTACTATGAATTTTTATATATTTTTTTAAATGTTCTGTTAACAGTCTTTTAGTTTTTCGTCATACCCTTGGTCCAGTGCCCTGATGGATAATTAAGATTCCACTGTAGTATATAAGTAAAGTTCAAATTACCTTTTGTTAAAGCAATAGTGCCAAAATAATTAACCATCATGATCTTCATATCAACATCAACATTGGTTGACAGTACATTACCTCTATGAGATACTCCACCATTATTAATTAGTATGTCTATTTTTCCTGTGATTGATAATATTTTCTTTACTTGTTCTAGTAAGTTATCAATATCTGCTAAGTCAAGAGGGATGATAATAGGAGGATGTGTTTGTACAGTACTATGTGAATGTAACAAATCGGTTCTAACCCTTTCTAATTCTTGTCTTCTCCTTGCACATAATACTACTTGGCACCCTTTTTTGTAAAATTCATGGGCTAGAGCTTCTCCTAATCCTGAACTTGCGCCAGTAATAACCACCACCTTAAAAATAATTTTTATTTACTAAAGGGAAATTTTTGTGTTCAAATTAAAACTGTGGAAATGCATCGAGACTGTTGTTAGTAAAACATAGTTATTTATAACCTTACCTTTCCAAATAACTCATTTAGGCCCTTTTGTAAGTACAAAGCTCTGCATATTCTAAATATGATCCATGGCAATGATACAGCTAGAGAGACAGAACCCACCAAACTTAAAGATTCATATAACTTTTTGGCTTCGCTCATTCTGTTTTTTACGGTTAGACCAACTGTGTGAAACATTTGCGAGTTGTTCAGAATATTAGAACATAATTTGAACACCTTGAACTATGAACTTTTCAACAATATCTGACTTATAGATGATATTTAACCAATATTTGATGTCAAAAATTTATTTACAATAAATAAATAAATTTTTATTGAATAAATATGATAGCGTTTATCGGTAAATAATTTAAATAAATGTCAGTAACAACTTTGTTTATGTTATGTTATATTAAGAAGATATATAGGTTACACACAATACGTGTCACTGTCATAAACTCACAAGAAATAAATCGGTCACAGTAAATAGTGACACATTGATTACTGTTCTGTGATTGTGATAGTGGTGTGGTTGGATTACAAAACAGGGTTAGGTCCATTTGCTCTGATTCCATATGTAAAAATTCTTTAAAAATTGACGTTTAAGAAATGGTTTAAGACGTGTTAAGATGGTCGGCTAGAAGTTGTGAGAAATGGAACAAGCTCTTCTAAAATGTGTTGATTTTGTGTATCGGCAAAGCAGCGTCAATTGAGTTGAGACATTTATAATATGTACTATGGGAAATGGCAGTCTTTATTGCGAATTGCTGGCCATGGTTGGGAATATCTACGCCATTGGATATACTTTTTATGTATACTTCATCTAATTTACTAACTGTTTTACGTCATTATCATTGACAGAGATCGAAGTTGACATAGTTGCCAAAATATAAAAAATCCTGAATCTATTTTAAAACAAATAGGTCACATAATTATTGCAAAAGTATTACCACAGAATAATAAACGATCAGAATGCTCATTCTCCATGGAAAATTAAGTACGCGCATCTCGTTCGCGCAGACGTTCCGCCATGTTTTAGAAGGAACCAGAGTTGTTTATGTGGTGTGCATAGAAAAATTAACCCGGTTTAATTGACTTACGAAAATTATAGACATACTATACAATTATATTAACATTGTTAAATATAATAACATAAATAATAATATAATTAAACATAAATATATTTTAAATATATTTATGTGTAATTAAACATAAATTACATAACCTCGCAAATCATATGTCTGTGTTATGTGTTTCTTTCTAAAACATGACTCGCGTGCTGAAAAAGTTCAAAGGCGGCATCTGAGAGTGGGCATTCTGATTGTTTATTATTCTGTGGTATTACCATCTCTTTACAACGACTATTTAAATTTTTACGTAAAATTTTTGAAATAAAACACACTAATTTTGTTCTAAAACGAACAGATTTTATTAAATAGGTAAAAATATAAAACATGAGGTATTCACTTTAAAATTCAAAATAATAAACTACAACACCGCAACTGTCAAATAACTGTTAAAAATTTATGCCAAAATATCACCTTCGTTCGATTATAGTTACAGTGTGTTCCGAACAAATATTCTTCATAAAAACGCTTTATAATGCATTTATACAAATTAAATGAAACATATTATTGTGTATTTCTTCAAGTTAACAGTAATAGAAATCTTAAAATAATATTTCTACGCATATATAATGAAATATGTCTAGTGGCTGTAATGCCAGTGTACTCGGTAAAGTGATTCTAAAAAAGAACACACCTACCGCCTAAATATTTCGTGTTGGTATCATGTGATCTCACGGATTATGACGCAGATGACGTGTAACGGTAAGTAAATTAGATGAAGTTTAAGTACTTTAAAACCATGTGCACTCATTTCGGGATAACATGGGGATAACATTATAAACAAAAAGAAGAAATCTATAAATGTAGCAAACTTCAAGTTAGCGAAACAGCTGTAAACCAAAATAAAAGAAGTGCAGGTTGCAAGTAATTTCCGTTAAACCGTTAGAGCGGTTAAAACGGTCGAAATTTGAATAAGAAATATCGTAATTATTGAATTTTAATCAAATATTTATTATTTTAAGGAATGAAGATCGGTAATCACGTTTACTGCTTATATCTAGTTCTATTTTTACAAGGACATGTAATTTTTGGGAATTGGATTAAAGACATTGGAACATTTCTTAGTTTTCAGCAGAAACACCAAGAAGACAATGAAAATATTGAAATTTATCAACAGAAAATACCTTACGAAATATCATCGACTGACGAAAACTTCTTGAAGGAAGCTGCAAAACTAACAGATCTTGTTTTGTCTGAGCTTGACTCTTGTCAACATAGGGTAACTATTGTATTATTATCAATATTATAGCTCTATTACCAGTTTTCTTTACAATTTTCATATTTTTGCAGTTATATAGTGTACATACATAAGCAATAACTTGATGTTTCATTTGCTGACTACTTTCCTATTTCATTATCAGTAATATTAGTAATTGTACTTGAATTTATTTAAGTTCAAAAGTTTTTGGTGCTTTACTTTTTGCACTTTTGAATGTTTTTTATACACTGATGTGTCAGTATAACTTTCTTGTTATTTGCAATTACTGCCTTGGTCAACTATCTGCTACTCTACTGCTCTTGTGGCTCCCGAGTGGTTTTGCTTGAACACTTCACTGTGTTCCTACTTAGAGATTTCACCTGGAAAATGATTATCTAGCAGGAGGATAATATAATGTAAAAACTATTTTAGTTTAAATATTAGTTTATGAAATATAACCCTAACAAACAACAAGATCTGTGTGTAGTTTATAAATATTTTGCACAATAATCAATATTAATTAGGAACCTTTATTATCAATTAACTTGTTTTTTCTTTCTAGGTGATCTTGAAATTAAAATCTGATTGTGATAAACTAAATGATGAGCAGTTAGCAAAGATGGCAGTACACCTATTAAACTGTCAGTCTTGGGTTGAAGGAAGACCTATATATGCTTGTACAGATGAAATGTCTATCAAAGATTGTACAATATCTATGGACTCTGACACTTGGACAAGTTATCACCTAATGAGCAATAGAGCAAGAGCAGTTTGTTATTCTATAAGACAGAGTCAGTTCCGAGGTTTGGCAGAACATACTGTGAATCGACTAATGGAGGCAGCTAAAAATCAATTAAAAAATCTAGGAGAGATTACAAATACACAGCAAGGTTTAAAAGACATTACAGAAAAAACATACTATACTCTTAAAGAAGGTCAGAGAAATTTGTTTGAACAGCAGGACGATTTGAAAAAAGCACAGTTTGTGGGACAACTAGCCATTGAGGATAATATTAAAAGATTATCTGACGAAAAAAAATTGATCAGAGAGACCCACGACAACTTAGTTATAATGACAAAAGCAGTACAAGAGAAATTAGAAACTTCTTTAAATCAATTACAGGATCAGACTGATGAAAGTAAAATTAATCATAGGGAGTTACTTAATGATTTGCTCATTATTCAAGAAAAAACTAAAGAGATCTTTGAAAAAATAGGTAAGTTATTACTAGCTGATTGCTGATTTTTATTCAAAACTGATTTATCTTTGGTATTTTTAAAGTTGAATTTGTCAATTTTAAGAAGTTTTTAACACATGTCTTTTATCTTCTAATTGTATAGAATATAAAACGAATTTTTCCACAAAACAGTTTTCAATTACTGACATTTTGTAATGCAGGATGAAAAAAAATGTGATTCTTCTGGAAAATGTATGGCATGCCAATAAACAGTGAAATTATGTCAACACTCACTGATATATCATTTGGTATTGTTATTATATCATGTTATTATGTCGAATGTGAAAAGTGGTACTTTTCAGGAGATGAAGATAACTCTTTTTTACAGAATCCTAAATCAGCGCCTTGATAAATGGAAAATTTTTTATATTATTTAGAGTGATAAGAAAATTGACCGTTTACCGTTTTCTTCTTCAAAAAATCACATTTGTTACTTTGCTTTTTGTATTAATCACCGATTTGTTTTGGTCGAATGTTTCAAAATTGCGAATGTGACATTTTTAACAGTTCATATTCGCTCCGTGCGTGACTGATGCGACACCTACCGCCTTCATCTGACAATTTTGGAGTCCCAATTTTCAGGTTAAATATATGACATATGTTTGACATTGTTAAATACATGCGAAATTGACAATTATTAATAAATTAGTTTTTTAACTATATTTTTTCAGTTTATGTACAAAATAAATGTAGTATTAAAAACTGAGTTTCTCAAAATTCATCATAATATATCTTTTCAACTCCAAACGGAAAAGAAAGCGAAAAATCTAGTACTGGCAAATCAAGTTTTTCACGCAAAAGAGCATATAATTAAAAACAATAATAGTAAAAGTTATGATATAAAAGCTAAAGTCATCTGCAGTTAGCTTGAAGCCTTATGAAATATCATTCAAGGTAAATTATTTAAATTGTTCCTATTTCAATTGCATAAAAATGAAAAAATGTGATATTTACTTTTTCATATTAATATCACGAATTCATCTTTTTCTTTTCTCTAATTTATATGTAATCTTTGGGAACCTATAAAAACTACACTCACTGTTTTTGCTATTATTAGCAGAATTAAATACGCAACATGTATTTGCACACATTTTTGATAAAACTTATGCGTAAAAATATTTTGTCCAATATTCCAATTTTGTCATATTTCGCCGCTACACACGCTGGCATCGTTTCAATGTACCCCTGCCATGGTCACGCACGGAGCTAATAGATCTAATTTTAACACATTCATATTCTTAATTGAAAAGGAGGAGAATTAAAATAATTTTAATGTTTTTACAAAGTTTATTACAAATCATTTAATTAAAAATTGAAGTTGTAAGATAAAATGGGAAAATTACGTTTAAAGAAATTATTAAAACTATTTTTATGACAGTATTTATTGCTAGAAAATTAATGTAATTAGAAACGTAACAAACATTAAAGTTAAAAATAATCACAACACATTAATTATGGAACTTCACGTCCTGTAGATACCTCAAGTACTCAGTGATTACCCTCAATTGTTGTAAAATAATGTTAAATTCAAAGTTTTAAATTTTGAATTAAATGTTATCAATGCTTCAGTGGCGTCAGGTTGGAAGACAATATCTGGCAGTACCAGATGTTGGTAAAGATTGGTAATATTGGTGGTATGGCCTAGGTGTTATATTATGTTCACATGGTGACACGAGGTTTTTTTTCTTCAAATCTATGATTGGGAGCCTTTCTTCGTATGCTTTAACAGGGTTTGTACTATTTTGTTTGCCTCTTTTTTGTTTGGTTTCAAGAGATAAAAAGTTTACGTCAATGCTAGTATTCATGAAAAGTTTCTTCATAAAGTGCCTCACTGAAAGAACTTCTTGGAAAAAACAATTTACACAATTGTGAACACATACGTTTTCTTCTTGTCATTAATGTTTAGTATTTTCGAAAATTTGCAGATTGTAATTGAATAATTGTATTAATTACAACACTGAAACTAATCAATGTGACACATTCGTCATTTTGCGTTGTACAAATAATGTCTTTAGTTATATTTATACAAAACAAAAGTATCGAATATTTCATTTTTGTCAGTTTGCAGTATATTCGATATTTTGAGCAAAACAAAATGACAAAATGGTATTTTTTCCCGCGTTCCTTATAAGCTACAATTTCGATATTTTGCTACAAGGTGTATCACATCTAATGCAAGGACAAGGTATCAAATCTGAAAAACCTGATTTTTCACATTCGACAGTTGGAAATGGTAGGGATAATATTCTCTATTTTCTCAATAGTGTGTAGAATTCTCAACGTAAGTTTCAAACCAGTCCATGAATGGATTTAGTAAAGTTGTTATGGAAATAATTTCAGACCAAGGTCTATAAATATGGAAAACACTGCATAATTCCAATTTTTTACAAAAATGATGCACACAAATATCAGATCTAGGTCCATCATTTCAAATTACAAGTTTTTTTCTCTTATGTAGTATTTATTGTCTAAATTGAAAAATTATGATTGTTCAAATGCTTGTTTTCCTAAATATTAAATTAATATATGGATATGTCTATTTTTTACACTGATGGATGTAGTAACTAAAGAATGGGAAGATATGAATGCAGTATGGAAGAAGGGAAAAAATACCATTAAAAATGTAATTGCTGTCATATAGTCATGTGAAGGTAATTAACAGTAGATGTGCAACTACAAGTTACTAACATTTCATTAGATTAACAATTCTAAAATGTTTGTTACAAATGACATTGGTGGAGCTTCAGTTTTTTTTTGAGTTTTTGATAATGTATATGAATTATTTATTGATAATATTTTCCTTTTTATTTTAAGAAAATGTCTTAAAGTTAAAGGGTCTTCCAGATGGTCGAGTGGTGTTTAGTTTCTCTTAATTTGGAATATTTGCAAGTCAATTGTCACCCATTGTATCAATGTGATCTCACCATCCTCTTTTTCTAGCTCTAGACTATTTTACCATGTCTTGGATGTTATAAAGGGTCCTGATATCACTGCTCCTCACTATATCTTGCCAATAATTGATTTAGGTTCTTCATTTCAGGCATTATTTTAATTTGTCTATTTAATTTTTTTGCTACCATTTCAAATCTGTATAGTAGTCACTATAGATTGTCCTCATCTTCACATATTATCACTTCATCATCAGTATAGCAAAATATTTTAAATTCTGTATTGTCTATTCTCCAACTTCTTCTTGCAGTTTTCACTTCTTTCATGATATGATCCATCTTCTTCTTCTGGTTCCTATCCGTTTCGGATGTTGGAAATCATATTGGCAATCATAACCTTGCTCGCTGCGGCTCGAAACAGCTCCGTTGAGGTTTTCTTAAACCATGTTCTTAAATTCCGCAGCCATGATATTCTCCTTCTACCGGGTCCTCGCTTACCTTTGACTTTACCTTGCAATATAGACTGTAGCAGGAGTAACGGTGCTCATTTCTCATAACGTGTCCCAGATATTGCAATTTTATGCGTTTGATTGTAAACACAATCTCTGGTTCCTTCTTCATTTTTCCTAGAACTTCCTTGTTCGTGATCCTTGCTGTCCATGATATTCTCAGCATTCTTCTATAAAGCCACATCTCAAATGCTTCAAGTTTTTTAATAGTGGTGTCTGTAAGCGTCCATGCCTCCGCCCCGTACAACAACACAGAGAAAACATAGCATCTCAAATGTCTCATTTTTGTATCAAGGGATATGTTGTGACTTTTGAAGATGGCGCTCATTTTGTTAAAGACCGTTCTTGCCTTTCCCATGCGGCACTTTATTTCCTGTAAATTGCTCCAGTTTTCGTTAATAATAGTTCCCAGGTAACAATACTGTTTTACTCGCTCTATCTGCGTCCCATTAATGTATAGATGAGCCCCGTTTATATTCTCCTTGCTGATAATCATTTGTTTCGTTTTGTGGGTATTAATGTTTAGTCCGTACTGTTGACTGTACTCGTTTATTCTGTCCATTAGCCTCTGAAGTCCCTCTAAACTATCTGCTATCACCATGGTGTCGTCGGCATATCTAACATTGTTTACTCTTTCACCATTTAGAAGGATGCCTTCGTCTATTCCGTAAAGAGCCTCGTTAAAAATTTTCTTTGAGTACATATTAAATATCAACGGCGATAGAATACATCCCTGTCTAACTCTACGTAGTATTTTTATGTGATCTGTTTCTTCTCCGTTAATTTTCATGTATGCGGTCTGATTCCAGAGTTCTGAAATTATTCTGAGGTCTTTGTCATCCAGGTCTGCCTCTTTTAAAATATTTATCATCTTTTGATGTTGAACTCTATCAAATGCCTTTTCATAGTCGATCAAGCACGCGTATACGTCGCAGTTAACGTCCCTGCATTTTTGATCAGTACCTGTACTCCGAAAAGTGCCTCTCTGGTACCCACTGCGTTAATGAAGCCGAACTGTCTGTCCGATATTTGTTCCTCGCACTACTTATAAATTCCTCCATGGATGACTCTAAGAAACAGTTTCAACATGTGGCTCATTAGGCTGATTGTTCGATATTCTTCGCACTTTTTAGCCCCCTGTTTTTTAGGTATCGCTATGAATTCTGATTCTAGCCATTTATCGGGGATGATTCCTGTATTCTATATTTTATTGAAGATAGCCGTGATCCAAATTATTCCTTCTTCCTCCAAGAGTTTTAAAAATTCAGCTTCGATATTATCAGGCCCTACAGCTTTCCTGCTTTTCATCCGTTTTATTGCTTCTTCTACCTCGGATTTAAGTATGTCCGGGACCGTCATCCTCTCTGAAAATGGATGCCTACAATCCGTTCTTTGATCTTGAAAAAGTGTCTCCAAATATATTCTCCATTTGTCTTTCATCTCTTGGGTGTCAATGATTAATTTTCCATTGGTGTCTATGAGTTTCATTTGTGTTCGCTTTTTAAAAGTGCCCGTTATTTCTTTTACCTTTTTGTGTACATTAAAATTGTCATGCTTGGCTTGTAGTCTTTCTATTTCTTTACATTTCTCTACAGCTTCTTTTTCTTTAGCTTCTCTTATTTTTCTTCTGATGTAAGCCTGCATTTTTTATACTCATCTTTATTTCCTTTAATTAACCTTCTGCGTTCCATTAAGTGAAGGATTTCTGGAGTCATCCAAGATTTCTTCTTTGTTTCTTTGTTTGGTTTTAGCAGATCTTGTATAGTTTTCTTAATTATTTCTTCGAATTGATTGATTTCTCGTTGGATGTTATTTTCTTCTTTTAGTTGTTTAACTTGGTTGTTAATATATTACCCCACTTGCTTTTTAACTTCCGGATGTTGCAGGGCTGTCATGTCGTAGTTAAGTCTAGACTTTTTCTTTATTGTCTTCAGTCTCACATCCATAACTCCCACTAAAGGTAAGTGGTCAGATTCAATGTCCTCTCCTGGATATGTTTTGACAGATTTAAAACTGTTTCTGAATCTTCTATTTACCAATATATAATCTATCTGGTTCCTAATTACGTTATGGGGTTTATCTGCTGATGCCTTCCATGTATACAATCTCCTTGGTGGTAGTTTATAAAATGTGTTCAGAACCACGAGCTCGTTATCTTCTGCGAATATTTCTAGTCTGTCACCTCTTTCGTTTCTTTGTCCTAACCCAAAAGGTCCGATTAGAGACGTTTTCCGTTCTGCTCCAAGTTTTGCATTGAAATCCCCCATTATGATGCTGACTTCATGTTTAGGTATTCGTTCTAATATATCCTCTATGCTTTGGTAGAGAGTCTCTACTTCCTCGTCGTCTTTATCTGCAGTGGGGGCGTATATTTGTATTATGTTTATATTCACTGGATTGGCTCTTATTTGCCGTAGTATTACTCTGTTGGACACTGGGACAAAATTTAAAATACATCTACTAATTTTTCTCATTATTATCACACCAACTCCATGCTCTAGTTTTCCATCTAGTGACCCTGAGTAGAATATTCTGTGATCTTTTTTGTATGATCCATAAGGATGGTAAATGAGACCAGGCTGAGACAATCCTCTTGTCTAATTTCTGTTAAGGTTGGTATCTTGTTGAACAGCTTATTGTTTGCTCTTGTGAAACCACTGTTCCCATGTTGATGCAATAATACATATTATGGTTGTTTTTGTAGGTTTCATTCTCAAATGATGGTATAAATCCAATTTATCTGTTTTTTTATAATTTAGTTTAATTCTATTAATTTAATTATTATTAAATTTGTAATGTAATGATTTAATTTTTCCCAATAGTTTAATTTGAAATGGTTTTATTTTTAGAAAAATCTTCATCATTATTAATTAAACAAAATGAAGACTTCAACCGGCAATACAGATCAACATTTAAAAGCCTGCAAGAAATGAACAAAACAGTTAGTGATTTGGTTGTACTAGTCAAAGGAACTTGGTTATCGTTAGAAGAAAGACTTACATGGATAGTAGCGGCATTAGGTGGAACAGATACAGCTATAGATAGAATATATATTATCATATGGCACTGTGCATTTATGCTAATCGCCATGTTAACATGCGCCTTTTTGGCAGCTAGGTCTAGCACAAGGTTCGTAGTCGCGTTGCTACCGCCATTAAACCTTGCAGTAGCTTTACATGGTCAGTACCAATATTTAGATGTTTTTAGTTTGGTTGTTGCGATTGGATCATTTGTAATAGGTAAGAACTAAATATTTTTTACATAATATATTAATCAGAAAGAGATTTATCACTGCCGAGTATTTGCTAACAATTTATTTTTATTTATTTAGTACACGGGATAAGTCATTAGCAGTTTAAATTCATCATCATCATTGGTGCTACAGCCCTATAAAAGAGCCTCCACTTTCCCAAGTCTATTATGCCAGTCAGTTCTATCCATTGCCAGTTTGCTGCGCCTATTTTTCTACAATCCTCATCTTCACCATCCCTCCATCTGAGTTTTGGCCTACCCCTACTTCTAATTCCCACAGGTTAAGACATAAGGATTCTTCTAGGAGCGTTGTTCTGCTGTGATCTTGAGATAGTACGTCTTTACCACCAAATATATATTTATATCTGTGATATATCTCGTAGTTGTACCTCCTTCTCCAAACACCATTTTCACAGATGCCACCGAATATTCTTCTCAGGATCCTTCGTTCAAATATAATTAGGAGGTTTTCATCTGCTTTGGAGATGGTCCATGTCGCTGATCCATATGTCAACACTGGTTGTATAAAGGTTTTGTATATGGTTATTTTTGTTTTTTGGCTTAAGTTTCTGCATTTCTCTCATATTGTGTCTACTCAATCCAAAATAGCATTTGTTGGCTAGGATTATTCTTCGCTTGATTTCTTCCGTCATGACGTTCTCCTTTGTGATCAGGGAGCCTAAGTATGTAAATTTGTCCACCACTTCAAAGGTAGAGTTATCAACAGTGAATTGGTGGCCGATGTTTCTGGCTCTATTGTTGGGTGTTGATGCCATTATCTTAGTTTTCTCCTCATTTACTTGCAGGCCCAGCAGTTTAAATTACAATACAATATCACAGTTAGGATTGAAAGCTTGCAATTATAATATAAAATCAATATCAAAAAGTTTTAAAAATGAACCTAAAAATCTTACATACTAAAAAATAAAAATAAACAAAATATAACAAGAACAAAATTCAAAAATACCAATATACATATCACAAAATAGGAGATCTTTTTAACTGAGTTAAAGTTATACTGAAAATATCAAAATCGAGATCATTTAATAGCCCCATGTATCTATCCAATAGGTTGTGAATACCGTAGGTTATTCTGTAGAAAGGAATATTGAAAACATTGTGCTAACATAGAGCTTGATGGGGAACATGGAAAGTTAATCTAGCTTTAACAAGTTTGGACAATCAATAAATTCATGTAGGATCTTATATATAAATATAGCTCCTGACATATCACGACGGTTCCTGAGTGAGGGTGAAGATAATTGTTGTTCGACAGGAAAATAAACATGATTTTCAATAGTGGTGTGAGCATGGTAAGCACAATATCTTAAAAATATATGCCGGACTCTTTCTAACGTATCAATATAGTTCTGAAAATAGGTGAGCAAATAACTGAACAGTATTCCAAACTAGTTCTAACTAAGGAACAATACACTAATCTTGTTAAGTCAAAGGAGAAATACATGCACTTCCTAGTAACAAAATCGAGACGTTTAGATGCCTTTATTGAAATAGTGTTTATGTGGTTACATAAAGTAACATCGAAAATAACACCCAAATCCCAAATAGAAGAAACATAGTTCAGTGGCCGATTAATAGTAGTATAGCTTGTTTCGACTATATGAATTTTACGAGAAAAACTTATAAATCAACATTTTTTTTACATTTAAGTGGAGTTTGTTCTGATTGCACCAATTTTGTAGTCAGTTTAAGTCATCTTGCAACAAGGCTTTGTATTTTAGACTATCTATGACTTTCCAAAAGTCATCTACCAACATTAGACAATTATTATTTAGGAAACAGAAAATATTGTCGTTAACGAATATATTAAAAAGACTATATATTCATGACTCCAATGAGGATTTTCTTTTGTTCAATATCTAGAGATGATACCACAATGGCATTACAGCAGCTTATAAAAGAAATATGGACACATAAATCCCTCCTCAGTGACTTTAATATTGAAATACTTTGCTCCATACACAAAAAAGGAGATATCTTTGAATGCAGCGTATATTTTCCACAGTACGTCTGTCTTTTGCGGCATGCAAAAGATCGCCAGTGTTATTTATGCCTGTCCAGTTTTTTATGTTCCGTAGCCACGACATTTGTTTGCGACCTACTCCTCTCTTGCCTTCAATCTTTCCCTGGATGATCAGTTGAGGGATTGTGTATTTTTTTCCTCTCAGATTATGACCGAGGTATCCAATTTTTGTTTGTTTGAGTAGTTCTCTCCCAGTATTAGCCTTTCTTAAGACTTTCTCGTTTCTCACCCTATCTGTCCATGATATGCGGAACATTCTTCGCAACCCCCACATTTCGAAGCCCTTCAACTTATTAAAGGAAGGTACTCTTAACGTCCATGTTTCCATGCCGTATAACAATATGGACCATACATAGCATTTAACCATCCTCTAGCGGAGATTAAAGGAAAGATTGCGGTTACATAGTAGCGGTTTAAATTTGATAAAAGCTTGTCTTGCTTGTTCGGTACGGCATTTTATTTATTGTTGAGAATCCCATTGGTTATTCATCATCATTCCCAAGTATTTAAACGTTTTTACTTGATCGATTGGAGCACTATCTATTGCAGTTGTATTCTTAAAAGTGCGTTTTTTTTATTGCCATGCATTTAGTTTTTCCAGCATTTATCTTCAAGCCATATATTTTTCCTACGGTGTTTATTTTATTTAACATCAACTGCATATCATGTTCGTTGTCTGTTATTATCGCGGTGTCGTCAGCGTAACGAATGTTATTTATCGGAAACCGGTTTACCTTTATTTCACACTCAGAGCCTTCCAGTGCCTCTGCAAAAATGTTCTCCATATAGAGATTGAAGAGCATAGGACCACAAAATACACCCCTGTCGCACCCCTCTTAAAATTTCAAATTCTTTTGTTGGTTGATTTATTCAGTCTCACTCGTGCTTTTTGATTCCAATAGAAATTCTGGATAACTCTTATATCTTTCTCGTCAATGTTAGCGTTGTGTAGCATTTTTAACAATTCGGTCATGTTTTACGGTATCAACGCTTTTTCATAATCAAGGAATGTTATGACTATATCCTTTCGTTGATCGATGCAGTTTTGTAGACATTGATACTCATCACATATTTATAGACTACAAAGCAGCCTACGTCTCTGTGAATAGAAGAGAAATGTTCAAAGCAATGAAAGAGCTAGGAATACCAAATCAGTTGGTAAATTTAACAAAACTAACTCTTGAAAAAGTTGAATGTAGAGTACGAATCCAGGGGGAACTGTCTGAACCTTGTAAAACAAATAACGGGCTGCGCCAGGGAGACCCTTTCTCCTGTATACTGTTCAATCTGGCTCTGGAAAAATAATACGTATGTCACAAATTACAACCATTGGTTCAATATATAATAAATCAGTGCAAATCCTGGAGTATGCTGATGATATCAATATTGTTGTTAGAACGGAAAACACTGTACGAGAGGCATATGTAGCATTAAAAGAATCTGCTACAAAAATGGGCTTTATAATAAACACGAACAAAACGAAGTATATGAAAATAAGCACGCACCACAAATCGTACGACCACTTGGTATAGAAAACGACGTCATCGAAGCAATGAACGAATTTGTATACTTGGGAGCGCTCCTTAACACTGAAAATAATACTACCGCAGAGATAAACCGCAGAATTTCCACGGCCAACAGATGCTATTTTGGGCTTTTTTTAATCTTCTTAAATCCTCAGTTATATTGAGAAATACAAAGTAAAACTCTACAAAACAGTAATACGCCCAGTCCTAACATATGTTTCAGAGATCTGGACACTAAAAAAAAAATGAAAACATGTTAGGATGTTTCGAAGAAATGTACTAAGGCGAATCTATGAAGCAGTGAATGACAATGGAGTGTGAAGAAGACGATACAACTTAGAACTTTATAGAATATACCAGGAACCTGATATCGTAAAAAATATTAAGAGAGGACGTCTGAGGTGGATAGGGCGTGTAAGGCGGATGGAACAAAAAGACCCAACTAGAAAAAGGTTCCTTGATAGACCCATTGGTCAGAGAAGAAAAGGAAGACTAAGAACAAGGTTCCTTGATAACATCGATGAAGACATGAGAAATATGGGAATATGTCCTTGGCGGAGAAAAGCGATGGATGGGGACGACTGGAGAGAAATTCTTGAGGAGGCTAGGACCCACGCATTGTTGTAAAGCCAGAATTATGATGATGATGATCAATATCTAGAGTTATGACTAGAGTTATTGTCTCATCACAAAACACTGCTTCTTCTTCAAGTGCCATCCATCTCCGTGACGGAGGTCTGCAATCATTATAGCAATTCAGACTTACAGGGAGCTGCCTTGAAAAGTTCACTTTATGGATATCCGTACCACTCTTTCAGGTTGAGCAGTCATCTTTTCTACGCTTCTCTCTTTTTTTTATCTTTCCCTACATAATAAGTTGGTGTAAGGTGTATCTTCGCCACTACATTAGCTGCAAAATGATAGTTGTCATTATATTTGTCCATCAGTTGATCGCAAAGCTCTATTCGTCATTCAAAGTCGTGTATCTTAAATTTTTCAATTTTCAATATTTTCCTTGCAGAACGTCGACGTATGATATCGTTTAGTTCCAAATTTGTTGTAGAAGTTTGAGGCGAGTTCCCCAAATCAATTGCAATATTTTGTCTAATAACTTCGTTCGTTGTGGGTCGGAGTGTTCCAGTTTTTAGTAAATTTTTGATCATCCCCGTTGCGTTAAAACGCAATGTTTTAGTAATCGTTGAACGTGATATGGGATTTCGTTCAGAATGTAAATCATTACAAATATTACACACTTCCTTATAAGTTATAACGACGCGATCACCATTACCAATGATCATTAATATTTTGTTATGATCTTTTTCACTTAAATTAACCATTTTCAATCTACAACATATTTCTGTTAATTGGTTTGGCAACAGATATCTCTTGTCCCACGATTAGTTTACCGTGCGATATATTTGCTATAAAATGTTATTTTATTAAATTAAAATAACATACGACAATTTTCATAAACTATTTTTTGCTTACTATATATGTTTACAGAACTGAGTTTCGTTCTATACTACTAAAAATACAATACAAATGCCTAAGAGAAATCCTTAGTAGAGGGGAGGGCGTTACTAAGAACTATATAATTTTACCTTGGGTAAAAACGCAAAACAAAATCATTCATATTGTCCTTATCAGAACCATATACAGACGCAGCGGATGCGACAACAATAGCCGACGGATTTGCCGGCACATATTTTCTAAAGGGAGGGATTATAATAGACAATTTTCCCCCAGAAATATGTAAAACTAAAATATATTTTAATCTTTTAATAGATTTCTGGAAACTAAAATTTACCCAAAACTTTAAAATTACAACTATGAATCTAAATAAAATAAAATCGAAAAATAATATGACCTAAATTATAATGAGCCGGAACAAGATACATACTAGATAGTACTCGTTTATTTCTTACTATATTGTTAAAAAAAAACATCTCATATTAGACTAGTAAATAAATTAATAGGCTTAGCATTGCAAGTATGTGGATTTTTTAAAATTATTATTCTCATTGGTCTTAATAAATAAATTTACCTATTCTTTAACTATAAAGTAATTTATTTCTCAATTTAAAAATTTTTTCTGCCAAACTTAGAATGGGTAAATTTTTAATAAGACGTTCTTTAAAAACTTAAAAATATACAGGTTGTCCCATTTAAATTAAATAGTTCGGGGGTATTTCCAGTGAAACGGAACTAAAGTAGTAACATAAAATAAGGCACTATAAGTGTTTTGTGTCATTGTACTTGTATGCAAAGTTTCAGAATATGCATAGTTTCAAAGATATTTACTTGTTTCCATACTTTATCTCAGTTCTATGTATTTTGAGCTACCATTAAATTATATTTTTTTACGCTATTATAAATGTTTGCGTATTATTTATAGTATACAGTATATAGTATATATATATATATATATATATATATATATATATATATATATATATATATACAGTCCTCTTTCTCTATAACGATATGCAAGGGACTGGGAATTTTCATCGTTATAAGGAGAGATCGTTATACAGAGAGAGGAACAAAATTCCGTACTGTAATATGTGTGTTAGTAATACTATATTGAAAATAACCTATTTTAATTAAAAAAAAATTATCAAAACGAATATAAATGAATGACCACTGTATTGTACACTACATAAATTTATTACAGATATTACAGTATAAAAAAATGACTGTATAATTAAAACATGTTCACTGTACAATAACAAAATAATATGCTAGTGTAAAATATATTTGGCCTACATTACCAAAAAAGTGTATCACCTTGGTCTGTTTCCTTTTCCCTTTACACAGAACTGACCTGACCTTGTCCTTAAGATGCATAGAATCTTCCACAGCACTCATATTGTCTTCCTGGTGGATGAAGAAGCAATGCAGTACTTTTGCCGCATCCAATGCCTGCTGAGGGGTCGAGCTGATTTTGGCTCTGCTTCCAGTTCCGGGTCACTATTTTCTTCTTCTTCTACACAAACTGCTTGTAGGATGTCCTCGTCAGAAATTCCAGATGTTGTAGCTACATTTTCATTAAATTCTTCAAAATCTGTTAGATTTTCCGGTCTGTAGATGATAGTGAGTTCAAACTGTATGGCCCAAATATCTAATGGCAGGTTGTCTTCATCATCAGTCAATCCTTGATCTTAAAGCCATTCTGCGTGTTTGAAGAAATGTTTTATTTTATTGCTCATCACCTTGTCCCAGGATTTACTAATCATTAGGGTGGCATCAAGAATGTTTAGATCGCCATTGTTCTCAATCAATTCCATTAGAAGTCTTCTCCTGTAATGGCTTTTTAAACTCTTGATGACATTTTAGTCAATCGGCTGAAGGACACTCGTTGTGTTTGCTGGCAGAAAACAAAGTTCAATGTTTTAAAGGTCGCACAGTACAGGATGAGCAGGACAATTGTCTACAAGCAGAAGAATTTTTTTCCTTTATGCTCGATATCCCACTTTCTTATCACTTCTTCAAAAATTTCACAAGTCATCCACGCACTCTTGTTTGTTTGTAGTTCACCGGTAGATTTTTTATGTTTTTAAAAGCAACGTGGGTTTTTTGACTCTATCACTAAAAATTTTCGCTTCACCGAACCTGTCATGTTGGCGGCCACTAAAACTGTAATGCGTTCCTTAGAACGCACTTTTCCTATTTAAATTTTAAAGTTCTGTTTGGGGTCATTTTAAGAAACAATCCAGTCTCATCAGCATTGAAAATATCGTCTGACGCATATCGTGCCTTCAGTCCAGGCCACACGTTTTCTAGCCAATCATACATTACGTTTTTTTAACATCGCGAGCCTCTCCGCTGATTTGCTCGTAGGTGATCTTGTGTCGTAGCTTCCTTCCACTTGCTCAGCCAATCCTCAGATGCTTTAAAATTCTCAATTCCAAGCTCAGTTGCAAGAAACTAAGCTTTTGTCCTGACCACAGGCCCAGAAAGTGGAATATAGTTCATACGCTGTTGCTGGAACCACTGAATCATAGCGCAATCTAAATCTTCGTGCTGAGGTTTCCGCAACTTCTTCCTGCTACCGCCCTCCATCTTCGCTTAAAGCCACATTTTTTTTTGTCCTTCCGTATCGTACCGACAGTTGACTGAGAAAGCCTTGTACGACGAATGACATACGATTGCTTTTCACCTTTCTCTATTGCTAGAGTTATCGATAACTTTTCCTCCTCCGAGAGCACTTTACGCTTTTTCGTTAACATGGTGACTGTTGACACACTGAGACACAACTCAAACTGGAAACGAATAGTCGTCAATAGATATCAACATCTGTGTGATAACGTTAGGCACGCTGCCCGAACAGTAAAAGCGAGTCACTTAACCCTCTGATAGGAATGAGTAGAATGGGTGGTCGCATTCCTTAAGAGCAAAACAAAACAACCGCTGGACAATGACCTTGCCACTCGTGACTCAGGTAGTCTAAACTTAAACACAATAACACATTCGTTATCGACTATTGCACGCCGAAAAGTTATCGATATAAAGAGAGAACGATATCGGTATAGAGAAAGAATTAATACATTGTGCTTATGACGAACCAACCAACGTTTACTATTTTCATCGTTATAGAGGAATTATCGTTATATAGGGAATCGTTATAAAGAGAGACTACTGTATATATATATATAATATATATATATATATATATATATATATATATTCGGTTTTAATGATCATCATCATCATCAGTTGGCGCTACAGCATTTCGTGAGCCTTGGCCTGCTTCAAAACATTCTTCCATCCTTCCCTATCGAGTCTCTGCCTTCTCCAGCCCCTCACTCCAATCTCCCTCAGATCTTCCTGTACATCGTCCAGATATCTGAGTTTAGGTCGCCCCTTCTTCTTCTTCCGACCGGCCTGTTTAGCATGGTTATTTTAGTGGGATCACTCTCATCCATCCGCATAACGTGGCCCACTCACCTTAGGCGGTTTATTTTGATGGTCTTCACAATATTTGCATCACCAAAAAGTCTATAGAGTTCAAAGTTATATCGCCTTCTCCACAGACCCTGTTCGTTTACTCCGCCATATATGGTCCTCAACACTTTTCTTTCAAAAGTAGTAACGTAGACTCGTAGTAACTCTTCATCTCGGGTCGTCATTGTCCATGTTTCCGATCCGTATGTGAGCACTGGGCGTATTTCTGTTTTATAAAGTTTGCACTTTGTTGCTATTGACATCGCTCTTAGTTGAGGGCCCAGGCCAAAATAACAGCGGTTAGCAACGCATATTCTTTTTTATCTCGTTGGATGTGTTATTTTTGTAGTCTACCAGTGATCCTAAGTAGCAGAATTCTTCTACCATTTCTATCGTTTCGTGTTGCACCTCTAAGTTATTTTGTTGAATTCTTAATATGGCCGGCATATATTTAGTTTTCTGGATGTTAATCAGAAATCCGATGTTTTCTGCGGCATTTGTGATACGTGTGAAAGCCTCCACTGCTTCATTTTGGGTTCTTCCAATTATGATGATATCATCAGCGTATGCCATTATTTGTATAGTACGGGTATATATCGTACCTTTTAAGTTTATTCCCGAATATCTCATAACTTTTTCTAACAGGTTGAACAGGTTGAACAGCGTGCACGATAGCGCATCTCCCTGTCGCAGTCCTCTATTGGTTTTAAATGGTTTTGAAACATCCCCTTGTACGCGCACTTTACATTCGACTTTCATCATTGTCATTTTAATTAATTCTACCAAACCTTTTGGTATTCCTAATTCGATCATCGCCGAATATAATTGGGACCTGTCAATAGTATCGTACGCTGCCTTAAAGTCTACGAAGATGTAATGGCAGTCTATGTCGTACTCCGTCGTTTTTTCTAATATTTGTCTGATGGATGATATGTGATCAATGGTAGATTTGTTTTTCGAGAAGCCTCTTTGATAGGATCCTATTATATTGTCAGTATACCGTGCCAGTCGTTCGTTAAGTATCAGGGACACAATTTTGTATGCTGTATTAAGAAGGGAAATCCCTCTAAAGTTGGAACATTCAAGAACGTTTCCTTTTTTGTGTATGGAGCATATAATTCCAGTATTCCAATCTTCTGGTAACGCGCGTTCTTGCCATACCTGTATTAGTAGTTTGTGAAGGAGGGTTACAAACGGTTAACCCCCCATTAAATATTTCTGCGGGTAGGTTGTCTGCTCCGGGTGATTTGTTTCTGGCTAGAGACTGAATTGCTTTGTTTATTTCTTCTAAAGTTGGTAGTTCAATATCCTTCTGTTCTATTTCTATATCATATCTACCTTCAGCTCTATATCGTACTAAAATGTTCCTGCCATCTTTCTAGTACTTCCACTCTCTCGTTTAAAAGAATTCCGTTAAGGGCCTTGACTTGGTTCGCTTGTGGCTTGAAAACTTTTCTTTTTGTGTTAACCTGTTTTGTAAAATTTTTCTGTATTCGTGTTCTCTATTAAGGTTTTCTATTTCTTCGAACTCTTTATTGATTTGCTGCCGCTTTTTCTGTTTGTGTTTTTGTTTTTCCTCTCGTCTCTTTACTCGATATTCTTCAACATTGCTCCTAGTTCTTCTGTTGATCATTTTCAGATACGCGTCGTTCTTCTCTTTCGTTACTCGTTGGCATTCCTCATCAAACCAGTTGTTTCGCTGTCCTGTGGGTACTTCACCCAGCACTTCCTCTGCGGTCTCTTTGAGCGTGGTTTTCATAAACTCCCAATTTGTGTTAATTTCAGTGGGATATACCTCACTTCTGGGATGTTCTGATATTTTACGATCTAAGCATATTTGGAAATTTCTTACGACTTTAGTACACTTTTAATTTATTAATTACATTACATTATATATATATATATATATATATATATATATATATATATATATATATATATATATATATATATATGTAATATTGTCTTTTTTTTCTCTTTTTTTTTCTCCAACTTTTGACCGAAAAACCCGCCAATCTTCGAGTTATCCTTAATTTTTATTATATATATATATATATATATATATATATATATATATATATATATATATATATATATATATATCTAAAAGTACATTCTGTTTCAGCTCAAACTTTAATAATATGGGCGTGTGCACTGAAACCAACCATAGCAGGAGCTATTGCTTGGAAAAGGGATTCCAAAAAAAGTAGATCACCAACCCCAGCGCCAGTAAAAACTTCGTATAACGCTGATCTTCTTAAAGAAACGCAACGAAGTAATATATCGAAGAATGATGATGACGATTATGAAGGTGAAAACGCAGATACTTTCCAAGATTATAATATGACACCTCCCGCTTCTAGAAATGGCGACTACCTGCCTCGATCGGCATCTAGAAGTAGAAGTCGAACTCCATTGTTTAATACTAGTTCGAGGGCTAACTGCATGGCAACAACCAGGGCAGGTACTCCATGCAAACTAACAACCCTTCCGGGACGTGACTTATGTTATAGACATCTAGGAGGTAGTTCAGTAGCTGGATAAGTCATATAAATTATGCATTAAACACGTTAGTTAAGTCCAAATTGGGTAATAATAATGCATCGTGTATAATAATGAAGAGCATCTAAAATTTATTGATTTTATTTATCTTTTCCTTTTTTGATTCTTCTTACCGTTTTATTTTATACTCTACCTTAAAATTGTCTTCCCTTTTCACTTTCAGTCTGGCTTTGTGATATATTCGTGCATAAAAATTAATCTCTTCGGTCATCTTAACACACTGATGGACAGTAGGAACAAGAGAAGTTCGAAAATAACACTATATGTTTTTATGTTTTTAGAATATTCGAAGTATAGTTTTACTCTTTCTGCTTAAATAAACTTACTTTACCATCATGGCGCCTACGGACTGTAGACACTAAGTAATAGGGTCAATGGCGGCTATAACAGCAAAAATTAAATACAAATTACAAAAAAAAACAATAAAAACATAAATGATAGGTTTAATGACTCAAATAAGCATTTTTGGGAGTTTTACATGAAATTTTAGTTTATAATCAAACAAAAATAAAGAAATGACAAAAAATTTATTTTAATTTTATAATTATTACCCATTATTTTCAGTATGCTATGAAAGCATGTGCAGGTTTTTATATGCAATTTTTTGTAGCAATATGATGTTTATTTTCAAATTCCCTGCTTATAACCTGGTTTACAATGCTAAAGGACATCTTCATGTACCTACAAAGCTATATGAATAGGAAAATATGAAACATTTTCTCAGTAAAATGCTGTATTCCATTGTAGTTAATTTCATTAGTTTTCATTCATGCACATTTAAATTGAACCAAAGACCTTCCATTCTGTTTATAATCGATACCAGTTAGAGATCGTATGATTGCTTCTCTGTATTCTATAAACTTTATTTGAGAACCTGTCTTTTTTTTTAAGATCTAGCAAGAATTCCACACTACTACATCCAGTAGATGAAAGATTATCTTTTTATACCATCTAATTGTTTTTCGTGGACAGGAATAATAATAATTTGATCTGTTCTGTCAATACCTGATATATTCTGATTACAATACACTATTTCAACTGGTTTTCTCTTTTCCTGTTGTCGCCAGTTAGCTATGTTCATCGTACTTGGGTCGTAAGCTGTTGTTAGATTAGCAAATCCCGTTTATGTTCTCATTTTGGACACGTATGTCTGATTTTGGCGTCGCCATACATATTTTCTTCTAAGCTTATGACATATTAATTGTGAAAGACCCTTCCTATTTACTCGAAGAGTTTCTGTCATATGTGTTTTTTTTTGTTAAGTAATTTGTGAGATCATGGTAGACTTTTGAACAGTTATACAAGAACAAATGATGGCCTTTGTTTAAATATGACTGCATCAATCCCATTATTAGAGTTTCAATAGTTGTCATGTTTTCTTTTCTCGATGGTCTTTGTATATTTCTATGCTTAAAACATAACCTTGGGCTGAACTAAGCTCGTAGAATTTAATTTCGTATTTTGCCTTTTTACGTACGTGCGAAAATAAAGCCTTCATCGAAATGATAACAAAGATTTGACTAATGATAATGCTTCATTTGTTCATTCATGAACAAATCAAAAAATATTTTTATTTTCCTCAAAGGGTCGTTTGAAGTTTCTTCTTCTAGAAAAGCATCTCAATATTTGCTCAAACTTCCTTTCAGATATGTGCGAAGGAAATACTGGGCGGTAATGTAATGCATCAATGGAAAAGTGTTTTCTAATGCTGAAGAATTTTAGCTAGGACTGAAGCAAACACAAACCTAAAAATTTTCTCATTTCAATCGTATCAGTACGTTTGAAAATTTGCTTTACTACTACGCCTTATATGTGGCCGTATTTGATTGCAAAGTCTTATGCCCTAATCATTCGTAGATTTTATAATCATTCCCATTACTTGGTCATCCCATTTCTCAGTAAGCTGAATTAGAGAAACATTTTCGTGTATATCCAAAAGAATCCTAGCGGCATCTGCGTCAAAAGAAAAGTTTCTTTTGATGTGTTGTATTGATGTGCCATGTCTCATCATTTTCTGATCTTCATATTCTTCTACTATTATTTTTATTATTTTTTGCACTGTCCGCATCAAATTCAGATTCACTGTTGCTTGAGCCACTACTCATTTCCTCAAACAACAGCCTAGCCTGATCTTTTTTTCAAAACTGACCATTTTCTGTAACTAATAGAACATTTTATATTATATTATTATTTATCCTATAATATATACATATATTTATTATTTACATTATCATTATTTATTTATATTTTAACTGTAAAATCATAAAAAACAAAAAGTAAACAGTATAAATATGGGTAATATATCAAAAATGCTAAATTAACATATTTTTATTTCTGTTTAAAGTGAACAAAATCAATAATAAACAAATACCAGAGTTACCAGTATAAACTAACATACAGGCTGTTTCAAAAAGGTATGTCATAAATTAAATCACGCATTCCGGGGACAAAAATAAATTGATTGAATCCAACTTACCTTAGTACAAAAGTGTACACAAAAAAGTTACAGCCCTTTGAAGTTACAAAATAAAAATTGTTTTTTTTGCATTATCTCCTAAACTACTTGACATTTTGTAATAAAAATTAACACGTTACTTTCTTGTTCTGAAAGCATTTTTCATAAAAAAGACAACAAAATCTAAGCGCACAGAAAAATTTTAAGGGGGTGTGCAGCCCTAAATCCCCCCAAACTTTTGAGTACGTTCATATTAAATGAATTTTGTGGCCTCATTAGTAACACATTATTTTTAAATTTTTTTTTTGCCTCTTATCACTTTTTCCAAAAAACAGTTTTTATTGAGTTATGGCCATTAACCTTTAAAAAATTACGTGCAACTAAATAAATGGCTTAAATGAATTAACAAGTACAAAAAATATCTATAACCTCTATAAATATGATATTACAATAAATGTTCAAAATGACTCCCATTTTCTTCAATACACATTCGGTATCGTTTTAATAAGGAAAACCGAATGCGCTGAAAAATCAAATTTTTCTGACGAAATTGGTTTGCAGCTTCAATTATTCTAACCCTCAATTGTTGTTCGTCCTCTATTGTTACAGAATACACTTTCTCTTTCATAAACCCCCAAAAGCAAAAGTCCATGGGGTTAAGACCTGGACTTCTGGGTGGCCAAGAAATAGGTGCGTCACCCTAACCCTTCCAATCCACCGACCAGAATACTGCCTGCAAAGGAATTCCCGGACTTCATTAGTGTAATGCGGTGGAGCCCCATCTTGTAGAAACCACATATTTTGCCTTATTGCAATATTCACTTCTTCCAAATACTCTTGTAAATCGTTTGCAAAGAACTGCAAATAATTATCACCATTTAAATTGTTGGAAAGAAATACTGGGCCTATTAGATTGTTATCCACAATTCCTGCCCAAACGTTAACTTTGAAAGTCCTTTGGTAATGAGTCGTTTTTTTGGCGTGAGGATTTTCGTCGGCCCAATGTGCTCGTTATGATGGTTTGTTATTTCATTTCTACTGAAGGTAGCCTCGTCGGTAAATAAAATATTTTTAATAAAATTAACATTTCGAGTGTTTTTCCATTAACAACCAATCGCAAAATACAATCCTATTAGGATAATCTTCAACCAATAACTCTTGAACCGTTGTTAAGTGATAGGGTTTAAGCAGCTGATCCTTCAAACGCCTCCAAACCCTTATTTGAGAAACATTTAGTTGAGCAGCTATTACCCTTATACTTGTTCCAGGGACTTCTTCAATAATTTCTAAAATGTCTTCATCAGTTGCATCCATTATTGGACGACCACTATTGCCAGCAACTTGCGGTTGGAATGTACCCGTTTCCCGTAAACGACGATCAATATTCAGAAATAATCATCTATCGTGTATCACACAATAAATAATAGCTTCAAATTATTGACTATTATTGATGAAACTGTTTGTAATTATTGTATCCGTAGAAACTAATTGTAATTTCATGGCCAACTAGAAAAAAACTAGTTTTTCGAAAAAGTGATGAGGCAAAAAAGGTTTAAAAATAATGTGTTAAACTAATGATGCCACAAAATTCATTTGATTTGAACGTACTCAGAAGATTGAGGGGATTTAGGGCTACACACCCCCTTAAAATTTTTCTGTGCTCTTAGATTTTGTTGTGTCTTTTGTATGAAAAATTCTTTCAGAACAAGAAAGTAACGTGTCTATTGTTATTACAAAATGTAAAGTAGTTTAGGAGATAAGGCAAAAAACAATTTTTATTTTATAACTTCCAAAGGGCTGTAACTTTTTTTGTGTACACTTTTGTACTAAGGTAAGTTGGATTCAATCAATTTATTTTTGTCCCCGGAATGCGTGATTTAATTTACTACATACGTTTTTGAAACAACCTGTATAAATGTATCAATACCAACTATAAATTCAATAGAAGACACGATCGCACTACTCCTTTTACAGCCACGTGCATACTGAACCTGCAAGTCGTGTATCAAGTGGAAAACGAAATTCAACCTAGAAAATTGTTTCCAAAACATGGCACTAGGATACGTGTAGTGTTTAAAAACGACAGTTTCGTCACATCACATAGTGAAATTCGCTTCGGCTATAGACCAAGTGTCCGTCAACGTGTTAATATTTGTTATTTTCAGGGATGTTTGCGATTATTATTTTTGTGTATAGCTTTGTTTGGTAATAGGTAGTTTGCGTAAGCTTCCGTATCGATTGTAGAGAATCTTTTTATCCATTGCATATATCACAAAACCAACCAGCTTTCGATTATCCCAAGTCTCCTAAGTAACAAACATACGGTAAAAACATGTAACTTTTACTTAATTAAACCTTTAGGAAAAATTGACCTAAAATGACGAATTTCCAAGAAAACGTATCACAAAAATGTTTGAATTTATTTTCTAATAGTCATATGAAGACTTCGCAAAATGCACGCGAAGGATCGATAATTCGTAGCAGGTGAAATGCACTTTGCTTCTGTAGATGAGGAACAGGATATGTTCACGTGAAATTTTTAATATAATTCTAGCTTAGTCGTAAAAAAATAATTTATAAAATTGTAATATTTGTAGCTTATATACCGTGGTGAATTGAATTAGTGGATTGATATTTATACGTACTTATTTCTTGTATATATGTGTATAGATTTGTACATATTTAATAAAATATTTTAAACACAAAATCATTTTTATTTATGATTCGTCTCATAGCCTTTATATACACGTAGTAGAAATCGATACTGAAACAAACAACACTTAATTTGATGGAAGAAAGAAGAAGAACATCGAAAGAATTACCAGAGTATAAAGCTATCAACAATAAAGTTAAAAAGAGCATAAGGTCAGACTTGCGGGCTTATAAAACAAAACAAATATTGCAAACCATCGAAAACAATAGAAACATGAGAGTATTGAAATCAAATTTAACTAAAGGAAAATTAAATATAACTAAAATCAAAAATCAACAGGGGAATACGGTGACCGAAAAAACTCAAATAATCAAGGAAATACAAACGTTCTATAAGAATCTTTATACATCTACTATACAGAACCCCCAAACAGACCACAGAACAATTCTAAACGTCGGCTCAGAAACCGTCCCTAAAATAACCTCTTCGGAAATTAGACCTGCCTTACAGCAAATGAAAAACAAAAAAGCTCCCGGCGAGGATCGTATAACGTCTGAAATGTTAAAAATGGGCGGCAACATCGTTGTAGAAGTTGTGGAAGTCTTACTGAATAAGTGTCTACAGAAAAAAAGAATACCCAGCCTATGGGAAAACGCCGAAATAATACTTTTACACAAGAAAGGAGACACTACTAATATTGAAAACTACAGACCTATAAGTTTGTTGTCACACTTATACAAATTGTTAACAAGAATAATAACCAACCGCATAACACAAAAACTTGATTTATATCAACCGGTTGAACAGGCGGGATTTAGAAAAGGGTTTGGTGCTAATGATCACTTACAAACCATCAGAACACTAGTAGAAAAAACTACAGAATATAATGTACCTTTAGATATGGCATTTATCGACTTTCACAAGGCTTTCGATAGTATTGAGACTTGGTCCTTTTTGTCAGCCCTGAAGGATGCTCGAATAGACTCACGGTACACTACACTCATTAAAAACATTTATGAACAGGCCACATTCCACATCAAAATCAATGAAGACGAAAAAACTGAAAAAATGCGCCTTGATAAAGGTATTAGACAAGGTGATACTATTTCGCCAAAGATTTTTACCTTAGCATTGGAAAATGTATTCAAACAGCTTGACTGGGAGGAAAAAGGTCTAAACATTGATGGTGTACGTTTGAGTCATTTGAGGTTTGCAGATGACATAGTATTATTTAGTACAGATATCAAGGAACTGGAGCAAATTTTGAAGGAATTAAAAAAGCAGTCAAATAAAATAGGTCTCAAAATGAACCTTCAGAAAACAAAAATAATGAGTAATTTACAAAGTAATCTTGTTATCGACAACGTCAGACTTGAAAATGTAGACCACTATATATATCTTGGACACACCATTAAAATCGGCAAAGAAAATCAAATAGCCGAAATAAAAAGACGCATACAACTGTCTTGGGGAGCTTTCGGCAAATTAAGCTTTATTTTGAAGAATAAAGATATACCAATGTGTCTAAAACGTAGAGTTTATGACAAATGTATCTTGCCTGTAACTACATATGGACTGGAGACCATGGCCTTCACAAAGAAAACCTTAAAGCAGCTCAGTATAACCCAAAGAGCAATGGAGAGGGCCATGCTAGGGATTAGTTTGAGAGACAGGATTCGAAATGAGACACGTCATTCGTGAAAGAACAAAAATTACTGATGTCTCAGAACGTATTGCAAGGTTCAAGTGGCAATGGGTCGGACACGTTGCCCGAGATAATCCCGAAAAATGGACACAAAGATTAACAAACTGGAGACCAAGAGAGAACAGGCGAGGAGTAGGCAGACCGCAGAAGAGGTGGACAGACGATATCAAACAAGTCGCGGGCAAGCAGTGGATGAGAATTGCCAAAAGTAGAAATCGATGGAAGCAAATGGAAGAGGCCTATGTCCAGCAGTGGACGAACACAGGCTGAAGAAGAAGAAGAAATCGATAAAAATTATCCGATTATTTCTGGAAAATCAACATATTGTGTCATTCAAATATATTCATATATTCAGAAAGTATATTTAAGGAATGAACTGATTGCTGCGATTTGATCGGTGCGTTGACGACACGATTTATCTCGCAATATAAGCGGCAGCGTTTTTTCATGTCATGAACACATTGCTGCGATTAGTCGCTAGAACTGAACCGAGGACTACAGCATAGTCTGGAACAGAATCGGAGGAAGATTTGATCTTGCTGGTTGCTTTATTAGCTTTATTATATATATATATATATATATATATATATATATATATATATATATATATATATATATATATATATATATATATATATATATATATATATGTGCATTTGTATCCTGTTTGCCTCCGTACATACAACAGACGTCCCTCCCTCCACCAAAACTAGAGTGAGTATATGCACATATAATGCATCATTAATCTTATTTTGATGTATATTATAAAGGCAAAGAAAGAGGGGTAAATATTTATTAACCTAATTTTATACAGATATTTTATTTGTGTAGTTCTTGTTTGCCTCCATACACTGAACGTACTCTTTGGTCTCATTTGCATATTTTATATGATGTTGCAAGTGCGGCTCCGCCTCTGTAGATGTTGCCAAATTTATCGTGTTATTATAGTGATCGCGACATAATATGATTCATACTTAACTTTTTCGTATTTCTAGTTTGAGATTTATTTGCACTTTTTCTTTTCGTCTTTTTATTATGTATTGTACAGTCGTTAGGTTTCTCTTTATAATATTCGCAACATTTTGTTGTGCTTTACATTCCCTGTTATTCTTTAATAGTGTTGGTATTGATAAAGATTATCAATGCGTAGTCGCTTTCGTCCGGTGGTTTCCCGAGTTCTATGACTTTTTTTCGGCGATTAAGAAGCTGGTCGAACTCTGTCTCATTTCTCAATATAGTGTGATCATACACATTACACAGTTTACCTATTTAAATACTTTTATAAATATGTCAGAACTGACAGGATTAAAAAGGTAAGTTTAAAAATATCTAATGTTAATTAAGATTATAATTTCAATTACTATTATCTTATTGTCTTCAGTAAATCAAACAATGATGTTATGGCCAAGGTACCCCGAACAGGAGGGAGGATTTTATTGGAACTTGCTAACGAGTTACAGTGCCTCACAGTAAATATGGTCATTCGTTTGAAACATGTTTATTGCAAAAAATATCTACATTTAAAATTAATAAACTCAATGTTGTAATACAACTTTTAAAATAAATAATATGACAATAAATTAAACAAAGTTTTCCAACCACAGAAATTTTCAACCACAGAAACATAAGCGCGCTCAAATTTTGGTCGCTTGCTCTAATAAAATAAGGGAATGTTCTAGATTACTAATTGAAATGCGCCGACATAGCGAGAAGAAAAAATTACCTTTTTTTTACATATTAAACCCTATCCTCTTTGATACCGTTGTAGCAAGTACAAGACTAATAAGCGGTTACAACGAGCTAACTAAAATCTATAATGCTCGAAGTTTGGCCATGTATTTGGGAACTACACTAAAGCAAATATGTGATTTGTGTAGTCATTTGTTAATGAAGGATCACCCCTATATTTTTTGTAACGATAAAGACGCAAAACTAAAAAATTGAAGAGATTTAAGTTGGTAGTGAATAGTCAGTGGAGTTTTGAAACATCGTCATTAGATATTTGCTTAATGATATTTAATTATGTCTCAAAGTTGTATTTTGACATCGGAATTTCTGTTAATTGATGTATTATATTGTGATATGCTACCAGTTTATGTTGTGTTAGAGGGGATGATGAATTGTGTATAGTCGTGTCAGTATGGGTAGGTTTATGAAATACGAGAAGTCATGTTTGTTTTTTTTAAGTCTGATAACTTTTAAATCTAAAAAATTTATAGATTGGTTTTGATCTGTTTCTATTGTAAATTCAATATGACTATGAAGTGAATTAATATACGATAAAAATTGATTGAGTTGCCTGTTAGTTCCTGTGAAACATACCAGTACGTCGTCTACGTATCTCCACCAATATATAAACTGTTTAAATACGTGATGTTTTGAAATCTTTGTCTCTAGATGATCCATAAAAATATCTGATAGCAATGGGCTTAGAGAATTGCCCATTATAAGTCCTGCACTGTTATTTGCATATATTTGATTATTAAAATCAAAGTAGTCCTGGTTTATGCAAACTTCAAGAAGAGGTAAAATTTCAGATGTAATTATTGGATTAGTACTGTTTTGGTCTAAAAGGTTTTTTACTGGAATAAAAGTTTCTGTAGGAGAGATACTAGGAAAAAGATTTTTTACATGAAATGAAATTAATCTGGAGTTGTCAGGTAATAAATGTAAAAAATTTGAGGTAAAAAATCTTTTTTCCAGTATCCCCCTACAGAAACATTTATTCTAGTAAAAAACCTTTTAGACCAAAATAGTACAAATCCAATAATTACATCTGAAATTTTACATCTTCTTGAAGTTTGCATAAACTAGGACTACTTTAATTTTAATAATCAAATATATACAAATAACACTGCAGGACTTATAATGGGCAATCCTCTAAGTCAATTGCCACAGATATTTTTATGGATCATCTAGAGACAAAGTTTTTAAAACATCCCGTATTTAAACAGTTTTTATATTGGTGGAGATACATAGATGACTTACTGGTATGTTTCACAGAAATTAACAGGCAACTCGGTCAATTTTTATCGTATATTAATTTAATTCAGTCATATTGAATTTACAATAGAAACATAACAAAATCAATCCATAAATGTTTAGATTTAAAATTATCAGACTTAAAAACAAACATGACTTCTCCATATTTCATAAACCTACCCATACTGACACGACTATATACAATTCATCATCCATCCAACACAACATAAACAGGCAGCTTATCATAGTATGTTACATAGATTAACAGAAATTCCAATGTCAAAATACAACTTTGAGATAGAATTAAATAGCATAAGCAAATAGCAGTAAACAACGGATACAACGAACAAACAATTAATAAAATGTTAAATCAAAAACTACACAAGAAAGCCCTGAAATTAGTATTTCCACCACCAGAGAAAAAACCCAGTATCTTTTGTTCAATTATATATACAGGCAAATAATCAACAAAAATAGCCAAACACATAAAAAAGAAAGGAATAACACCAGCTTTTCGAACAAATAACAACCTAGGCAAATATGTTAAAAACAACAAGAGCCAAAATAAAAAACACTTACACAGTGGTATGTACAAACTTAAATGTGGCGACTGCCCAAAAACTTATATCGGTCAAACTGGCAGAAACTTTAATAAACGAATAGCAGAACATAAAAGGGCTTTCAATAATAGAAAAACAGATTCTACATACGCACTTCACCTTCTAGATCACAATCATTCTTTTAATGACGAATTTAAAATTCTCCACATTCAAAATAAAGGCCTTAAGGTATCCTTGTTAGAATCTATGGAAATCAACAAATTAAAAAACACAGATATAATTCTGAATGACCAAGTTGAGACAAACAGTTCTCGCCTCCCCAATCTATTTCATTAGAGACTATAAAGTGTAAACGCATGCCAAAAATAGATCACTTGAGAAAGTCAATCAGGCGAAATAGTGGTAGTGATAAGAGTTTTAAATAAATTTTGTGGAAGTTTGAAAACAAAGTTTTCAGTGTTTTATTGTTACCTAAAATGAATTTCCAGCGAGTAACGATCAAATCCATCAATTATTTAAAAGATATATTGCTTAAACAAATACAACAGAGATATTTTCAGTATTTTGGACACATTGCTAGAAGAACAGGCACGATGAAAAAACTTATAATCAAGGGCAGATTTAAAGGGCAAACATCTGGGAGATGATCTCCAAGCCGTTGGGTGTATCAAACAGAAACACTGAGTAACCAGATGAACAACTAGCCCAGGACCGGAAAGGATGGAAAGAAATCGTAAAAAAACTATAAAATCCTGATGGTGTCACCAAATCCCAAAAGGGATTGAAAAGGATAAACAAGGGAGCTCGCATATTTATTCACAACGTAAAATATTGTCAGTTCAGAGAGATACGTGTAGCAAACACTTTTGCAAGTTGTGCGCGCTGATTCATTTAGATAAATGAATGGTACAATGTACAGAAGTTTAAAAAAACTGTACGCATAATATAAGCAACATTAACATCAAAATAAAGGAATAAGAATAAGGACAAGGTTAATAAAATATAAAATTGTAAGGTACGTTTAGTACAATAAAAGTATGCTTCATAATAATATATGTGCTATTACTATTAAAAGCAATGTACGTAGAGAAAAAAATAAAACTTGTCCTTTTAGACTTTCTAATTTAAATCACGGACATGAAAACTTACACTATTTTATAAATAGATAAAATAGATATATACCTAGGATCTGATAAATTTAAGATTACTCCGTAACTATACGAATTTATTCAAATGCATACTTGCTATCACGTCTATCACGGTGCGGAAAATAAAACAATAAATATAAGCGTTTCAGTTTCTTATGACTAGCTATTCATAATAATTATTGTATATCAGGTCCCGACTACATTACGCCATTAAATGATTGCGATGTTGCCACAGCTAAGAGGTGAAGTGAACCGCTGAACATAGCGTATATATCGGAGGCGCCGACTACCTTTGGCTAACGACAGAGTATACACGTATAACAAGCCGCGCCTCTGACGAAAGATACGGTGAACTAAAATGTATATCTAGAGATGATTTTGACTCGATTTTGCCTCTAGTTAAAAACTTGTCAAACGATTTATACAGACGAGTTAGCAACTAAATGCACAAGAAACATGGGTGTACGTGTTCGCCTCCGATTTCGGAGGCGAACTCGTAAAATCGGAGGTAAACTCGAACTAAGGATGTAGCAATCGGAGGTGTATGGGTAGCAAATGCATATATATAATATATATATATATATATATATATAATATATATTAAAATAAAAGATTGCCTTATTATGTAATTACTAGGTATCTGGAAATATACCAAATATCTGTTTTGATATAATGGGCAAGATGTAATATCTATTAATATTGTTTATAGAAAAAGAAAAGTTCAGACTGGGTAAGATAAATTGGAAAGACAACAAAAAGAAGAATTTCATACGTTAATGCCACAACTTCGTTCTGGCGAAAATCGGTTTTATACAGAATGAAAATTGATGTTTTAATGAAATTTTAAACAGCGGAATGAAAGACTCACTCATCACTCAATGTATTTTTATTTTTATATTCTTTATATATCAACATTATAAAGCAGTATACACTCGTAAAAAGGTGGCTGCTGAAGCCGGAAATAATTGCAATCTGCACTAGTGGTACTTATATATGTTAAGTGGAATGGTTTCCTTGGTCTGGCGAAATAAGTGGACTTTCATAAAAGTTAGAATCAGAGATGCAGCTATAAGTTGATGGTTGAGAACTCTTGTGTAGTTGAATTATCTGCTGCCGCTCTTCATAGTGCATTACTTCTTTTGCAATTATTTGGGTAATTTATAATTTGGTTTCAGCCTGACGTTTTCCAGAAAATTGTTTTATCAAACCTGCATATGATAGAAACAATAAATCTGTTAAGTTTTGCTGTTTTTTTCTGCTTTCAAAATACAAAATACTAGTAATAATAGAGTCAACTGAAGTTGTAGGTTTTATATTTTGTACATTTCTCACTTTTCGTTTTTTTGGTTCTGACTCTACAATCGGGTGGTGACATCAGCACAAGTACCAGACTCTTTATTTTTGTAGGTAACGGTACTTCAGATAGATCACCAAATTCACTCTCTTCGTTACCAGAAACATCTACTCCATCATCTTTCTCAGTTACAGACTCTACTTGAGTAGCAATTTCCGGCACATTTGAAGAGGTTTTAGCAAAAACCAAGAAAGCTTGGAACATTTTCATACTTTCAGCCCATTGCCATGTTTTATTTTATGCAGCTTGCCCAGTTCTTGTTTTGATTACTCTTAAGTATCGCACATAAGAATCACGTAAAGTTGTCCACCTTTTCTTTAGTTCCTCACTTAAAAATATACTATTTTAAGTTTTTAGCAACAGCTGACAGCAGTACGATAGGCACAGTTATCGTGTTGAATTTTCAACAATTGCTACAATTATAAATAAAGTATGTGAAGCTACACGTAAAAGATTACAGCCTATTTATCTTCCTGAACCAAAAACAGAAAAAACAGCTGAAGATTTTTTAAGCATGTGGCAATTTCCATACGGCATCGGTAGTCTGGACGGAAAACATGTAACTATAAAATGCCCTGGAAAAACCGGTCAAACCATTTGTGTTTGACCCGGTAAAAAAATTCTCAATAGTACTAATGGCTATTGTTGATGACAATTACAAATTTATATGCATCGATGTCGGAGGTTTCGGGAAAAATAACGACGGAGGCATATTTGAAAATTAAAACATGAGCCAGATATTTGAGGCAGGTTTTATGAAAGTTCCTGAAGATAAAAATCGTCCTGGGTAAGTAGAACCTTGTCCACACGTCTTGATTGGAGATGAGGCCTTTGTTTTGAAATATTTTTTTAATGAGAACTTTTCCCTACAAACAATCTAGGAACGACAGACGAAAAGAAAATTATAATACTCGTTTATGCCGAGCTAGACGTGTAGTCGAAAATACACGTGTCATTTTAGCTCAAAAATGGCGAGTATTTTTGAGGCCAATTGAGACAAAAGTTGAAACGACAATTTCAATTCTGAGTTTCAGAAGCCGAAGAAAACAGACAGAGCTTTTATTAATCTAGAAAGAGACCCAAGGCGTGCAGCCAAGTTGGCATTTTAAACTAGAGAAAAATTTGTTAACTGTTTTATTATTTATTACTATAGTAAATAAAAACTCTAAATATTAATAATTAAGGAATATATATCTTCTTCTTCTTCCTTCTAGTATCTTCAATATTAGCCTCCTAAATTGTCGCACCATCTTTTTCGAAGAAGTATTGGCAGACCAGGAAAAAAAGACTATATATAAAAATAATTATTTAATAAAATAATTAAAGTGAATAAAAACTCTAAAATTAAAATACTGGATTCTTTCATTTCTTGGACAATTTCATCCCATACTTTATCCTTGTTTCTGATATTTTTATAATCCTCGTTTGACAAATCATAAAGTATTGGATATTTTTTTACCAATTCTATTAATTTCTCTGTTGTAACCATCCTAAATTCGCAATGATAACGAGAGAAAATTCAGCTGGCTGCGTTAACAAAATATAACGCAGTAAATTTCGCATTGCGATGTTGTCAACGCACCGATTAATCGCAGCAATCTGTTCATACCTTTTTGGTTGATATTTAGAATAGGGAATCCCAAATCTCTAACCAATGTATATATAATAGCACACTAATAGTGCCAATCATCGAAATAGAAACTGTCGTTCTGTGAATGAACGATATCTAAATGGTACCTGATGCATAATGCCAAGTCGTCTAAGGAGGGAATTTGCGACGTGGTAATTATAACCTGACAAAATTTGTTTTTATTTTGCTTTAAATATTTCTTCGACCAGTCCGCCTTATTCTGTGTGTTTTATTTTTTTAAATATTTTTACCTTTTCTGTTCTTGTGTCTTGTATTTTTTTTTTAAAGTCATTTTATAAGTCTTTGAAACTTTTCTTAACTGTTTAGTTCATGAAACTCTGCCTCTGGTAAGTACTGGTGGATTGGCTAGCTTAGTTACTGGCAGTGCCAGTCCCAAGTTTGTATACAGTAGGAGTGTTAGGCAAGAGGCCAGTAACATATTCCTATAAAAAACGTACAACTACGAAATCTTCCGACAGATCTCGTAATGGACAGATATCAAGACGACGACTTTGGTAACTGAGTATTAACACACAACCAAATAGACCACATATTGGTTGAAAAAGAATAGCGACATGTAATAGATGTAAAAAAGGAGGCGTGGGGCAAGCTGCCATTCAGACCACCTACTAGTACAGACACGGTTTAGATGTCAAATCAAAAACAGTCCCGTCGTCAGAGATTTGATCTCTAAAAACGAGACGAACAAACTTAATTTTGCTAAAAATGTTAATTTTGGGACTCCAAAAAAGTTTATTACTCCTACTCACATGTTTCCCCTAAAACCCCTCACGCAGGACAGGGAAATGCGGAATACAACGATTTACCAAGAATCTGTACGCCGTAGAAAAAAATGTTTCAAACAAGATATGTAACAGATTATTTTGACCCAAAATGTTTATCAGCACTTTTTGTGTAGAATGAACCGTTCTCTCAGAAACAATTCTTGAAGCGATCGGCGATTTTGAATGTCAGTTACGCGAACGAAATTAATTTTTTAAATAAATTTGCATCAACTCGACGGTAAAAATTCGATATCTTTTGATAGGTGTGTCCTATGAACAAAAAACAAATTTTCTTATATATTATTTCTACCTGTTTTGCTTATTCTCATTTTGTGTACACATTTGTTTCCCATTCCCAATCAATGGGTCAACAACATACAACAACCCCAGGATTGAGAAAGCTAGGTCGAGTTTTATCAAGTTGAAGCACATATTTACTAACAGAAACTTTTCACTAATGTTACATATTCCCGTTTTCCAAGTTCGCAGTCACTTCATAGTCTCCAAAGAGTGTTTGCCGTCTACTAAGTAGTACCTTATAGTTATGCAAAATGCAGTTGGTGTTTCAGGAGCACAGCTTAAGTCTCCATGAAACAGTCCCATTGTAGGTGGGTGTCGCTTGTCTGTTGCATGTCCAGTAAGGAAGTTTGTATTGATTTTGAGCTGATTCCTATTTTTTCCAGCAGTACTTCAGCGTTATAAGCGTATATCCATCCAACTAACAATTTGCCCTGTGCTTGATCGTGTATACTTTTCTATTGGGAGTTATGTTATTTTCGGATCCAGGCTTGTTTCATGTCGCGGATGTATTTTTGACACTTTTATCAATATATCTTTCATTGCCGGGTATTTCCGATCTGGCACCCATACAAGTGACACACTGTTATTCTGTCAATCTGTTAAGTACTTTTCGGCATTTCAACACTAGCCATGAGTTCATGAGAGCCCTCAAAGCCACTGGATTATATTGATCCGCTTGAGTTATAAACTTGCTACAAAATAATAACACGCCCAGTCCTAACATATAGTTATATAGGATGTTTGCAAAGAAAAGTACTAAGGCGAATCTATAGAGCGGTTAATGACAATGAAGTGTGGAGAAGACAATAAAATTTCGAACTTTATAGAATATACCAGGAACCAGATATCGTATTAAGATAGGACGTCTGAGGTGGGTAGGGCATGTAATGCGGATGGAACAATATGACCCAACTAGAAAAACGCTCCTTGATAGACCCATTTGTCAGAGAAGAGGAAGAACCAGAATAAGGTTCATTGATAACATCGATGAAGACATGAGGAATATGGGAATACGTGCTTGGCAGAGAAAGGCGATGCGTACTTTTTGGATTTGGCACTTTGTGTTCGCCGATTTTCACACTATTGCATAATTTTTTAAACTTTTTCATAAATGTTAAACGTGTCGTATCTGTTTTCAAATTCTTCAATGTCATGACACTGTTTGGCTAGATGTTGACTCATTGCTTTTCGCTTTACGTCGAATATCTTTTTGTATGCTGTTGTAAAGTGTTTCGTTGTTTTTCGCTAGTCGCCGTTGTTCCATCAAATCCAATATGTCATCTGTCATCCAAGCCTGCTTTTTTAGCTTTGACCTGCTTTGTAAATTTCTCACACAGATTTCTTTTACTGTTGTTACGATTTTATTTAAGCCCTCATCGACGTTTTTACCAATATTTTCCCAAATTAAATTTACGTGCAGTTGTCTTTGAACTGATTCCTTAACTTTCTCGTCTTGTAATTGGGCTGTATCATATTTTTGCGAGACTTCTTTTTGATCACCTTTTTTAATTTTAATTGGGTTACAGCTACTATGGGATTGTGATCAGACCCAATGTCAGCACCTGGAGAAGTTTTAACTGATTTGATGCAGTTTCTAAATCGATTTTTTATTAGAATGAAGTCGATTTGGTTCCTAATAATTTTGTCCTCTGATTCTGCATTTGACTTCCAGGTGTAGAGTCTTCTCGGTGGTAGTTTAAAGTGAGTATTCGATATAATTAAATCGTGTTTTTGACAGAACTGGACAAGTCAATCTCCACGTTCGTTTCTGTTTCCCAAGCCATAATCCCCCACAATGTTCAAACAGCGTCCTTTGCCGACTTAGCGTTAAAATCTCGGAGGACTATGGTATTTTCTGCTGCTTTGACAATATCTAGAGCATCAGTAAGATCTTTTGTAAAATGACTGGATTTTATCTTCATCACTGGATGACTGTTACTATACCAAATGCATTTCTCATTAATGTTCCATTGCGGTGGTCTTAAACTCTGTGTTGTGTGAGTAAATATGTCTTTTGACTTGAAACCATACCATTTCAATTGGATTCAACTCACAATGGTATAGAGGAAATATTAAAATAGCAACATTTTTCTCTTTGCACATCTCGTCGATTTTATATATTCTTCTTTGAATGTGTTTACGACTTCCGTAAGCTCCGATTTTAAATAATCTTCAAAAAAAAAGATATCTTTGTACAGCAACCATGTCTTAATTTGATTTTTATTAAACGCTTATGTCGGAATCACTTCTCTCCTCGAATGGTACGAGGCGTTGTCTATCACCACAACAGTATTTTCTGGAAGATTAGGAAGCAGCTTTTCCTTAAACCAAAAAGCATCACAAATTCACTACAAGTATGCTCAAATCGGGGGCCTCGTTGCGTCGGCTGTTTTAGGTCTGTTGACAACCCCTTATCAAACGCATCCATGGCTGAAGTCACTGAGAGGTCTTTCCATTCCTTGGAAACACTATGTCCTACCTATGTATCTAAATAAACGACGGTGTATCCTTGGGAAAGAAAATTTTTTAATCTCACGCAAATATTGATGCCCCATTTCTGAGTATCAAGCCGTTCCATTCTGGTCGACTTTATTCCTGGTTTGTAAAAAAAATAATTCCATGAAATATTCTCCACATTGTGGTGCGTGACATTTTTGCTAAATCTTGTGTCTTTTTTTAACCAGTGCAAAAACTTTGTTCAATGTCGGCGGTAAATTTTAAAAGAAAAACTATACACGAGGGCGCGGAGTTTCACATGAACTACTGCGTCGTAAGTGAACGTTCTACTGTTCACTCTATTTTTGGTACATTTTCTTGTTTTTTTTACGGGCCTAGTGCTCGTTCCACAGCTCCTTTGCCTATTTTAGAAATAGTACTAGAGCCTACACCCACCATAGCACTTACTTTATCGATTAAGCTTCTAACACTTTCATCACCACTTTAAAAATAGGGGATAATTAAATACATTTCAAATAATTTGTTTTGCACAGATGTCAAAGATACTCCCTTGGCTTAATTTTTCATTTTCAATGAAAATTAAATTGTGAATTACTACTAAACAACCAAAGAGCGTTGTTATCATTATAGGTACTAAGATATTGAGTTCATTCAACATTCATTAGAACCATGATTCTAATAGCATGTTGTATTGTCATCGAAAAACAATTAATCTTTTGTTAACATAATTAAAATAATATAAAATTATCTTTCGTAAATATTTATTTAATTAAAATCATTTTCCCTACTTTTCATCTCTTGTGTCCGATGGGCACTTCTGGTTAGTTACGTTAGAAAACATTCATTTTAATTAGTTTCCGTGTAAAAGATAATACAAATACAACCCTGAATCGTGCTTGTGCTAGTCCTGGCATCGGCGCGTTTCTATCGTCCGTAATAAATATAGCCATTTCTACGCAACGTTCCGTTCTTAACGTGATACGCTCTATAGCGAAGGACTACATAGAGATCTACAGCATAAAATGTACCGTAGAATGCATTGAACCTAATGGATTTGCCAGTATTTATTAAAACTAAATTTAAATTATCAATTAGATTATTTAGGAGCTTACCACATTGTCAGTTTTCTTATTTCACCAAGTTTTGGTTTAAAACATTACTTAGTTCAATTATGTCTGAATCAGTAGAATGGGGTAATTGTAAATATAGTAAGTAACATTGTAAATATTAATATTCATTCCTGAAACTGCAACTATTTCGAAGTTTGCTTGCACTTGTATTTCAATTTACTCGTCATCCCTTACAAAAATTGCTGTTCCGCCGCTTGAGTGATCAGCATCTCGATTTCTTAGAAAAGGGATATACTTTTTTAATATCACATTTTGGTGCTTGAAGTGGGTCTCTTCTAGGCATATGAATAATTGTCCATATTCGTGTAAAGAAGCTTGATGGATCCTATATGCATAAAATAACCATTGGGATTTCAATGGTTATTTTTTGGTTTAGGAGCCAGGATAGGTAAGATAATGTTTAAAATAATACAAGCTGCAATATGTAATCAATTATAATTATAAGAATAATATATTAATACAACCAAAAGTAAAACTAAACGAATCTCTAGAAATATAATTGGCAGCCGTAATTAGTATCATCAATTTACAATAAAAGTGTGAAGTTTAAATAAAAGGTATAATTTAAAGGCTAATAAAATTAGCGAAAACTTTTATGTATTAACGAATGTGTATATTACCCTACCTTCGGTTCTTAAAAGATAAGCAAAAAATGCAAAAGGTTTAAATGTAGACTGTGAAATGTAGAAAAAAATTAATGGTTTTAAACATACTTGAAAAAAAAAATGGACCAACTGAGAGATGGTCAAAAATTTCTTACATTGGGAGTCATATTATGGTTTCCCCGATCAAAGATATTTTAATTTTAAGAGCGCGTTTCAGTTTCCTTTAGTGGTTTGAAGGAATTATTAAACATTTATGTAAATAATCATGTTCTGGTTTTTGTGGTGACTCGTGCAACTTTTTTCAGTAACTGAAGATGGAGCTATCCAAAAATTTATTCGTTAATAAAAAAATTTTTCTTTTTAAACACCTTTAAAATTATATTTCACATAAAGTTTACACTTTTACTACTAATACAAAGCACACACTAAAAGTAGATTAATAATATTAAATAAGGTGCATAGTAACTAAAATATACATGTATTTAGGTAGAACATTTTTAGTAGTTTTTTAAAGATATCCAATTTAGAGTACATATAAATCTAGTACCTATCTATAAATCATGAAATATTCAATATTTATAAATTTGGGAGACACTTTTAAATGATATGAATACTATATATCTTTTATTAGTTAGTTGGAAAGGCAATTTTAAATCTTTCTGCGATTTTTATAAGAGCTAACAACTACATCACACATTTTACAGGCACGATATTTTAAATAAGGGGAAGGGGCAATGTGAGTATGACATTAACAAGTATGAGGATATGATGATCAATTACGTCAGCCTATTTATTTGGACAAGGAATTAGTTTAACGGAATAACATAATGAATCAGGCTAGGGTTTGATGAACCTATGCGATAAGCAAAAGAGTAGTTTAATTTTTAAGTTTTAAATTAATCGGGACAAACTAGAGGAAGAAGATACACTTACAGTATTAGATATAAAAATAGATATTAAAGACTCTATTAAAACCCAAGAAGATAAGCCATTATTCACATAACATGATCGAGATGAATTAAAAGTAGAGTAATAAAAAATATAAAAATACATTTTTTAAACGTTTCCTACAATTTACATATTATAAATACTTAAAAAATGTTCTAGCTAAATATATATATATATATATATATATATATATATATATATATATATATATATATATATATATATATACAGGACATACAATAAACCTGAACCAAACTACGATGCTATCTAACATTGAAAATAGAAAAAAATCGCGAAATCATAGAATCAATAGAAATGGAAAAAATCGCAACAATCTAAACCAAAGAGATGATGCTCAAAGGCTTTCAACCACATGCAAAACGGTATTAAAGAAAAAATCAAAAATCCATCAGACCACAAGATGGTCCAATACACACGTACAAGAGCAATCACAAGAAGCCTCGCGGCTATTCAAAGTAAACGCATCGACCAAAGAATCAGTTAACTTCAAGCAGCGCTACTAACTGACGACAATGTCAAGTGCGACCTTGCCGTAATGTCTTTAAAATAGTTTTTATCACGCGCAGTCAAACCTGGAAAACCACAGAAAGCACATAATTCTTCTTCTTCAGTGCCTTATCCGGTCCGGATGTTGGCGATCATCAAGGCTATCATGGTTTTGTTGACTGCTCTGCGAAACAGCTCCGCTGAGGTCATACCAAACCATTGTCGGAGATTTTTCAACCACGAGATACGACGAGTTCCCGGTCCTCTTCTGTTAAATACTTTACCCTGCATAACGAGTTGAAGAATTCGATATTTTTCTTCGTTCCGGATCACGTGGCCGAGGTACTCAAGCTTACGTTGTTTAATTAAATTAAGCACTTCTTTTTCTTTTGTCATGCGCTGTAGGACCTCAACGTTGGTGACATGGTCCACATAAGATATTTTTAGTATTCTTCTGTATAGCCACATCTCGAAGGCTTCGATTCGTTTTTCAGTGGCTTGCGTCAGTGTCCAGGCATCAACTCCATATAGTAACACTGGAAGAACGTAGCACCTCACTATCTGCATCTTGGTTCCCAAACTGAGATCACTGCAGCACAGCAAGGATCTCAACTTAATAAATGTAGACCGTGCCATTTCAATTCTGGATCTAATCTCTTGAGCGTAGTCCCATTGTGAGTTGAGGGTAGTTCCGAGGTAAGTGAATCTGTCGACTCTCTGGATCTCTTCGCTACCTGCCATTAGTGCCCCGGGATCTAAATTTGTATGGCTGACAACCGTGAATTTAGTTCTCTTAATATTAAGGTTCAGTCCGTATGTTACGCTCACAGTTCGCACTCGGTCTAGTAAGGCCTGCAGATCGTTTAGGCTGGTTGCTAGTAACACACTGTCATCGGCGTAGTGGATATTATTGATGTATTCACCGTTCACTCGGATTCCCATCTCTAGGTTTGTGAGGGCTTCAGTAAAAATCTCCTCTCTCCTCCTCATGAGTATATATTGAAAAGAGTCGGCGAGAGCACACATCCTTGCGTTACTCCTCGCATGATCTTCACTTGGTCGGTCAGCTGGTCTTCTCGACCTTGACTTGAGCACGCTGGTTCCAGTATAAATTCATGATGCATATAATTACATATATATATATATATATATATATATATATATATATATATATATATATATATATATATATATATATATATATATATATATATATATATATATATATATATATATATATAATAAATTAAAAGACGGGCAAATATTGTTCTTGGCAAAATCGGTATTGGTAATGTTTCACAGTATTAATCCTTTCTTGTTTTTGGGTTCGTTAAGAGAGTTAATAGATGGTTTGCCAAAATTAGAAGATGGAATACCCCGCATTATACCATTTGCGACTCAAATTTTTCAACAGTTATGCCAACGCTGTTGTTGTGACGCAGAAGAAATCCGAAACTTGGCAGCAGATTTTCTAGGAAAATTAATCTTATTGAATAGTAGAACTATATTGCCATTATGGCAATATTTACTAAGATCTGATTCTTCTTTAAATAGAGCTACATTCATGACAGCTTTTAAACTGATAATTACAGATAAGCCTCACCCAATTATTGAAGCATTAACTGAATACATGGGAGAGTGTCTGCCTACTTTACAGGATCAAAACTTGTACGTAAGACGAATTGCATTAGAAGCATTAAGTAGAGTAGTCCAAAATAAACCATCACTCATTAAAGATCAGCTTAATACTTATTTAGGTATAATTTATCGATAGGCAGCCATAAAGCAAAATGTGATATCAGAAGTAGAGGGATATTCTACCCCACAGAAGACGTAGATTATGATTTAGAAATTAGAAAGGAAGCATACGAATTCACGTTTAATTTTCTACATGCTTTTTATGAGAAACTTGACAAAATATTTTCATTTAACATGTGGAAACCACATTAAAATATGATATGGAAAATTATGACCTTCAAATCATAATATACAGTATAGTAACTAAATTAGCAGAAAAGTGCCCAGATCAGGTTGTAGAGAGGTTGGAGAATTCCAACTGATTGAGACCTATTACAGATACATTCAAAATGTCAGCAGATAGCCTTTCAATTAAACAGTTAAACAAACTTATAGCTGCAAAAAAATCAGCTATGCGAGCGTTAGTATCTTTTATCGGCTTACCACATGCAACGAGAATTGGTTATCTCTACGATTTTGTAAACCGAGTCATATAAAAACATCCTCAACAAAAAAGCTGTCATGACTGTAGCTCTATTTAAAGAATCAATCTTAGTAAATATTGCTATAATGGCAATATAGTTCTACTATTCAATAAGATTAATTTTCCTAAAATATCTGCTGCCAAATTTCGGATTTCTTCTGCATCACAACAACAGCGTTGGCATAACCGTTGGAACATTCGATCGCAAATGGTATAATGCGGAGTATTCCATCTTCTAATTTTGGCAAACCATCTATTATATATAGTTCTCTTAAAGAAATCCGAAAACAAGAAGTGCGTTCTAGAGTTTTGTCTAGCTTCTTCTTTTAAAATAAAGGATTAATACTGCGAAACATTACCAATACAGATTTTGCCAAGAACAATACTTGCAAGTCTTTTAATTTAGATATTATATATGTATGTATATATATTTAGCTAGAACATTTTTCAAATACATACAATCAAAAACAAGGTTTTGTTAACATTTTTTTGCCAACTACCGTTATCTGCAACTGAAGTTAATATTACAATTTTTCTCGATATATTCTAAAATCTACAACTAACGTGAATTACAATTTTTCTCGATTACAAATTCAAACCATTAAATCAAGCCCGTTATTCCGTTGTATATAAACGTTTGTAAAAAAAAATTAGACAAAGAACATTGGTAGTCCTTTTTGGATACTCTCCTGGATTTTAAATCTTTCATATTCCCTATTTAAATTTCTTAAATCCACATTTTCGGGCTCTATGTAGACTTTGCCTCTGGCCGCAGCTAAATGGGCATAATACGTTGGAGCTGGATAGCTTACAGATCTGTTGCACCGGGTGAACATGTGACATAGAAAATACGTAAGTTGTTCAATGTCGTCGTTTGACATATCGTTGTCATCCCACAAGGTACAATACTTTGTTGGTTTGGCTACTCCCTGTATGCTAGCGTGGGATACAAGGTAAAAATCTTGCATAAATGGATGTGTAATATGCGTGTCTACGCAAGTACCTACAAAAAGTATATAATTGTCACAATTTTTTTTGACTCAATCAAAATACAAAGTAAAAATATCGTATTCGACAAAATATTCTATATATTCTAACTAACTCTAATGTTTACCTGCTGGAACGTTTAAGTTTCTGTCATGAGAATCTTTTGAATTCAATGGGAAAAGCCTGGTATGATGACGTTTCTGGACGACGAGAAAAGTTATGGCTGGTTCATAGTCTTCTCTTTGGACTCTCTTGCATGCTGATCGAATAGCTCGTACTTCAGCACTTGTAACTTGTTCAAACTGACCGTCTGATACCCCATCTCTGAAAAATATGCACTTAACTAAGGTTCTGAAACTGATTGCGTCAACTTATTTTTAATTAAAATTGCACTTTATTCCTGTGAAATAAAGTAAATAATAAAAAGATGGGCTTGTTTACAAAGAAAGTGAATATTATTATTGGTAATTCAATTACTATTCTAGTATACATCAAAACATGAATTCACTTTAAAAGTTATTACAAACAAATCGATCCCATTTTGATAAAAAAAAAACAGTATAAATACATGTTGTGCATGTGTTCGTCCCAATTTGTCAGTGAATAAACTGTGTTATAATTATATTTTGACATTTCAATTCTTTCTGAGGGGTAAGTTAAAGTAATTTTACATGTACTAAAAAATAATAATTATTTTAGATAATAATATAATAATATACGTTTATTCAAATCAATAAGTATTACATTAATTTACAATTTCAGTTTACTTACAATAAAATAAACGTAAAAAAAGTATTTAAAGCATTAACATGCTTGTTGACTTTATCTGTCTCATATTAACAGGTTTAATGTTTTTCTCTACAAATTATTATTTCATTTTTACAGTTTCTAATCTAATCTAATTTTTGATATTTTTAAAATTTATGGGCAATTGATTGTATATTCTTGGAGCAAAATATTGATAACGGATTCGAATGTAGATGATGTATTCGAAGGAAAACAACGCTTTTTGAGGCTATATGAGGATGTAAAAACAGATGCATGTAGATGATGTAATGTGATGAAGATGTAAACCCAACAGTCTTCCGGGTTAAACCGCGTTAATTATTATTGCGCCGAGCTTTCGACGTCTTCAGGGCTTCCGAGGTATCAGTCTCCTGAGCCCCAGACACTACTACACTGATCACTAACCAATGGATTACTGGTGCCGGGAATAGAGGATCATTTATACCGTAGATGGTGACGTGGTTTGGATAGAGGTTGGCGTGATCATTTCTGATAGTAGGATTCTGACTGACTGGAAGAGCGGACGATATTTTCTTAATGAGAGGTATCCAAGTCGAAAGTAATCAACATTTATTTCATCTTCCAAAATAAATTCTAAAGACAAATAAATGGTGTCCCAATGGGCGCCTTATGGGCCTTAGGGGCCCCATAATGTTGATGATTTACATTCCATCTAAAACCCATTCCATCCGAAACTCATCTGAACGGTACACATCCTAGTATCCAGTTCACGATGGAGGTAGAAATTGATTCTTCCCTGCAGTTTTTCGACGTTATCATTAAGAAAAACCAATCCAAAGGTTTTCATCACTCTGCTTATCGGAAACCCACTTTTAATAATCGCCACTTGCATGCCAATCTTATCATCCTCCTTCACAAATTTTTTTAGTCATTAACACGCTTGTCTCCAGACCAATACGCCTTTGCGATGGCGCAAGTAGATCAGCCGAGCTCTCTAGTTATCCAAAGCCCTCATCCAAAACGACTACCTCAAAAATCACATCAATACGAGCACCCACAGACATCAATCTCCCACTCAATCTCAACCCAAAGACTTAGACAGTCATCATACGAAAAGCTTTTCTTCCTTACACCAAAGGTGTCACTGACAACAAAAATCACATCAATACGAGCACCCACAGACATCAATCTCTCACTCAATCTCAACTCAAAGACTTAGACACTCATTATACGAAAAGCTTTTCTTCCTTACATCAAAGGTGTCACTGACAAAATTCTTACATCAAGAGGAATAGACGGTATCTACTCCCAACAAAAACTTTCATCTCTTGTCCGATCAATCTCAAAAACAACATTCCAAATGAACAACATGGAGTTTAAGAAATTCATTGTGCAGACTGCCCCCGATAGGCCAAACAAATTGTAAAATCCAAAATAGGATTTATGAACATTCCATTTCTGTTCGCAATTCCGACTCAACTTCAGCTCTAGCCAACACCATCGTCATACATCTCACACAATTGATTTTGAAAACTCCAGAACCATAGAACCCATCCGCTTCTATAAACCAAAAATTATCCGAGAAGCCATATAAATTGAAAAAAGTACAAATTTTCTCAATAAAAGAGATGACGGCATACGGCTACCTTCGACTTGGAGACCTCTCATTAAGAAAATATCGTCCGCTCCTCCCGTCAGTCAGAATCCTACTGTCAGAAATATTCACGCCAATCCCCATGACAGCCTTCCACCCAAACCATGTCACCATCGACGGTATAAATGAACCGTCCTATATTTATAGCACCGGTAAGTCATTGGTAAGTGATTAGTGTACTAGTGTCTGGGGGCTCGGGAAACAGATCTCGGAAGCCCTGAAGAAGACATCGAAGATGTCGAAAGCTTGGAGTAATGGTAATGGACGCGGTTCAACCCGGAAGACTGTTGAGTTTAATATTAATTCCTGTAATAGTATTAAACCTAGCTCTAGGAATAATTGTACTAACCGCGGAAACTATATATATAATATATATATATATATATATATATATATATATATATATATATATATATATATATATATATATATATTATATATATATAAATATATATATATATATATAGTGTAGGTAACAGTTTATGGTCGGTATGGTAAAATTTAACAGGATATCTAACACAGATATAAAATCATATTTTCAGCGAGTAGACAAAGATAACAATCATATTTTCCCTTGATCTCCCCTCCATATTTCTAATATACGCCTATTGCCCATTAGTGAGACGATTAGTTCCGATCAGAGATATTTTACATATCTCTGGTTCCGATCCACCTTATACCTAAGTAACTATACTAAATTCATTCTCAAGTTACCGACGAAATAAACAGAAGTCACCGCGAGTTAGTCGAATCTGAACGTGATTATTATAAGATATTCATATTATTATCATGATTAATATTTTGTAAGATAGTTCGATAACATGTGGCCAATGATAAGATGTTCGTCACATTCAGACTGGAATATCACGCGGTGACCTATTTATTTCATCGCTAACTTGAGAATGAATTTAGTATAGACATGGGTCGTTGACTTTTTTATCGGAACCGTTTTTCGTAAACTAGTAACTAGTTGATTGTTTCAAATAAGCGAGTACACAAACATATTGGCGTTAAGTTAGGATATACATGGCGATGGTTTTTCGACCACTGTAATGAACAGTTCCAATCTCCGTTGGTAATGTTTTGTGGGTAATATATCATCAGACAAATACATGTCGACTTCTTTTATATCTCTCGATACAGGTGTATGTTTAGTTAGTTAAAACTAACAAATATTTTTGAAAATTTAAACGCAGAATGAAAGATTGCATTATTACCTAGGGCCGAAAGTCCCTTAGAATAAACAAAAAGTTTTTTGAATGAGATATTTGAAATTAAAAATCACATTAAATTTTCTCTTTTTTTTTTTCACCCCTGCAACTTAATAAAATAAACATTATAGAAGTTTTCAGGGACTTTCGGCTCTCGGTAATAATGTATTCCTTCATTCTGCGTTTAAACTTTTCAAAAATATTTATAAGTTTTCTCAGGATTCGAAAAAAATGAATGCATTCCATTAAAAAGCATATGCCCGAACGATAAAAACGTCAACGACCCACCTCTACTCGTTACCCGTGTCCCTACTTTGATTCGGTGCTTTGACCACGCGACACAAGACGTTACCAAATAATGTTGTATAAAGCTTTTTTATTGTGGCATTATATGCAGTTTATTATTTTTATTGGGAATAAGGCACAATGTGACTTTAAAATAAGCTTATTTTGATGTCTAGATTTTAATTCGGAAATTGTACTTAAAATACGAAATATTAATAAATTTTATTTATATAAAACGATTTGCGAAGTGGAAATCAAAATATTATATTACACTTATTGTAAAGTAAAATTGTGGCATATTCCCAATAAAAAACAGTAAGCTGCCATTTAAATCCATTTCGCCCAAATTTGATTATCTTAGAACATTGTTCAAATGCTAAAAATACAACAGGTCAAATAAAACCAATAAGTTGTCAACGTTGGACTTCCCCGTTTTTATTATATCCACTCATGCATGTTCGGCGATATAAAGGGCGGACCTAATATACCTCTCTCTTTTTAAACAGGTGTTTCTCACTCCATCTCACGTAAGGTCCATACCGAACATAAACTTTTACCTATACTGTATATACACTGTGTGCCAGCCAAATGGAATAAATTAGCTAATAAATAAATGAGGGAGTATTTTAAAAAACGGTCGAACACGTCCATTAGTATTTATAGTTGCGCATTTTTTCCATAAAATTTTTTTATACGGGGTGTATCAGATAACGGTGGCCAATACCAACTTGCTTATTTTAACTGTACCCTGTATATTAACTAATTTTTAGATTCTTCAGATCATTCTAGACGTTTTTTTAAATACAATGTCCTATACCTAGTTTTGACTGATTCGGAAATATTAAGTAAAATGCAAAAAGTCACATTTAGAAAAGAAAATTATTTATTTGTCGAAAGTCGTTACCACTGTCTTAACCTCTTAAGTGGGCAGAAATATTTACAGAAATGTATCGTGTGGTGGGGAGAAATTTTTTTTCTGTATATCGGTTAAATTCTTGTAATTGATCATTGGGAAAGGTACATACGACAACAAAATGCAAGTTTCTTCAATATTTAGCTATATAAATTTTCATTGTTCATAGGCGGGTAATATGTTTTCGTATAGGGTAATAAAAATAATAAAATATAATTCTTAATATAATTGTTACATTTGTTAAAATGTGACAAATGATTTACCAATTTAGTAGTAAAAAAAATTTTACAAAATGTCAAATAACTCTGGTGAGGAATAATAATTGTCAGTAACGATCCTGTGACCTTTTCCTAGTAAATCATAGGCCAAAGACAACACAATTTTTGTGGGTTTCGTCAAACGTGATATATCACGTCCGTGAATTTCTGAGAGCAGGTCAGTATCATTTCCGGTATACATAAGTATTTTATAGACATAGCCCGAACTTGCCTCGCAAAGCCTGTATGACTCCATACCAAACCGAGCTCTTTTTCTTGGGGATATATATTTTCCAACTCAATCGACCCTTCCAAAGAAGCAAGCTTTCATCTACAGAGACATCCTGTTCAAGATCACAAGCTGTTAAAAATTTGTTGATCAAATAATCCATTACTGGCTTTATTTTATATAATCTGGGGTGAATATTTGTTGAAGGATCAAATGCTTCATTGTCGCTAAAATGGAGAAATTTAAGTAACAAAAAAAAATCGTTTTTCTGTCATCATTTGATAAAATATGGGTGTTTCTATAAGTTTCTTTTGCTCATCTTCAGATGATTCATCTTCTGAACTAGTAACTGTAGCCCTTCTACATCGATGTAGCTCTTCAATCAACCCTTCTCTACTAGTGCTTGGGACTAAATGTGCAGGGTCTTCCAATTCATCACACCATCTTCTGAGTCAGAAAAAATATAGTCCGCGTCTTCTTCTACATCACTAGCTTCAGCCATTTGCTGTAACAGTTCTATGTCCCTCTCATCATCAAAACGAAATGCTCGCTTTATTTTTATGATTATAAAGTCCAATTGATCGAAAATAGAACACTTGTAAAAAAGTTTTTATAATTACCTACATAAATAAATTTATATCACTAATTGAATTTGCGGACTTTTAGAAAAATAATATAATCACTTTTGAAAAACAGTAAGAAACACGTATTTATTTCAGTAACCGTAGGATGAAACTGAATATCTGAACATAAAATTAAAAAAGGTCTGGAAATCCTCAGAAAGAAATTGATATGCACTTGAATATATCAAGATAAGGCACGTTTCAAAAACGAACAAATCTTTTATAAAACCGACATTTAGTACATATAGTGGCATCTTTAAATTTTAAAGTAAATTATATTCTTAGATCAAGATATAATCCTTATTTTACATAGCAGAAATCTACTCTTAGCGCGTACCCTATTGCAGATTCCCCGCGCGCACCTGGGTTCAGTCGCTTTACAGAAAAACTACTCCATATCTTTGGAACCGTTTTAAATAAAATAAATCTAAGTATATTTTAGGTTCAGGGTAGTCAGAGCTATCTATTAGTGAAATTCTTAACTTTATAAGTTGCGTAATATAGGCGCTATAAAACAAAAAACGGAATTTGTCGGTCAGCCCACTATGGTATACACTTCCAGCCGACGACTTAAGTCGTCTAGCCCGCTTGAAGGGTTAATACTTCTTGCCCATTTAGGTCTTGGTAATGATAAAGTAAGCAAAAACTATTTAAGCATTCCTTTTTATTGTTATGTTAAAAAAAAACAAATTGTTTATTTTGGTTTAAAATGCCAATGTTTTATTGTTCCATGACAGAAGTACTTGTAAGTACTATAGTCGTTTGAATTTCATTAACCGAAAGACAGAAGAATGGTTCATTTAACAGAAATGCACAAAATTACAATTATACAGATGATTGGCTATACAGATAAAACATGGGCGCAAATGGAAGTAGCTCGTTTATTACACGAAGCATTTCCTGATTTGCCGCACATATCCCAAGGGACAATTAGAAGCAATTCCACAAGCTGGGCCATGTTGGATTGGGCCTAGTGAGGATACCAAATTGGCTGTTATGCTTGAGTTTGAGAAACACCCACGTACATATGTTCGAAAAGCAGCCCCAGTACTCGATATTAGCTATTCATTGGTTATTCGAATATTACAAGAAAACAAAATGCATCCCTATAAACTTATACACACTCAGGAACTCATGGAAAATTATTTTGACAAGAGAACGTATTTTGTGAACAAATGATGGCAATGTTAGACAGCAATGTGATCCAATTAGAACATGTTTTGTTTTCTGATGAGTGTACCTTTACTCTTCACGGTCATGCTAATCAGCAAAATTGCCGCTATTGGTCCAGGGAAAATCCTCACTGGATGAGAGAAGGAAATACTCAATACCCTGAGAAGGTTAACGTGTGGGCAGGAATTATTCATGATCAGATCATAGGTCCCTTTTTCATAGATGGCATTTTGAATGGCGACAAATTTTTAGCATTGCTCCAAAATAATGTAGTGCCAACGTTGACCAACTTGTGTCCTGATCCAGGAAACCCACAAGTTCCAGCGAATATGATGGTTTTAAACAAGATGGAGCACCACCCCACTACCAAATCCATGCCAGGCAGTACGTTAACCAAATATTTCCAAATCGGTGGATAGGGAGACGAGGATCGATGGAATGGCCACCACGATCCCCGATTTGACGCTATTAGACTTTTTCTTATGGGGATATGTAAAAAGTATTGTATGCAAAACTAAACCCACTGACTTAGCTGACTTACGAAGACGAATAACGGTTGGGATTCCATCGATCACATCTGAAATGTTGAGTAACGTTAGAAGAAATTTCTATTTATGGTTAGGGTGTTGCCAAGACGTTCGTGGGGAGCATTTTGAACATCTTCTACATTGATATTATTGTTTAGATTTGTATTATTTAGAAGTTTTTGAACATGTTGTAGCCAATTTCGGCAAATAGATTTCTTTTCTAAATGTGAATTTCTGCATTTTACTTAATATTTTCGAAACAGTCAGAGATAGGTATAGGGGATTGTATTTAAAAAATGTCTAAAATGATCTAAGGAATCTAAAAATTAATTAATATATAGGGTGTTCTATTTAAAATAAGCAAGTTGGTATTGGCCACCATTATCTGATATACCCCGTATAAAAAGTTTTTATGGAAAAAAATGCGCAACTATAAATACTAATCGAAGTGTTCGACCGTTTTTTCGAATACTCCCTCATTTATTTACTAGCTAATTTATTCCATTTTAGGTTTTTATTTTATTCTACTATTACGATATTATGTGTTTATTAGATTTAACAATTCGGCACGACCTAATAGTATTACTTACCTAAAAAATATAATTCGTTGGGGTTTTTGGCCTCTATTATTCTCATAAAAGAATTTTAATTGGTCTACCACAATGTTTTCCAAATCTTCGATGATCTCCTGTCTGGGTGGTTGCAATCTCCAGCATATATTGTATTTGAAGGCTTTAGGATCATATGATGCAGTAACTGCTGCCACACTGGGTATATGTTGCGAATCAGGGCTGGGATGAGTCACGTCAGCTCCCATGATCATAGTTGGTTTATTCAAAATGAGCGGACGGGTAGATAGAAAATGATTAGTACCATTTAACTTAGCATTAACCTTAAGTAAAAGGTTTAACGCTGTTTGAGGATTCATTTTAAACACAGTTTTCAATTTAACACATTGTGTTAAACAGCCTACATTAATCTCGGCTGCTGTTTTAACGTAACTATATTGTGGTCCGCTATTTGGTACGACTACAAATATTACATCGTATTTTCCTTTAACAGATGTGAAGTATTTCTTGATGTCCAAGGGAATCGAACCAATTGTTTGGAATGGAGGTTCTGCTTCATTAATCACCATACCACTTGCCCGTGCTTCTCTAAGTAGCTAAAAATGCAAATAATAATATATTAGAGCTATATTATAAACATGTTACTGTGAAAGTCCGAAATTGGGTTGTGTCGACATTCACCGGTGAATTTCGATACACACCAAATTTGTTTGTGAAAGTCCGAACATTTATAAATTTTGTTATGGTTTCGGCGAATGTCAGAAATGTTTGGCATATTATTTGTGATCAACGGCTACTGCAGTAAATCGTGATAGGTTTTTTTTTAAAATTACATGCCCTAATTGCAAGTAAACAAGAAGACAATGGTTTCTATCTTTCTCAAGAAAAAAGATACTCTAAAATATTGTTGGAAGTGAATTTATTCTGCTAAAAATAAGTGCAGTGCACCTTTGGGCTACAGGTGTTTAAACAGTTTTGGCATTTTAAAGGTTAATGATGATGACAAGGCAATTATGCCATTAAAAAACTTTAAACATTTAACTAAAGCTTATTCACCTACGACTATTGAAAACGCAAGAGAGCGGAAGAGGTATCTGTAGGGATACTTCTACACGGATCGGTAAAAATGCAAGGATGCGCAAGGATCTGTAGAAAGAGCCAACCAAAACATACAGAATATGTTAACTTCGTAAAGGCAAGATAATAATTCAAATAAATGATTAGAAAATTTGCCGTTTATTTAATTCGCCAAAAACATAACTTATCATGAAGGAATACGCCAGAGTCTATATAATGCCATGTTTGGCGTTAAACTAAAAAGGGACCTACTGTCGTCATCTCTCCTTTACAGTGAAATTGAAAATACTGAAACTGAGAAACAGCTAGAGGGCTGTTTGAATACTTTTCAAGAAAATTTGATTGGAACAGATCAGCAAACTAGCATGCCTATATCTCAAGTACCTACTGACTCGCAGTGTAACACTTTTACATATCAAGAAATAGCCGTTCCGCAGCCCAGCAAGTCTTCATCCCAAGTACTGACTGAACAGCACGAGAAAATTTCTTCAAAGTAATCAACTGCAAAAAATAAATCTTTTACTTGAAGCAACAAAAATGTTGCGAACCTCAGAAAAAAGTTCCCTCCGGTCCACATAGGTGATACTGTAAGAATTAAAGTACCTAATGTTGACCGTGGTCGCACAGACCCACGAAATGTGTTAGCGGTTGTTGATGAAATAGAGGATTATTCGCTGCTGGCAAATGATTTGGGGGATTTCTTCGATTCTTTAGTGTAAAGAAAGGCGAGTCCTGGGTTGAGGAGGAGATGAAGGTTATCTAGGGAAAGTTGCACTAGTGTGGGTGTTTGGTACGGAGGGAGATTTGGTATAAGGAGAAGGTTGTCTGAGTCTAAATTGGTTGGGAGGGTTGCGTTTTGGTTTATAAGGGTGGTGATTAAAGGGTTCTGGGATGCCGTAGTCCATTCAACAACATGGCCAAACTCTTTAAAAATCACAAACCTAATCTGGATATCTAAGTAAGGCTCTTACGATGTCCTTCTTAATACTATAATATCTTCTTAATACTATAATAATGAGTCCTAGACATTCACTGAAGCTATGGAGAAGAAACTTAAAGCCTTCGATGTGTGGCTATACATGCTTTTGGGCGTGGAATTTATTAATTTTTGCAATTCCCCATGGAAATACAGTGACGTCAAGCGTGGATTAGAGATTCGATTAATTTCGTTTTATTTGTGGGTTCGCTTTTGGAAATGATGTTTGATATTCTTTGCCACAAATTCTAGATGGGATTGAGGTCCGAGGATTGCGCTGGCCAGTCCATCCTATCCATTTCATTACTCTCCATCCAAGCTTTAACCAATTTTGCTCTATGGCAAGGAGCATTATCCTGAAAAATAAATTTCGTCTTTTCCATTACGCAACATCTTGGCATTTGGTAGCATTCATCAATCCCAGAGAGCGAAGTTCAGGCGACCAACTCCTCGAGCAGACATGCAACCCCATATCATAACGAAGGTTGGATGTTTAATTAAGGGAAGAACACATTTTAGAGAAAAATCTTCACCAGGAAATCTTCTGACGTAGGCATTTCCAGCATGATTATTAAATATTGAAAGTGGATTCATTACTAAATAGTACACTCTGCCACTGTTCTGTCCAAATTCGATGTTCCTTGGTCCATTTCAAACGGTGTAATCTTTGCGTTTCTGAACGCAGTGGTTTCTTCCGTGCCTTACATCCTCAAGTCCAAAACTAGGCAGTCTTTTTCTCACAATGGAAGTGCACCCGCTTACACCTGTAGATTCAGACCACAGCTTCGTCAATTGGGTGGAATTAAGGCTTCTGTCTGCCAGACTTGTTCTTCTTAACGCAGCGTCATCCCGAACAGAAGTTTTCTTTGGTTGGCCACTACGCGCTCTGTCGTCGATTTTTCCTTGTTCAGCATAATTCTAGACTAGATTTGTCATTTTTATGGTGAAAAATAATTTCAAAACGCTTTTTGTCCGATAATTTAGTTTGTTTGGTCTGGGATAACATTTTGACCCTTTTATCAAAAATCAAAGAGCGAATAAATGTATTTACAGTGTTTATATAGTCAAAATATATGGCAAAGTCATTAAGATTCAATTTAATAGTACTTTAACGACTTAATAATCACCTCATAATTTTCTCGGATTATGAGAAATCCCTTCAATCAGATTATTTTAATCTTTTCTGTATAATCTTGAGCTAGTGTTAGACCTAAACGTCTTTCTACGCGTAATTTGACAGGTTACGTCAAAACAAGAGTAACAAACAGGACGACATAAAACACGTTTTCAGTAACTCTCCAATATCTTTTAATCCCTAAAAGACTCAGTTAACGAAATAAGTTCTTAAACTAAAATACTTACTGATGAAGCTAGGTTCCTTAAGTCATCTGGTCTTGGTGGCCTCCTATCGGCACACACTATTGTCCATTTATTAATCGTGACCGCTTGGAAGAATCTATCACCCCTCCATATGCCTTTATCTACACCCACTTCTCTTCCGGCATAGCCTAATCTGGGAGGGGGCAAGACTCTAGCCTCTAATTTTTCAAATGCGCTAGAAACTGAGAAACCGAATTCTCGAACCGTAGGGTGGCTGTTAAAATTCGCTCGTGTAATTCCTTCCATAATCTTATTCTTGCGTACTGTAGTAGAGGTTGCAGCATGTCTAAAACCATTGAAATTAATGACTGACGGAATACTGCGGTTTTTTAAATATAAGACTTAAGGTCGATTTAGACACATCAGTCCCGTCTCGGCGCCGAACCGGTCCTGTTTGGTCACAGAACTATCAACTATCTGACAGCTGGGAAACTGTTTGTCAACTGATGAGTGTGAATGCCGGCAACATATTTGTATTAAAGAATATTTTGTATGACGGATTATTCGGTTCGGCGCAATCACTGTGACGAGACGTGACTGATGTGTCTGAATCGACCTTAAGTTTCAAAACAATTCCGTTATACGCAGTAAAACAGTATTAATTGTATATCTCGACCTTTACTATACTACGTTCCACGTTTAGAAAATAACATTGCGGAGATAGGGCCATGTATTTCTTATGGACGATAGAAACGCGGCGTTGCCACGACACACACAAGGCACAATTTAGGATTGTATAATTTGTATTTTCGTTTCCACAAACATGAATTAAATTAATATTTTTTAACCTAATTGACCAAAAGTGCCCATTCGAAACAAGAGATGAAAAGTAGGGAAAATGATTTTAATTAGATAAATATTATTTACAAAAGATTTTATTTTATCTTATTTTAATTATAGTAACGACAGTTTATTTGTTTTTCGGTGAGAATACGATATGCCATGAATCATAGAAATCAGTAGAAAATATTGACCGCTTTCAATGCGAATCTAATTACTAATTGCAACTTAAAATAATACGATGTGCGTATGTCAGCTATTTTATATCGTTCTCTGACTACATAATGATAATAAGGCTTTTATTTAGTAGTTATTCTGACTTTACATTTAAATGTTAAATGAAAATGAAAATTCAAAAATTAAGCAAAGGGAATATCTTGGACACCCGTGCAAAAGAGAGTGTCTGAGAGTTTTGGCAACACTGATCTCCATAAGCGTAATGTTATTTTCTTAATTTGAAACAAAGAATAGTTGAATTTTATTTATTAAAACAACGAACGTGTTCGTTAGTGAATGTTATTTTAACCTACATTTCCCTAAAGGTGCTTAAAGGTTTTAAAAATTGTGAAAAACAGTGCTTAATATGAATCCATCACAGTTGACGTCATTATAATGATTAAATAGTAGTTGTTAGTGTTGTTTGATTTTAGAAATGATGTTGATTGAGTATTAAAAATACAACATAACCTTTATTTTCTTAAACTTCTTTTAATTTTAAACTTCTGTTTAATTTAGATCAGCACATTCATGACGATGACATGCTGTCAGAAAATTTGTTATAGGATGATACTGCAGATGCCGAAAGCAATCGGAGGTAAATATTTTTTGTTTTTTTTTTTTGAGGGAAACCAGTTTTTAGTTAGCGCATTTCACACATTATTACACATTCGATAAGTAATAGTGTGTTTTTGCTATAGTCCGGAGCCTAACCTAATAAATAAAGAGCGTTCTAGAAAGCGAAAAAAGGATATTAATGAATGGAAACAAAATGTAAGAAAAAGGCGTAGACAAGCTGGGTTGGATTATGTTAATACCAAAGGAGAACATGTGGAAATGAAATCAGTCAAGGGACAGTGTGATTGTCGTTTAAAATGTAAACCTAAAATAAGCATTGAAAACCAGACATCTATACATAAACATTTTTGGCAACTAGAAGACCAAGAGAAATCACATTTTTACAGTAAGTTTGTACAAAAAACTAAAAAAAAAAATAGAAGCAGACCGAGAGTTTTTCCACAGCTATAAGACGCCTACAAAAAGTATACTCTGAAATATTTTTTCGATTTAAATAATAACAGAGTATAAGCTTGCAAAACTTTTTTTAAATATCCTGAATACTATCTCTTGGCGAATATCTTATTTTTTTGAAAATAAGTACCAAATATCAGGCACACCGAAAAGCAACGTACATGGAAAACATGTGAAAAGAGTAACCAGTGGGGATCAAATTAACAAAATTAAAGAGCATCTTAATTCGTTTCCGAGAATGGAAAGGCATTACTGCCGAGCAAATACAAGTAAAGAATATTTAGAACAAGATTTAAACATACAAAAAATGTTTGACATCTATAAGGAAAAACACCCCGATTCTGAGACCAAAATAAATGTACAGGGTGTTTCAAAAAAGGTAACACCATCTCTAAGGTAGGTAAAAAACTGAAAAATAATTGCGGTTTGCTTAGTAAATAATTTTTGTAACGCCATCCGTTTTCAAGATACAGGGCGTTGAAGAAAAAAAAATTTACGAATTTTTTAGAATTTTGCCGAAACTACTGGCAACATTGTAATGAAATTTTATACGAATATGTTTTGGAAGCTGATACATCCCATAAATTTGTTTTTATATCTGATTCTCATAGAGGGCAATATAAATTTTTTAAGAGTATAATTATAAATCAAAATTTCAAGTAAACTTAAACATCATTCAATTTTACAGAAAAAGGTACTCTTGGTAAAACTCGATACTGTGTACCGTTTTCGGAATATTTTGATTTGAAAATTATGAAGTAATAATTGATGCTGGTATAAAATAGTTAGTAATTAAACAAAACTCACAAGAAGAAAATTAAATTAATGACTAAGAACATAAAATAAAATTCAATTACAGTAAGTGTTCAAAATGCCCTCCGTTTTCGCGAATACACAAATCTATTATTTTTTCTAAAGATTCCATTAACCTTCTAAACAGTAGGGGATCAGCTATGATGTCATTAAATTGACGTTGAATTCTTTCTTCCAATTCTTGGCGTGAATTTACCTCTGTAGCATAGACTTTTCCTTAATATACGACCAAACTGCGTAGTCCAAAGGGTTAAAATCGCATGACCTAGGAGGCCAATGAATCGGAGCTTCTGCACCTCTACCAATCCATCGATTCGGAAAATGATTACTCAACCAATTACGACCCCTTCTATCAAAGTGTGGTGGAGCTACATCGGGTATAAAAATCGGGTATATTTACAGGTAGAATATGATAACCTATTAATTTGTTACCTAAAGTTGCTGTCCAAACATTAACTTTAAATGAGTGTTGGTAATGTGATACCCTTTTGACTCGTGGATTCTCATCACACCAGTAGTGTGCATTATGGGAGTTAAACATACCTTGTCGCGTAAAGGTGGCCTCGTCCGTAAAAAGAATGCATTTTAAAAAATTTGGATTGTGGGCTGTCCTTTGTTGCAATGTTTCACAAAAATACACTCTAATCGGAAGATTATCTGGCAAGAGCTCTTGAACTTGTCTGTAATGATAAGGATGTAATTGCTGTTCTTTCAGTATCCGCCAAGTACTTGAAGAAGAAGTATTTATTTGTCTTGGTATATTCCTTACGCTAACTGTTGGATCTTGATCAAGTAAATTTAAAATATTATTTTCTTTATTAATTGTTCTTGTACTTGGTCTACCAGAATTTCTTTTATTTGGTCTCACATTCTAAATTTCTCGACAACGTCGTTCAACGGCTCTAAATGTTTTTTTACTTGGTAAGTTTCTTCTAGAAAACTTTTCTGCATAACGTGTCACAGCTGCACTAGAACATCCTAAACATTTGCCTAAGGTTAATAACATGTCAGTGTATTCAACATTTGAGTACATTTGAGTACAGTATATTCAACATTTTGATTTGATTTTACAAATAACAAGGTTTTAAAACTCTAATTATTGTTGATTTATCGTCATAACAATCAATAAATGTCACATTTCCATGGCACACTTGGAGAAAATAGAGGTCTACCTATTATAACTTTATCATTACTACCAGCATCAATTATTACTTCAGAATTTTTAAATCAAAATATTCCGAAAACGGTACACAGTATTGAGTTTTACCAAGAGTACCTTTTTCGTGTAAAATTGAATGATGTTTAAGTTTACTTGAAATTTTGATTAATAATTATACTCTTATACAAGTTATATTGACTAATATTTAGTACGATCCGTGTAACTAGCGCCCTCTATGAGAATCAGATATAAAAACAAATTCATGGGATGTATCAGCTTCCAAAACATATTCGTATAAAATTTCATTACAATGTTGCCAGTAGTTTCGACAAAATCGTAAAAAATGCGTAAAATTTTTTTTCTTCAACGCCCTGTATCTTGAAAACGGATGGCGTTACAAAAATTTTTTACTAAGCAAACCCCAATTATTTTTCAGTTTTTTACCCACCCTAGAGACGGTGTTACCTTTTTTTGAAACACCCTGTATATCGAAATTTTTTTAATACATCTTTCACCATTTCGTTCTTTAAACCTAAAAAAGATAGATGTGATTTCTGCGAAGAAATAAAAAATTCTACTGATGTGACAGATAAAAGGCGTGAAGAATTCCAGAACTATGTGAAAGGAAAAGAAGAAAGCAAAATGGAAAAGAACCGGGATAGGGAAACTGTAGAAGAAAACACTGCGTTCATATCATTTGATCTGCAGAATGTGTATTCACTACCAAAAGCAAATGTATAAATTTTTTTTTACAAAAGTTGATTCAGCGTTTACAACTTAAAGGGATATTTTTCAAAGAATAAGATATACTGCGGAGTATGGCATGAAATGATATCCGGAAGAACTGGAAATAACATTTGCAGCAGTCTTCTAAGAATTTTGGATCGAGATTGAGTTTTCCCAGAGTTAACAAAATTGGTAATTTGGTCGGATTCCTGTATCCCCAAAATAGGAATAGCATCATGACTTTTGGATTGCAAGAATTTATCAAGAAACATCCTCAAATACAGTTGATCCAACAACAATTTTCAGAGTCCGGGCACAGCAAATGACAGGAAGTAGATGCTATAGATGACAGATTTTTTAAATTTTCAGGTATTGGCAAAGAAATTAGCATACAGTAAAATTCCATACACAAAAGTAATAAATTTATTGAAGTTGATTCTAGTATGTATGTTAGCTATAAAACTTCCTTTACGGGTAATCTGAGCAACGTAAGAGTGGATGGAACTACTAGAAATCAGCGAACCCATCCCGATATAAGCAGTCATACTAGTCTCGAATACATGGTTAATGTAAAGCAGATCACCCAACAGCCATCACTGGAAGCGAAGAAGAAGGCCGACATCATCTCAATCTTAAAGTATATGATGCCACAGGTGGATAGACAATTCTATGAACTGTACATTCGTTAAAAGTCTGTATTTTCAGTATTATCAGTATTAATCATGTGGACATGGTTTAATAATTTTGATTGCAGATAAATTTGTAAAAAAACTGGAAATCATCTTAAACCATGTCCATCTTTCAGAAGTAAAATTTCATATTTTTGTCCTGGAAAATACAAGCAAATTATTATTTACCCGTAACAACATCCTATAAAACATTGTAAACAATTGTAGACCCTTACACAAAATAAATTACAGTACCTAAAACTTCCAATTCAAATTCTACGCATTTAACATTTTGGGATATGGTTAAACATAATTCTCAAGTGACGAAATTACGCCTAAGGTTACATCTGTTTTCGGCCTGTACCTCTCGCTAAACATTTTATCGGAGAAAACATAAAAATGGGGTTCAACAGCAATGGATCCAGAAGAAAAAATATTCCGTACAAGAGTAATGTAAAGAAATCTAAAGCAGCAATTGAGATGACAAAAATTAGTTTTATTTTTGATAATATCGCAAACAATTTTAAAACTCAAGCTGATAATAAGTAAAAACCATGTTGAAATATGTAAGTACATACCTTATCATATTTCGTGTTTGTCCCTCAGTCATTTTTCTATTGATTGTCTGATTATCTTCTATCGTACAAAATTCAATAGGTACAAGTACCGGGTTATCTGTTCTAGCTGAAGATCCAACCCATAGTGTCGGCATCTGAGGATACCTTAATCTACACCTTTTTTCTGTTTCAAAATAGTATTGGATGGTAATTTCTCTATCTAAAATTAAATGTTTATATACATTATTACAAATTACCCTAGAAATAAGAATATAAACAGAAAAAATTATAAAATTCTTGGAATCTAATTTTTTTTTGTGGGTACCTGTAATCTGTAGGTACCTCAGTTCCGTGGGAAACAAATCTACAAAATGAGATCGAACTCTTGTACGGATCTCATAAAACTGGGGTACAGATTATAGAACGGCACAGAAGCCAGATAATACTCATTAAGAACGAATCAAATTCAAAACTCAAACCTTCATATTTTATTTCAAATAAATATGTTTTGGGTCCATATACCTTTATTGAAGAATATCTCACATTATTATCGACAAAAATGGTAAAAATGTAGTCATCCATAAGAATAATATTAAACTGTTTAGACAGGAAAAGGACAATTGGGATAAACTGTGGAACGTGTATAAGTGATCAATGGAAAAAAGGGAAAGAAGTAAATATTATTATATTGGGAATGAACAACATTACTTCAATGTTTTATAACATCATCATTTTGGCTTTACAACCCTGTGTGGGTTCTAGCCTCCCGAAGAATTTTTTTCCAGTCGTCCCTATCTATCGCCTTCCTCCGCCAAGCACATATTTCCTTATTTCTCATATCTTGATCTATATTATCTAGGAAGCTTCTTCTGGGTCTTCCTCTTCTTCTTTGAGCAATAGGTCTATCAAGGAGCGTTTTTCTAGCTGGGTCGGTTTGCTCCATCCGCTTTCCAAAATCTTTTTTGTCCTCTCTGTGTCAAGTCGTGTTTCTGTCGCGTGCGTCATTATTTTGTATTTGTACCGGGTGGTCCAATAAGCCGATCTCTCGGCTATATATCAGAAACTATTCATGTTACAACTTTAGGAGAAAAAATTCCTTAGTAAAAGTGGCCAAGAGAAATCGCTGGAAATAACTTTCAAGTTTCTGAGTTAACCGCTAGGGGGCGTAACCTGTGAAGAAAACTTTGAAAACCAGTTTTTTGGAAAATATTCCCAATTATACCAAGTGTTAAATAAGTAAACTAGAAAGGGGCCTAAATTCTGCACAAAGTTGTTCAAGTACTTTTTTTTATTTTTTCAAATAAAGTATGGGGGAGAGTGGCAAAGTATTTGTGGATAAATACCTATACCTTTGGTTTGGATCAACCGATTTTAACAAAATTAGTGTTATTAGAAAGACTGTGGATGAATTAATTTACATCTACTGCAAATAATTGCATTTATTTTTAATTGTCATAGATAGAGGGTACTTTCAAATACCGTTTTCCATGTTGTTGAAAGCCTTTGAGCATCATCTCTTTGGTTTAAACTGTTAAGATTTTATCTATTTCTAGTGATTCTCTGATTTCGCGTTTACTGTTAATTTCAATGTTAGCTAGCATCGTAGTTTGGTTCAAGTTTATTGTATGTCCTGTGTTTGAGACACGTTGGGCAAAGGACGACGTTTTTACCTCCTTCAGAAAGGAGGAACTTAATTGGGAGCATTAACTTTTTTAAACGCCAGTTTTTAGGAAAAATCTGATTGTCCTGTTCATTTTGCACCATAGATGACGGCATACGGTTACCTTCGACTTCGTCAATCAAAATCCTACTGTCAGAAATGTTCGCGCACGTTAAACCCCACGAACCCGCACGAAATCCCCACGTTAAACCCCCGCGCCAATCCCCACGTTAAACCCCCGCACCAATCCCCAGGTTAGCCCTCGCGCCAATCCCCACGTTAAACCCCCGCGCCAATGCCCATGTTATACCCTAGGGATGGCGGTTTTTGACAAAACACCGGTTTTCGGTTATACCGGTTTTTTTTGCTTACGGTTTAACCTGGCGGTTATAACCGGCCGAAAAAAACCCGGTTTTTCCAAAAACCGGTTTTTCGGTTTTTTTAATCAAATAGATTACAAACTTACATTTACAATGCACTTTAGTTTGCGATACTTCATTTGACTCGATATCAATATTATCAAAATTAGTACTATCGAAACAACATCAATATCAATATAAATAAGATACAATTTTTAATAAAACCATTTTATTCTATTAATTATTATATTTGTTTATTATTCTATTATTATTATATATTTACTGATTATTATTAAATATAATATTATACTACTGCTCAACAGAGAGCGCTGAATTAATTCAGGTTCTATTGTCATTGAATATATTATGAGGGTAGAATATAATATGCAATTATCGTATTCAATTATTGATTCAAATTTAATTTACCATTTAAAAATATAATCCTTTAAAATATCTACCAATTTTCCTCTGCCAAACTCAAAAAATTCCTCAACCATTGCATCTTATAAAAAATTTCCCAGACTCTTTCGAATGGGATTTAAAAAAATAATATCACCACAAATATTTTACTTAAAAATAAATTGGATAATGCAATTCATCTTTTATTTTTACTACCATCAAAAAAAATTTATCATGTATTACTTTTAACACGTTTGTATATTTGTATAATTGGTACATTTTAACTCATTTATTACTTTCTGTCGGTTTAAAAACGTAGGGAAATCCTTGGAGATTCGTATTCGTAATCAGTAATTCGATATTCATAGTCAGAACATTATTTTTGGTAATCAGCAAAAGCCATTCACCCACTTTCAATGTCAAGAGTCAAGTGTGAAAAATATATGATGTTTCTTATGTAAATATTATGATTTTAAATACCTTTTCAACGAAATATTATAATAAAATAAATAAAATAAAAAATAAAATAAAATTTAAATTATGGTTTTTGTTTGAAATAATTACTTGAGAATAATAATTATGACTGGGATCCAAAATAATACAAAACTTAATCACCGTAAAAACCTAATAACCGGTTTTTACACTAAAACTAAAAAACCGGTTATAACCGGGACAAAAAAACAACCGATAAAACCGGTTATTGCGAAGTAAAAAAACCGGTTTTCGGTTAAAACCGGCAGGTTTTTCCCATCCCTATTATACCCCCATGCCAACCTACACCAAAACCACGTCACTATTGACGGTATAAATCAACCGTCCTCTATTCCCAGTACCGTACCAGTACGGTCGAAAGCTTGGCACAATTATAATCGACGCGGAAGACTGTTTTTTTTGGTTTAATATTAATTCCTGTAATATTATTAATCTTAGCTCCAGGTTTAAATCTCTCAACCACATTTACATCAAAAGAGCATGCGTACTCTTTTCTATTCAACGAAGGCGTTGCGCGCAGCTACTATACTCCGTCCTTCTTTATTACACTAAATAAGACGGATTTCTCTCTCGCGTATTTCATGAATGGTATATTGCTTGTAGCCAATACTATATCATAGCGTTTGTTATTAAATAATCTTTTAATATGGTATATATTTTGATTGGTCGGTGCAGTCACATATATTTTACCTGTTTACATATGCTTGCCTGGTAGTCATGAATGTAAACACACTGGCAGTACCTCATAGACCTATTTTATGTTTTAAACTTTTAATTTCAATAAAATTTGATTAGTAAACAAATGGGTGACACGTGCTAAAAAAAGTTACTTAATATTTTTTTAATTAAGGATAACTATAAACATATTTTGATAGACAATACATGGAAAACGTATTGTCTTTAGACGTCTAAGTATAAAATGTGATGTGGGTGGATGCATGAGTGAATATATGGATTGATTAAACGTTACTGTGGTGTTATATCACCTGAATACATATAAGTTATATTATACGATTTGAACTTTAAATGAATTCTGAAAAATCTGATCTGATTTTAGTCGTATATCGTATGGGAGATTGTATTGTAAGAAATGGTTTTTTGTAAACTTGGATAGTAATAAGGCCCTTTATGTTAAAAACCAACATTTGTTAGCTGAAAAATTTAACGTTTGCAAGATTTTAAGTTATTAATTATTAGAGAATGTTGACGGAATTTATTTACGGATTCATAAAATATGGAAAACCAACAAAATTGATGAATGAAGGACTTTATTTAGCTAAAGAACAAGTTGTAATATTGTTGTAATGTTTATGTTGTTGTTGTAATGTTTATATCGGTATTGTAAGGGAGAGTAATAATTGAAATATTTAAATCTTCACACATGTATACCTAGGTAAGTAATAATCCACATTTGCTTTAACCTTAATCAAAATTTAACCTTTACGTTTGACTTAAATAGTGGCAATAGTTATTCCAGGTAGCAGCACTGATGATGGAATATTCATCCCGAAAACGTTCTCTGGTGTAGCCCGGAAGGGTTCTTAATAAATATACCTTTTTATAAAGGATTTTTTAATTAAAATTTTCGTAATTAGAAATACTGTATTTGACGTTTGGAGAAAAGAATTTTAATTAAAAATTTTATAGTATAGAGCGACTACAGGTAATTAATTTTTCTTATAGATATTTCTAATTAGATTTGCGGTTAACCGAAAGAAAATTGAATAATAAAGTAATATACCACAAAAAAATTTAGAACAATACAAAGCTCAATCGTTTTACTTACTATTAGAATCTTTAAAGGTTTTCTTGGCCGGTGGATCATTTATACCGTTAACCTTATAACTTCTTCTAGAACTGGGCAAATTTGGAATTTCATAAACAACTCTTAACTGCCGCATGAATTTGCCAAATATTTCCAAATCTCGCCTATCGAGAGGTCTGCCAAGGTCATTTCTTGTAAGTTTCTGGTTATATTTTTCTGCGTTTATTACTTCAAGCAAAGCTTCTATCACTGGCATAGCTGGAAAAAAGTACGGATTAGATTTAAGTCTACCCATAACCTAAAAATTATAGGAACTACCTCCAGTGCTCTACAATATATATTTAACAGCTGGGCCGGTAGGTACCGATGGAGCGGTAGACTGGTAGAATTTTGTCAAAACAAAAAATATATTATGCACTTGTATACAATACGCACGTGTAAACACTTTGTACCTTTTGTAACATATGTATATGTTGTTAGGAGGCCAAATTGTTAAAACCATACATATATGAGGCGTTCAGAACCATAGTGGATCATGTCCATAATACAAGTCAGAGATATTTAGAGTTAAAGTTAAAAAGATCTCTACCATGGACGTATAAACATAGATGGACACAGCAATAAGATACCTTTAACACACAATGTTTTGAAGCTTCCATAGAATGTGATACTTCCGCAATGAGCATAAGCGTGCTTGAATTTTTACTTGCGGGTAATTATTCAGATTTTAAAAATTGGAAGTAGTAATAATGTATAAAAACACGTTCAAAGAATTAAAAAAAAACGAGAGATTAACTATTAACAAATCACGTCTTTATAGAAAAATTAAAATACAATTTTATTTGCTTTAAAATACAATTAAATATAGTTGAATTCAAGTTAATATTTTGATAGGTATCAAAATAATGCTACAATAAAAAATCTTACGTTTTCTCCTAAATTTGCTACTCAAATAGTTCGATCGTCAATATTATTTGGAAACCTACATAGAAAAATAAATGAGTTTTATTCATTTCACTAATTTATTTGTATCCATGAGAAATATTAAATTAAAAAGGTACTAAACAGATCTTTTTTAATCAGATGATGTCTACTTACAATTTAAAAATGTCTACTAATTTCATGAACTCATATCTTATTCAATACATTAATGAACATGAATAAACCCAATGGTACGCCTACTAAAATGTAAATAAACACGCTTCCTCATTTCCTCATCTTAAATAATGTAAATTGTATGTACTTACAAATTAAATGAGAGATCGGGATGTAAATATTTCGTTTATTTTATTTCACTTTTCACAGATATCACTCAAAATGCAGCCAAAATATCGAAAAACAACTTTTCCTTATCTACTGTAAAAAGTAAACAAACATGGAACAGCATTTGATGTTTGACGTAGATCCATAAGACAGAGAAATGTAAACAACCGTTGCCATTTATAAATAGTTTTCAGTGCTTCTACATATAAAATAATTAATTGATATCTATTATACGCGATTATTAAATGATAATGCACACTATGTGCACACTTGATATTTTGATTACAATTAAATATATTAATCTAACCAATAAATTATTATTTTGGTTTGATAGCACCTGTACAGTCTTATTAATAAAAATTGCTTAGTCCGAAGTTAGTCTCGGACTAGTTAGTCCCAGATTAAGCGAGTACTAACTTCATTTTCAGAATGTTATTAATAAACATGGACTAAGCTCAGACTAACTAAAACTTCCTTAGTCCTAGGTACAACAAGTTTCCCTCCCCGGACTGTGATTTTACCTCGACGCCGGTGGGAGTGCCGAGTAACTGGTCTTGGTCCCTAATATTGTGAGGGGAGCACGACTGGTGAAACCAAGAACAGTCCTGCGTCCGGTGTCGTCGCACCGGGTGGTCGCCGGACTTCGCCACCGGACGCTAAAAGACGCCGCAACTACTCCCAAATTGCGACGCCTTCCACACCCTCCGAAGGACTTCCTCCCCCTTCCTTGCTCCCAAACCTTCCAACCTCAGGAGACAACCTGACGCAGAGAAAAAAGAAAAAAACCGACGGAGAAAACCAGCGGAAAAAACCCGGAATCCAAGGTGTGAAACACCGTGCTGAAGGATGAATGGCCACACGACGCGTGGTCGAGAACGGTTCCCTTGGGGCATCTGGCGACACCCCATTCTAAATAGCCTTACTGCCGCAAGCGGGGCTCTGCGACAGCGGACAGAACTAGCTACTCGTGGGAACAGTATGAAAAAAATTTCCTTACTACAAAAAACCGGAGGCGACCCGTACGGTATAACGGGAAGATTCAATAGGGAAAAAGGTGGCAGGGAGAGGACGCACTCTCTTCCTGATAGCCTTGATTTACCTAAGACCTCGGGGGCTAAGCGGAAACTTAGCTCGCCGAACCTAGATACTAAACTATATAAAAAAAAAGGAGAGTTCGGAATACCTATCCTTAATCGAAAGCATAGAGATGCAAGAAAAACTGACCGAAGACCTCTACAAATTAATTGGGGAGGTACCTAACACTAATAATAAAATAAAAGATGTTGCCCAAAGACTAAAGAAGAATGTATCAACCTATAAAAGGGAATCCATTAGAAAGTGGTTGCAAAACTACAGATTTGAAGCGACAGAAAAGATGCTCATTGATTCGGAAGTACAGACTGAACCATGCGCGGCCGACACGACGTGTCAAATGACTAGCAAAATAATACAGACAGACCCAAGTCCGGCTGAGGGGATCACTACAAGTAAACCCCTAACTGCTGAGATTTCAACGCAGACTGACCCTTGGCATGGACCGGGGGTCAAGTCTGTTTTGAAATCGATAGACCATATAGATTCTCCCGAAACCTGGAATAAATATAAAGACTGGGAATGGCCCGAGAGCCTTTTCAAGAGATCCACTGTCGTAGTCGGAAACCCTGTTAACGCCCCAGATACCCTCACTAAGGTGGTCATGGTTGAGCCTTCCGATCCAAAGATGGAGAGAAGTGTTCAACGTTTATATAGAGATCGGTACCCTGAACTAGAACAACTGGACGAAGATTTTGACGTCCTCGAAAGTAGGACTTCCTTCCGGTCCAAGGTTTCAGCGGATCTGGTCAGGAAGGTAATCAAGGTTAAGAACGCGGCAGATGAACAGACACTCTGGGACAAGATGGTCCAAATTAAGGATGAGATAGGTAATGCAGGCAAAGTGGCGCTCCATCATGTAAGCTTTCTTTCGGTCCAAGACCTGAGGAAGATGTGCGAGTGCATCTTCCAACACACAAACACAACAGCGTACGTTTATACTATACATCTTTTAGTCGGCCTACATACGGCATGATTGTATCAAAAAAGGACACAACATATAAAGATCTTCTTACCACAGTCAAGACTGCTGTGAAAGTGGCGGGTGCCACAGATGTCATCCGTACCCTTAGGAGCACAAAAGATGGAAAACTGCTCACCACCATGGATAAGGACCAGGGTGCTCTGAAGCAAATTAAAGCGCTCTAACGGACAAAAATAAGGGCATGACCACCCTGCGGCTGGGTGTGGAGAGGCTGATGACTATCCATGTCAAAGGAATGGAGCTAGACACCAGAGAAGATCAGCTAAGAGAAGCGCGCTAGAGCTAAAACTATTCAAGAAGCGCGCGCTGGCCAATCATGTGGCGATACGTCCCGACACGACAGGTCACCGCGACTATAAATAGAGCGGCAGCGGAGTAATCGTCGGATTCACTCCCCGCCTCTCGACGCGTTAGTGTTCTGAGCTGTTGGACGTGAATCCCTGTCCTGGCATTTGGTTTTCACCTCTGGCTGCGTTGAGTAGTTGAGTTACTGTGACCAAATGCCCATCTTGGTAGTTAGTATTCGCCTCTGGTGGCGTTGCGTAACTGAGTTACCGTTGCTAACTACCCATCTTCCTGTCTTTTGATTTCTTTTTCTTTGTTCTCCTGAAGAAGCTACATACAATTGTAGCGAAACGTCGAGATGAACCCACTTTTGGGTCACTCACAAATGACACGGTCCAAACCCGGAAGACGAATAAACTATAATTCTGACTCTGGCCGTGGAAGCCTACGATTTCATTTAAGAAATACATAGTACATACTTTCCCAAACATATATACAATCACGATAAATACACTGAGCACAATCTGACTAGTTAACTGGACTTGATCCACTCTGTGCCGAAATAATATGACACATTGTTCAGATACATAGGAAACTGACGCCATCTGTTTATTATTGCGGTAACTTTGGGCGTGGTTTATTATAGCACCGATACGATTTCTATTTGTAGAACATAGATATTCCGATAACTTAATTTTCGTAAAAAGTGGACTTCATCCAGTTGGAATCCACTATGGTTCTGAACGTCTCATGTAGTGTTTAAAAACATTGATGGACGCTCTTAAATTGAAGGCTATGCAAGATACAGCACACATTTTTTTTAATGTTTACACATGATACGTCGGTAGCACATCACAAACATTTTTCTATACAGTTTGTGACACAATTAAAGCAATTTATTGTTTCACAAATAATACAAAATTTTAAGCCATAATTTAGTTATACAGGACATAAGGACAGCTCGTCTGAATGGCTTTCACACATAGAACTTGTTTCTTCTGTTTTATTTTTCTTTATATACTGTCCACATTTGAGAAATAAATACTAGATAAACCTTTTATCGGAATTCATTGTTTTATCAGGATACAATATTCTTTCAGTAAAAAATTCAATGTGAAGGAATTGCTTTAGAGCAGTGGTTATCAAACCACAGATGTCTGCGGACCACAGCCCGAAAGTGGTAGTCCATGGACCACTCGTATATATATCTTGTCATCAGTTATAACCAAAGATATGAACCACAACCTATTGAAGATTTAGCATTAAACTGAAGAAACTCAGCGGGATAACAAGAATTCAATAGAATACAGATATCCCGAGATCAATAAAATAGACATAACACCTGTTGAAGGCGCAAACCGAAAATGGAAAATTATAAGGAATGCTCACGCTAGACGCTAGTGCACTCACGCGAGATAACTTTCAAAAGAGAGAAAACTTTCTTTTGGTTTAAACATGGATGGATAATAAATGAAATCCTAGAACTTATGGAAAAGTTTTTACAGTCCTGATGTCTCCTTTATCTTTATACAGTGACCACCACTCCTTGCATTGGGCATCCTTTCTTACTCTTATATCCTATACATCATTTGCCACAACACACTAATCCCTTCCTCTTATAAAGCCTTCCAAACCTTTACAGGCATTCCATCAGGTTCTAATGCCATCCCATTCTTCATCCTATTTAAAGTCTCGACAACCTTCGGTATCTCAACCTCTCGTTATCTCCGGCATTACATTCTCATTAGGGTCGCCCATCTTCTGTTTCTTCTCTGGCGTTCTTAATTTAGAAACTTTCTAAAATACTTTTACCATCTTTGCTTTATATTATATCGTATCTTAACACTCTTCCATCCGTACTCGTAATATGCCGCACGTGAGCAGGTGAATGCTGTATAATCTTTTCATCGCCTCAGGTCTTTCTAACTCTTCCTACAGCTTTGCAGACGATCTTTCGTTAGCAGCAGCTACAGCGCGATTTGATTTCCTCTTTGCCACCTTGTGTGTATCTTTATTTTTCTCTTTTCTAGATCTCTCATTCCTCTTTCTTCTCCTTAACCTTCTGTTATACTTTATCGTTTCACCACCAAGTTTTTTTCCTCTCATTCCTTTACTAGATGTTTTTCCTAGCACTTCCTCTCCCACTCGTACCACATCTTTGCTGTTGTCTTCCCACCAATCATTTACCGCGTCTTGTTCGTCAAACTCATCCATCATTCTACTCTACTTCTTACTTTGGTCAAATCATCCTTTAACTTCCATTACTTTACTTTCTGATGTCCTGCTTACTTTTCTTTCTGCCTCACCTTAATCTGCGTATTCACTGTCAACGGTCAGTATTGATTAGTTACACACTAACCATTTACCACTTTGCAGTTGTTATCCTCATTTCGCTGGCTTCTTCTACACAGCACAAAATCTAACTGACTTTCCCTTCCTCCGCTACTATAGCTAACATATTGACCAATATTATCATATTCTTATTTTATCAAATTATTATAAAAAAGCTTACCTTTAGGAAACGGTTTATGAGCAACATCAACGTTTAAAAGTGGTTTCCAGCCTCTAATAGCCGATTGATAAAAGCCATGATACATCTCCATACCCTCTCCCAAGTCGATAATCTCTCCTACTGGTTTATGAAAAAAACTTCTTCCCACTTGAAGTAGATTTTGAGAAGGAGCACAACGTAGAACAATATCGACCACTTGTATAGCTTCTGTCGGAGTTGCTCTAGATAAATTAAAATTTTTCAGAGGAGTTAAATCAACCTAAAAAAGAATTATACATTAAATAAATGATTATTAGATTAGAACTGCTGTATTTGTTATAATAGATAACAATTATTAAATTAGAGGCGGTTAATTACAATGAAAAAAAATGTTTAATTAGCAGATTTTATTTTTCTTCCTTCGGTTTTGATAGGCAAACGTAGGTTTATATAGAACCAGCAAGTGTATTGGGACAAACTGAACAGATATAAATAAATGTCTTTATATACAACAGGCTTACACCTAATCGGAGAAAATATAGAAATAATTATGTGAATAGATTTCATTTAAAGGAAATTCATGGAAGTTATGTTATGGCGAGCACTCCACTGTGTATGTTTTAATTTCAATATTTAGACTACATCTGAGATGAACACCCACGCTGATAATTTCGAAGTGTCAGCGATATGTTCAAGGACTATGAAAGGTTTTAAGAAATAGTTTGCATTCTTTAAGTTTAAGTTAGTATCGTTTGGTACCCTAAGCTGTTAACAACTCAATAAACTTGTGCATTTCCTTCAGAGTTTCGTTACTTAATTCTCCAACGAACACACATCAATTTATACAGAATAAAAGTGTTATACATCCTTTTAGTTGTGAAACTAACAAGGATATTAGTTCTGGGTATATGATGGATATCGTGATTTAAACCTAGGTATCAAAAAATAATTTTGGCATAATTACATGATCAAATTGAGGTGAAATATTTTAATGTGATTCGAAAATTTCTCATCATCCTAAGGTTTTAAAAAATGAAGCAACAATTTCGTTAATAAGATTGGTAAATGAGCATTTTCGATCAAATAATTTATAATGATTAATAATAATGATTTTTACATTTAGCAATATTCAAATCAATTTTATTACACCATTTTTTGTAACTTGCACACTAGATCAGAACAATGCATGGTATTGTGTAGAATCTTACTACAAAAAAGATATACTGTCACAGTTGTGTCTGAATTATAAAGAATTAAATGAAAATATATCTAAAACGATTTTGTGATCAAATCCTCGTTTGAGATAAACAACAAAGGATCTTAGCTATATAAACGACGGTCGACCAGAAAGTAAAGAACGCTTGCGCATCACGCGTGGCTCCCATCCCCCACCGCCGTAATTTCGTGCGCGCTAGTTATCTGTCTGTCACATCAGTGTGAGCGTGAACCAACTCAAATTACTGTGTGCTCAGGAATATTTGTTCTTTAACATTTGGAATAGCGGCTCCCATTGAAAATCCTCCGGCATTGAAAAACAGATTCCACGATACGATTTTTATGTCAGAACGTTCTTTATTTTCTGGACAACTAATGTATTTCAGACAACTACGTTGAACTGATTCTACGAGGAAAATGAACAGGTCGACATAAATAGGTCACCAAATTACGGTGGCATATTCTAATTTGCTTCGAAAATTTCGACAATTTTTTTACGGTTTAAAGACGACAAATTGCCAAAAAGAAAAAGCGTTGCTTTAAGCGACGTCCCAGAGAGCTGAAAAACGAGATCATTAGGGTGGCTCAGAAATTTTTAACCCTTCTGAGTAACAGATTGGATTAGAATAGTAACAAGTTTACAAGTAATAGTTTACAAAAAGCTTTTACGTATAGGCGTATACATATAGTGTGTTACATGCAGGCAGCCGAATATGTGTTATTATGAGCCTCCGTCCTTTACCTACAGGTGTAAGGCTTGTCGATGACTTTTAATTTCAAAATCTTGCCCCCCCCCCCTTTGAGACAGTATGACCTTGATTCAGCCGAGTTTCATCTAAATAGTATACTTATAGTAATTTGTTGTGCTAAATAGTACAATTTGTTTAAATTTTTTAGAAGTCTGTATACAGTTCTCGTAGATACTTCTCGTCAAATCACTACACAGAGCAACTACATCGTTGGCCAACATACTTTTATTCCTTTCATTGAGTTTCCAATACACAGTGTATATAATAGTTTTTTCTCCCATCGAAAAATTTGGGCATTGTTTACTTTGACTGCTCTCGACCTCCATAGTGCTGCAACACCAAAATACGTGTCCACTGTTTCGATAATCTAATGAAATAATTAGACCAAATTCAGAATTTTATCTCACACCGAAAGATGTAATAAAATTTTACGACTTCCTGTCTTCGCTGTCGAAAAAAACTACTGTGTAAAAAATTTAGAATATTTAAACTGCCCATTATACTACTCGCGAAGTTGATCGAAGTTCAGAGAGTACAAGAATGTAGACAGGTACTTCATGCGACTTCGCTTCGCTTCGTCCTACTTCCGTTCTGTGTCTGTTTTCGCGTCCAAGTCAAAGGGCCCGAAGTTCGAATACGAAGTGTCACACTACATTGCTCGACTTTAGGAGTATGTAGAGAGTCACCTCGCCTTGATTTACTTCACTTTAACACTTCATCCGAAGAACTTCGATCGATATTTTAGACGATGTTTTACAATGTGTTTATGTGAGTCATGTTCTGTTTACTTCGATAGCAAAACAACTGAATCCCTGAGTTGCCGGCTTTCATCGCGGTTTTAGGAAGGTTTAACTATTAACTACTAATATAAAATTATTTATTGTAATTAACCCAAATGTCAATAATAATCATCACTATTACTTCCAAGAATTTGTTCAAAACAATTTTGATTCTCGATTATCTTCTTCTTCAGGTGCCATCTCCGCTACGGAGGTTGGCAATCATCATAGCTATCTTAATTTTTGAGGCAGTAGCTCTAAATAGTTGTTTTGAGCTGCATCCAAACCATTCTCTCAGGTTCTTCAGCCATGAAATTCGTCTTCTTCCGATGCTTCTTCTGCCATCTATTTTTCCTTGCATTATGAGTCGCAGGATGCCATACTTATCGCCCCGCATCACATGTCCGAGATACTGTAGCTTTCTTTCTTTAATTGTAAGTTCAATTTCGTTCTCTTTGCCTATTCTTCTCAGTATTTCATTGTTTGTAACTCTATCTACCCACGAAACCCTCATAATTCTTCTATAGGTCCACATCTCAAAGGCGTTAAGTCGTCTCATGGTATCTAGATTTAACGTCCATGATTCCACTCCATAATATAGTACACTGTATACGTAACATTTTGTTAGGCGTACTTTAAGAGCTAATGTTAGATCTTTGCCACATAGGACCTTTTTCATTTTTATAAAATTCTCGATTATAGACCTGTACAATCCTATTGCATGGTGTAGGAACTCTGGAATGGGCATCATGAATGAGTGGAAAATGAACAAGCCAATTGTCTGCACTACCATCGGTTTATAAGCATACATAATAAAAAATCCCGGAGGGCACCCTACACATAACTACATTCATTCTCGTATTGATTTCGATGTCTGGCAGCAGTTGCAGACGAAACGTCAGGAAGAACCAATTCCAGATTACGACCTTTACACATAGTTATGTCCAAAATATTGGAATTTGATTCATATTGTTTTTAAAATCCTAAAAACAGGATCAGGAATGACTTGATTAGAGAAAGACTACAGCCTCAAAATAGATTCAAAGATTGGCAATGGTTTGGTCACGTCAGAAAACTATGTGGGAAGAAGGATAGAATTAGAGAGGAAGAGGAAAACCGATGAGAAGATGGAATGACTGTAAGGACTTGAGAGGTTTAGGTTAAGAAGAAACGATAGACAGAAATGAGTGAGTACTTCCCCACTCAGCGTAGGAGTAAGGAACTAGGAGTAGGAGTAAGTGTTCCCCACTCAGAGTAAGGAACAGCGACCCCTGAAAAGGGAAAAGCTGAGGCAGAAGAATATTAGTATTGATATTTACTTACCGTATTCGCAAATTTGACTTTCACTTTATATATTTTTTCTCGATTTTGGCCGTCGTGTATAGTAACCTCGCCTTCTATTTGTTCTCCAAAAGGTAATTGACTAGGGCTGTATAAATTTTTTCTTCCATCAAAAGCTGGATATCTTTTTGGGTAATGTTGCTGCCTAAAGAGTTCCATAACGTGTCTTAAAAACTTTTTGGGGGTATCTGGTACCAAATCAACATCGTAGTGATAAGCCGTGTTTAAATTACCTAACGCGAGGCTGAGATGATTAGTTTCAATTGGTATTTTGCGACCAGCTTTTCCAGGTTCAGGGTTTCTAAACCTCATTGGTACGAGTGGACCAGCCTGCAATTCACTCATACGAGATGTTACATCTGAAACAAAAAGCATGTTCTATGTTGTACTTTATATGTACTAAAATTTACTAGATATCTCTCATTTACCAGAACAACGTGTGATCATAAAAAATATGATTTTTTTATTATCCATTAAATAAATCCGCCGTATTTCATTCTATATACTGCAAAAACGTGGTATTTTTAACATAAAAGTAAAGTGAGGGACAAAGACAGAAATGATGTAACAAATCATCTTGTAGCGAATTATAACTTTGTGTTTCGAAAACGAGTTTTTAAAAATTATTTACAAATTATGTAGCAAAAGTTCTTAAACAAAAGTAAAGCAAAAGTTATGAAGCAAAAGTTATCCTAATTGAAATGTTCCTGTATTTATAATATAGTATTGCGTAGTTTCTATTGTCCTACAATGTGCAGTTTCTGTGGAATCCAGTGACGTAACTCCTCCCTCACTGAGTCCGAAAAATAATGGAATTATTTTTGAGATGCTGGTTTGTGGAATCTTCTTCAATACCGGAATCTTCTTGTAATTCTATTTCATGCTCGTTCCGTTGTTTTGATCTTCTTTGTCGTATGCAAAGGTATATTTGTTTCTCTAATTGGTACAACTGTTTGGCCATATTATTAATTGCATAAAGATTTTCAAAGTCAATTTTGGTAATATTATGGCTCTGGAATTTTTGTATGTTTTCTGTATAAAAATATTTTATTTTTGGTAAAATTAGGGCTTTCCCTCTATGAATTTTGATATTGTTATTGAATTTCAGTTGGTTGATTATCACTTCACAATTTTCTGGTATACTGATGAGAGATGGACTGTGTACTTCGAAAATTTGGTCTCTCTTGCACTTTGATTGGACTCGTTCTGATGTCGATGGCATTATCAATACTTCATTATTAGTTACTTGTTCGATAATGGATTCTTGAAGAGTGACTTCTGTGGTAAAACATTGGGTTGAACTTTGACCGTTGAGGAAACGCAAGGTGCAACTGTCTTGTAGTATGGTATCTTCTTTATCATATGTTTCTTCTAAAATGGAACATTCTTCTTTTTGTAGGTGTGGTTCGTCAGAGGTTCGTGCCAAATAAGGGTATGTGGGAGTGAACATCTTGTTCTTTTGAATTATTGGGTAAATATGATAAAAATCAAGGACATTTGGTTTTAGGATAGAAATGTGAGTAGCAAAGATCAATTTTGAATTTAAAAATGTTACTTGTGTCCCTAACAGCATGTAATATGTTAAAATATTTATAAATTTTGGAATTTGAGAAGGTTGGTAAATACTATGCAAATATTTGATCATATCTTGAATTTCTTGACTCGAAATAATTGAACTATGTAATGTGTTTAATTTTGAAAACATAATTCCATAAAACATAGGCCATCAATTAGGCCTCTTTTTGATCGAATATGGCGATAGATGTTTTCTAATTTTTTCTCTAATGTATTAATTAAAACTTCTGTTCTTTCTAACATGTTTTCTGCCAATCCATGATATGAAATAGGATTTGAGGCATTAACTTTCACTACAGTAGTTTTTATTATTTGAAAATAACTTTAAGAGATTCTACTTGTCTAACTATTTCTTTTAAGTTTATATAATGGATAAATGTATGTTTACTATAAATTATTCTACATGTGCCTAATTTATTTATATTAATATCGGTGTCACCTCTAATCTGGTTCGAAGTCTGGTATATCATCTGTATCAGGGTCAAGAAGATTATTGTCTTCATTTTGTTGAAATAATTGAAGTTGTATAATTCAAAATTTCCGTTTTCAAAGGGGTATACGTTTATTGGTCTTAGTAAAGTTATCTTCAAAGGTTTGTCTGTCGTGTTTATTATTTCCATTATAGCATAGCCATTTTTGCTAATGGTAATGTTTCAGGTATATAAACTTCTTCTAAATATGTTTTTTCGATTATTATTTCTCCATTATGTATACTGACAGGAAGAGGATAAAGCATTTTTTCCTGTGCACCTATAGTAAATTAAAATTTAATATCCATTGGTTCTCTAAATTTAATCGGTATCATTACATTGTTATTATACAGTTGTTTATTAGTAAAATCTATAACTAAGTTCATTCTTATCATATCTTCTAATCCTAAGATTCCATTGAAATATTCGTGAAAATCATATAAGATATAATCAATATAAAAGTCACTTCTGAATTCTGGAAATGCTGGTATTTCGGCTTGATATTATGATGATACTGATGATACTATTGACGATATTGATGATACACTACGGTATCACTCAGCAATTTTATTTTTGAATTTCCTACTTCAATATATGGTAGGGGATTATTAGAATTTATTTCTATATTGACTGTTTCCTTTCCGAGGCTTCTATCTGAAAATTTTGGTCTCCTTGACCGTTTAGTGGTAAATCATACTCAGAATTTCTAAAATAGCTATTTACTCGTTCATGTCGCCGTTCTCTTGGATTATTATTTTCGTTTTGATAACTATTTGTGTATAGCTCCTCAGCTATGGTATCAGGAATTCATCTAGGAAAAGAATTTCTACGATTATTATTGTATTTATTGGAATTTGATCTAGCGTTAGAATTTAATGTGTTTCTGGACGCTATTGATATAATGGATCATTAGTAATTCGATTGGGCCTGAATACATTACTTTCTGGTCGGAAGTTTGTGGAACGATTCTGAGATGTAAAATAATTCTGAGAATGTTGGGTAGCACCCCAAAAATTTTGGTTTTGATAACTTTGATTTCGATATAAAAAAATATAATTGAAAGGGTTTTGATTTCGATATGTAAAATTTGGATTTGTTTGATATTGATGTGGGGGGTGCCACAATTAAGAAGAAGAAGAAGAAGCAATGGTTTATGAAAGCTATCGACACTACTCAAATTATTAAATTTTTTACCCTTCTAAAACCGAGATAAATTGTGTTTCTTTTCAAATATTGGAAGCTTTTAGGGCAAATAATTAAATTAAATAGTAAGTACACTTCAAAATTTCCATAATATGTCAAATCATTTTTTTTTTTTGAATTATATGTCTTCATTTGACGACAACGTGACTCAACGACTTGAGTAATAAACATTTACACGGTTCTTTTTAGATCTAAAAATAATTCAAATAAAGAGATTTAGGCTTTTCCGGCCATCTAAAGAAACTTTAGATTTAGTTCATTTTAGGGGCTATATGGCAGAAGCTTTAACTTCATAAGCCATAAGAAAAATTAGAAACCAAATTGATTACATAATGGTGACAAAAAGATACCGTAATGCCGTGAAATCTACTAAAACTTATCCTGGAGCTGATATCGGTTCGGATCATAATCCAGTAGTATCTATGATAGAAGCTAGACCAAAGAAAATAAGAAAAACCATCATCCCAGCGCCACCGTTAGACTTAAGCCAGCTCAAAAGTGAACACCTACGACAAACAGTGCAAGAAGAAATAAACACCAGCCTCAGTATAGCAGAAAGTCAAATGCTCGGAACAGACAACAGAGATGAAAAACTTAAGTACATAAACACTACCAATAAGAACTACGGGAAAGAAACACTTCAGATCTGCAAAGAAACACAAGGTATGGATGACACCAGACATACTAGAACTAATGGATGAAAGACGTAAAATGAAGAATAATGCACAAAAATACAGAGAGGTTGATAAGAACATGAAGCAAAGAATAAAGAATGCCAAAGAATTATGAATTGAAGAACAATGTGTAAAAATGGAAAACCATGAAATAAAATATGACACATTCAATGTACATAAAAAAGTAAAAGAAATTACAGGAACTCAAAGAAGACATCAAATAAGTTTGCTTAAGAACAATGACGGAAATATTATTATAGACTTAACAGAGAAAATTAATAGATGGAGTGAATTAATAAGAGAATTGTTTGAGGACAACAGAAATAACATTGTTCAGGTAAATGGTGAAACGGGACCTGAAATCCTAAAATGTGAAGTAGAAGTGGCACTTAGAAATTCCAAAACTGGAAAGGCAAATGGACCTGATAAGGTTCCTGCTGAATTGCTAAAGCTCTTGAATGATGACTCAATAGGTATAATATTGCACTTATTTAACACAATATACAAAACTGATATTATACCTCAAAAGTGGCTGTTGTCTACATTCTAAGTTACACTGCCAAAGAAATCCAATGCAAAAGAATGTTCGGAACATCGAACAATATCTTTAATGAACCATCTACTAAAGATATTTCTAAAAGTCATCCACAACCGAGTTTATCAAAAGTTGGATTCAGATATTATACACACAAATGGATACACACAAATGGGGTTCACAGAAAAGGTTTAGGTACTCGAGAAGCTCTCTTCGGTTTGAATGTTCTTACACAAAGATGACTAGACGTTAATCAGGAAGTACATGCATATTTTATCGATTTTGAAAAAGCGTTTGACAGAGTACGCCATGATAAGCTAAGAGACATTCTTGAAAGAAAGGACATAGCTAATAAAGATCTGCAAATAATTCTTAAATCTATATTGGAGTCAGAAAGCTAACATCAAAATAGAAAATAAGATATCACAAGCTATAGAAATACGTAGAGGAGTACGACAAGGATGCTTTTTGTCACTGCTGCTATTTAATGTTTATAGTGAAAGCATCTGCCAGGAAACCCTTTTGCAAGTAAACGAAGGAATCGTAATCAATGGAAAGGTTGTAAATAATATTCGATACGCAGACGAAACTGTACTAGTTGCAAGAACGGTAGAAGAATTACAACGATTACTTACAAATATAAATATTGCCTGCAACAATTATGGCATAAATATCAAGATCACAAAAAACCCAGTACCTGGTCTTCAGTAAAAACATGACACAACCAGCACATATTAGTATAAACGGCATTCAGATTGAAAAAGTGTCCAGTTACAAATACTTGGGGACTTCAATAAACGAAACTGGAGACCAAAACAATGAAATAAAAAGACGTATCGAAATTGCCATAACAATGAAATAAAAAAACATATCAAAATTGTCAGGACCGCCTTCATAAAAATGAGGAAATTCTTCTGCAACAGAGATATAAGCATCCTTCTACAATTAAGAATGTTACATGGACTCTCAAACAAAACAACATAAAAAATATTGAAAGTTTCGAGATGTGGTGCTACCGTCGAATGCTGAAGATAAGTTGGGTTGAAAGAGTCACAAACTTTAAAGTAATACCAAGGATAGGAAAAGAAAAAAATTTTGTCAACGATCAAACGAAGAAAACTCGAATATTTGGGTCACATGATGAGAGGACATAAATACGCATTACTTCAAAATATATTGCAAGGAAAAATAGAAGGAAAACTGAATCCAAGCCGTAGAAGAATGTCATGGTTGCGTAATTTGAGAGAGTGGTTTGGCTATACCACTAATGAATTCTTTAGGTCAGCTGTACACAAGGTCAGGATAGCCTTGATTTCCAATCTCCGATAGGAGTGGCACAAGAAGAAGAAGAAGCCATAAGAGCTAAAAAAGAGGGCGCCCGTCAAATTGAACTAAATCAGAACCGTTGAACAAGAAAAAGAACCAGGAAAACCGGCCTATTTATGTTTGGTTTGACACGAAAGCGCATTTTCCACTGCATGAAGAAACGAAATCTTCAACACGATGTAAACTCCCATAATGTAAAGGCAGTTCCCGTATTTTTTGTCAAAAATGTAAAGTACATTGACAAAAAATAAAAATTGTTTTTTACAATTTCATAAACCGTAATTTTGTTTAATATATTATAATCATTAAATCATGACCGAAAGGGTTAATAAGTTACAGGATTATTTTACTTCTGGTATTCTAAGCATATTCATGAATGATCGTTATCACAATTTATTTTAAAATATTTTATAGCTTTTTTTCAAAATCAAAATAATATAATAATACTTATTTTGCACACTGGAAAGAATTGCCACAATTTAAAAGGTGAATAAGTTGTACCTGAAGATGTCTTGTGATAGTGTTACAAAATGATTTAAGAAATATAATGTTTTAAATGTCATACCTTTAACAGAAGTTGTCGGCTGCTTATCCTGAGGCTTACGCTGTTGTGGTCCACCTCTTTGTTGTCCGCTTCCTGATTTAGGCTGCTGATCTCCCTGTGGACCCATTTGCTTTGGAGGAGAACTTTGTTGCTGATGTCCTTGACGACCCATTTGTTGGGGAGCGGAACTGGGTTGTTGTCCCTGGTCACCCATTTGTTGTGGCGCGAAACTTGGTTGTTGTCCCTGTTGACCCATTTGTTGGGGTTGGGAACCCTGCTGCTGACGTCCCTTTCGACCCATTTGCTGTTGTTGAGCACCTTTTTGTTGCCCTTGCTGAGGCATTTGTTGTGCGGAACCAGTTTGCTGTGGGGGAGCAGTTTGCTGTGGGGGAGCAGTTTGCTGTGGGGGAGCGGTTTGTTGTGGAGGACCAGTTTGTTGTGGACCTGTTTGTCTACCCCAAGCTGGTTGTTGTTGTGTAGAAGGCTGTTGTTGTCTCGCTCCAGATTGTTGCTGTGGAGGAATGGACTGTTGTGGCCTAGTTGCAGGTTGTTGCTGTGGCACCTGTGGTTGCCCCCAACCTTGAGGTTGTTGTTGTTGTGGAGGAGAAGGCTGCTGTTGTCTCGCTCCAGGTTGTTGCTGTGGCCTAGTTGCAGGCTGTTGCTGTGGCACCTGTGGTTGACCCCGACCTTGAGGTTGTTGTTGTTGTGGAGGAGAAGGCTGCTGTTGTCTCGCTCCAGGTTGTTGCTGTGGCCTAGTTGCAGGCTGTTGCTGTGGCACCTGTGGTTGACCCCGACCTTGAGGTTGTTGTTGTTGTGGAGGAGAAGGCTGCTGTTGTCTCGCTCCAGGTTGTTGCTGTGGCACCTGTGGTTGACCCCGACCTTGAGCTTGCTGTGGTGTACTTTGTTGTCTGCCCCACGCAGGTTGTTGAGCAGTTTGTGTTGAAGGGTCTCCTTGCTGCTGTGTAGCTTGCTGTTGCTGATAAAATCGAACATAACAAACAATAATTAGAAACTATAAGTGAAGAATAGATATAGAATATATTAATAACCAATTCCCCAAGTGGACTCCTTTGCTGTCAAAACTAGGGTGAATCTATAAAGTTATCTCGGCGCGATAAGCAAGCTGCCTTAAATTTCGATATTAAGCAGGGAAGCTCAACTCTATTTATATGAGGCGTATATTCGACCTGCGATCTTTTCTCGTCTTTTCTAGTCATAATTCTTTTAAATTGCAGTAAGATGAAGAGAGAAGCGTCAAATAAAAAAAGGAGAGCCAATGTTTATACCAACAGACAGAGTTTTTATACTTGCTTAAAAATCTATAACACTGTTCCAAAATCTTATCAAATTTTTATGATATAGATATATGGAAAACTTTTACAACGAAATATAAACACAGTTGACAGAAAAAGAAAATACTTAATAATGGAAGACGGCGATGCAGAAATATTGAGAATACCTGTGAATGTAATTGAATACATTGTTTTGCAACCTTTACTTAAATTGCCTACTCTTGAAGAAAGGCGAATATTGCTAGATGTAGCATTTATATATAAATTAATATGAGGAGGCATTGATGCTAGTGCTTTTTTGGAAAAAATTTACTTCCGTACTACCTGTAGAGACACCAGATCCCAAGACTGATTTTATTTAGAATTTCATAATCGAACTTATACTGTTAATAAACCCTTACAGAGAATGTGTAGAAATGCAAATAAATTTAATAGTAATGACTTAATAGTTTAAGCTTAATTTAAGTTGATTTGTAAAAAAATGACAAGTCCGTAAATAAACATTACAATTACAATTTGAGGAGAGTGAAGAACTAATCAATTATGATGATTCTTCTGGGGATGAATGTGAACATTTACAGTTGGAAGGCGATTATAGCATTGATGCTAGTAAAGAAATTTCCATTGATAGTTTTGTATTAGTAAAATTTAAAAACAATATATTTTATGTTGGTAAAGTTCTCAAGACATTAAACGATAATGAATAATAAAAGAAAAAGTGAAAATAATAAAGTGAAAAAGTGGTAAACTTCAAGGCAACTTTATTTTTCCTTCAGTTAAAGACATTGCTGCAGTAGCAAGGTCAGACGTATCAATTTTACCAAAACCAAAAAATGTAGATCAACAAGACAAGCGCCTTGCATCTTATTTCAAATTTGATGTAAAGGTTGACAGTTTTAAGATCCGTTAAAATTTTCTTTCATTTTAGTTTTTTTTTATTTTATCTGTAAAATTGCTATTTTCAATAATAAAAACTACACTCTATGTATTAACAAAATATTAAATAATACCACTTGACTCATTGTGTACCACCAAGAAAGGTACTCGATGAGACAGAGATGACTAGTACTTTTTCCTATTAAAGAAAACAGTAAAAGATAAAAGTATAGATTAAAGAAAGTCAGGGAAAAATAGAAATACAAAGGGAAAATAGAATAAAAGAACTAGGAGCAAAACGAATAACATTTTAGAAGAAATGAAATGTTTTGTGAAGGATCATAGAACTTTCGAGGGAAAATATATTAAGAGCTAAAGTAGCGAAATCTAACACCTCTAATGTGCATAGGGATATACGAAGAAGTCATAATAAAATATATTTTAATTATTTATTTAAGGTATCACAGTTTTTAATGTTTTTAGTGAAAACTTACTTGAGGTTGCTTTGGCTGCTTCTTTTTACCTCCTTGTTGGGATTGAGGTTCTGGTTTTGTGGGTTGAGGCTGAACTTCAGATGGTTTGGGCTGCTGACTTGACCCAGCTTGTAATTCTAATTGTGAACTGGAAGACTGTGACCCTCCATCCTCTTGCTTCTTCCCCTTTCCTGAAAATTACAGTTTTCATAAAAGTATAAAAATAATGAAATATTACTATCATTAACACTTTTTGTATTTAAATTGTGTATTTATCAATATATACAATGAATGGTTTATTATAAAAGTAAGATACATATTAATTTTTGGGTGAATAAAGAAAGGGTTGTCAAGCAAAAGATATTCAAACTGAAAATGGATGGAGCTGGCAAGTGAAATTTATTATAAATTTTCATATTCAAGAGAAAATGTTACTGATGATTAGGGAGGATTATATAGAAAAGTTTGTCAAAGAAATTAGTTGAGCGAGAAGCACAAAAACTGTTAGGAAAGAGATTTATAATTCCAAGTTAAGACTGAATTATTTTAGGGGAATTAAATAACTACATAGTGAAATCTAAATCCAGTTAAACCAAACATCCTGTATCCTGTGAGCAATTTCTCAATCTAGTTTCTCATTTTTCGTTGTGTAGGAGGCAAGGTATTTAAATTCTCCTACTCGTCCTAGCGTTACTCCAAGCAATTCTAGTTCCCCAACTATTCCTCTTCCTCCCAACCAAATTCTTCCTCCGTTTTTGATCTCCTAACCTTAAGTCCTCCATGCTAAAGAGCATTGACCAAGGATTGAAGAACCTAACTTACTTTGTCTATCAGTAGATCCACAACAAGATTAAACAGGTAAGAACTCAGTGAAGAGCCTTGATGCAAACCAATCATCACTGGAAAACTTTCGGTCAATCAGTCTTTACTCACATATACATGTACACTCCTCATACATCTCCATAGCTCTTGTATAGTAAGTGTGTCATATGTCTTCTCAAGATCTATAAATATCAAATATAGCTCTCTTTTCTTTTAGCTGTATTTCTCTATCAACTGTCTCAATGCAAACAAGACATCCATTGTCCTCCTTCCTAGCATAAACTGAAACTGTTCTTCTATCAATGTCTCTCTCCGTAACCTTTGCTCTGCAGTTCTCTCCCAGATTATCATTGTATTCAACATTAACTTTATCCCTCTATAAATCTTACAGCCGTGAATGTCCCCTGTATTTTTATACGATGATACCATCACACTATCTCCAAGCATTAGGTATCATTTCTTCCTCGTATATTCTACTCATTATTTGCCACAAAATATCAACCCCTTCCTCTCCTAGAGCCTTCCAAACCTCTACAGTTATTCCATCAGGTCCTACTGCTTTACCGTTTGTTGTCCTATTTACCTCAACAACTTTATCTCTTGCTATCCCTGGTATTACATTCTACTTTTAGATCCCGCATCCTCTGTTTTTCGTCTCGTGTTCTTCATTTAGCAACTTACTAAAGTACTCATACCATCTTTGCTTTCTCAACACTCTTCCATGCGTACTTGTTAATCTGCCGTAAGTGGGTCAAGTCCTTTGATGACTTGTCCCTTGCTTTAGCAATGCTATCCTCTCGAGTGTTTTCAACTCTTCATACAGCTGTGGTAGTTGCCAACTCCGTCTCTGGTAGTTGCGGGGCGAATTGAGTAGCTCTGTAACTATCAGTGCTGATCTCAACTCTTGCTTGCCTTGCCGGCAGTAAAAACCTTGCTAAACCCATGGAAAGTAGAAATTATGGAAACTAACATTTTTACTACAAACAACTTATTTAGGACAATAAACAGTAGCAGTGAATATTTTATACATATACTTCAAATCCTTCTGATCTTTTTAAACTTTAAAGTGGGATAAAAGAAAACCCCTTATATAGAGGTTCAAAATGTATTGGTATTATAAAAGGGATTATTTCTGGACTTCAAAGGCAACGTAACTCAAAAAAATACCAACACTTTCTTTCAATTTTGCAAAATCAGAATTCCAGGTTCCCATCAGGTTAACACACTAAGTGCATAGTAGTAACCTGCAGCTGTCACACATTTCCATCACATTTTTTAAATTTATCACAATTTTCCATATTAAATAATAATACCAAAAATGTAAATTACCAGCTCAAAACAATAATTGTATTTAAAAAATGGCAACACCATTCCTCTTAACTTTCAGATACTATTCACAAAGTCTATTAATAAACACTAATTATCACAAAAACTTGAATAAGCAACACTTTAAGTGCTGTCAAAGTAAAGCTACTAAAATCTTAGTTTGTGTACAGTGTGGAAATGTTTTTCATTTGACATGTGCAACCAGAAGTAATCTTCAGTGCATCAAAATTTGTGACACATGAATAATTTGCTGTGAAACAAACGAGAAATCTAAAGACGTTGAGGAGAATTTCCAAGGTAAACGCGATTTATACAAAGAAAATGAGCTACTTAAAAATAGTATAAAAGAAAAAGAGGAAAAATTTAATTTACTACTAGAAAATAATTCTCTTTTAAAACAAAACAATGGATATCTACAAGAAAAGATAAGCCAAATGGAAGCAAAAACTGAACCTGTTTTAAACTGGAGAACCTGTTTTAAACTGGAACAACCAGTTTTAAATGAGTCAAACAAAAAACACCTTAGTCATATCAAACAATTAACTCCAAATTATAAAATTACAAATAAATTCCAAACACTGGTGTTGCCAACTGTTGCCGAAAGTAGTAGAAACCTTGATAATAATTCAACATCTGCAGAACTTAGAAATGCACAGCTAAATAAAATGCAAACTTTAGTAAATATAAATGAAGATATGGGACAAGACAATGATGGTTTTACGTTAGTTCACTCAAAGAAGAAAACTAGACAAACAACCAACTTAGGAGTTCAAAGAAATGCTTGGCTTTACCTTTCTAGAAACGAAGTGTCACAACAGAAACTATCTTTGATTGTCTAAAAGATCAGGAAGTGTTTAAAGAGGCTGATATTATTATTAGAGAACTACCAACCAACGAAAACCAAAACAAATGTTTTATGTGTGGTGTCAACTTCGAATTAAAAGACGAAATCTATAAACTGTCGACTTGGCCAAGATTTGACTTGACCAACAATAATGTGAATGTTTTATGCCTTAGCGAACACTGGTTGAAAGAAGATAACTTAAAGTAACCAATATTGAAAACTTTAATTTAGTGTCTTATTTCACAAGAAATGGTAAAGAAAGTGGAGGTGTATAGTTGTGAACAGCTAACTTTACGTCAATGGTGTATTGAAAGTAAAGTTGAAATATCTGGAGTAAAATTTAAAGTTCATGGAAGTAAAAAATATTTATTTATTATAACTATATACAGACCTCCTTGTAGTGTGAATTTTAATACTTTTATTACGAAGTTAGAACTATTGTTGCAGAGTATTTATAACAATAATGATTTTTATGTTATATGTGGAGATTTTAATATCAATTTTTTAGAAAATAGCAATCAGAAAAATATTTTAATAAACTTTAGAATACAACATTAAATTTCACATAAATATACCTACTAGAATTACTAAAAATGCTTCAACATGTATTGATAACTTTTTTTCCAATTTAGATGTTCAAAACGTTAGTGTATGTGACACATTTCTATCAGATCATACTTATCAATTATGTGCTTTTGATATGAAAGTTACTGGAAAAAATCCTCAAATTGTTTTTACCAGAAACTTATGCAATGCCAACTTAATAACTTTCCAAAATATTTTAGTTAATATTGATTGGAGGGATTTATATGTGGCTACTAGTTTTGAAGAAAAATTTTCAATATTTTATGATACTTTCTTATATTATTATAATACTACTTAAAACGTAGAGTAACCAGACCAAAACAAAAAAACGTGGTTTGCACCTCATAATAAGGGTTTTTCATGATCAATTGTGTCAGATTAATGGATTAAGAAAACAACTCAATAACCCAGAGTATTCGGAACAATACAATATATAGAGGTAAAAACTGTCAATCAAATCAAAATTTAATATCTTTTAGTAACAACAGTGACTTACAAAATTATCATAAAGCTGATCAAATCAACAATTATTTTATTAATGCTGTAAGAAATAATGAACTATCAGTTGTTAACTGTACCACACAAATTGACTAATTCAATTCAAGTTTTTTTTATCACCAACCACTGAAAAAAAAGTTATATCTATTGTATTAAAAACTGCTTCTAAAACAGCTGCATGAGTAGATGAAATTGATGGAAAAGCTTTGAAACATGTGGCCACTTATATAGCTTTAGCACTATCTTATCTCATAAATGAATCATTTACATGCAGAATATTTCCAGATATAAAGGAATTGAAAGGAATCCCTATTTTTGAAAATAAGGGATCTGCAACGGATATTGATCTGTATCTGTATCAATGGTCTACAACACAATAGATTAACAGATTATTTAGAACATTTTAAAATTCTTCCTGTTATTCAAAACGGGTTTAGAAAAAAGAAATCTACAAATACTGCTATTTCTGACTGTCTTCAATTAATTTATAAAGCATTAAATGATAAATTAAATGTGTTAGGTCTTTTTTATTACTTTAGTAGTGCATTTGAAATGGTTGATCTTGAACTCTTACTACAAAAATTGCAGGGTATAGGAGTACTTGGTATACCATACAATTGGGCCCTATCTTATCTAAGTAATAGAACTCAAGTAGTCACAGTGGAAAATGTAATGCCGATGCCACTTCAAAGTATGATGGGTGTACCTGAAGGCTTTATTTTTCATACTTGGGCCTTTATTTTTCATTATATTTGTAAGTGACCTAAACACATTTTGTTCAATGCCAGATAAAATTGTTGAGTATGTTGATGATACCAATATTCTCATGTCTCACAGTGAACCCATACAACTGGTGGAAAAAAACCAATGTCGTGTCTGTTGAATTTAGCACATACTGTAAAAATAATGGACTCAAGCTCAATGTAACAAAAACACATTTTTTGCGGTTCTTTTTTTTTACATGTGGATGGCAAATCAGTAGAAAGTTATACTACAACGAAATTTTTGGGGGTAACCCTAGATCATAAACTTACATGGGAAACTCACGTAAATCATATATCAGCAAAGTTAAGTACAGGTAGCTATATAATGCTTAATTTAAGACAAACTGTCTCATTTGATATATTGCGAATGATTTACTTTAGTTTAGTCCAGTCTGTACTTCAGTATGGCTTAATATTTTGGGGTTGCTCATCTCATTTTGAACAGGCATTTATAGCTCAAAAGAAAGTTTTAAGAAGTATGTATGGTGTTCCATTTTCAGACAGTTGCGAGCCATTGCATTTAAGAAGTCTAATATTTTAACACTACCTAGCCTTTTACTTTTCCAATTAATATTGTACATTGAGGAAAACAAGCTCAAGTTTGACAGAAATGAGGACATTCACTCACATGATACTAGGGGTAAATCAAATTTTTGACAACCTTTCTCTAGATTAGGTGTATTCCAACATGCACCTGAATATATTGGAATATCATGTTACAATAAAATAGTCAATATATTAACTCTCAGTAATTCTTCGCATAAAGGTTTTCACCAAACTGTATTCATTTTTAATAGACAACACATTCTACAGTGTTAATAAATTTTAAATTTTTTAACATTGTTGCAACAATAGTTCTAAATTTGTATTTGTAACTTTTATTTCTTATTTTATTGTAATCACGGGCATTTCGCAATTGCGGGCACTCTAACCTAACCAAATATATTTTCCTCAAGGCACATGTCAAGGCACTGCGTCACAGTGTTGCCGTATTTATTTTAGTAAAATATGTATATGAATGCTACAAATATAAATTTACTTTTACGAAATAATAATTTGTGTTATGAGAAGCTACAAATTTTAAATAAGTATAAAACTTGCCGTATTTTTTTTGTAAAATGTATATGAAGGTTTAAAATATAAGTTACTTTTACGAAATTATAATTTGTATTATGAGAAGCTACAAGATTTAAATAAGTATAAAACAAATATTTTCTTTGTTTATAAAACAAATTTCTTATAAAAAAAAAGTTTGTTTCTTATAAAACAAATATTTTGTAAAATCTTTGAATTTTTATATAATTTCAATGCATTTCTATTATATACGGTAATTTAATTATTACTATTAATTTTTTATATAATTTTAATCAATTTTATTGTATATGCATTTGATTATTATCTTTAATTTAACTAAAATCTATACTATTAATTTTTTATATATCACTTTAATCAACATTTGTATAATATTATGTGACAGTATGAAAAAACTGGAGACTTGGCAACTCTGACACCATTTAAGCGAACATTAAATGTCATATAAATACTTGGTTAGGTTAGAGTGCCCGCAATTGCGAAATGCCCGTAATCACTGTTTAATTTTAATCATGTGTACTTTTGCTATATATTGTACTCTTTTGTACTAAAATTTTGACTAGTCCCATAAGGTTTATACTTTTTTTTTTGTAAGAATTGTATAAACTTTGTGGATGAATAAATTCTATCTATCTATCTACCTACTTCATTTAACTTTTATATACACAACATTAAGTTTAATTATGGGTCATACATTAAAAAAAAAATAAATTCTTCCCTACTGACTACCTTTATTACACATTTAATACTGTTAATTTTTGTATATTAATGTGGAATATACTTCACAAGTACTATATTTAAAATTAATGTTGAAATACTCCTGTGCATTACTTGGATGACTTTGTAGATATACTACGTCCTAGATTCTAAAGAAGCGGGCAAAAATGAACTTTTTGCAAGCATGTGTACAAGAATAAAAACAAACAAGATTTCCTCCCTATTGTCAGCAAAACAAGCCATAAGAGGAAAAGGGGGAAATGTGTGTCATAAACTTGATGAGATAATATTAATGAGGTGTGTTTTTATGCAAACAAAGAACAAAAAGGTGCAACATGCCAGATAGTGAGTGCTATTTTATGCAAAATTCAACATTTTTTGGAACAATTTTGGAAACTCAAAAGAGAATGAAAATTATTCCTCAATCTTTTCTGCGACCGCTTGGGATAGGAATAATAACAACGTCATAAAAGTACATTTGGGAATTACACCTTTTTGTGTAATGGATGCCTGTGAAACCCCTAACACTACATATTATAAGAATATCGTTAAAAGATTAAAGATTCTTCTAATAAAAGACACAATCAAAACATAAAAAGTAGTTTCTGTAATCTCTTTGCATCTATTAATTAAAAATGCACTATAATTTTCCAAAATCATTCATTTCCCCTCCATTGGAATCTAATCCACAATGAACAGCCATGATTTTTTGAGGAGCGACTAATGGAGTGTAAAATGTGTATTTGTACAAACTTATATTTAACTGATAACTAACAAATTTCAACACAAATCTTACCTTTTTTCTTTCCCATTGTTGCACAATGATAGTAATTATTTCAATCAATTTCTTTCTTGAACTAAACAGTTGACCTGAAAGTTGTTGATGTCGAAATCAAAGACCATCTACTCCATAGACGGTTCACGACAATGCTTTAGTTCTATCCAAATTTTGCGCCACCTGGGGATGGATATCTGAACTATTTCTAATGGCGGGGAATTTAAACGAAATTCTAAACGGGGAATTTCAAATATTAAACCGCGAAATTTAAATTGTAAATAAAGCGGGAAATTTAAAACTTTTATACAGATTTAGTAGATGATCTCCGATTTTCATGAAATTTGGTATATTTGCGTATTTTTAGCTGCAGATCACGAACATAAATATAAAACATTTTTGGGGGAAATGGATAGTTTTTGAGTTAGTGTATTTTCGTAGTATCTTTCACTTTAATTGCGTCAAGTGCTTCTTTAAACACGCTGTGTATAACATACTTCCTTCTTTTAAGGACTGCCTTACAAAAACTTATAGATGGTTTATTTTATTTTTATATTTAATCAATTTAGAGATAGTGTATTAAAACGGCAATGTTTGTTGACGAAAGCCATGCTAATTTTTAAATGCGATGTCACAAACAACATTGTGAAGTTCAGTAGTTTTATTGAAATAAAAAAGAATAAAAGACTTATAACCATTTTTTATAAAGTAGTATGAAGAATTAAAAGAAGAAAGTATATATATATTATATAATGTGTTGAAACAAATAATACCTGACGCCGTTAATGTGAGAGATAGATAATAGAGCCCGAAAAAAGACTGACTCAAAAACTATATATTTCCCATAAAAAATATTCGTGATTTATAACCCAAAATATGTAAATATGCCAAATTTCATAAAAATCGGATAGGAGCCTGTCTACTAAACAGTTATCAAAACTATAATAAAAGGCACAGGGATGAAATTATCTTTTTTTAAAGGAGGAAAAATAAAGAAAAATTTTAAGACTATAGAAGATTTTTAATTAGGATAAATACAATCCAAGAACCAATCGTTTTATTAACTTACCACCAACAAGTTGATCGACAATAAAAATAATTGGTTAAATAATAGTCTCAAATATACACACTAAACAACTAATTAACACACTAAATAACTAATTAACACTAAAAATACAAACTATAAATAAGAATAATACGGATATAAGGAAGAATAAACACCAAATTAGATTAAAAAACAATATAAAATGGAGAACGTAAACAAACGTAAACTGGGTAACATAAACATAAGTCATAGAACACTAACAAACATTTCGACTCTGTCATCAAACAGATACCATAGAACAATTGTTACGGTGATTGTTACTGTTCTCTGAAAATACTTCATTATCGCGACATCTATTGATGGATATCGGTAATACAATTTTATATTTGACCTTGGTCATCTGCGTGAAACGTCTATTGGTGTAAATGGTCTTTGGTCGAAATAAAATATTAGATGACAGATGTCAGGACAGATGACGATGACACACGACAACTTAGTTTAGTTATAACCCCATAAACCCACAGAACGTGAAATACCATCGAGCAATAAGACAAAAGAGGGAATGTAAAGGTAGAAGGGGTAAACATATTGATAGACAGGAAGTGCCATCTTGAGAGGCCACTTTAGACAAGGATAGACAGTCTCTTTCCTTGTTTAAGAAGTCAAATTTAGTTTGGTTATGTTATTGTTTGTTCCAACTGTCACATGAAATTTTATTTATATTGAAGTTTTTTACCAATTATGTCACTTTTTAGACTATTATCGTTAATATTTAATTAAAACTTTCTAGTCTGAAAAATATTTTATAGCTATTGTTAACAAATGTTGGAAAATTTAAATTTAGCGCCTTTGCATTTCCGGATGTGTCCGCCATCAGAGGCCACTTTTTTGGTCTCCTTTTTATAACGATTAGATTCCCTCTTTTGTCTTATTGCTCGATGTGAAATACAAACAAGAGTGGGGAATGCTGTAAATTTGGTTACAAAATAAAAAATGTATTTTATTCTGTGATTTGGTTGCTTCCACAGGATATGACAAATAGACGTTGAGGGTGTAATTGTTTATAATTCTGTGGTAAGGTGGTGTAAGCAAGGAGCTGTGTCAACTTTTGTGTTTGCTTCATCTGTCTCTCTCTAGCGTATCGAACTGCAATTAAGATTCTCTCAGTTTCTTCCATCGAGCAAAAAGACAAGGTTTCTTCCCACCAAAAATGATTGATGAATAAATGATGATGATGTAAGACAGAGACACAATGAGCAACAAAAAAATGTGTTGTCGTCATCAGAGAACTACGAGTCATTTTCAGTTTTCAGGGAACTTTGTTCGGTGTAATTTTGCTCTTCAGATTACTGTCTATGTGTTTATGGCCATAGTACATAAAAAATGGGCGCGTTCAGACGACCTCAGAGCCTGTATATACTATATTATTTATCTATGACCTCACAGACTAATTTTAAGCACAAAGAGGCTTGTAGCTTGCAGACAATAAAGCTGGATTTATAGTTTGATGGACTGTAAACATAGACGCAGTGGAAAAAGATCGACATATAATTTTGTGTACTCTTATTTATAAATGAACGTAAATGCACGACTGGAAACGGACTGGAACGGAAGAGTTGGCCAACTTTCATCTTTTACGGCGCATTACTTGCGTCTGGCCAAACAAAAGGAAGAATTTTGTTTGGTTGACCAACATACAGTTCATCTAATTTACATATCGATGCACGTCATTATCTACGTCAGAGATCGAAGTTGACATAGCTGCCAAAGTATAAAAAAATCCTGACTCCATTTTAAATCAAATAGATCACATAATTATTGCAAAAGTATTACCATCTCTTTACAACGACTATTTAAATTCTTACGTGACATTTTTAAAATAAAACACACTAATTTTCTTCTAAAAAGAACAGATTTTATTAAATAGGTAAAAATATTAAACAAGAGGTATTCACTTTAAAATTCAAAATAATGAAGTACAAAAAGTGTCAACACCGCAACTGTCAGATAAGTGTTACCAATTTATGCTAAAATTTCACCTCCGTTCGATTACAGTTACAGTGTGTTCCGAACAAATGTTCTTCATAAAAACGCTTTATAATGCAGTTATACAAATTAAATGAAACATATTATTGTGTATTTCTTTAAGTTAACATTAATAAAAATTTTTAAATATTATTTCTACGCGTATATAATAACATATGTCTAGTGGCTCTGCAAAGTCTATCAAACATACTGGAACGGCTGAATGAAAAGTGTACCATATATGGTATTAAAATGAACTTAAAGAAAACAAAATTCATGGTCATTACAAAACATCCAAAAGACAACGAGACACTCCATATTAATAATATCCAGATAGAAAGGGTAGATAAATACAAATATCTAGGAACATTGGTTAGTCAAAACGCAGAACAAACGCAAGAGATTAAAAGCCGTATAGAAATAGCAAGGGCAAAATTTGTAAAAATGAAACATCTATTGTGTAGTAGAGACCTAAGAATGGATCTAAGGATAAGGTTATTGCGCTGCTACATTTTTACAACCTTGCTCTACGGATCTGAGGCATGGACTTTGAAACAACTGGAGATTAAGAAATTGGAAGCTTTTGAGCGTTGGTGTTATCGAAGGATGTTACGAATAGCATGGGTAGACAAGGTTACCAATATTGAAGTCCTTGATAGGGTTAATAAGAGGGAAGAAATTGTACAGACAATTAAGAGGCGGAAACTTGAATATTTCGGTCATATATTAAGAGGTCCTCGTTATGGGCTACTACGTTTGATTATAGAGGGCAAAATAAAAGGTAAAAGAGATGTAGGAAGAAGACGAACCTCCTGGCTACGAAATCTAAGGGAGTGGTTTGGTCTGAGCTCTAGCCAACTATTTAGAGCTGCTGTAAGTAAAGTAAGAATTGCCATGTTGATATCCAACCTTCGTTAGAAGATGGAACCTTAAGAAGAAGAAGAAGTCTAGTGGCTGTAATGCCAGTGTACTCGGCAAATGATTCTAAAAAAGAACAGACCTATTGCCTAAATATTTCGTGTTGGTATCATGTGACGTCATGGGCTATGACGCGGATGATGTGCATCGGTAACTAAATTAGATTTTAAAGATTTTAGAAATTAAACGTTCCGGTTAAAGGTCGATTCAAACCCATCAGTCCCGCCACAATCCCGGCGCCGAACCGGTCCCGTCTGGTCACAGAACTATTCGTTAGTCTATTCGCACACACCCGAAATCCATCAGTCTTTGGCGACCAATCTGTTGAAAAGATGGAAAGTTTATCTGATGAAGAATTAGCAATAATTGCTTTATGTTTGGACGAGGAAGAAGAAGCGCAAGAAAACCAAGTAAATAGACGGAAATGGATCCATGATGTATGGAAAAAAGGGATAGCGAAGGAGAATACGTGACACTGTATAAAGAACTGCTTCGTGATGATGTAAAATTTCATCAATATTTTAGGATGTTGAAAAATTGCTTTCTTGCCAAATATCATTTTTAAAATTAATGTCCATGTATTTTGCATGCAAAAATCATATAAAACATGATATTTTCTTAACTAAATGTATAACACACACTAAGCTGTTAAACTAACAGTAAGATAAGCATCATCATTATACAGCCTTCTGCGTCTTAAGTTGTGCATAGGCCTCTCCTATTGGCTACAAGTAGCGTATAATAAAAAACAATGGAAAGGAAGACTGGAAGAGGCTTATGTTCAAATGTGGACGTGAATGGCTAGACGAAGAAGAAGAAGGCCTCTCCTAATTTCTTCCAGTACAGTCGATCTTGTGCTTCCTACCTCTGCTTCTTCTATCAGCTAGTGTCCTCCAAACTCAATTTTTTTGAATTTTAGTTCTACTTCAGCCCTGCTATACGCTCTATGACATCTGTCCTTTGTTTCTTCGTTTCTAACTCTGGCTCTGAGAGTCAGTCCAAGTAGTGAGCGTTTCATTCGTCTTTGGGCTACTCTGAGTTTGGCTCATAAGTCATGACTAGAAGCATACATTAGTTAAACGTCTTCTTTTTCAAATAATTTGGCACGTTGCTCTTGAAGATGTCTGATAGAGTTCCATAAGCGGCCCATTCTTTTCAGTTCGGTTGTCCCTAGTAATTTGGATTTCACGATCTAAGTATTTATTAATATTGTTCTGAAGCTATTTTCTTGTATCATTGTAAAGTAGATACTATTTTAATGGGAATAAGCACAATTGAAGGTTAAAATAAGTTTATTAACGTTTCAATTTCCACTTCGGAAAAATAGTATCTACTAAGTATTTATATTTATGAACTAATCCTATTTCGTTGCAGTAGACTTTTGGACTTTCGCTTTATACCAGATTTGTGATGTGTATATCCAAAATGTATATTCAAACCAACTTCGTTACAGGCGGCATCTAACTCAGTATGCAAAGTTCCAATCTCTTTTGTCATCTGTTATCAAAACAATGTCGTCCGCAAATCGTAGATGTGAGAGATACGATAACAGTAAGATAATAATAGTGATAAGATAGTAGAAAATCTAAAGCCATGAGAATGAGACGTGTTCTACTTAAGTTAGCCTCAGTAAAATCTGCTTTTGACTCACAAAATGTCAATTTATTTTAAAACATAAGCCACATAAGAAGATATACATATAAGGATTTATTAATTTTACATTTTTATTACGTAAAAGTAAGATTTATTTTTTGTATATTGTGTATTTAGCCACCAAAATTCAAAACAGGACGGTAATCCCTCTGCTAGACGCGAAAATATTGTGATAATATTATAGTTTTTGTGATTTATCAAATGATACGAGTAAAATTAAATAAACATTTGATTTTTAAAATTTTATTAATATATTAAGAAGCCAACATTATTTTAAAATTTTAAATTAAATATCTAAAAGAGCAGGTTTAGTTTCTTTAGCACATTTTAAAATAGATTGCATAAATTTAACAAATCCAGTATCTTTGGGTTTTTCTAGTCCTCTTAATAATCTATTCTTCATAACAGCTATAAATTCCTTGTTACTCAGTTGACCGTCCTCTGAAAACAAACAAAGAAAAAAATTTAATTTTCCATTAAATTTAAATGTATTAAAAATAAAATAAATAAAATAAAAATATTAAAAATTTGTAATATTGTATGACCACACAATAAAAACAGCAAGTGAAAAATAACCGAAGAAGTTCGATGACCTACCCTAACCCAACCTAAATGGTAAAGGTGTCGAAAATATTTTACTACAGTGGTTTTAGAGTACGACAATGATGATAAGAGTAAAGTATTAACGCTAGTTCAGATGATAACCATAATAATGTCACGGTAAGGAACAAGACATACAAGACATAACATGAAACTTCTTCTGTATGTACCTACCTTATCCGTACCCGAATTCATTTTTCTCGATCCTGCGCAATTTTAAAGGGTTGGTCGAGAATGCGGATATTTATCCAAATGTTCTTCAATCGTGGTGCTTTTTTCTATCAACTCATCTTCGTCCTTCTATCTTGTCTTTTATTATTCGTTGTAAGAGACGATACTGGCTATCTCGAAGAATGTGACCTATACTTGATCTATACTATATATCCAACGACAAGCGATAATAGCGCCAGTAAACAACTAACTATAGTCATATAGGGTTACAAATATTTTAATTGGCTGCCGTTTAGTGCTTTCTTCGCCTTCTTCATATCTGTATTACGAACATCAAGTGATTTATTTTTAAATATATATTTTAAATAATAGGTCTTTTTGATTCAATGCACTTACAAAGTCGGCGATAAATGTTTTTCTTATCGCATAGGTCATAATCGTGGGCAGATATACTATTATAATCTTTTGTTAGTATTTTTGAAGCAAATATTAATATTAAATCAACTGAAAACACTGTACACAGCTGTTCTGTTTCAACTTCGACGAAATTAGTATTGGAAGAAATGTCGAACGATAAAGATGCATCACCGATACCACAACGTATTTTTTTTTTGAACCTATTCTCTATCCTTCCATTGTTGGATATAGGTCTCCCCCAGTTCTCTCCATCTTTCCCTATCTTGAGCTGTTCTCTGCCATGTGGGACCTCCTTGTTTCCTGATGTCATCTTTCCACCTCATCTGTGGTCTGCCTCTTGATCTCTTTGCATTGTATGGACGCCACTTTCCGATGGCATTGTTCCATCGTCCGTCTTGGAGACGTTCATTGTGTCCAGTCCATTTCCATTTCAGGTTTGCTGCTTGTTCTATCGCGTCTACTGTCTTTGTTCTGGTTCTGATCCACTGGTTACGTTTTCTATCTCTAAAGCTGGATTTATAGTTTGACGCACTGTAGACGTAGACGCACTGGAGACGTAACAAACGGACTGTACGTATTATTTCAATTTATAAATCGACGGAGTGGAATTTTTGGTCATGAGTAGAAACAGCGACTAGAGTTGGTGACCATGATACTATAATATCATTTTATTATTTATAATTATTTTATAAATTCTTAACGTCCATTGTAACAAATAATCAACAAAATAAAAATTCGAATATGTTGATAAGCAACTTTACAAAATTGTGGGCGGGCCAGACAGTTGACTTTGGTTGACAGCACAAAATTCTTCCTTTTGATTGGCCAGACGCAAGTAACGCACTGTAAAAGATGAAAGTTGACCAACTCTTCCGTTACAGTGCGTTTCGCTTACGTCCCGTCTTGCGTTTACGTTCATTTATAAATAAGAGTACACAACAGTCTATGTTGATCTTTTTCCAGTGCGTCTGCGTCTACAGTCCGTCAAACTATAAATCCAGCTTAAGTGATACACCCAACATTTGTCTCTCCATCGCTCTTTGTGCCTTCCTTATCCTATCCAAATTGGCCTGTGTAAATGTCCATGTCTGTGCTCCGTAGGTGAGCACCGGTATGATACAGGAGTTATATACCTTGCTTCGTAAGTACAGAGGGATTGTTTGATTTTTTAGAACGTAAGAAAGTTTGCCGAACGCTGCCCATCCCATTCTTACTCGTCTCCATATTTCGGCTGTTTGATTTTCTCTATTAGCTCTGATTGCTTGTCCTAGATAGATATACTCATTTACCTGTTCTATTTTTTCTGTTTTTATTTTTATTGCCTCTTGGTCTTTCACAACGTATAGCATAGGAAAATACAAACCTCCGATTGATGATAATTTAAACGCCATTTACGAGTATAGCCTATGGCTATACCGGTCTCAGGAGACCTAAAGAGGTCGAAATATGTACAAGCGGCTTGCCGCTGCTCTGTACAGAAACAAAAATCTAGTACCGTCCTTATGTTTTATTTCTTTACTCCGTTTGGAGTACCAGAAATTGAATTCACTACAAATTTTGACCATGATGAACGGTATGTGGAATGCAATTTTAGATTCCCTTGCCGAGTAATTGATCAAGATGTTTGCTTTGCAAGTTTTAGAAAGCACAGTGGTAAAAATTTGAATTTGATTTCGCCAGGTAGAAATCGTATGATTTCTCTTTTTGTTTAATTTATTTATATTTTACATCTTCAATTTTTCACATACCGGTTGAATTCTTTCGTCAAATAATTATGCGTGTGTTATTCCTGTATGACTTAAACGTAATCGGTCAATTCTAATTTCTTCAGTTCCCCAACTTGCCTTTTGTTTCCCTCACGTTTCTATAGATGGTTTAATTTATTTTAATTTCGATTGGCAGTTATCCCATTCACATTGCCACTTAGACTGGATTTTGGATTTAATTACTGTTTTATTGTCACTAGCAACCACTTCACTCACTACTATTGACAACTCAAGAAACTGCTTCTTAGTTTCCTCCAATATCTACATGCGATGGGACCCAGAGTATTACAATGTCAGTGTTTTATTGGTTTATAATATCTAATTCAGGTTTCACAAAGGAACCAATTGAATGTTTTGGATACAGCTGCTGAATTGTCACAATGGAGCTTAAAGAGTCAATGATAAATGCAGTTAATCTTCTTTATAATTATCAGTGCTTGTAGGATAGCATAAATCTTGGCCGTGTGGCTAGTATTGAATGGTGATAATTTGAATTTGCAATGTCGATCCGAATCTATAATGGCAGCTCCTAAACTGTTCGAGGTTATGGATGTGCCATCATATAAAAAGTAATAATCTTTATAATGTAGTGAGATTATTAAGAGGAATGATTGAAGTATATTGGTATGGTTTGCTTCATCTTTATTGAAAACAGTATTAATGCCGAAATGAGAGACTCCAGCTTAATATGGATAGTGGCACGTTCAACGTCAAATAATTCTTCGTTAAATCTTCAGGGCCTGATGGTATACTTGCAGCACTTCAATTTATCGTTGTCATCTGTATTTCCACAATATTGGAAAAATAGTTTTCTTACACCTATCTATAAATCTGGCAATCGCGAATGTGTTAACAATTATAGAGGTATAACTATTCAATCAGCAATACCGAAACTTCTTGATAAATTGGTATCGATAAATCTCACCTGGGCTTGCAGAAACATAATTATTGATGAACAACATGGTTTTTCTAATGGGAAATCAACTGTAACAAACCTTCTCAATTACCAACAATACTTGTTGGGTGCATTTGAGAATAAAATTCAGATTGACAGCGTTTACACTGATTTCTCAAAGGCCTTTGACCAGGTTAATCATAATCTTTTGGTCCACAAACTTCATGCATCTGGCTTTGGTGACCCCATTGTTAATTGGATTAAAAGTTTTCTGATGGAACGTACACAGCAAGTTCGTACTAACAATTATATTTCAAAAGAATTTCATTGTTATTCTGGTGTACCACAAGGGTCTCATTGTGGTCCCTTGTTTTTTGTTCATTAACGATATTGGTAAGGCTATCAAAAACTTACACTTCCTGCTATTTGCTGATCTTAGCAGATCTCCTGCAAGATGATGTAAACAACATATGTTTATGGTCAAAACAAAATGGTTTAAGCTTAAATCCAACTAAATGTTCTTGTATTTCATTTGGTCGTATAAATAATCTAATGGCTAATAGATATATTCTTAATGATGTACTCTTGGATTCAGTTACTGAGATTAGAGATTTGGGTGTATTATTGGATTGTGCATTGACATTTAGAAGCCATTTTCTTAAAATTAAGGAAACAGCATTTCGTAATCTTGGTTTTATTTATCGCAACAGTCATGATCTCTCACCTATTGTATTTAAATTATTGTATTGCTCTCTGGTACGCTCAGGTCTTGAAAACTGCTCTGTTGTCTGGTCCCCGTTTCAGCAAGTATACATTGATGGATTGGAGAGCGTTCAGAGGAAGTTTATAAGATCTTTAGCTTTTAAAACCCATATTAATATAAAAAATACTGAAAATTATTTCATAGATTATTCTATAATAATGTCTCATTTTCACATTGATACATTGAAGAACCGCAGGTTGAGAGCTGATATGTTATTTTTGTGTAAAATTCTGAACAATGTTATTAATTGTCCCTCGTTATTGGCCAATGTACACTTAAACACAATGCATAGAACTCGATACACTGCACTCTTTCATATTCCTTTTCATAGGACTGATTATGCTCGTCATTTTCCCCTGTCAAGAATGCTCAGCTCTTTCAATGACCTCCTATTGGATCCTTTCTGCATAAACATTAATGCTTTTAAAAGGCAACTTAAGAATCTGACTATTAATCTAGATATGTGATACTTACTATGTGATACTGATACTTTTTTAAAATTTTTGTGATATGATATATTGTTTTAATGTACAAATTTTAACTGTTTACTTGTTTCTTTGTTATTGTTTTGAGTTTATTGTACATGATCTTTACTTTTTACTATTTTTTGTATTTTATTGTAAATGGTTCTACCGTTGGAATGAATAAATAAATAAAATAAATAATAACCACCGAACACATTGCAAGAAGACCAAAGAAAACCTGGTATCACCCTAGATATAAATTTTTGGAGAAATGTAATTGGGAAACCAACTCCACAGAGGGATGAATCAAAGAGAATGATGATGAAGTGTTTTCGGGATTCTTATCAATCACCAATTTTAAATGTTTCTCTCACAAAAAATTTTATAACACTATTTATTATTAAGAGTATAATACTTACGATTTTCATCAAAAATAGTAAAAACAACATGAATAACATGATCACTGAGATCAACATGAGCAACTGTTTTGGCAACATGTTTTAAGGTTTGTTGATCAATAGAGGCACCCGCTATATGGTAGAACGTCAAAGCTGTATCGACGTCGTTTATATTATTTAAAAAGTGGAAGAAATTTAAATAGTCTTGTCTAGATATTCCTTGTCCATGGTCCCTGAAACTAAAAAATATATTTTTAATACATACATTTGTTCATTTGTTACATTTTGTTAATTTTGCACAACTCGAATTTTAAAGTTTAAAGTTATTTATTTTGGTTTAGAAAAATTAAATACAACATTTTTAATTATCAGTTTATTACTATAGGACTTGTTAACACGTAAATGAAAGAAAAATAGTTTGCTAATTATATATGTGCTTCAGATCTTCATATTTTTAATTAAGGAGCTGGACTCTGATCTACTTTGCGCGGTAAATGTCGATTGGTGGATCGTCGACAAATTCCACATCACTAACTCATTCGTACCGGCATGGGAAACTAGTCCTTGGTAAAATGAATGCGCTTCAAGATTTGTCAGGAATTGAGTCAGGTGCAATAAATCATGCAACTTAGAAGTCTTAATAGGCAGAGATTCAATATACAGCTTCTTTAATGGAACAGGTTCCAATTTTCTCTTACACGCCTGATTTTTCGAGAGAACTATTACGCTGTAAGATATATGTCAAAAGAGTGGTCTTTGTGTAACACAAAACGTGGTTGCTTTTTTTCAATTTTTAGAATCCTAATAGGCCTAGGTGTCTGTCTGAAATGTCTAAAAGTTAACTCGACAGAAAGAAAACAAAACAGCAAAAATAAAAAGACGAGTTAGACTGGAATGCGGCATTTGGCAAATTAAGCTACATTCTTAAAAACAAAAGATATCCACAGTATCTTAAGGCCAAAGTATACAATCAATGCATACTCCCTGTTCTCACTTATGGTTCCCAAACGTGGACATTTACAAAAGCAAATATGGACAAAATCATAAAAACCCAAAGAGCAATGGAAAGACAAATGTTGCACATAATACTAATGGATAAAAAGAGAAAAGATTGGATAAGAGAGAAAACCAAAGACCGATGGAACAAAATTCCTATATGTTGGAGAACGTGGGAAAATAACCGAAGCAGAGGAAGGCCCCAAATGAGATGGGTAGATAATATCAAGAAGCAGGTGGGCTCTAGGTGGATGAATGTAGCGGCAGACATAGATGAATGGAAAAGGATTGGGGAGGCCTATGTCCAAAGATGGACCGAAGAAGGCTAATTAGATGGATAGATGGGTACAAATATCAGACGCATGAAGAAGCGGTATCTTAGAATCTGTAGACAAAAATAAAGATGTTCAACAATACACAAACTACAGGGTCATAAAACTACGTAGTCACACCAATAAAATATGGAAGATAGTAATTTATAGAAAGATTCTTTTGAAAATTGTTCAAAACCGAATTTATAAGAAATGTGAGGAACAGATAGATGAAACTCAGTTTGGCTTCAGAGGAGGCATGGGAACAAGAGAGGCATTATTTGCGTTGACGGTACTCTTGCAGAAATGTCGGGAATATAACAAGAGTGCATATGTATGCTTCATAGACTTTAGGAAGGCCTTTGACCGAGTGCAGCATATGAAGTTAATACATGAATTAAAAAACATCAATTTAGACAAAAAAGACATTGAGTTTATTAAGGCTATATACTGGAACCAGAAAGCAGTAGTAAAGGTGAACGATATAGAAACAAATAATATACCGATTGCGAGAGGGGTTAGGCAAGGATGCGTCTTGTCTCCGACGCTTTTCAACGTGTACTCACAGGTCATATTCAGAAAAGCCTTATGGGAAAGAAAAGAGGGAATAAGAATTGGTGGAGAAATCATAAACACCATGAGATTTGCAGATGACACGGTAATTATGGCTGAGAGTATAGAAGATCTACAAACTTTACTAGATGCAATAAATAGTGAATGCATTCAAATGGGACTTGACATCAACACAGATAAGACCAAATTTATGATAGTATCAAGGAGTCCAATAAATAATGAACAACTAACTCTTGATGGACAGCAAATAGAGAGAGTGACAAAATATAAATATCTGGGAGCTTACATCAACACAGAATTAGATCCAGACCAAGAGATCCAGATACGAATAGAAATGGCAAGGGCAGCATTCTTAAAATTCAAACAATTGTTCTGTGACAAAAATCTGAATATTGCGCTGAGACTGAGGTTTGTTGAATGTTACGTCTGGTCGCTATTATTGTACGGGGTAGAAACATGGACACTAAAAGCGCAAATAGTTAAAAAGATTGAAGCCTTTGAACTTTGGATATACCGGAGAATGTTGAGAATCCCATGGACTGCCAGGGTCACCAATGAGGAAGTGCTGAGAAGAATGGGTCGAGTCAAAAAATTGTTGAGAACGATAAAAGTACGCAAGACTGCATACCTTGGACACATACTAAGAAATAATAAATATAGTCTTCTGCAGGTCATCATGCAGGGTAGAGTCGATGGCAAAAAGGGAATAGGTAGAAAAAGGAAGTCATGGCTGCGAAATATTCGAGACTGGACAAACATGACTGTAGACGAATTATTCCACGTTGCAAAAGACAGAGAAGCTTTTAAAAATGTGGTCGCCAACCTCCGTTAATGGGGACGGCATAGGAAGAAGAAGAAGTAATTTATAAACTGATATGAGAAGCAATCGAGATCAATTTGGATTTATACAAGGCAGATGTAGGAGGATACCTCCTATTTTATGATCGTTCATTTTTTTTCTTCAGATTTCTGTATTTGGAATCCGACCTCGTAGAGATAAACTCTTAGACTCAACATTGATTGTTCCTGCAGTACTGCAAGATTTGTAACTTAATAACGGTTCTTTTTGTCAGGATCAGGGTTTTTGTGTCATTAAAATGCTTATAACTGGACTGCTGAATAAAAGTTACAAAAATAATTACATATTACAAACATATGACATGTTATTTTATCATACTGAGAAGTCGCCGTGATTGTAGGATTAAGAAAGATATAAATGTAGAAAATGTATACTCACGTCTTTTTGACCCTTTTTAACATCCTAGCTTTCTTCTTTTGGGGATAACCAGCATAGGCCAGAAGCAGTTCCGTAAAATCGGCTTCAGATATATTTCCATTTTCGTCTGGCGTCTTTCTTTGAAACTCCAAGCTTAGAATTTCTTTCTGAAGTTTTTCTTGAAATTCCAAGAATTTTTCGATAGTTAATTTTTGTTTTAAACTTGGTCCAAAGAAATACGTTGTTAAGGCCGAGTTGACACCCTAAAATAAAATAATGATAATAAGATTAACTAACTCCCTGTGGAAGTTTTGTCAGTTCTTCTATCAGGCGTGGTACCAGCGCAGGGCTGAGATGCTATCTGGCTATTCGTAACGCCGATGCTCAGAGGGTAGCAGAAATACATGCTACCTATGTCTGCCTAGATAAAAGCTATGCAATATTTGATATAACTTGTGTCTATTAATTGAGTTGTAGGCCTGTCTGAAATCTATAAATATGTTGTTGACGTCAATGTCATATTCCCACGATTTGTTTACAATTTGTTACACTGTGAATAGCTGATCAGTTGTAGATCTTCCTAGTCGAAAACCAGTTTAATATTCCCCGACAATATTTTAAGTTAATTGTTGGAGTCGTTTAGAATGTAAGTAAAATGTTTACATGTACATGTTTTACGTGTACATGTTTAGAATGTAAGTAAAAACTTTGTACGGTGGCACAAGAGGGTTGCGCCACAATAATTTTCGCATTTCAGTTTATCCCATTTTTTATAAATTTGGCCTATAATCCCAGTTTTCCAGTCACTACGGATCTTTTCATCATTCCAAATCTTATTTATGAGCACATGCATTTGTTCTACTAGGTGTACGTCACCTAATTTATAAAGCTCAGAGTGGACGTTGTTAATACCTGGGGCCTTGTTCTCCTTTTGTGTTTGTATTGCTTGTTTCACTTATTCCATCGTCGAGGGTTCTATATTTTCGGTGTCTCCCTCAGTGAGACGCAAGAACATGAAGAGCATCTGGACTTGCGCCTCATTGAGGGAGACACCGAAAATATAGAACGCTCCATATATTTCTTGTGTTCTTTTCTATATGATGAGAAAGAGAGAGAGTGTGTTTTGTGGAAATCAATTTACAACACCAGCTACTTTTAAGACAACCTTGAGTAGATTAAAGAAATTTACAAGACCAGACAAAAAGTTGTACAAATTGTACAAAAAGTTCCGAATATTATCAAAGAACTTCAGAATCGAAAATCTCTGGCCTATTAATAGTTTTAATGGCCTATAAGTATATTTAAACTTTATAAAGCCGATGATAATAGTATGATCTTCTTAAAACAAATAATAACAGACTGAAACACTAAAATTCACTTTAAAATACCAGGTGAGAACAATATCCACGCTGATAATATCTCAATGAAACGCAAGCTAATCCTACGTTAATCGTTGAGTCCATTATGGTTTTGTTTAGAAAGAAACCAACTTTTCCAGTTACTGAACCGCTGACTGTGGTTTAAGCATTCTAAACATCAACGCTGTGGTGACGAAGCGTAATCATCTCTTGTATATGGATGACTTGAAATAATGGTTTCCATCCAGAATCATCTAAAGTAGATGTTAAAAACTCTGAACACTTACGTGAAGTTAGCCTGAACTTCGGACTGGACAAGAACCGTAATCTTAATATAACCAGAAGAAATTTTGATATGCAAAATGGCCCAAACATAAAGGTCATGGACAACCGAATTCGAACGAAACTATTCATAAAACTACTATTGCGTACTAACCTCAACATTAAAATTTTCTTTCAATTAATAAACACATAACCTTTTAATCTTTTATATAATTAATTGTAGTAAACTCGATCTGGAGAATGTTCAGCTTAAAGTAAGAACATTCGTCCCATTTATTTTATATCACATAATTAGGGTAATAGATAACGTAACACCGCTTAACCCGAGGTAACAATAAATTAAGGGCTGTATCCAAATGAAGTCAGCCAAGACTTTGCCAACAATATAGGGTCGAACTATTGGTTCACTGGAAATAGTTGATCAGCAAATATGTTTATCAAAACAGGGAGTTTCCTACATGCCATTCAGAATCAGCTTATTTCAATTTCCTGAAACATCGTTGAAGATTCTCGGTTACAAAACAATATATATTATATATATATATATATATATATATATATATATATATATATATATATATATATATAATATATATATATATATATATATATTATATCCATATGGATACCAGGCTCAAGAAATTAAGCATCTTAAAGATGGCTGCCGCGCATTTGCTGTAACTAAATATAAGGAACGATACTCCATCAATTATCATCATTAGTACTACAGCCCTTCACGAGCCAAAGCCTTCTTTACAACAATATTACGTAAAAATAATGTTTACCGTAAAATGGAGCGAATAGGAACGGTTTCCAATGTTTAACTATAAAAAAGCCACTAGCACATGTTGCAAACATAAAACTTATGCATTTTTATTTGGGCCTTACCTTCCTCTTTTGATATTTCGGTGTTAAAAAATTAGAAAGTTAATACCCTAATCACAAAAAAATCAAAACCTGGTGTCCCTATTTACCCCACTAAGTGGAGTGAATAGGAACAGCTATTGTGTTCCTATTCATACATTTATAGGGTCAATAGGAACAGGTAAAAAGTGTATAAGGTGTAAAGTAACATACACATATAAATATAAAGTTTGTTTTATTGGAAAAGTTTATTGTTGAAATGAAAAATTCACTTTTAAGGTCGGCTAATATAAACACAAATCACTAAGATCATTGTTAAAACTAATTAGGTTTTTAAACCGAGACGAGGTATTCACGTTTATACGTATAGATAACTGTCTTATAATATCATCGGGTTTAAAAAATGCTTCCTCTTCAGTTTCGGAAAATTTCCAAGCCTGGAGAACCTTCTTAAAAAATATTCCTAAGTAGCCGCTATCTTGATGATAGATAACTTTAGTAACGTTGAGCCTGAAATATTGCTTGATCTTGCCATATACTTTGACCACTAAGAAGTTTCAAGGGTTAGCGCAAGTGAATTTGGGAAATTTCTTTTGAGGGATTCAGTTCTATGTTCTGAACTTCTGATGTTCCTCCTTTAGGTTCAAACTCTTCTTCTTCTTCTTCTAAATCTGTCGCCACAACACTTTTTCCCGGTTTGACATTCATTTTTGTTTTATTTTTCTTTTGTCTCTGAGTATCAGACTGTCTTAATGTCTTCAAAAATTCTTCTACAGTGTCATCAATCCCTACCACGCGAACAGAACCTGACAAGGGCGTTTATGATCCAGATTGTCTGGTATTATCATTGTCTGAGTTCGGCAGCATTCTTAGGACTTTGGTGTGATCCAAAGGCACGATGCCGCATTTTTTTAACCCCTGATTTGGCATTTTCCTCTGAAAGACTATCAACCAGTTTCTTTAATAGTCTAGGAAACTTGTCTTTTGCTACTGTGGATTAATTTCTTCCTGGTCCTGTTTTCCATTTTTCAACTATTTTGCGCCACATAGTCTTCACGGATCTGAAGAATGCCACAACGAGGGGCTGAGTACGGTGAGTAGAATTACTTACTTGGTAAAGATATAAACTTCGATTGACAAGTGAGACGACAAGTTGTCCCCAATTAGGCATTTTTTCCCTTCTAAGTCCTTGAAAAGGGGAATTGCAATAGACTGAACCCAGTCACTAAATTTCCCAAAGCCATATCACATTAGCCAACCTGCAAAACTTAAATAGCCCAAAGAAAATAATATATATGTTTGGGAAGAGTATTGTTATTATTTAGTGAAATTGTGTTCCTATTCACCCCATTTTAATTAAAACGACTAAAAGTTTCGACTCAATTTTATCATCAGGAATCATACCATAGCGCCTATCATAATAAAATGTAAAATAATAAATAAAATTGTCCAAAGTTATGCTCGTTTGCCGATTTTGGTAACAATTTATACATAAACAGTGAAATTATTATCAAAAAAACAAAAAATTCTTTATTTTAACACACTATATGTTTTTTCACAGTAACAATTTATTAAGGCAAATTTGGTTGGCAGAATTCATTGGTTAATCTTGCAACACTAAGAGAAAGCACAAATCACAGAGCCCACGTCATCATTCTTCGATTTTAATATCTATTTTATTACATATTCGCCATCGCTAAAATTCTAAATTTTTTCATATTTAATATAGTTAATTAACCCCGAATACATTATTTCCATAAAGTACCTCTTTTAGCTTACATATTAATTAAATATGATTGGTCAGTGCCTAGGTATCTGTCTGAAATGTCTGAAAGTTAACTTGGCAGAAAGAAAACGAAACAGCAGAGATAAAAAGACGAGGTAGACTGGAATGCGGCATTTGGCAAATTCAAGCTACATTCTTAAAAACAAAAGATATCCACAGCATCTTAAGGCCAAAGTATACAATCAATGCATACTCCCTGTTCTCACTTATGGTTCCCAAACGTGGACATTTACAAAAGCAAATATGGACAAAATCATAAAAACCCAAAGAGCAATGGAAAGACAAATGTTGCACATAATACTAATGGATAAAAAGAGAAAAGAGTGGATAAGAGAGAAAACCAAAGTGAGGGATGTTAGACAAGAAGTTGCAAAATTGAAATGGAGATTTGCCGGATATATGCCGGAAGATAATATCAAGAAGCAGGTGGGCTCTAGGTGGATGAATGTAGCGACAGACATAGATGAATGGAAAAGGATTGGGGAGGCCTATGTCCAAAGATGGACCGAAGAAGGCTAATTAGATGGATAGATGGGTATAAATATCAGACGCATGAAGAAGCGGTATCTTAGAATCTGTAGACAAAAATAAAGACGTTTCAACAATACACAAACTACAGGACCACAAAACTACGTAGTCACACCAATAAAATATGGAAGATAGTAATTTATAAACTGATATGTGAAGCAATCGAGATCAATTTGGATTTATACAAGGCAGATGTAGGAGGATACCTACATGCGTCGCCACATTTATATGATATTAACGGACATTGCTTGTTACCGGCGGCGCGAAAGTTTCGGTTTCTAAGTGTCTAAAAGTAAGGTGTAGAGCTACCACTGACAGCACTGCCAGACGGGAAACAAGAACACATAATATATGTAAATGAATGGAGCATCACGTCTTTTTTGTGTATATAGTGACCTAGTAGAGACACCGGTATAAGAAAAATAGTGCAAATTAAGTGTCGCATGTAAACGAGAACCTGACAATAAGTCCAGGACTCTTGAACAATACTATTAGCATTTTCATATTAAGATTTAGAAGCATTTCTTGTACCTTGAAAGTATTGCCTGTATTTGCATGGTCCCGATGTCTGGATCCAATGCTGGTCTGTTGTCTGATGAGCGTCGCAACCTTTTCAAACTCTTCGCAATCCACATCACCATCTCCGTTGAGGTCAAACATGCGGAAAGCGATTTCGAAATGACGACGAGATGCTTAAATATTAAAATATTAAAATATTAACCCTATTGACATTAGTAGTAAAATCTATTATTAATAAATTATATTAAGTAAGTAGAAGTTTTTAACATTAGGTAAGTTTTTAACAAGTGATTTTTACAGTAACTAACTATATTGATGGAAAAATATGTATCATACAAAATTTTATTTACCTAGTAAATCTAAATAAAATAAACAGTAAATGTAACAATAAAACACTGAAAACTTTGTTTTCAAACTTCCACAAAATTTTGTGGAAGTTTGAAAACAAAGTTTTCAGTGTTTTATTGTTACATAAAATGAATTTCCATCAAGAAACGGTCGAATCCATCAATTATAAATAATAAAGTATAGAAATTAAAAACGGAATAAACAAAGAAGGTTGAAGTGTAGTTGACACTTAAACAATTTTAAAATCAAGAATGCCGAACAGCCTGGATTCGATCCCGGTACACACACCAGAAATATTTCAATTTCTATTTTAACTGACTCGCCAACGTGCTTCGGAGGGCGCGTAAAGCCGTCGGTCCTGGTTACGTAAGTAGTCGTTAACAGAAAATACTGAGCCAGTGGGTTATACGAATGGAACATGTACAATAAGCCAGATGGCTGCATTACTACCCGTTATCACAACAAACGGCTTCGGAAAAAATTAACCTTTGAATTTTTATGTGTAAGGTATAGAGATAAAATAAGACATAAACTTATTTAATCTTTTAGACAGCGTCGAACTATTGGTTGACATCAAAAAACATGTTCCCTGAGACAAAACGTTCACTACTCGTCACTCAGGATCAGGTTATACCAACCAAAAATTACTTGAAATATATTATCAAAGACCCTAAGGTCCAAACCTCTAAATGCCGATGTCAAGTCCAAGAAACCATCCAAAATCTAACCGGAAGCTGCTAGACATTTGCTACAATTGGATATAAAGAACAGCAACAGCAACTCAGTAGGAAATAACCTTTATCAAGAGATAGATGCGAACATCTCTATTCGCTATGTGCAAGCTTGGAAGAGCGACCGTATACATACATATACATATATTACTACTCGTATGTAAACTGCAAATCAAATGACCTAAAATTGTTTCTTCTTTTTCTTCGCGTGCCATATCAGAATTATCCGACGTTGGCGATCACCATTGCAAAGGCTTCTCGATCTTCTGCAATATGGAATGATTGTCCTGCATTTGGTATCTGAGTCCATTCACGAATGTTTTTAAACCAAGAAACTTGTTTTCTTCCTACACCTCTACGGCCCTCTATTTTGCCTTTAAGGATCAGTTGTAATATTTTAAAGCGACTTTCCCTTACTATATGTCCCAGATAAGACATGTTTATAAATAAACTTGTTTATTTAATACAATAATTATTGTAAAAATTATATTCAAGGACATATCGGAAGAGCGACACCTAGTATCGTACATCAGCGAAATTTTTAGTTAACTGCAAATAAATAGATTTTGAGCCGATTGTTCTAACGTTAATCCAAACTTGATTGTAATCAAACATTTAATTAAAATCAAATACGTCACATTTTGAGGTTATTAAACTCTTTCTTATGTTAATTTCATGTTTTTATTTACACATCAATAATAATAGTAAGCAATTTTTAATAAATTGACAGATCCAGTGACGTATTAGACTGTAATTAAATATTTGATTACAATCAAGTTTCAATTAGCGTTCGAACAATCGGCCCTTAAACTTGTTTATTTAATACAATAATTATTGTAATTTATATTAGAAATCCACTTTTCTCTTTGCATTAATTTTTGCTTAGAATTTGGAAAAAATAGAACTTGAATTTATATCTTATATTTTCGCAATTTATAATACATTTGTGAAATCCCATTTTCTGCAATGATAGTACATACTTAATAAATGTGCGCGCAATCGTTTCTCGTATCTCCTCCAAGTACTTGCACACAGCGAATAAGATCATGCACTATCGACGTCTAGATGTGTACGAAAAATTTACTCAGAGTTACTGCAACATATCAATGTTCGAGCCCCGCCAGAGCACCATCCTTTCATATCTGGTTGGTAGGTATCTGGGATGGGTGATTTTTTTTCTTACAGGAAGTGAGAGCAGTATTGCTTAAATCTGGATAAAAATAAAAAACATATATAATGTTCCGTTAATTGAACAGACGGCTTCCAGAGAAGAAAACCATCTCCAAAGATCCTCTTTTAAAATATACTCTTGTCAAAAATCATGTCTCGATAGCGGTCACCATTGATTGTAACATTCTGGATAGCAACGTTTTTGAAGAAGTTCGTTCCAATGATTACACTAGCCCATAAAGCACCAAACGTGAGTTTTATCTCTAAACAAAATTCGCTTATGAAAATCGGAATCAACAGCAATCTCGTTTTGGACCCATTCACAGAATCTAATCTAATCTCTAATCTTCCATAAAGTGGATGGATACGTATCCAACTGCTTTGCACGATGGCGGATAGACTGATTCGAGTCTTCCTCTATGCTACGTTCTAGAGCAGCAACAACTTGTTCTGCGACGTGTCCATGGATGCGTATTATTTAGAGTAAACGTGGTGCGAAAACATTCCATGGTTAATCGAATTAATTGCTCTGATGGACTATTATGTTGACCATAAAATAGACGTAGTGCGTGATATGTATTTCGAACAGAACCATAATTTCCAAAAAAAAATTGCACAATTTGAAATCGTCGTTTAGGTGTCAAGTCTATTCATGCTAAAATGGCAAACTAAACTTAACATCAATCAGTAAAATAGTTTCGAAATCAATTCAGATTTCTGCTTTAATCTGAACCTTCTAAAAATTGCAAGGTATAACAGACGTTGATAAAGATGTTAAAAGAGACATGGGGAATCTAAAATTTGCATTCCACGACATGTCTCCTCAACTAAGCAGAAATCCTTAGCGAATTGGTTTCTTGGAATTTTTAGAAGGTTCAGATTAAAGCAGACATCTGAATTGATTTCGAAACTATTTTACGGATTTAATATCAGATGTCGCTATTGCGTCCATATCGAAGCCATTTTAGTGTTGCTTCTTAAAAGACAGAAAAGATTTATTTTTCACGTTGAGTGAAACTCAGCCTATGAATAACTGTTCTGGTGAGACCTATTAGGTCGAAATACGTATAAACAGATACATAGACGCTTTGTACGTGAAATCAAATCTTGACTGTCTTGTTCATTTTAACATAAATCATTTGACAGCTGTCAAAATGGCCGACAGTTAAAAAAGTATTACCAACTTATATTGCTATACCTCTAACACACTCTTAATGGAAATAAACAAACTCGGTGAACAACTGAATAATAAATTTTTTAAGATTTACGATAGGAAAAATAAGAATAAGATTTGAATAATTTAAAGAGTAGTGATCTATGTAAGAAGTAATCGGAAAAAACAAATAAAAAACCGGTAAAACCATGTAAAGATAAATAAACAGCAGACGAACCTAAGGAGTACTGAATCATCAAACTAATCAGTCGTGGAAAGATCTTAAACAGTCAATCAATCTTGATTTCGAGGCTGGCTGTTTTGATAATCTTAGCCATTTGTTTATAAGTTGGAATTTTTTGGTGACTATGATTATTAATATAAATTAAAATATTCGATAGCTATATAACATTTACTTACTAGATAACACAGTCAGGAGAAAAATGTAATCCGAAAATGTTATTAATCCGGAACTCCCAAGCTTGTAGAAAATGCTATCTTCGTCTAGCGTAAGTTCCAATTTTTGATGCACCGTCTAATAAAATATAAACAACTGATCATACATTTAAAAAAGACAATATATAAAATATAATGTGTATATGAATTAGTCGTGTGAGTGTATATTAATTTCGGTTAGTATGGTATAAAATTTAATTTTCAAAAGGATATAACAGAACTAAAACGACAACGTTTTATAACTTTATACAGAAAATGCAAAAATACGTTAAAAGGGAACACAGGATGTATATACAAATAAAGGTAGATATACATTCTACAAATAAAACTATTAGGATTGCTCAAGGGGTACAGGGTTCAAGACGTTTGAACAGGATATAGGTGGCTTCATCAATTAAGTTTTTTGTTTGTTGACGTGCTACGGACGCCTATGTTAAAAATATTTGCCTTTGACTTTTATTAAGTCATTATTATTGATTTGGAAAATGACATCAACGATCAACAACAATTTGCCCAAAAATTTGCGTGTTGTTACTTAGTTTGGTAACTGAGGGTTGTCAACCATAAAGAATATTCAATAATGATTTGGCCAGTACTTGACCAGCAAGTGTTACTGCATCAAATGAAAATTTGAGCAGTTGTAAATTCACGAATAGCTAAATAACAACATAAATGTTGTTGTTTAGTTTTTGGTAACCGAGGGTTGTCAACCATAAAGAGTATCCGATAATGATTTGGCCAGAACTTGACCAGCAAGTGTATCAAATGAAAATTTGAGACAAGTGTAAATTCACGAATAGCTAAATAACAACATAAATGTTATTTAGTTTTTAGTAACTGAGGGTTGTCAACCATAAAGAGTATCCAATAATGGTTAGGCCAGAACTTGACCAGCAAGTGTATCAAATGAAAATTTGAGACAGTTGTAAATTCACGAATAGGCACATGAAAGTGTGATAAATTTCATAGACGTTAAATGTAATTGTGGAAATTGTATTTTCTACCAAAAAATAAATCCAATGCCTCACACTGCGATGACTATCGAATATTAAGCATAATGTTTCATGTCCTTAAAACTTTTCTCAGAATAATTCATACACGAATTTATACGAAGTGTGAGGTTTAGATGAGTGACACTCATTTCGGATTTCGAAATGGATTGCGAACACGAGAAGCTCTTTTTGCCTTAAATGTGTTAACATAACAATGCAGAGACGTGAATGTAGATGTATATGCATATTTTATTGATTGTCGAAAAGCATTTGACTGCATTAACCATCAGAAAATGTCCGAAATTCTGAGAACAACTGGAATTGACGAACAAGACTTGAGAATTATCTCAGAACTATATTGGCACCAAAAGGCAACAATTGTAATAGAGCACACGACATCCGAAGATATACGAATCCGCCTAGGAGTGCGACAAGGTTGCGTCTTATCACCGCTGTTATTTAATCTTTACTCGGAATCTATATTCAGAAAAGCATTAGACGAGGTCCATTGAAATCAAGATTAACGGAACCAGCATAGACAACATCAGATAGGCTGATGATACCGTCCTAATAGCAAGCAACGCACAAGAACTACAAAATATAATAAATAGTTCGTAGTTCGTCATAGCGAAATGTTCGGTTTACATCTAAATGTTTCCAAAACTAAAATTGAAGTATGTATTTTCAAAGATACCTACAAACGTACATTTGTATGACAAGGGACAAATAATAGAACAGGTAACTTCCATAAAATATTTGGGTGCAAATATCAATTCGCGAACTCAATCGACTATAGGTGGCAGTGCAGCTGTATCAATATGGAGGATATAATCGGGATAACGTTTATTGATATAATTAATATTGTGGGCGATTCAAAAATACCTTTAATTGAAGGACAAGCAGTGCTAGATGCCAATCACATAATAATGTGTGAAGTAACATCAAAAAATGAAGTTCAGGTGAAACTTGAGGCATTAGGTATGTTTGCAAACCAGCAATCTGAAAGGATTACCGCATCAAATAAGAATTCAAATAGTGTCAACCGATTCGAAAAAGACTTTCAATTACAAGTGTACCTGTCAAGCTGGAGCCTCTGGGAAATGCAAACACGTTGTTGCTGTTTTGCTCCTCGTTTTTCGGTAAAAATACATATTTATTTTTGAAAGAATTGACAATATATAAGTTGTTTTTGTTGTAGATGCTCCATTCAGAACTTAGAAGACCTAAGTAGTACAGATACGACGCAACAATGGAGAAAATTGAAAAAAGAGAACACTGTTTATGAAAAAGCAACCCTAATAAATGGTTTCTGTCTCATGGGGAAAACTAATTCTCAAGCAGCACTAGAAAGTCGTCTTGATAGTAATGCTGAGATCAGTGTTTTAGACATTCTACTTTCTGGTGCAGAAGGATCGGAACTGCAATTAAGTTTGTCAAAAAGTGAAAACCATAATTTAGTAGAAGCAGAAGTGTCACAAAGTAATTTATTACAATTAGCTATGTACCATGAAATTTTTAGTAACAATAAGTTGTTACCTTTGTATTATATTATAAGTTTTACAATGGAACTGAGTAATGATTTGATAAACTTGTATAACAAAGAAATATTTGTTGCTCATGAAAATGGTATACATTTATGAAGGGCAACTATTTCTCAGTCTGGTGAAGTATGGCGGAATGCTCGAAGAATGTGGATTACTGGGACTACTTGCTACAGTGTTTCCATGAATACAAAAAGTTACCAATGGTGAGGTACTTCGGCGCATGAGTAATCAAAGAAAGAAAAATATAATTCTTGGGTCATGTGTTGAAAATTGAAAGATATGAATTACTCCAAATCATATTGGAAGGTAAAGTGCAGGGCAAAAGATCAGTTGGAAGACGCCAGAACTCGTGGCTGAAAGACCTGAGGAGATAGTTTGACCGCTCATACACATAAATCTTTCGTGTAGCAGTTTCCAAAGCTACAATTGCCATTTGGATCGCCAACCTTCGAAAGGAGATGGCGCAATAAAAAGAAGATTTTCTAGAATTCATATTCGGAAATCCAAAAAATTTTAACATGGGACAGAAAAAGTAATGGCTTAAATTTTTTTATTGCGAGATAACACTAAACGATACGCAGATCTTTTAAATGCTCAAGTGAATGACAAGTAATGTCATTCTTTTGCCTGACAATCCTCAAAACCATGAAGGGTCTTATGATGCGTATAAAGGATCTTAGAACATACATTTTACAAAGCCCACTTTCTGTCACTAAAGAGTCGTCGGTTCAATTCGGCGATAGAGGTAGATTTTACTGATGAAATTAGTCCAGTTTAAAACTTGTAAAAGTCTTCTCGTTGAACAACAGTAGTATGTTTGGTATATTTGGTAATAAATGGTCCAAAGTTCGGAATGAGCGCATCGACAAATGAAATATACAAACAATTTGTTACGAAAGAGTAAAGATAATTTGATAGATCTGACCATATTTGTACAACATACCAATTCTTTCAGGATTAAAAACAGTTGATAAAAAGATACAGCATTTTATTATTTGTACAGCTATAAGAAATCTTTAAAAATTTTACACACTCTTGGAACAGTACACATAAAATGTTCGTTAGCAAGCGGCTATAAAATATTCGAGTCATTTTAATCCTTCAAATGTGTATTAGGACCATTTCTTTAGACATAAATATATTTATAAGTACACATGGAGGTTTTGAGGATGAATGATCGATAATAGACTACACAAAGTAAACAAAAAATTATACAGCCAAGTATGAGTCACCCAATGAGTCGATGAAGAAGACAAAAAATTTAATAGTCGAGGCAATGAAGCACAAAAATCGGCTCAACCTTCGAAAATGGGCACAGTAAGACGTATTGAGATGCAGTATTTTTTAAACTAATGCAATCATTAACAAATAAAAAATTGGATTTAGAAAATGCATTTTCCAGAGTTGCAAATTTAAAAAAATTTCACGTGGCAAATATTTTGGGGGGCGCTGAACACGAATATCATGTCGGCGAAAATCTCCGATGTACCTGGTGACCAAGGTGGATAGTACATACCTCGTCTCCGGGAGTTTTATAAATTCCATGTAAAAACTCGTTTCTTGGGGGGTTTTCAAGATTGCTGGACACAAATATAATTTCAGCGAAGGTGAAGAATGCAATAAATAAATATATGTAACTAAATCAATTAATTACTTAAATTTATACAACATTTTATACTAGTTTTTATTTAATAAATATCTTTAACAATATAAAAACAAATACGATAAAAGATACACGTGAGCGTTTATGCTATTGCTGCATATGGTGAAAGTAGGTAAGGAACTCCTTACCTGTAGTAGCTTAAAGGTAGCAACAGTGCTACCAACTTTACCATAAAAAAGATCAATTAAAAAAAATTAAATTCCAGTAAACAACATTTTTGAATCTGGGTCTTTGGTTCCCAGGCCCTGGTGACTTTCGCCAACATGATATTTGTGTTCAGCTATATTGTATCAGAATTAATTTTTTTTAATTTGCATAAAATTTTTCAAATGCTTCTTATGCACAAATGTAATGTTTCATTTCTTCACAATCGTATTAGTCAACTGCGCCGATTTTCGAATGTTCATTGCTTCATTTCCTCGACTATAATATCAGTCGGGTAAGAAGTTTTAAAATGAATTTGCTAGAAAAAGAAAGAAAAAAGATTTTTACCAAAAAGATGCTTAATGTAATATCTGAAACAAAAAATCCTAGAAGGCTCTAGAAAAAAACAACAAAAATTAGGGAAAGGTTAACAATAGAGTCAACAAGTGAAAAATACAGCAATTGAAAAGAAACGGAGATTTCACAATACCTGCCAAATAAGATAGAGAACAACTTGTAATATATGCTTTGATGTTTATGTCTGTTTTCACATAATCTATAGACCCAATTTGATTTGCTCGTGTTAAAATGGTATGCTAGAAGTGCTAATAATATCTACTCTTGTGTTTAATATATATTTTCATGAAGTGTGTAACAAAGCTCATAAAAACACAAAGAATATAGAATAGTTCTAGAAAAACTGCTGTAGAAAAATTTTTGTGGGAAAATACAGTGTCGGACAACTAAGAAAAAGATGATATAAAAGCTTGTACCAGAAATGAAAAACATATCCGAAGTAGGATAGTTAGAGTAGTCTGCTATATAAGACAGAAGAGTATATCAAAGCTTTGGTATGTTGATGCGATTGACACCAACCGTGTGAAAATTTTCATTGAGATCAAGAAGGCTTCTCACGAAGATGAAACCCTTACCTTAATTTTGATTTTTTAAATCATATTAAATGTAAAATTGGAATGATGTTAATAATGTTTAAAATGGGATGATCTTACCTAATAAAAACCTACCAAAAACATCTAATAAACAGCTACTAAAAATTCTAATATAGAGGTAAAATTTTTCTAACACATCATTTATAATTACAAAATTTAAGTCTATTAGATGATAAACATTTACTATTTGTATTAATTCTCTATATTAATTCAATATATTAAGTGTTTTATTATACTGTTTTAAATTACTTAAATGCCTCACCCGCAGTGGCCACTCTTCTGCGACAATAATAATCTTCTAAAAAAAAAAAAATTTCATCTACTTACTGTGCCTAATAGACAATGAGAAACCTAGCAAGGATTCCTTTTCGTAAGATAATTGAAGTCTAACAGGAAGAAATGAGCTCACGCAAAAGCAACTAAAAGAAAAAGCAAGAATAATATAAAAAAAAAACAAAAATAAGACAAATACGACAGAAAGTAAATCTTATCTCTCATCATCATCATAAGTGGCTCGACAATCCGTTGTGGATCTTGGCCTGCTCACAAAGAAGTCGTCATCCTGTCGATTCCTGGCAACTTCCCTCCATCTTCTAACCCTTAGAATACGTAGGTCTTCTTCAACATCATCAATCCATCTCATTCGTGGTCGTCCTCCACTTCTTGTACCCTCTGGTTTTGCAAATGTTAATCTCTTTGTGTATTCGTGATCTTCGACGCCATAGCCCATTTTCATTTACGACACAAAAATCTTTCTAACAATTTTGCTCTCAAAAATACCAAGAAGTTTTTCATCATTTTGAGATAAGGTCCACCTTTCAACCCCATATATCAAAAAAGGTCTTGTATATATTAAGCTTAAATCTTATCTCTCATTAATACATAGGTTATTAGTGACATTATTATAATGATAGGCCTATTACGTATTGTGACAAAATTTAAAACATTTATATTTTATAAAGAACGTTAATGGATTTAAGGAAGTTTATTAGGTATTTCACTGGACAGTCTTCTCCTAGTAGGGTTGGTGGAGTACTTGATAGATTATTCGATAGACATTCTGGTTGGTATTTTGGGCTACCAATTAGTATGTAATTGAACGTAAGAGAAGCGTTCCATAAGTTGTACAAGGGACATTCACTTTTCGAGAGTAAATACGAGTGTGTAATCCTAATGTGTTCTAACAATACGCAGGCTAAAACTGTTTGCACAAAACGAGTAGATTTTTACAATAGCATAAATCTTCTCCCTCTCCATTACCTTGAATGCCGAAATGAGATGGGATCCATACAAATTCACGAGTGATCTTGTTGTTTTGTTCAATCTGTAGCTGAAATTTTATTAACTTCTCGATTGAATTGTTAGGATACGGATGATGTATTGCGAGAAGAGATCTAAGGTTAGAAAAAAAAAGAAAAAAAAAAACGTAGAGTTCAGTTGTGAAAATATTGGAGCTAGGAAGTATCAATATCTCAGACATTGTTAAATACCATTTAACCACTGAGGAACAATTTATGAAAACAAGGCCACGTCTACCTTTGATAATATCTCCCGTAGTTGTAGGTGGAAATAACATTACAGAAATAATGTTGAACGACATAAATTTACTGCCGAAATTACCAGAAGAATAAGGTTCAAAAACACTAAAATAGAACAATATTTGAAAACCAGAATTTACGATCAGTGTATCTTCCCTATACAGTGAACGTAGGGTTCACAGACGTGGAAACTCACCAAGTCCAATATGGATAAAATAGTAAAAGCACAGAGAGCGATGGAAAGATCAATGCTCGGGTTGAGACTTATAAAAAAAAAAATCAAACAAATGGATTAGAAGCAAAACCAAAGTAAAAGAATGGAGCTTCGTAGGATACAATGCCCGACTGAAGAATAAGAGATGGAACCACGAAATACAACAATGGAGACCATGATTAGAAAAGAGAAGCAAAGAAGACCACAAATGAGATGGGCTGATGACATTAAGAAGATCGGAGGACACAACTGGAAGCAAGTGGCGCAAAATAGAAGACACTGAATTTATTTGGGAGATGCCTATGTCCAAAGTTGGATTACTTAAGGCTGAAGAAGAAGTTGTAGGTGAAACATTAGGAACAAACAATTCAGATACACGGCATATAAACCTCAATAACAATGTATCTTTACAAAACAACTGCCGCAAACGCTTACATTGTTTGATTCTTGATTCTGACTTGAATTCAAATGCTAGATTGTCTATTTCAATGCTGGAGATAAGACAAACTGCTGGAGTAGCACCTGAAATAACACAAATGTTTCAAATATTTTTCGGTATACGTTAATAATTGTGTTTATGATTCTTCCTTCTATTTATACCATGTCGTCCACGTAAACTACATAATTCATTGTTTCATTCATTCATTCAAGTTATTATCCGCTTATACTGACGTTTCTAGTTTTTTAAGTATTATTAATCTGCAAAATCTTTCGCTATATTTCTGGAACACGCAAATCATTCAAATGTTTTGAAATATCTATGTGGAATAACCAATTTTTCGTAAAATGTTTATAATCTAATAAATCTATGTAAAGTATATGTATTATGTGTTTTCTAACTACATCTGTAGGTGAATGTTTCTTAACACAAGGTGAAAAATCTACTTATTTGTTTCCAAAAATCCAAAAAAACGGCAATCGCTATTTGCGTGAAAATTCTATAATTTTTTAAATTTCAGACAAAGGGTAGCCAGCCAATTCTTAAAGCCAATTATTGAAGAAAAATGCATGCTATAAAATATTAATTCCCTCTGTTTTTATACCTGATTCTCAGAAATTCACCGTGGTTGATGAGCTGCTAGGATCTAACTAAGTAGCTAGCTCAACATAGAGGTACATATTTTCATAGGCAACGTCAGGGAAAGCTACAATGATGGTCATTAGGTATCTCTTACATATATGAATTAGTTTTTTACTTACAAGTGAGGATATTTGAATTGAAGCAATTATACATAACAATAAATAAAAACTAAAACCAATGCACAGAAATTACACATACTTGAGATCCACAATGTGTAATTTCTGTGCTTTAGCTTTAGTCTCTATAGTTATGTATAATTGTTTCAATTCAAACATCTTGACAAACAATTTCACTTAGTAAGTAAAAAACTAATTCATAATATGTAAGAGATACCCAGTGACCATCATTGTAGCTTTCCCTGATGATGCCTATGAAACTAGGCAAAATATATTGGATATAGTAAAAAGAGTATACTTTCTATCAGCTGTTTACCCAATTATTTCCCTCGTTTGAATGTAGATTTGATTGAGCTGTTATCAACCAATTTTCTTTATTATATATAATAATAAACCTATACTTCATCTAATTTACTTACTGTTACATGTCATTATCATTGACAGAGATCGAAGTTGACATAGTTGCCAAAGTATAAAAAATCCTGACTCCACTTTAAATCAAATAGGTCACATAATTATTGCAAAAGTATTACCATCTCTTTACAACGATTATTTAAATTCTTACGTGACATTTTTGAAATAAAACACACTAATTTTGTTCTAAAAAGAACAGATTTTATTAAATAGGTAAAAATATAAAACAAGAGGTATTCACTTTAAAATTCAAAATAATAAAGTACAAAAAGTGTCAACACCGCAATTGTCAAATAAGTGTTGCCAATTTATGCCAAAATATCACTTTCGTTCGATTACAGTTACAGTGTATTCCGAACAAATGTTCTTCATAAAAATACTTTATAATGCATTTGTACAAATTAAATGAAACATATTGTGTATTTCTTTAAGTTAACATTAATAGAAATCTTTAAATATTATTTCTACGCGTATATAATAACATAAGTTTAGTGGCTGTAATGCCAGTGTACTCGGCAAAGTGATTCTAAAAAAGAACACACCTACCGCCTAAATATTTCGTGTTGGTATCATGTGACCTCACGAACTATGACGCGGATGACGTGCAACGGTAAGTAAATTAGATTAAATATATATTTATTTTAATAAAACATCAGGGTGTGTTGTACCTTTCACACAATAAATAGTTTTAGGTGTTATGATTGTTTAAATTTAATTATAACTGACATTTTGTAATCATATAATACTATTGTCAAACAAATATTATTGCGTAGGAAGTAATATTGTTCTTGATTCTCGTTATGTAGGTATCTATTGTTTGGATATTACAGAAAAATACAAAAGAAAATATAATTTTATAAATTAATTACTCAGGGTTATTCGTGCTTCATATCTCACTTCTTTATTGCATTCTGATTCATAGAAGTCAAGTCAAAAGAAAACGTATAAAAGTATTTTTGAAGTGTGTATATTTTAAGCAATTCCTAGCTGAGCGCTTTCGGCTTTACAAAGCCATCATCAGAGCTATGGTCAATTTATAAATACCACTACAATTGGAGATCTCATTTCCTTATATGTCGAAATTATGATTTTTTTAGTTATTGAAATTCTTAAAAAACATATAAAAAAACAAACACTGGACTTCACAGACACGTTAAAAAGTTGAAAATTTTTTTTGTCATGGTACGGGTGTAAGAACCCGACCATTGATTGATGTGAGGAGGTAGACAGATTCAGACTATTCTGTCTACCTCCTCACATCAATCAATGGTCGGGTTCTTACACCGTACCATGACAAAAAAATTTTTCAACTTTTTAACGTGTCTGTGAAGTCCAGTGTTGGATTTTTATATGTTTTTTATATGTTTTTTAAGAATTTCAATAACTAAAAAAATCATAATTTCGACATATAAGGAAATGAGATCTCCAATTGTAGTGGTATTTATAAATTGACCATAGCTCTGATGATGGCTTTGTAAAGCCGAAAGCGCTCAGCTAGGAATTGCTTAAAATATACACACTTCAAAAATACTTTTTTACATTTTCTTTTGACTTGTCATAAGTGTGTACAAAAAAATATCAGTCTTTTGATTCATAGAAGTCAATTAAAAATAAAACCCAAATATCAAAAGAAAACACAATTTATTGACATTAACAAATATAGAAGTATGGAGTATACCGAAACAAAAATTTGCACAAATTATTGTATTACTTTGTAAATGTAAAAAAATAGATTCCTACAATAATCTGATCAGATTTCTAAAGCTATTTAATGACAATATTTTCTTATCATTTAAATATTCATAATTATATTCGATTTTTAAAAGTCCACAATGAAATAGGAGTACTAGTTTTCTTGTTAAACAAAATTATAGTTTTATACAGAGAAACTGATTTTTATAAACAAGTCAAAAAAAGTCTTCCGTATAAAAGTACTTTTATACGAAAAGTAATTTTCTACATAAGAATAAAAAAAACCAACTTCCTGTTGAAAAACATTCAATTTCTGGCCTCTGATAAAAAAACCAAGATTTTTCTTCCAAGATTTGTCCAAATATATTACAATGAAACCCGCAATAGTTTGTCTTTCTGACAAAAAATTTCGGGATGAAAAACTTCTTGAGCCAGTCAAATAGTTAAAAAGAAAATGACTTACAGTTGACATCAAAACAATAATACTGTCAGTTAATGTCAAATGTGTTTTATCTTTTTGCTCGATGTTTATAGTATTGTAAAGTGTTTTGCCGTTTGTGGATTGTAGTTATATTAAAAAAAAGGGTACAAGTATTAGAAAGAGAAGTTAACGTCATCCTGTTTTACAACCAGCGGGTGTAAAACCGGCTGGGATTCAAATCAAATGTCACAGGTTATTAAAAATATAAATTTATATTTTATATTATTAATCAGGATCAAATGTCACAGGTTATTAAAAATATAAATCATTGGCGTTGAGCATTAATTAGACGAAACCATTTATTCAACAATTATATAAAGAATAATTTTAATGACTGTTACAAATAGAATTTAGTATTTGGCGATAGAACCGTCTGCTTCTGTAACTTTATTTAGTTTATTTAGCATACTTTGAATTATATTAGATATCATATTTGGATTAAGATCTTCCCAGCACTCTAAGATTGTATCCCACAATTGATCTGAATTTTGTGGCATAAAATTTTTTATATATTTTTTTAACAATTATGCCCCAAACGTTTTCAATTGGATTTATATCTGGACTGCGCGCATGCCATGGCAATACTTCCAGGTTTTGAGTTTGAAACCAATTCCTTACGGCATGGGCAGTGTGGACTGAACAATTATCTTGTTGATATATAAAATTATTATTAGGATACAATTGCTCAATAGAAGGGAGCATTACGTGTTCCAAAACGTTAATGTAATTGTCGGCAGTAAATCTTCCCTCTAATCGCCAACAAACACCAGGTCCATGTATACTAATCCAACCCCATACATTTACAGAAAAACGTCCATATTTATTATGAGAGTGAATATATCGTTCTTCAAACCTAGTATTGGCTGGACGATAAACACGGATTTGACCGTTTTAGGTCGACTGAAAAGTCTTTTCATCAGTAAAAATGACGTTGTTCCAAAATTGTGGGTTGCGGTAAATATAGTTTAGTGCAAATATTACTCTTGCTTGCCGATGTTCAACAGTTACTAATGGTTTTTTTAGCAGCTGGTCGGTTTTTTAATTCAGATTCATTGATCCTTCTGCTTACAGTAGGTTGAGCACCAGGAAATTCCGTATGAATCCTTGAATCCTTCGGATTATCTTTTAAGAATTGAACTAAAGCAGCATCTTGTTGAGGAGTGGACACTTTGGAACGCCCTGAACCAACTTTTCTTTTTAACGATTGTTGTTGGACCCATCGTTGCGTAATTCTGAAGATTGTTTTTAAATTTCTATTATAGAAATTTGCTAGCGCACGAATTGACCATCCTTCTTCCATTTTCGTAATTATTTGAGCCTTTTCAATCTCACTTAAATGACGAGGCATATTAATTTTTTATTGTACGTAACGTTAAACCTTCTATCAAATTAAACGTCTTTGACGTCTGAGTCGCATTTCTGATCTTATGTCACTTATGACATTTGATAACCTCCAAAAATCCCAGCCGGTTTTACACAAATAGGATGACGTTAACTTCCCTTTCTAATACTTGTACCCTTTTTTTTTAATATAACTGTACCGGGTGGTCCAATAAGCCGATCTCTCGGCTATATATCAGAAACTATTCATGTTATAACTTTAGGAAAAAAAAATTCCTTAGTAAAAGTGGCTAAGAGAAATCGCTGAAAATAACTTTCAAGATTCTGGATTAACCGCTAGGGGGCGTAACCTGCGAAGAAAATTTTGAAAACCAGTTTTTTGGGAAATATGTCCAATTATACCAAGTGTTAAATAAGTAATCTAGAAAGGGGCATAAATTCTGCACAAAGTTGTTCAAGTACTTTTTTTTTCAAATAAAGGGTGGGGGAGAGTGGGAAAGTATTTGTGGACAAATACCCATAACTTTGGTTTGGTCCAACCGATTTTAATGAAATTAGTGTCATTAGAAAGAGTGTGGATGAATTAATTCACATCTACTATAAAATACTTGCATTTAGTTTTCATAGTCGTAGGTAGAGGGGACTTTCAAATAAAAAAAATTAAAATTTATTTTTCTTCAAAATTTTTAATGGAAACACCTATTTATTGTATATTATAATGGAACTGGAATAAATTCGTAACAAAATGGAGCAAACCGCATGTTAATAGCTTTTGTTGAACTCGAGATATGAATAAAAACTCATAAACATAAGTAAGTATAGTATTGACACACCCTGTATTATAAATTACATTAAAAAATAAGTCAGTAGGTATTTTCAATTTTTTTTATAGCAGAAGAATCTTGTGAATGTTGATATTTATTTTGTAAAAAATAGTTTTTTCGAAACTAAGTAGGCTACGACAATGAATTTGACGGGGAGTTCATATTGTTTATTTATTGACAGCAGTCAAAACATTGTTAAGAAGTGCTATATTATAATTCGAATTAAAGATTGCACTTTTTCAATAGATATTAATATTGGTAATATTAGTAATTAATTACCAGTACAAATAACTCGTGATGAGTATATCAAATTGTATGATATGATTGGAGTTTATTTCGAATGTCACCAAAATGCCGCTATTGCCTCACGTATATATTTTGTAAGATATCGTGACAGGAGACATTATGGCAAAGAAGTATTTGAAAGAAAGGCAGAAAGATTAAGAGAAACTAGTAGTTTTTCTCGTCCTTGTTTTAAACGACGTAGTAGAGTTATGACCGAAGATAATTCAATCAATGTTCTTGCTTTAATTCAACAGAATCCACATATAAGTAGTCCGAAATCTTTACTTCTTTGCCACAATATCTCCTGCCAGGATATCTTACAGAATATATACGTGAGGCAATAGCGCCATTTTGGTGATATTCGAAATAAACTCCAATCATATCATACAATTTGATATACTCATCACGAATTATTAGTACCTACTGATAATTAATTACTAATATTACCAATATTAATATCTATTGAAAAAAATGCAATTTTCAATTTGAATTATAATACATATAACACTTCTTAACAATATTTTGACTGCTGTCAATAAATAAACAATATGAACTCCCTGTCAAATTCATTGTCGTAGCCTACTTAGTTTCGAAAAAACAATTTTTAATCATATGAAATAACAATGGTCAAAATAGGTATCAACATTAAGAGTTTTCTGCTATAAAAAATTTTGAAAGTACCTACTGACTTATTTTTTAATTTATTTTATAATACAGGGTGTGTCAATACTATACTTACTTATGTTTATGCGTTTTTTATTCATATCTCGAGTTCGATAAAAGCTATTAACATGCGGTTTTCGCCATTTTGTTACGAATTTAATCCAGTTCCATTATAATTTACAATAAGTAGGCGTTTCCATTAAAAATTTTAAAGAAAAACAAATTTTAATTTTTTCTATTCGAAAGTACCCTCTACTTACGACAATTAAAACTAAATGCAATTATTTTATAGTAGATGTAAATTAATTCATCCATACTCTTTCTAATGACACTAGTTTTGATAAAATCGGTTGATCCAAACCAAAGTTATAGGTATTTATCCACAAATACTTTCCCACTGTCCCCCGCCCTTTATTTGAAAAAATAAAAAAAAAGTACTTGAACAACTTTGTGCAGAATGTATGCCTCTTTCTAGTTTACTTATTTAACACTTGGTATAATTGGACATATTTCCCAAAAAACTGGTTTTCAAAATTTTCTTCGCAGGTTACGCCCCCTGGCGGTTAATCCAGAATCTTGAAAGTTATTTCCAGCGATTTCTCTTGGCCACTTTTACTAAGGAATTTTTTCTCCTAAAGTTATAACATGAATAGTTTCTGATATATAGCCGAGAGATCGGCTTATTGGACCACCCGGTACAATGGGTCGAGGTAAAGTTATCGATGAGAAAATATGTTCAATCATTATAAGATTTTTTAATCCTGGAAAATCAATTTCGGAAATCGCTAATATGTTGCAATTGTCACGCTATAGTGTAAGAAATAAAGTCAGAGGATACAAAACTACAGGTTCAGTCGTCACAAAACCTAGAAATGTACGAAAAAGTAAAATTACCGAAGCAGATCTATGGGCATTAAGACGCATTATATTGAAAAATCGACGAGCAAATTATATGGAGTTAAGCGTTTTATGGCGTGATGTTATTGGAAGACACGTTCCTAGATCAACATGTCACCGCTAGGACCACAAAATAGGATTTTTTACTTACAAAGTAAGTTTTACAGTAGAGTAGAGTAAGGAAAATCCACTTTTAACATTACAACAAAAGAAAATAGTCTAAGATGGTCAAAAGAGCATAAATACTAAACTTAGTCGCAATTGGATTCAATACAATCGAGTGTTAAGTCCAGATTTGAAGTGTGTGTTGGAGACAGTAGGAGTCGCGTCATGGCAACGGGAGATAAAGACAGTCACAAAAAAAGTTTTCGGTTTTATCAACAGCACTGGCCTTCTTAGTAGAGTTTAATGATAGGACAGAAAGAAGAAATGCTAGAGACAAGTAGTGCTAAGCGTGACGTAAGAAGAAGCAGAAAAAAAATCAGTTGATTATCTAAAGTTACCATCTTATTTATAATAGCATCCCAATTTTCAAATTAAGATTCCAGACAGTCTATTTTTCTCATGTTGTTTTAAAGCTTCTTCTTCAATAGCCCCTCAGTTCTGTCGGCATTTGTGCTAATTCTTTTCATACAAATGTGTAATGCACAAAATTGTTCAGATATTGAATGAATTAATTTATAATCGCTCCTTTTAATTTTTGGGTCTTTATATCGGTTTTTAGTTAACCATTCACAAGGAATTGAGTAGAGACATGGTTTGATGTATCCTTGCAAGGTGGTTTTATGTTTTTTAGGATCACCGCTAAGTTCTTTCCATTCTATTTTGTTACTATATGCCATGTCCATTTTTCCTGGGTTTCGATCCACTTTTCCTTTCTAGCTTGACTCAGGTATTGGAGTTAATCGTTTCTTGGCTAAAAGGGTCTGCAACATACAGGATTTCGTATGTTCTCATTAGTTCTTTGAACATGCTTATGTTCAAATGATTTCTGAACTATTCATTATTTTAAAATACGTACACTGAACTCTTATACTGTGTACATATTGATTCATAATCATTTTTAAATCCTATTGCCAGCTAGCGATGTTTCTTTAATCTTCAAACGAGCATATCGGATGTTATCTTTAGATCTTTGCATATAACTTGGCAAACGATGGCTCGTGTTGATTACTTCATCTCCTATAGACAGCAAACTACTTTATGTAGTAGACAAATGCTCTAAAAAAGGCGCCCCTGATAAATGTTTCATATTTTGAGTTTAATTGTAGTTACAATTGGTTTTAATTTAATTTTTGGATTTCATAAAGCTACAGTTTTAACCAGAACCTATGATTTTACGTTGGTAACTTATATCTTATTTATTAACATTTATATAGGAATTTACTCCGGTTTTTAAAACGCTTATTAAAGTCGGTGCCAAGAATCAGGTATAAGATAAAAAATAAAAAAAAAGTGTCAAAAAGGGAAACATGCACAAAACATCCGACAGATAATAATTACCTGTACACCGTGCTGAAATGAATAAAAACAAAAATTTATTTACACATTGGATAGTTACACAAGTGTTAAGGAGAGTTTGATACAGAAAAAATAGTTGTAAAAAGAGAAATTTCTATCTTAAAATTGCTGGAAAAAAGAATTAAAATAATAACTTTTACTTTAAGATCACTTACCTTGGGATCGTATCTTCGGTACTGATCTAGACCCAGTCCTAAAATTTACAAAAAATACATTAAAATGCCATCGAAATTATCTTCTAAAAGTATGTTTATTGACTGGAATAATTTAAGGAATAAAATTAATAACAATATTGACGTGAAAGTGCGAGTGGCATATTTAGACATTTGCTTGGCGGAGTGGGAACTTCCAATGAAACACCGACCAAAATATAATAAAAAAATAAACCCAAACGACATAAAAGGTTTTCTTTAATTTTGAACTTTGTTGAGAGAAAACTTCCCCATTTTTCCAACCGAGTATCCGCCCCAGGAAATCATATCATGTTAGTTTGGATTAGTTATTGTGAAACTTAGGTTTTGGATAATAAACATAAATAATATTACAAATAAGAGTTTTTTACATCTTTCCTAGCTTTCGGTGAATTTGCCGTAGCTTTGGCAATGTTGGCTTATGATTGTTGTTTGTCTTAGTGATATTTCCTTGGTCTCTAGAGTAATCAGAATTGTGATGGAAGATGATTAGGTACTAAGTGCTTTTGAACTTTTTTGATACTATTTTTTCGCTGTTATCACATTCTTTACATATTCTGCATTTTCACCAGAGGCTGTACGTTTCGCAGTGGCAACAATTGTTATTCGGTTTAGTTGCTCATAAGGCTTCTCTTTTTTCCTGAACTAGGCTTTAACAATGATGACATTCTAATCTAAAATCCTAAAGCTCTTTTTCTTTTCCATTTATGCAACCTCGTACCTTTCATTAGAATTTTTACAGCATTGATATTATTTATAACGCTAGAAAATGGGACCGTTTTACCTTGTATATTTTGCCTTCCTTTTTTCTTCAATCGCACACAATCGCATCACAATTTCTTTGTGATGTTTCAGATGCCGACTGAAAAGTAATATTGTTAACATATCGCGGAAAGAGACAAATAAAAACGATATGATTAATGAATAGTAAGAATAGACGCCATGGGACATATAACGAAGCCAAGATAATATTAAAATGCCAATCAATGTCAATGACATTCATCTTGTTTTAGCATGTTTCTTAAGATCGTCACTTCATTTCATATGAAGCTTTTTTCCTTCTCTCTTGTATTTTGTTCACGGTTGCCAATACATTATACGCTCATTCCAACTCTCATTATTTTGTCAAGTGGTAGGTACGACCTACACATTTCCATTTAAGTTTTACTACTTGATATGTACTTAATGTCTACTTCTTTGGTTATTCTCTAATACGTGATTTCAAGTTGTTTACAACTGTCGCTGCCTTCCTTCTTTCAACGGATGCCGCTTTCATTTCTTTTCTACCCTCCTCCTTCTCTGAAGGTCTCGTTTCTGTGATCTCATTCACTTCGTCCCTCCATGATTAGCGGTCTGCCTCTTTTATTTTCCCATAGTTCTTCATTTCGTAATGTTTGCTATCCACCTCATTTGATCTGCTTTTCTTAAGTGTCCATAGCAAGTTCAAAGTTCTTTTTTTCAATCTATCCTTAGTTCGCATTATTCCAGGGTCATCCTTCTTTTTATGATGGTCCAATTTTGTTAGCTTTTATAGCTTCCCATAAAATCTGTTTCGGTTGCTGCAATTTTTTCTTGATTCTTTTATTTATTACCAACTTCTCCGCTCCATATACTGCGTACCATAATGTTATAAATATTTTTTTGCATTTTTGATAATCTGTCTATAATTTCAGAGTACCTCGCTCATTTGTTTAATACACATTTTTGTTTCTGTCAATCTGCTGTTTCTGTCATTTACTCCTCAGTGGTTGGGTTTCTCAAAAGTATGAATTATAGATAATTTTTTCAATGTTCTTAATTTCCCGTATTTGCTTCCACTTCGCAGCCTTTTGCTGATCCTTGTTCTGTTATGAGATATTCGATCTTGCCGAATAGGTCGTTATTCTAGTCCGTTTTTGCGTATTTTTGTTATAGTTTTCGGAGCATATGCCCTAGATTCTTTTTTGTTTTGTAGTTTTGGTTTAGTACCTTTAGCCACGCAACTCCTACAGGATAAAAGGACACTTTTCACGCTCAGCGTTTCATCAGAGCGACTTCATTAACACACAAGACATAAACCACGATTAGATCAGTGGCCAACAATATAGGTACACATACAAAGGAAATATCCATTCAAACCGATCAATGTTTTAATTACACCTTCAATTTAATTTTTTGCAGAAATATCATAATATAAGTTAGACCTTCTTCTTCTTTAGCAGATAAAACTTGGTCATTTGCGAAACTTAATGTGTATAAGAAGGTATTTCTGACTGGTACTCCCATACCTTTACATTTTCTTGTCCATGGTTTTAGAATTTGTTCTAAGAAAATTTTGAATAACGCCTGAGACGTAGAACATTCTTGTAGTAAGCCTTTTGTGGTGCTGAATTCCTTCGAAACGCACTGTATGTCTTAAAGGTACCATGTTAATTGTACAATTACCATGTTGGCGTAGAGATTTTTACAGTTTCTATTAATCCATGAGGTATTCAAATATCTTACATACTTGTTTTCTGGGAATTGTGCCTTTTGCCTTCTTCGATGAAGGGTATGAGGCCGGTCTATTTTTTACCGTCTTTTTTTCTGAACGTAAAGTAAGAAAAAGTGTGTATGTGGTATATGATTTTATTTATGATCAATTTATTTAAGTGATACATTCGACCGTTAATTAATGGAAATTCATTGTATCCAACAATAAAGCACTGAAAACATTTGTTTTCAACACTTCCACAAAATTTATTATAATCTATTTTAACTGAATGAGTTGAGGGGGGAAAGCTGCTTGTCTCAAGTTGGCCATTCATAATTATATCTGTATATTTAATTTGTTAATTTCCATAGATTCTAATAAATAGAATCTATTCCATATATTCAACTCAATTTGAAATTGGTCATTAAAAGAGCTATTATGGTCAAGAAGATGAAGTGCGTACATAGAATCTATTTTTTTATTATTGAAAACCCTCTTGTGTTCTGCTATATGTTTGGTATACGTCGGTCAAACTGGTAAAACTTATAACAAACGGCTAGCAGAACACAAATGGGCTTTCAATAATAGAAAAAACAGATTCTACGTAGATATTTTACCTTCTAGACCATAATCATTCTTTTAATGATCAATTTCAAATTCTTCACATTCACAATAAATACTTTAGAAACTATGGAAATTAACAAATTAAAAAATACAGATATAATTCTGCTCTTCCTCACAGATATTATGATAGTAATATCGGAGAAATACTAAAGAAAACCGGAAGGTAAAGTCGAGGGCGATCACCAAGCCGATGATGATGAAGTTGAAAATTACTAAACGTCAATTCAGTGCGTTCAGCACAAGTAGGGTCAGATGGAATATCCGCGTGGAAAAAAAAGTCCAGGAAGAACCTCAACGTTTCTAATCACTACACATCTGATAATATGTACATTTTGGAAGAGATATAAAATTCTTTTTAGTGGGCCGTCTCTCTACAGAGGTTGGCAATCATATTGGCTATTTTTATTTTTGAACTTGCTGCTCTAAACAAATCAATAGATCTGTATTGATACCAATCAGGTAGATTTGTTAACCAAGAATTCTGCATTCGGCCAACAAATCTTCTTCCTTGAATTTTTCCTCTGTATTATGAGTCTCAAAATATCATATTTTGGTGCTCTCATCAAGTGGCCTAGGTATTTCAGTTTTCTTATTTGTATAGTGGTGATTAGTTCTGTTTATTTGCCAACCCTCGCAAGTACTTCTTTATTTGTATAATTTATGATATGATAATATCTGTTCATGATATTTTTAATTCTCTGAGGTATAATCAGAGTTCGAAAGTCTCGATTCTTTTTAAATTGCATTTTTTTAATGTTTAAGTCTCAGCTCCATATAATAATGTTGAAAATATATCTGCACGTTAAGAGTGGCTTCATTCATTTTGTGGTCTTTTTGTTTTTTACATATACATAGTTTTTGTAGCGTTTATAGTAATTCCTATCTCAGCATTATTAACTAGTTAATGGTAATTTCCGCTTTGATATTATTGAACATATTTTTGAAAATTTCTTCATAATATAAGTCAAGAGATCTTGAAATCAATTCAAAATTGAAAGGCCTAGCAGGGTAACTTATATTGCTTACGGAGATAAAATACGTTTTTCGTCATATTGCATGCAATGATTTATTCTATATTTAGTACTATAAATTGCTCTTAATATTGTACATATTTTTTAGAGACGTTTTGATCAATTAATTGGTCCTTCGGGTGTTTAAGACAGCAATGTTGAAATACGATAAAAAACAACTCAAGTACTATAATACTAACCACAAACTATTCCAGTCAATAAACCTGGGTTTCTACAATAAAACAGCAAAGTCCATGCAAAGGAAAAAAATTGCTTAAATCTTAATTTCAAGTTACTATTTTCTAAAAGTACACGCTCAAATATATAAAAAAGAAATGTAACCATACAAACATATTTTCTGGAATCCTCTATATATATTTTTCCACAATTTGAGAATGGTATTTCATACACAACCATTGAACTTTCAGTCATGTGTCAAAGGATCCTTAGTTTTAGTGTATAGATTAAAAATTTTAGTGATAAATTGAAGATGGTCTTAACAATATTTATAGCGATTTTAAAGTGTTGGCCTCTGCACAATTTTATAAGTTTTGGTGTTAAATCAGGAATGTACGGTAGTAAAAGTCGTTGGTAATCCTAATGGACTACTTGTTGTTGCATAGTGAATGGTTTGTCAATGTTGCTTGTTCTATTTGTTGATTTTGGCTTCCGTGTGTGGAATCACAAGTAATACTAAAGATTAGTTTGTTTAATAATCCATTTGGATATGAATTTTCTATTAATATTTTCTTAGCCCACACTCTATGTATGTTGGAAGTGACAACTTTTTGACTCTGTGACTAAGCTATACATATACATGATTATGCTCTTTACTATAATATTGCAAATTCGCTTTTTATTCTCGTTGTTTATTTATGTCCAATATTGCTTCCTCGAGTGTACTGTTATTTTCATACCCATGTATTTGTACAGAGATCCACGATTATTTTTCTGACCGCTTGCTAGTTATAAATTTTGTCAACAAGAACAAGCCAGCGGACCTTCTTCAATAAAAAAAATGACATGATCCTTTACATTTCATATTTTCTCCTTGCTTTATAGCATTTTCTTCTTTCATTATAACTAACTATTAAAGGTCTGGACTTTTAGATGTAGGTATTAAGTTGAAGAGGTTTTTTCTCAGGCGATTTATGGGCATCTGTAGTTCATTATAATATTGCTTTCCCTATTCTCGCTTTTATGGCTCAATTTAGGTCAATAGTACTTCTAAATAGTAATTCTAGCACTTTTTATTTTAGATTGGATGACGAATGATACTGGTAACTTGAAATTAAGGTTTATAGGCCTTGAGAGATTAAGATATTTTAATTTTATCAGTAAGCAAGCATATCTAAATATATCTACGGTCTACAACCAAAAGCAAAAGACATAAAGGTACTTTTTTTACATTCTATCATTATAGACGTTTATATTGTACAACAACACGATGCGTTCTGAAAGAAACAAAATATTACTTCTTCGGGTTTTCTGTTATATAAACTACAAATTTAATAAGTACCTACTGATAAAACAGGTATAAATATATCTAAAAAATAGGTTCCTAAAAACAATAAGAAAATAAAAATATACAGTGCATATCAAAAATGATAAGGAAGCTTCTCTAAATATAAATATAAATTACGTCGCGAAGGCTACAACAATGAATAATAATTTGTTCCAATTGGAAATTCATAATTATTAGAAATGATACATTATTGACAATAAATACACATACATACATAGAAATAAATGTATAAGCATAGGCAGATGCATTTTATGATTTACCTCATTTTGGTCCATTTTGTAATAAATGTTAAATTGTGTGTGTATGCTTTATTGGCACTGATTTTGACAACCGTCAATTTGTTTTAAGTTCTCTCTTTACACAAGATATTGTTAGTATTTACATTTAAAACTATTCTATGTATTGACAGTTAAGACATGGAATGTTAGAAACTTACTTACTAGTTTACTCTGTCTTTGCTGTTTCGTTTTTATATCTTTTTTTATTTTTTTTTTACTTTTTTAAACTTTTTTTTATTACTACGCTAAAACATAAACCCGGTTCGGCACCTCGGAGGTTTAGATCTTCTTAGTAACTTTTTTTATTTTGTTCATCATTTTTTTTTTATTCTTTATTATTTTTTTTATAGTTTTTTTTGTCAGAGTTTTAATTTTAAGCAATTAATATGACTAAGTATATAAAATTTTATATACATCTAGATTCTTTGACTCTAAAAGATGTGTTAGATTAGAAGGTAATTGAACATTAACTTGAACCGGCTTGGTAAAAAAATTTGATATTTCAATAAAATGTAAAGTACATTCTAACAGCATATGTTGTAGATCAGCTAGCTCTCCACATATACATTCATTATTATTTGCCAGTCCCATTTTTCTTTTGTAGACTGGAGTCATACAATGATTGCTTCTTATTCTACAAATAGTTTTGATGAAGCCTCTGTTGGAAACTTGTTTAACATTTTGTAATAAATGTTAAATTAAACGGGGAATAAAAAGTCAGTATATTATCAATACATTTTACTCCACAGTTTATGTTCAAATTTATGTTGTCACACGACTGTAAAACGTAGTTACTCTTCAACAGAATAGTAAATTTACGTAAGACATCTTTGTCAGATTAAAATAGGAACAAAGATCTTGCATGGTTTTCACAGAAATACAGGATTGAAGCAGGCATGCTATCTGTCGTCACACTTCTGGAAATGAAAGATCTTCTCTTTATAAAAATGATTACTAATAGACGGATCTAAGCGAGATTTTCAACAACCATTAGAGCAAGCCGGATTTGGGAGTGGCTTTGGAACAACTGACCACCTACAAGTAATAAAGCCCTTAATAGAAAAAGTTATATAATAAAACAAGCCATTGATGTTAATATTAGTAGACTTTGAGAAAGCATTTGACTCAATACAGCATAGCTCCATGTTAAGAGCGCAGCATTGATCATAGGTAAACAACTCTTCTTTGAAATATATATCATAGCGCGACAGTTGCAGTCAGCATGTATTACGGCGACACAAACACATTTCCCTTAGAAAAGGGTATTAGGCAAGGAGACACCATCTCTCCCAAACTATTCACTGCTTTGTTGCATAATAAATAATTATTGTGAAAATATTGGAGTCAAAATAAATGGAGAGTTTCTGAACAACTTGAAGTTTACAGGCGGCATAGTCCTTATTGCAGACCATGTAGATCATGCATGCCAACTGTTTTAAGACCGTGCATGAATTGACCTTAATTTTCTAAAACACAATACATGACTAAAGTTGTACTGGCCAAAAACCATTTCAACGTATGGCATGCAAATTGAACAAAAGTACATCTATAGGTATCGAAATCACGAGATTAAATTGGAAAGAGACAACCAAACAACCAAGTCAAACAGCAGAATACGACTAACGAGAAGCTTTATAATAACGATAAATAAATAAATATATAATCTTTGATCAGTGTGTGCTTTTGGTTATAATGTATGGAGCAGAAACACTGACCCTTAACAGAAAACTAAATACAAGTGCCACAAAGAGCAATGGAGGGGTCATTGTTGAATATGTCCCTCAGAGTTTTAAATTAAATGATTAGGAGAAAACAAGTGTTACGGATGCAGTTAAACAAATTACAACGCTGAAAGGGAACTGAGCAGGCCATGTTGCCAGAATCAGTTATGAGCATTATTATATCATCATATTAATAAAAAAATTATCTTTTATATAAAAAAAACATGCACATACGTCATGAGCAGCGTATTTTACTTAAAAAATAAATAAAATAAATAAACGAAATAAAATTTTTGTTAAAAAATTAATTACTATTAATCGAATTAAAAATATTTGCGGCCACTTTTTGACTAGCAATCAATCTATTTATCAATGTATTCTCCTAATTTTAAATGTATGTAAAAATGTGAGTTTGATTAACTACGCTATGTACATAGTGATCCTGTCATTGTACATTTTCATCATAAGGATAATTGGATCAATCAAAACATAGTAACTATTATTCATTGTTTAATGCCTATATTCTTTAACAATCAACAAATTGCTAAGTAGTTGTTGGACAAATAAAATTTATTCGTAGACTTTTACGTTTCATTAATATTTTGCCAAGTAATGTAAAATAAAATAAGAGACGATATATGAAATTACACTCTGCGTCGATCGAAGTGGAGCATTATATATGTTTTATGATCCTACATTCAAGTACTGGAGAAAATTCAAATGGGCAATTTAATTCTGTGGAATTAAAATATGCTATTAACAGTTTTAAAAACATCAGAAACAGCCTACCCGCTGTAACGGAAAATATGCAAGAATCAAGGGTGTAATAACTATAATTGGCTTATATGGGGCTAAAAGGGAGGACCGAACAATTACTGGGCTTGGAGATATTGCAAGCAAATAAATCGAAACGTTTACGAACGGCTACTCGTGTTTTGGTTGGAGAGCAAGGTCGTGGATAAGGATTTCTTCTTTTTGGGGGGAACTGGGAGAGCTAACTATGAAAAACAAATAAAAAAAATACTTACAGATATGTCCTGGGAAACACTAAATAAGAAGATTCCTAAACTATTTAAAATTGGGACGCCGATTCCTCTTGCTGCTTAGAAAGAAATATTTTTCTTTCCAAAAAATTTTTAAGGGTGAATATTTTCTTAGAAGAAATAATTATCTAAACTCCTGGTTTGTAAAAAAAATTACATATTTATTTTTATTGTACACAAACAGTTATTACAAAAAAATATTTAGATCTATTAACACACCTTCTTGGACTTCTAACAAAACAAAACTAATGGTTATGTACGAAATGGAGAAAAGCATGTACTAACTGACATATGTCGAAATGAACTTCCAAAGTTTTCTGAATTATTAATTAATTATCAAAAGTTAATTTTATTTAAAATAAACTAAAATATGACAATAACCTGGTACATAAATCTTAAATTTATTTATAAACTTATTAAATTGACATGAGAGCAAATCTTTTTATATTAACGATAAATGTTTATTTAGAAAAATTTTAAAAAAACTTCTCGCTTCACTGGCTAGTTATTTCTTTTCAAATTATTACAAAAGTTTGTTACCTTAGATTTGAATAAAAAACTTTATCCCACTAACTTCAAACCAATCAAAACCTGACCAATGGAAGACAGAATTGATGCTGGACAAATCCTGGGAGAAATTGAATCAGATACAAAAACTGGACTTCAGGTTATCTTGGATGATAACAATATGTATTCTTTAAATTCGGCTGTTCATCGTCCACTCAAAACCATGTCGGCCCACTTGGCATTCAGGGCGGTGTTATCAAATCTCTTGACACAAGGAGATAGCCCCAACAAACGATGATTAACTCGTATTACAAAGATTGCCACATGGCAATTTGAACTTAAATCAGAATCTACCGAAAAACGGTTCCAAAAAAATGTTCACGTTTCCAAACCCTGAATTGTTCTTCCTTTGACTATTAGTTAGTACTTGCACAATGAAAGCGTCCGCCTCCTAATCAAAATATTTCTTGCAGACAAATAAAAAATATCTACGTAAATATCTAGGCGGAACAAATATCAAAAGAAAGAGCAAATTGTTTATTATAAACAGACTAAAAATGTTTATATTATCAATCTTAGACACGCAAAAAGATTAAGAATCTTTTTCGATATATTTTATTATATACAGGGTAAAATGAAAATGCTACAAGGGGACCGAAGAAATAGGTACGAAATGAGGGGAACTTGAATTTATCTGCAAGAGAAAGTTGTACCAACATTATTATTAAATTAAGGATTGTTTACTTGTTTCAAAGACACAATTATGAATATTATAGAAAGGGATTACTATTAGAATACATTGATATCTTCTGCAATACATTTCCAACGGTTGAACAATATGCCCTGAAATTGGAATTGACAATATTTTGGTCGCGGCCAGTAATATCACAAGAAAATGTTGTTTACGTACTTTAAATTTACTAGGGTCATACGGTTTGGATTTAAAATTTTGTAAAATAAGTAAAGTTTTGACTATTTTAATAACTGTGCCAATCAGTACTGCAGAAACTGAAAGATGTTTCTCTACTTTGAGTTCTCGTTATCCATCGAGAAAACTTTGGTTGGAGAAATTTTTACTTCAATGAAAAAGTGACGGAAAGGTTCATCTTCGATAAAAACATAAGTATTGAGTTTCATTTTACGAAGTAGACTTACCCAGTAGTGGTAAGTACCTATTTATTTTTTATATTTTCAAATCAGCGCCTACTGAATAAAATTATCACCAGCCGCCACTGTTTAGTACCTAAATAAAAGATTAAAGGTTATACAACAAACAAATTTTAACATGCTAAAAATTTCTTTTATAAGTATAATAAGTTAATTCGTCACATTACTCTAGTTATTAGTTGATGTTCGGGATAAATAACGCTACTTGAGGTTGGTGAAACGAAATTTAGTCTACGAATAAAAATATAGTCCACAATTTTTTATTTATTGTTGGTGAATATGGAATAAGCTATGCCGTATATAACAAAAGCAAGCAAAACTAATTCTAAATTTAAAGAAGCTTTTACTGCAACTTAATTATCGTAACGGATAGGAGAGTTGATTAAACTAACCATCAGGTTGTTTTAAACCTGGAGTCATGGATCTCAGGAAGTCATCAGGAGTCATGTAAATTTCGTGTTGATCTACAGTTGGTCCTTGAACTTGAAGGGTCGCGAAGTAGCGAAAAACTTTATCTGGAGTTGAGTAGTGTCTTATTCGATTCTCGTATTCGATTATCTGAGCCGCACATGCGTATTAAAAATATGCTAAGTTAATATTTTTTACAGGTCATGAGATGACTTATATACACTATACCTGTAAGTCAGTTGGATGTACAGTCAGTTGCAATATATACCAGAAGGAAAGTCTAATGTATTATACTGAATGTGATATTTAATTTTATTGATTTAAATCAGTTTATGATGGATTAGTAAGAAGTAAACTGTATGAGCCAATGAAAAATTTGACACGCTCGTAAAACTAATAAGGTTGGTGAGGGCTACAAAGCATAAAATTATTTGTAAAGTATAAATAATGGGCAAATATTCACAAATATTCCAAACACATATAGGACAACGACAAGGATCTGCGTCAGCGTATCTACCAGGGGAACAATTTATAATCATTATCATCAACGTGTATGCTTCCACTGCTGGACATAGGTCTCCCTCAGCTCTTACCATCTGTCTTCGTCTTGTGCGGCTTGCATCCAGTTACTGCTAACACGCTTCAGATCTTCAGTCCATCTGATTGGTGGGTGCCAGAAAAAGAAAAAAGCTTACCTGAAATACATGTCTACCAAAACACAAGAGAAATACTATAATTACAAGACAATAAACAACGAAATACATGCACTTGTAAGATAAATAAAAAATAATCACTGGGAACGCTTTTCGAAGGAAATAGAAAATGATTTTTATGGTCTGCAAAAGGAAATATGCTTTATAAGAATTCAAGGAACGGAGGTAAAGGAACTCATCATCATCACTGGCTCGACAACCCTTTTTGGGTCTTGGCCTGTTCAAGGATTCTTTTCCATTCTGACCTGTTTCGTGCATTTTTTTCCAGTTTTTAATTTTTAATGTTGTTATATCATTTTCTATTTGTTCTACGTATCTCAGCTTCGGTCTTCCTCTTGTTCTTTTTCCTACTGGCACTTGTTTGAATATTTTGTTTGGTATTTCGCCTTCTTCCATTCTTTCTACATGTCCAATCCAACGTAGCCTTCCTATTTTAATGAATGTTATGATATCCGGATCCTGGTATATGTTGTATAGTTCAAAGTTATACCTTCTCCGCCAAATCCCGTTTTCTTTTGTGCCCTTATATATGTGTCGCAAGATTTTTCTTTCAAAGGTGGCTAATAACGTTTCCTCTCTTTTAGAGAGTGTCCAGGTTTCTGAACCGTATGTGAATACCGGTCTTATTAAGGTTTTGTATATTTGGCATATGTACCCTTTTGTATGGAGTTGAAGCTTGGACACTTAAAAAATCCAACATTAAAAACCTGGAAGCATTCGAAATGTGGTGTTACCGACGCATTTTGAAAATATCATGGATGGATCGCAAAACAAACGAACAAGTTCTCGAACAACTAGGAAAACAATGCGAAGTTTTAAATTCCATAAAGATCAGGAAATTGGAATACTTGGGGCACATCACGAGAGGTGAAAAGTACGAACTCCTAAGAAATATAATGCAGGGTAAAATCAAAGGTAGAAGAAGCGTAGGAAGACGTAAAATCTCGTGGCTACGCAATCTCCGTGAGTGGTTTGGATGCAGTTCAATTGAACTATTCAGGCGAGTAACCAATAAAATTATAATTGCCAGAATGATTTCCAATATCCGATAGGAGTGGAACTTGAAGAAGAAGAATATTTGGCATTTTGTTTTTCTGGAGACGTTATCTGATCTTAGTTGCCTAATTAAGCCATGGTAACATTTATTGGCAATAAATATTCTCCTCTTCACTTCCTCTGCAACGTTGTTATCAGACGTAACTAGGGATCCTAAGTATGTAAAGTTTTTTACCGCCTCAATGTTGTATTCTTCTATTGTTAAATTTGGCAGCTGCCTTATTTGTGCGTTTTGATTTGCAGGCATATATTTTGTTTTTGTCTGATTGATTTTAAGACCACTATTTTTTGCAGCTCGTTCTATTTAAGTGAATGCCTCTATCATTTCTCTTCTTGATCTTGCGATTATGTCAACATCATCTGCAAATGCTAGTACTTGCACGCTTTTATTAATTATTGTTCCTCGGGTATTAACTGTTGTGTCTCTTATTATTTTTTCAAGTATGATGTTGAATAATATGCATGAGAGAGGTCTCCCTGGCGTAGTCCCTTCTTCACATCTATTGTTTGCGTTAATTCGTTTTGTATCCGGATTTTACTTTCTACTTTTAGTGTTTCTATTATCAATTCTATTAGCTGTGTTGGTATATTAAATTCTTTCATTGCTTTTGTTAGGAATTCTCGGTTTATATTGTCATATGCGCTTTCGAAGTCTATGAAGAGATGATGTGTGTCGATGTTATATTCACTTGTTTTTTCAAGGATCTGTCGCAGAACAAATATCTGGTCTATTGTTGACTTCTGTCTACAGAATCCACATTGGTATTTGCCAACTATTTTTTTCAGTGTATGGTCTAAGTCTTTCATACATTACGTTGGACATTATTTTGTATGCCGCATTCAACAGCGTGATTCCACGGTAGTTTTCACATTCTAACTGGTTTCCTTTTTTATGTAGTGGTACAATAATGCCGCTATTCCACTCCTTTGGTAGCTGTTTATTCAACCATATCTTTCTTATCAGCTCATGTATGGCTTTAAGTAATGCGTCTCCTCCTTCTTTCAGTAGCTCCGATGATATTTGATCCGATCCCGGTGATTTATTGTTCTTTAATTTGTCCACTGCTGTTCTAATCTCTGCTATTGTTGGTGGACTCTTTTCTCTGTTGTCTGCTTGTTCTAACGGTATATCAGGGTTCATCTCCGTCCTATTCACCCCAAGCTTTTCCTTAAAATGTTCTGTCCATCTTCTAAGTATCTCTTGCTGTTCTGTCAATATATTACCCTCCTTATCTTTACACATCGTTGTTCTCGGTTTGAACTCTTTTCTGCTTTTGTTGAGTTTCTGGTAAAATTTTCTTGTCTCTGTTGGTTTACTTATTGCTTGTAGTTCTTGAAGTTCTTTGTTGATATATTCTCTCTTCTTTCTTCGGTTAATTTTCTTTTCTTTTTTACGTAGTTGTTTATACTCTTCCTCTGCTTGTCGGGTTCTGTGCCTCTGTTGCATCTGTAGATATGCTCTGTTTTTTCTTTCTGTTATAGTTTGACATTCTTCGTCAAACCAGTGATTCGTTCTTGTTCTTCTTTCTTTACCTTATAATAGGAAACCTTATAATAGGTAAAGGAACTAATACAACCAAAACACATAAAAAAAGGATACATGGATTGACTACCTAAAGAAGCTCTATGCAGAGGAAGAACAAACGACGCTAAAACCGGAAACACCAGAAATGACCACAAATGCAGAACTTAATATAAATATAAAGGGAGTTTGTAAAACCCAAGCTGAAGGACAGAAAAGAAGCAGGTAAAGACGAGATACCAAATGAATTACTGAAATATTCTGGAGCAGTAATGACATAACAATTAACAACATTAATTAATAAAATTATAAAACACAATAAAATGCCGAAAAAATGGAGAACGAGCGAACTAATTCTACTATTCAAAAAAGGAGAAAAAACAGCCAGAAAACTACAAAGGTATAAACTTGTTAAAAACTACCCTAAAACTTAGAACTAAACTTTTATAAGAACTAAAGAATCAGAGGATAAGTTTAGCAGATGCAAAACAGGATTTTTGTAGTGGAAGATCTTGTACACATGCAATATTCGTCATAAAGCAAATTACTGAAAAATCACTAGAGTATAATAGACCAACATTTCTGTGCCTGATTAACTTAAAGAAAACATTTGACAGAGTAAGACTCAAAGATGTAATCCATCTTGTGTATAATAGAGAAGTTCCCCTAAGATCGAAAGAGAAGTAAAGACATTAGAAGAGAATGTAACGTACAGCGTATAAATGCATGAACACAAAATAAAAAAAAAGGAATAACCACATAAGCAGAATGGAGAAGAAATAGCAAAAGATGTCACCAATCGGCAGAAGAAGTATCGGACGACCGCGCAAAAGATAGAGTGACAACCTTCCATAGAGGTATTAATCCGCAAATGAACAAGCAGAATTGCTTATAAAGATGAAGAAGAAGAAGAAAACCTAGACTGAACGCTGCAATATAGACCCGTACCCCTAGTGCGACAGAGAAAAAAGATGCAAAGTAGTCCCTGCATCTTTTTCTAATGGGCGGGGTTTACTGACCAAGTGACATTTCAACTACTAAATACAAGTTAGGTAACTTAAGTATAACTTACAAGTTTGATGTCAAGTCTAGTGGTATGGAGCTGTAAATTAAAGAAAAGTTGGTAGTAAGCATTTAAAAATCAATAATTCAAATATTTTTTGTTTATGGCAATGATCATTGTAATTTTTTTAACTGTTTTGTAACTTTCCGATTTTTTTCATTTTGTGTATTTAAAGAACTAAAAGTAAAATTCTACTGTAAAAATATAAGTTTTCACATAACAAGTTTTTAATTATTAATGTGTAATTATAATAAACCATTTATAAAGAAAGATTGTAAGATTTAATAATATTTAAGAGAAATAAGAAGCGAGACGGAAACTAAAGCTGACGAACTACAAAAATTAAGTAAACAAATATCCAAAGCTATTAGATCAGACACTCGAAAATACAACCAAGAACAAATCGAACATACCATTGAGAACAATAGAAGTATGAAAGTATTGAGAAAAAGAGTAAAAACGGGCGACAAGGCAGATAATAAAGATTAAAGATAGAAATGGCCATCTTACAACCAACAGAAGTAAGAAACCCTTAAAATAGTTGAAAACTTCTACAAATTGCTGTACACCAAGTACAAGTACCAGAAATATTAACAAAGAAAAAGGGCATTGTCAACCAAGGATTAGAACTACTACCGGAAATCACAATGGACGAAATAAAACTAGCCGTAAGAAAAGCTAAGAATAACAAATCTCCAGGCGAAGATTGTGTAGTTACTGATGCAATCAAAATCGGAGGCACTTGCCAACTTAAGAAAATAAAAAACCTTTTAACATGTGCCTTACTGTAATATACCCGACAAATGGCACAATGCTGAGGTAATTCTATTGTACAAAAAAAGAGATATTACAATATTAAAATTACAATTTTTACATTAAAATTACAATACATACAAAAACGCAACTATGTCGGTGAAACTACATGAAAAAACGGATCACATCCCAATCGGCAGAGGAGTCCGACAGGGTGATACCTTATCGCCTAAACTATTTACCGCAGTACTAGAATATGTTTGTAAAAAACTTAACTGGGAAGAGAAAGTCCTGAACATTGACGGTAGAAGATTAACAAATCTGAAATTCGCAGACGACATAGTTTTGTTCTCGGACAACCTCAAGGAGATATGTACAATGCTACATGAACTTCAGTTAGTGTGTGCCAGTGTGGGTCTTAAAATAAACATCTCCAAAACAAAATTCATGACAAACCTAGTACCTAGCGGAAATATCAATATTGGAGACAATAAAGTAGAGCTGGTGGAAAAATACATATATCTTGGACACGAAATAAAGATCACAAGAGACAACCAAACATGCGAACTACAAAGAAGAATAAACCTAGCATGGGCAGACTCAAAGACATCTTTAAAAGCGATATACCAATTTCTTTGAAACGTAAAACATTTGACCAATGTGTGTTGCCTGTGATGACCTATGGTGCCGAAACTTTGACATTGACAGCTACAAGCTCAGAGGAAAATGGAAAGATCAATGCTGAGTATATCGCTTCGTGACCGAGTTAGAAATGAAGACTTAAGACGAAGAACAGGAGTTACCGATGAAATTTCCGAATTGCAACACTGAAATGCAACTGGGCCGGACACGTCGCTCGAATCAGTGATGAAAGGTGGACGAGGAGATTGCTTGAGTGGAGGCTGAGGTTAGATAAAAGAAGTAGAGGAAGACCCCCTACACGATGGACTGACGATCCCAAGAACATGTCAAGAAATTGGATGAAAAGTTGATGGATTCGACCGTTACTTGATGGAAATTCATTTTATGTAACAATAACTTACATCGGTCAAAACTGTAGAAACTTTGATAAAAGAATAGCAGAACATAAAAGGGCTTTCAAGAATAGAAAAACAGATTCGATATACGCACTTCGCCTTCTAGATCATAATCATTCTTTTAATGACAAATTAAAAATTTTTCACATTCAAAATAAAGGCCTTAAGCTATCTTTGTTAGAATCTATGGAAATCAACAAATTAAAAAACACAGATATAATTCTAAATGACCAACTTGAGACAAACAGTTCTCCCCTCCTCAACCTATTTCATAGAGGCTATAAATTTGTAAACCCAAGCCAAAATAGATCACTTGAGAAAGGCAATCAGCCGAAACAGCTGTAGTGATAATATTTAAAATAAATTTTGTGGAAGTTTGAAAACAAAGTTTTTCAGTGTTTTATTGTTACATGGATGAAAAGTGCTCAAGACGGAGCACAATGGACAAAAATGGGGGAGCCTATGTTCAGCAGTGGACGCAAAGGGCTAGATGATGATGAATAAACGTAATATTAAGTATTATGAAATTTATATAAAAAAAGAAAAATCAATAGAATATTGAAACCCCGATTATACCGGGTATCCAAAATGAGAAACAATACCATATAGAGCTATCACTCGACTTGTTACATTAAACATATAAGTTATATTTAGGTTGCTGTACTTGGTAGTGGGAAGTTCACGTGGGCAATCAACTCTGCCAATAAGAAAGACATGCAGAACTGCTTTGTATTTTTTTGTCTGTGGAACTGTTGGAACGTTTCTAAATTGCAGTGGTCAGTCTAAGTATTATATGTCTATGAAAAAAAAGCTTATTTCAGACAGATTGTGTATCTTCCTGAAAATATAAGGGAGTATATAGTTTAGTACATGGAATCTGAAGAAAAAGAATAAAAGGAAAATATAAAACAATCTCATTTGTATTCATATATGCCCTACGAGAAGAAGACTATTGAAAAGACTACTTATGTTGACAAAATATGAATTTTGTAGTATGATAGACATCCACGATAGATGTTATCGTTCTAAAATATGATCTAAATGATGATGATGATTTTTATGATCTAAAAATTGTACTTGACGATGAGAATACAAAAATATGGAAAAAAGTAGGTTCATACGAGTAGGCTAAACAACAAAATTTTTATTTAACGTTATAAAAACATTATAAATATGTCAATAGATGGATTATAGGAAACTCCTTCTGGTATAAACCGCAAGACTATAAACTTGCCAATGTGTCGTTATAAGTTTAAAGCTACATGCATAACACATAGTAGTACAAATATACTATAACCAACTTCTATAAATATCTATTATTCTATCTTTATAGTTTTTAATTATAAATATTCCATATAAATAGTTCCATAAAAAACACCTAACCATAAACCTAGCCATAAAAATACTAACTGTAGTAAATGACATGGTAAACATTACGCTAAAGCTGACAAAACACTAAAATATGTTTACAGTACACATTCACCAAAAGTTGGTTTAAAGCACATACATTTTGCAACATTGGTTTTTGTTCGTTTCACTGAGCGTTTATGCTGTTACCTTGCTTAGTCCTGATCAGCATTCACTGATATGCTAATCTGTCAAGGTAATTTACTATTGTACTGCCTTCATATATTACCAATACATAATAATATACTCATCACAAAAAGTATCACACAAGTTGCTTGTAACCATTAGTTTTATTATCTCCTAAAACTTTCTGGAAATACAGGTAATAGTCTCATTATTAATAATTTGATGGGGCACATAAGAAAGAAACAATGCTATGATAATAAGTCTCCTCATGGGAATAAGATATATCATTAGAGCCAAACCAGAGATGGCAATACTCCTTATTAAATTATTACAATTATCCACGGTTTCTTGTCTTTTTATTTTTAGTTTTATAGAATAATTGCAACTTTATTATTTTTACATATTACACTTTTGATCTTTGAGTTAAATCAGATAAATATTTTTATCTGATTTAATGTAATCTGCAATGTTTCCAGATTTACCATTTTTCTGATGTCATTGGTCACCTTAGTTTTTGAAATATAACACTCTATATATTGTATTATTTTTGGAATCCTCACTTCAATACCAGTTCAACCATATGTAACACTTGCTACTTTATCTAGTCACGAAGATCTTAAATAAATAAAAATTCTCAGTGCCAAATAGTTTTGAAGTAATTCAGTATCAATACTGCTGTCATTTTGACATTAATTCATAGAACTAACAATAGCATGATATTTGTTGAAGTGTTAAAAAATAAATTGTAATAATATCTAAAGCTGACAGTTGTTTTATGTGTTTTTAAAAGCTCAAAAATAAATATGGTCTGGAAATAGGCCACAATTAAAGGCTAAAGTACGTTTATTGGCGTTTCAATTTCCACTTCAGAAATAGTTCTCAAAATACAAACATTAGTGACCACAAACATCACTAATGTTTGTATTTTGAGAACGATTTCCGAAGTGGAAATTGAAACGCCAATAAACGTACTTTAACCTTTAATTGTGGCTTATTCCCATTTAAATAGTAATCACTTAGCAAATTCTAGTATTCTGTGTTTTATAATCAATAGTAATCTTTTTGCATATTTATTGAATATTGAATAAAAACAAAGTAAATTATTACAATATTTTACGATAACATTAGTACTTTGTTAAGCCACCCTTGGTTTTAAGCAGTGCAGCTACTTTCCTAGGCATGCTGTTTATGCATTTTCTTTCGATTTCTTTTAAATTTTCGGCGTGATTTCAATGGAAAATGATTCTTTTTCTCAACTGAACCTGGTTGGTAATTATTTTCTTGGCTAACTTTTTTTTAGACACTCCCAGACATTTTCAATGGGTTTATGTTTGATGAGTTGCCGGGCCATGGTAAGAGAGTAAGAATTTCTTGTTCTAACAAAAATTTTTATTACAATACTTTGTAGGCAAGTGGTCCATACCTGCATGAAAATCTTGACTTTACGAAACCATTCGTAAATGTATATATGTTAAGGCTCATACGGCTAATTAAAAAGTACCATAACTTTTCCGAATCACCGACCATATTATGTACTGAGGAGTGATGATGTACCATAGATTAAATTAGGCAACACCCCTTTACATATGTTTAATTCCATTGACGTCTTCGAACAAACGCCTGTATACATAATTTAAGATGATGAGTTACCGATGGAAGCAAACATGGCGACATGTGAATACACGTTAAGTTGATAGTCCTGAGACGGTATTTTCTTCGAGACTGTATGAGTGCAACGAGTTCTCGACTGTATGAGTGCAACGCTCAAACTAAGCGTTTTTGTGCATTTGTGGTGTTAGTTTTGGCTTCGTAACAAGCTGCAAGATTTGAAACCCACGCCATACAAATTTCGGAGTAAGATGGCCACCGATACTGAGCGTCCTGCTTCTTCCAACTTATTTCTTAAATCCCTATGGGTGGCCCATCTGTGTGTTCAGGCCAAATTTTTAAAAATTTGTTGCGCCTGGGGGTGACTGAAGGTTTTTTGCCACAACAGCCTTTCCGAACTGACGTCACAGGTCGCTTCTCTTTGAGTTTTTGACCCAATCTTCTCACTGACGACTGGGACACACCACATTTTCGTGCTATCCCTCTTTGACTAAGTGTATTCTCTAATAAAGCCGTAATGGACGAGATTTTTTAACACAAAGATCTTTAGATTTACCCATCTAAACATTCCAATCCAAGATTAATCGTCTTGTTTTATGATTAATAATTAAATCAAAATCAAAAGTGACACTATTATATAATAATGTCAATACTTACTAGTGCCAATTTTAAATAAACTGACGACAAATCTGTTTTAAGTAAAAATACTCAGAATGTAAAACAATTAGTTACTTCAGACTTTGAACACATTCTACTGTCATCTGTAAATTTTTGACAATTCTAAAAAAAATTATAAAATACGTAATTTCTACGTAACTATGTACCCAATAGTTATGCAACCCATTCAACACCTTCGTATCCAATACGGACTAATAATATCAGAAAAATGACAAATTTGGCAAAGTTACAATCATCAAATTTCAAATCTTCATATTGCGTAATAGTGTTCATAGTTTCCACACTTTTCGTCCACTATGTACCTATACAGTGGTTTGTGTAATCTGACTCGCTTCTTAAGTTCTTATTCTACTCAGAATACTTTAAAATAACTTTTCAAACAAAAAGAAAACAGCTGTAACGCAAATAACAGATCTTACAACTAGGGATGTGTAGTTCACCATCGAAATAGTTCTAATGAACGATTCTTTTAACTGAACTAATTAATTTACTAGACATTAATTTTCATAGAACTAGTTCACTGCGAACGATTTGCATTATAAATTATGTCTCAACTTCTAAAGAAGAAAATAATGAATGAATAAATTAGAACATATATTTATTATTTTGTGAATGGATGGACTAACTAGTTTAAAAAAATGTCGATTAGCCTCAGATAACAGATTCATAATTTTTATGAATGTGACAATAACATTAAGTCTTATCTAAATGTCATAATGGTTCGGATCTTATGCCCATGTTGTCTCCGGAGGCGTGTCAGTCAGGAGCTGACAGCCGTGCCGGACGCATCAAGAAATTCGGAGATTGGTCCAAATACTTGGGATATTCCAAGTTTGGCCAAATCCGAATTTTTGATTGGCTCGATGCAGAGGAAATTCCACTTTTGCTGTGTAAAACAAAGGATTTGTTTTACATAAAAGCAGGTGGATTTTCTCTCATCAGTCAGTCGAGCTGGCCTCTTCTACTGTAGACCTAGTCGGTGCTATTATTGTTCGACTAAGCTATTGTTTTATTTCTGATCTCCTGCATACCATTTGTTTATTTTCAGCATTATTGTATATTCAGACCTTGTCAGGTTAGAATATTACATATCTGTTCATGTACTGATTGGTTGCTATTTTATTTGATTATTTTTGATGTTTGTTTTTTTCTTGCATTTGTATCTAAGCTGTTCTTCCGTAAGTTAAGAACACTTAGAAATATTTATCTTGCTTTTTTCTATTTTATATATTTGATTTTGTACTTTGTATCTAAGTAGTTCTTTTCGGTAAGTCAAAGAACACTTAGAAATATTTTCATATCGCATTATTATTTCTGATATTTTATGTAAGATATTTTCTTCCGTAAGTTAAGAAAATACTTATATATTTAGTCTATTTCATTTTTCCATTTTATGCTAAGTTGTTTCTTCCGTAAGTCAAGAAACACTTAGCAATATTTCCACATCTTTTCTGTATTTGATTTTCTTGTTTTCTATTATAAGCTCTATATTTGATTCCCTTGTTATTTTCTGTTTTAAGTTGTTTCTTCCGTAAGTCAAGAAACACTTAGAATATTTCTATAATCTGTTTCATTTTTTTGCATTTCTTGTTTTATACTTTAAGTATTTTATTTTTCATTTCTAAGTTGTTTCTTCCGTAAGTCAAGAAACACTTAGAAACATTTTTTTTTCTTTGCATTGTATTTTTATACCATTTGATTTACTAAGCTATTCCTTCCGTAAGTCAAGGAATACTTAGATTATTGTACCTGTTCTGTTTTCTATCTTTGATCTGCTATTTCGTAACCGTTCCTTGGGACTGTTACCTATAACCGATACTTGGCACGGTAACTGTTATTTTATACCAGTAGCGATATTAACCCTTTTAATAGCGACAAACAAAGATGGTCAACACCCGATCGAATTCCGGGGACAGGAAGAAGTCCGAAGAGCCGGCGATGGGTCCTACAGGCCCAAATGCCCCCTCTCGGCAACAATGTATTGGCTTGGATGTTGCCATGCTGTGTTGTTTCTTGTATTGTAATTTTGAAATAAAAATTTCAGTTGTGGTTAAAATGATTGAGGCATTTAAATAAAATATAATTTTATGTAAAAGTGAGAATGAAAATGTGTTATTTAATGTTCCTAGAAAATTCACTGATTTTTTTTTGTAAAAGTTCTTTTAGAAATAACCTAATTATAAATACCTATGAGTTTAAATACACGTAAACATAAAAATAAATCATACTTGAACCATATTTATATTTAAAACGGTTAATAAAAAACAAATCTTAATAAATTTTTGCAAATAAAAACTAACTAATCATATAATAATTTAAACCATTTAAACCTAAACATACGATCGAAAGAAATAATTCCGAACTACTTGTACGGTAGTGAACTAAGTGAACTAGTGAAAGACTGAAAGAAAACGGGCGGCTGGCGCCGAGCTTGTGTGATGATTGAGACGAGACATCTGGCAACCAGTTCTGTTAGGGTTGAATTTCGATGTCGGTCCTACAAATAGTTCTTTCGAGAACTAGTTCACTCAACTAGTTCATTTTTGTGAAATAGTTCTGTTGAACTAGTTCGTCTAAAAGAACTAATAAGCACACCTCTACTTACAACTATTATGTTAATAATAAATTATACATCTTTAATTTTTAGAAAAAAAAAATGATTTAAATTTTAAACTATTACAGGCTTTTACAATAGGTTAAAGGAGTACGCTAAATATATACAAATATCATAAAATATTATTTTAAAAATTGCTCTTTAATTTTGTTCTTGATAGATCTTTTCTCCGTTTTCAAAATGATTGCATGATACTTTTTGTGAAGAGAAAATATTTGTAAAAGTTATTTGAAAATAATATGATCGTATTCGGTTAAAAGTGTTTTGTGTGAAAAATAGTTCATCGCATTTTTTAAATTAAATAGATAGTGTTACTAGGTGCAAATACTACAAGTGATTAGGTAAAATATTTAAAGCATTATAGAAGTACCTTTAATAATTTTGAATAATTTACTAAACATCTTTTTCTACTAATATATGTTTTTTTTGAATTGTGATTCTGAGATTTAGAGAGGCAGTATGTTAGTACGAAATTAAATGTCATATACAAGATGTTGCGGCTAATATTTCCAAGATCAATATTTCAAAAAATTTACCAAAGTTCGTGTATTGACTAACAACAAACATGTACAAAAACAAATAAATCGTCAAAGTACCTAACTAATCTAAACTAAACACTACAGAAGACAGTAGGCATAGTTTTGCAGAAATATAAATATCCAGAAGGAAAAAACACACTGCTCTAATTTCTGGAATTAAATCAATCTCTAAAAATTAATGCCCGTTTTAAAAAAGGCAAACGGATAATATGTATATCAATCAATTTCAGAACAATAATTGTTAGGCATCAAAATAGCTAATTTTATTAACTAAGAGATAGTATATATGTCTCTCGAGGCATTTCTGTCACAAAAATATATTAATTAAAATGAAACTCAACAAAATAAAATAGCTTCAGAAGATAAATCTCAAGAGATGATAAATAAAAATCACAAGGACAAACCTAACAGTCCGCACATGATGAAAATGTGTAAAAGAAAACATAAGGGACGCTGGATAACATTAAAAAATTCATAGGTGAATATGAACAGGAGAAATTGAAATAGTGACCCTTGGAAACATTATCTTAAACATTCCGTTTGTCATTGTATCAGCATCATCCTAAACTGACACGAATTAGTACAATCCAACACCAAGCAAGAGTGTCATCGTGAGTTACATGACATTTGACATTTACCATCTGGTTGTTTCATTCCGGGAGTTATAGCTCTCAGAAAATCGTCGGGTGTCATGTATACTTCTGTTACATCGCTGTACAAGAGCTTAACGGTTGCGAAGTATCTAAAAATCTTGTCTGGTGTGGAATAAGCTCGCATTCTGTTTTCGTATTCGATAATCTGGTGTGTGTAAATTAAAAAAAAATGTATATACTAAGTCAAACCAAATCGTTTCAAACTTTGATGTGAAAAACACAAACATAATAATTTCTTATAAATTTATTATCAATTAACATATTAGCATTTCATCCTTCTAATAAGGTGGGAAAAACTGCAATTTTTCGGGATTAATTGATGCAAAAAATTTATTTTGTAAAAATTCTAGTTGCGCCATTTTCTTTAAATTAAATTACACATCACAAATTAAACAATTACAAGTTTGATTATACCACCTCAATAGTTGAAACGATTTTAAGGAATTATTTAAACGCTTGAATATAAGGTATAAGTTTGTTTGTCACTATTAAAATTGTAATTGGTAATCAGTTTTACTATTTTCCTTATAAAATATAAATACAAAAAAGATATAAAATCACTTAAACTCTACACTTTAAAGCTAGAAGAGAGAAAAATATTGTATTATTTGAAAACATTTATTTTTTATAATATTTGGGCTTTAGGCTGCAAGGTAACAGTCAATGAGACTGTCCAATTTATCAAAGAGACAAGTAGATCAATTACAAACATTTATAGGTTAAGATCATTCATAATTTTTATTTCCAAATTTTTTTAAAACGATTTCCGGATTGGAAATTTAAACGTCAAAGCAATTCTAAAATCGAATTATCATTACAATAAATTGCAGTTTAATCTCATATAAAAGAATATTTAAGTCAAACGTGCCACAAGGAAACAATTTCAGAACTCAGGAAAGAAGTTTGTTAGTGAAGATATCTAGTGATGGTCAAACGAAGTACAAGAAAAATAAACGAGAAAAGAAAAATATATAGAGCGACAAGAAAATAGGTCAAACACAGATCTTCAAAACGACAAGATCGCTAAAACGAAGCGTACATAGCAGTAGCAAAAGCTAAATCAAAAGCATAGAAAAATCTGTACTAATAACTTAATAGCAAGGTGAGTGAAACGAAGATATATAAAATAAACAAAAATATTAAAATATTAGTTCACAAAAAGGATATTGTTACGTCAGCCCGCTAGCTACGCTACTGATCCCATTTCCCCATTTTAATGACGATGTGTTGACGTCACCGAACGTTCAAAGAAGCTACCGTCTGATCTAAACGATTCCACATTGTTCCATTCATACTATGCAGGTATTACCAGAGATTACAAAATGTAGACAGCTCTGACGTCACGAGGGGCCGTAGAGACTTGTCGAATGAGTCTACTGTCCGCTGAGATTTCTATGGAATTCCAGAATAACGGGACAAACATATACAGTGTGTTCCAACGAAAATTTGACCCAGAAACTCAGAAACCAAGAGTTTATTCAAACTTAAAAAAAAACACGTCAATTTGTAATGGGAGGAGGATGAATTTTCACGCAAAATTTATGCCCTCAAATGTAACCCCCTACTGCCCCGCATCAATGCCCCATTTTTTTTTAAATAGCAAGTGTAGTCAAAATGACACATATTTTGAAAGTTATTTTTTTACACAGCACTTAATTTACGGAATAACTGAAGAGCATTTTGGATCTAACTAATTTATTGGTTGAACATCAGTAATAACAAAAAACATAAAATTTCATCTAATTTCCAATTAAATGTTCGAAATGACCCATGTGATCTCCATACAGTGTATTTTCAAAGACTCTTCGTACATTTGCAAATACCTCTGGTGTCAATAAACGGCATTCTGTCACAAGTCTTTGTCGCAACTCTGCAAGATCTGCATGCGGAGTGGCGTATATTTTTGAGTTTAGGTATCACCATAAAAAATCCAAAGACGAAAGATCCGGTGATCCGATCAGCCACTCTATTGGACCCCTTCTGGAATTTTTAAATCAACGCCCTGGAAAACGTTGATTTAAAAATTGTCTTACGCGATTATCATAATGTGGGGTGCTCCGTCCTGTTGAAAAACCAGTTCGTCCTCTAAAATATCATCAGATTCCAACGTGTCACTGATCAGCAGATTAATAACGTCTTCTAACAAATTTAAATAGGTTGTTCTTAAGGCATACAGAAAGCAGCTTACCCGAGCAGATAGGAAGAGTCTATTGAGGGTGGCATGTGCATACAGAAAAGTCTCCGCCGAGGCGTTGAAAGTTATCACCGGGTGTATTCCGATGCGTGTGCTAGTAAAGGAAAGAGGAAGAATATACGAGAGAAGAAATGAAGACATAGCAACAGAATTAAAAAAAAAGTAGAAAGTGAGAGGTCCATAATGGTGTGGCAAGAGGAATAGGACGAAAAGAGAAGGAAGGCGCAGTGCACGAAGTCGCTGGTTCCTAATCTGAGAAGATGGATGGACTGCGGATACCGGCGTTTGGATTACTTCCTGAAGTAGATGCTCACAGGACATGGTTGCTTCAGGCATACCTTTACAGATTTGGAAAGGCAGAAAATGACAAATGCTCATACTGTGAAATATTGGACACTGTCTCACACACTTTATTGGTATGCGATAGATGGATAGATGAGAGGAGCCTGCTGAGAGAGAGCTAAGAAGTAAGATGCAATCAGTCACGGATGGTGGAGGAGATGCTTAGGTCGTTAGATCGGTGAAGAGCAGTTCAGATATATGCGAGGAAAACGTTAGAGAGAAGGGAACAAGAAGAAAGGCGACAGGAAGGGAAGCAGGGTGCCCAAAAGCAAACAAGTAGATAAGGCAGAATCATAAGGGCCGAGATTGAACATGAACAGGGAGAAAAAGAGGAAGAGAAGAATTCAGTCGTAGTGAAAAAGTGCTAGAATGTGTGAGAATTGTGCGTGAATGAGAGATCGGATGAATGCCGTGCCGATGTGCGTCCCAATCAGGGCGATCCTGCCGGTAATTCATCGCTGAGGATGGTGTTTTTTTAGCAGGTAGGTCGCTGGCATTGACTGCGATGGTAACCGAATAACCCCTGCGCGCGGTCTCGGCATCATCGTGGTAACGCTGGAATCCTGCATAATCGAGGCTGGAAGGCGGTTCTGCCCACCTTCTAGGACCGAGGTATGTTTCGAACATTTGATCATCCGCTCTCATAAAAGACGAAAAAACAAAAATTTTGATTGAATTATTGTATTCAGTATTGTATGTAGAGGTTTTAAGAACAGTTAATTGGTTAATTTGGCGAAATTTTATGTTTTTCTTGTTATTACTGATATTCTAACAATAAATTAGTTAAATCCAATTTATCATCCAATCCAAGTTATTACATAAGAAAATAGAGTGTCGTGTAGAGAAAAAAATTACCTTTCAAATGATGTGCCACTCGAATACACTTGCTATTTAAAAAAAAACTGGGGTTGATGAGGGACAGCATGGGGTTAAATAAATACGTTTAATTTTTAAGAGGTGTACACTTTAATAAATTGATACTTTTTCACAAAAAACGAATTCTCCAGCGAAATATCTGTCTAATGGCGTGCCACATATGGCTATTCCCTATTGAAAATTAAGGATTTGTGGTACTGGAAAGCAGAGGGTTGACCAATAACAGATATCCATGCCATTAAAAGATGAACCTTTTATTATATTGCCAAATATCAGGTAGACTCTTTTGAGTGGCCAATCCTGTGAATTATATTTTTTAGAAAGTGCATGGAGCGACGTGATGTATTAAAAAATAGGGATTATTAGATTATTTGGCACAGTCTCTGTATCAAATATTTTATAGAATCCGTAGGTAAAATATTACGCAGTATTTATGAATCATACTGGATGCCATCCATAAATAAAATCAGCACATACAACACACTATAAATGGTATTGGTATATTTCTCTCCCAGAAAACTTTTACTTACTTTTACTTAACTGTGTTACAATAATTTTTGTGTAAATATGAGTAAACTTATAAATTGTATCCAAGCGTTGTTTTTATACCAGTACCAAAATTGTACAAGAATTCATGAGATACTGCCTCAATGAGTACAAATAACGATATCATAATAACACATCTTCTAACATAACTATATTATTTGCGCTATAATTTCTATCGTCTTTAACGACCATGAATCCTTATACAATTTTTTATGTAGATTTAAATAAACTCAGATGCACAAACAAAAATAAACTTCAATTTAAAGCTAACTAAAAAGTCGATATTTCCATTTTAGGAGTTTTCGGGGAAAGCCCGGAGTAACAAACTTTTTTTAATATTTTTTGGAGTCCCAAAATTGACATTCCCAGCTAAATTCATCTTATTCGTATTATTTATAGAGGTAGTTGTCCTCTAACGACTGGACTGTCTGAACTGACTGAACTAAGGGAATGTTTGAATTTATTATTTGTTTATTGAGCAAAAATACTGAAATCTCTGCGATTTGTATGATATTTTTTTCATATTACTTGTGTTTGTGCATTTAATTATTAATTTTCTCAAATAATTGTTTGGTATTATTATAAAAAGATTGCATGTAAACCACAAAGATAATATTGCAATACATCTTAACATTTTTGGAATTACTAAAGAGCAAAAAAAGAACGTCAATTTAATGATTATTCCAATTTTTTTACAAATACAGAATGAGGGCAAGTTAATTTTGCATAAAAATAATTAAAGAAGAGATACTGAAAGAAATGCATACGGAGAGAATTACCGTCTAAAATATTGGATGGATTTATGACGCCGTCTTTCGCTATCATGTTTGCTAAATTTACTTAAAAAAATTCAATATCCCAAAACCTGACTGGAAATGAAATTTGACTCCTCTAATTACCTACAATTCTAAATGGAACTTGTAATAAAAAATTAGTTCCCATAACTATGTATTAAAACAACAAATTACAAAAGATTGTTATGAGGTCCATTTCCTGATGTCTTGAAAACAATGACAGAGGCCCATGTTTTTCAAATGCCCCATTTGTAACAGATTTGCCCACATCAAGCAAGTAGATATGGAGCTAAATGAGAAATTCTCTCTTCCAAAAGGGCCCTCTCTCCTAGGTTGGTTGCTCAATTGCAAACTAATCTCTGTCTTTATTTGTTAGTATTAGCTATAAAATTTAGTCCTGACCATTGTCGGATGTTTCTTAGCCACGATAGTCATTTTCTTCCTAGTTCTTGTTCCCTAGATCTTTCCTTTCACTATTAATTGAGTATATTGGTACTTCTCAGTATGTAGCCTAGGTATATGTTTTCCTAACTTTCACTGTGTTGGAAAATTTTTGTTCCTTGCCTATACTATGCAGCACTTCGTTTGAGGTATGTGATGTCCATGAAATCTCGACTATCCTTCGGTAGATCCATATTTCAAAGGTCTCCAATTTATTTACGGTTGATGTTTTAAGGATCCACGTTTCAACTACAAGAAACTGAGCAGACCAAACATTAGGATAAACGTAAATGAGTTTCGATTTTTAATCGAAAATATCATCGAGAACAACTTTTGATTTTTTAGAAAGATTTTAGAAAGACAAGGGTATATTCTTTCTCCATACTTTGTTAACTTGTACTCTGGGGTGATCATGCAAGAGGCTCTGGAAAAAGAGGGTGCGGGAATTACAGTTAAGGGAATCCCTATTAACAAACTGAGGAATGCAAACAATATTGTGTTATTAGTGGAGAATATTGAAGATCTTTAAAAGAATAGTCCAAAAAGTATATATGGCTTGTCTTATATAGACCAAATAATAATGCCCAAATGATAAATATAAAAAATATTGATGATATAGACCAAAGACAAACTCAAGCTGATAAAATCAAATAATCCAACACAATAACAAAATCCTCCTTAAATGTCAAGAGAAAAAACTTTTGGATAGAAAAGGATTTAAAGTTTTATGTCATCGTCATTATACTGCCCTTGACACATGTAATTAGGTATATTGTTTTTTCCTTGAAATGAACTTGAATTTTTAGATTTTATATTTTGTCATGATAATCTGAATCATGAGAAAAACTTGCAATATACACTTTGTGTTCTTTCATTGAATATAAGGAAACATTTTGGTAATAAACCAATTTCTTATAAAAAGGGGATACAATTTTTAAAAAGCTACAAAATTTATACAAAAATTAAACAAACTGTATATAAATAGTTAAAAAAAATAAGTTAATAAGTTAATAAAAAAAATATAAATCTTATGGGATCAAAGCATAACCTACAAGATAGTGCAACGCCAAGTAGTTTTTTTTCAGTTACGTACATACAAGCAAAGAACTAATTCCAAAATTTTGTAGCTTCATTTTTTATTAAAGAATATATAAAATCAAATACTTCCTAAGTTAGTAACATTACAAAAACTAAGGTTACCTTTTAAGACAATTTAAGATAAATACATATTTGATCAATTTAATTCGTAATAAAAATTGTAAAAAATATATTTTTAATTATAAATGCCAACAAAATTAATTGATTGCTATCTTTGTAGCCAATGCTTTGCGAGGTGTTGGTATTAATTAACTGTCTTAATGGTTGTATTTACAATTAATATTATTTAAATCAATATTTTAAATTTATTTTCAATGTTTATATATTTTATCAATTTAGCATTGAGTTCTTTGTTTCAGTTATAAATAATTCGCTCAAATAATAATAAGTTTAATAGCTACACAAAAATATCAGAAGTATCTAAATGAAAGATTACTGAACAAAAGCTGCATCATGGTACTGACACTGGTATGGCTACATATATGTTCTAGATCATCAACGAATAAAAGCATATTAAGCAAACTTAAATATTATTCTTACATGGGGTTAAGCCACAATTATTCGTTGTAATGAAAATCACATTAATAACTAACTAGTGTTTGACTCTTCAACTTCCACTCCAAAAATGGTTACCAAAAAAGATTATTATAAAAAATTCTGGGAAAACGTATACGATTTTTTATAGTAATCTTTTTTTAATATTGTTCTGAAGCTATTTTCTTGTGGCATTGTAAATTAATTACTATTTATAACTGGGAATAAGCCACAATTAAAGATAAAAATACGTTTATTGACGTTTCAATTTCCAATTCGGAAATCGTTCTCTAAAATAATAAACATATTTTTATCTTTAATTGTGGCTTATTCCCAGTTATAAATAGTAATTAATCTTTTTTTAGAATAATTTCCAAAGTGGAAGTTGAAACGTCAAATACTAGTTAGTTAATTAGACATGCCGGAAGAAAGTAGTTTCAGAAGATAATAAGGCATAGTGTGGATGACTTTGTAGAATTCCTCTAAACATTTTGGTTATAGTTTAATTTCACATAGAACATATTTGAGGGCTTATAATTTTTCAGCTAGATTCAGCTCAAATGTAAGGTTTATACTGCAGTTACATTGATTATTATTTTTAATTTTTTATTTATTTTTGTTGCATGGATTACTGAATGTAATGGACTTAATTTTAAAAGAAATATATATCATCTGATATATCATTTGTATCTACAAAAATTGTCAAAAAGTAACCATAGTCATATAACTAACCACCAGCACCTACTTTATTAGTAAGCTGTACATAGTTGTTACCTTTCTATCTCTAAATCCTATTTTTTCCCTTCTGTGTTTTTTCCTCTTACTATCATCCTCAGCAGAATCTTCCAATTCTTCCCTTGGTATATGAATTCCTTCTCTAATGTTCTCACTTTCTGCTTTAACTGATAATAACTTTTTCAACCTTAAAACAGACAAAATACCTTAATTTTCTTTAATAAATATAAAACAATTGATTATTAAATAATAAAACATAATACTTAAAATGTGTTTTTGATATGGATTTAGGTCAAAATAAAGAATACAGACATCTTAGGAGCTGAGAAATTGATCACAAGTTGATACATGTAATATATTTGTTTTATTTTGTTATAGAAGCCATCTGTTATATCACAGTGACATTGCAGTCATTGCAGATAGTACAAGATCCTACTACAGGACCACGACATTCATAACATACATAGTTAATCAAACTCACATTTATACATACATTTAAAACTAGAAGAATAAATTGATAATAGGTTGCCAGTCAAAAAGTTTCCGCAAATATTTTTAATTCAATTACAGTGGAACCTCGATTATCTGTCTCTATTAACTGTCACCTCTCAATTCATTTTGTTTAAGCATTTGTGATAAGCCAAATTAAATTCATTGAAATGTATACATGAAGTTATGGGACCACTGCATTTTTTATGTAAATAATTATTCTACTTATTCAGGGCTCTGGATTAAATTTCAATTTAAATAGGTAATGATAAATGATACAGTGCTTTTAGAGTTTCATTTTTAGAATCGCAAAAATTTATCATTTATCGCATTATTCGCATTGAGCAAAAAGTATGATGTTCCTAGAACAACAATCAATGATTTAAAGAAAAATGCTGAAGGAATTGAAAAGTATGCTTCGAAAATGGAATCCTTAGATGGCCGGATGAAACAGTTAAACAATTAAAAAAAGCCACAAATTAATCACTCAACACGACACGATACGACACTCTGTATTTGTGGTTCATTAAAAAAAGAAGTGAAGGTGTTCCTTTGTCTGGTCCAATTGTTGCCAAAAAAGTGTTGTTTTTCAACATGAAATTGAATAGCGAACCTTCATTCAAAGGAAGCAATCGCCACAGTGTACGGAAACTTGAAATCAAAGGTGAAAAATTGAGTGCCGCAATATTGAAGTCGTTGACGAGTATAAAAGAAAGTTTCAAGATATGATCGATGAATATGGTTTGACACAATATCAAGTGTTCAATGCGGATGAAACTGGTTTAAACTACAAAGCATTGCCAACAAAAACACTGGGTGCACTGTCTCAAAAATATAAACCAGGATTTAAAATGCAAAGGCAACAATCACAACAATGATATGTTCAAATGCTAGTGGTGACCATCGCTTTCCTATATTACTGACTGGTACAGCAAAAAAAAGGACGATGTTTCAAGGGCATAAATATGAACACGCTTTTCATTAACTACTATGCACAACGTAATGCATGGATGTCCTAGGAAATATTCGCTTACTGGTTCAAAAAGGTATGTACTGCAAACCAAAATTTGTTTATCTATTTTTCTAACGGCTTGTTTTTTAAGTTTTTATACCGGGTGTTCGACAATACTTGCAAGAAAAAATTTGCCAAAAAAGGCGATTCTCATTTTGGATAATGCACCTGCTCATCCTGAAGCCGGTATGCCGCGAAGTGACGATGAAAATATCACGTGCCCTTTTCTGCCTGAGAATACAACATCATTGATACAGCCAATGGATCATTAAATACAATTTAAAACAACACAGTCGACAATGCTGTGGATGATTGGGCTGCGTTTCGGAAGCAACACTGAAAAGAGCGTAGAATAAATTATGGCCTGAATCAACTCAAGATGAAAATGCTCCCAGGATAGCCGAGCGTGATGCGGTAACAAATAACAAAGTTATGGCTGAATCAACTGTTTTGTTTTCGTTGCCTAAAGATACCATAAACAAATAGTTAATTTGTGCTGAAGATGCAAACAGCTATCGCTTGCTGACAGATGATAAAATCATTGAAATGGCAACAGAGGCGGACAAAACTGATTCAGAATCTGACAGAGATTTTGATGGTGGCGTCTGTTCATGATGCTATCGCAACTCACAAAAATTTGCGTAAAGAAGCTAGAGAAGCTGCATCGCACATACAACAATTCATCAAGTGGTATTCTCGGCAAGAAGAAGCAAGTAATGTGAGAGTTATACTATGAATTTTTTTTAATGTTCTGTTAACCGTCTTTTCACAATCCGTCATACCCTTGGTACAGTGCCCTGATGGATAATCGAGGTTCCACTGTAATAGGAATTAATTTTTGACAAAAACTTTGTTTCCTTCATTTATTTTTTAAATAAAATAAGCTGCTCATAACGTATGTATGTTTTTTATATTAAATTAAGCTATTTTTTTATAATATGATGAAATATCGTTGCCTGAGAAAAAATGGTTGCAAATTAGGGATGCCAGCTGTTAAAAATACAAGGTATCAAAGATAATATAAAATAGAGTTACTGCGCAATGACACTAGTTTGTCAAATGCTAATATGTATATTATTATATATCTGTTGACTCACGCTTTAAAAACCTACACAACTGACACTTCAAACCAGTGGCATTGAACATTAGCTGTCTTTTATTTTATCTTAAATACCTCGTATTTTTAACAGCTGAAAACTCTAATCTTCAACCATTTTTTCTCAGGCAAACTTATATCATCATATTAAGAAAAAAATAAGCTTTAATATGATATATAAAATCATGCATATATGTCATAAGCAGCGTATTTTATTAAAAAAATTAATGAACGAAATAAAATTTTGCCATTTTTTGACTGGCAACATATTATCAATTTATCCTCCTAACTTTAAATGTATGTTCAAATGCGAGTTTGATTAACTACATTATGAACATAATGATCCTGCAGTGGGATCTTAGGCTAAGATATTTTTGGCTTATTTCTTATTAGTAACTAGGTTGACATTATGTTAAAGGTACCTTTTGGTATTATGATTATTTCATCTGAATAGCTTTTAACAATTTAATATAAAACAATAGGCCTATTTTGTGTAAAATGTATCTAGGTCATTTATTATTTCCAATAAACTTAAATATGGAGAATACTTACCAGACCCAATCTATCATAGGCAGTAAAAACATTGTAAATAAGAATGTGTAATAAATTTTGGTTATTGTAGGTTCTTTTTCACGTTTATGGCCAAAATCTTTATAATATCGTTTCTGGTCGTACTTAAAATCTCGTTTATGTAATATAGCAATTGCATTAGGAGCATTACGATATGTTTGCATATACGACCGGTATCCAGCAGAACCAAAGCGAGCCAGTAATTTTAGATAGCTCATAATTTATGATTTTTTTGAAAACTTAAAAATAGAAAGAGCACTTATCAGTTGCGGAAATTGGTGACAACTATTTTAGCATATTAACAAATTATAGTGTTAACTGTAGCAATTATTGTATTCTCCAATATTGTACAAACCGTTTCATTTTAATATTAACTTAAGTTTCAAGATTCAAATGGAATCTACAATTAAAATTGTCACAAATGTCGTCAATGTCAAACAAATGTCAAATAATGACAAAACTAGCAAATATTGAAGTTGTCATTACACTTCTTCACTTTCAGTTCTTGTTGAAAAACAATTTTTTCTAATAACGTTAACTACTTAGATTAAATAAAATTACCTTGGGAAATATTTCAAACACTCTTTATATAGTTTGTGGAGGTTGTGTTATATCATAATTATATTAAGTTTTACGAAATAATTTTGTTTTTTTGATTCGCAATTTATATGGACCTCTACATTATTTTATACAGTTACAATTTTCTACCAAACAGCTGAGAATGACGTGGTTTTGATGTAAAAACCTGCAATACGTGTACCGGTGTAAATCCTGCTCCTTGCACGTGAAATACAAAAGTTTTGTGTTTTGATGATTTGAACATTGTAACATCAAATCTTAATTTTTTTTTAAATAATAACGGTTACTAAACATTGATAAGGCAAAACAGGTTATTTAAATATTTGTTTGTTATTAATTTTAGGTATATAAACAATGAAGAAATACTTAGGGTAAGTTTTTGGTTTTATAGATGTATTTGTATTATTTTATATAACATTTTTTTAATTTACAGGTTTTGATATTTTTAAATAAAGGAGCGGATAAACAATTTTATGTATATTAATCTTTACTATTACTTAACTTACGAACAATCTAGTGATTACATCGTTTTTAAACGAGTGTAGGCGGTAGAAAGTAGTATAATTTTATTATTTGTAAAACTTGGCAAAGCAAATTTTAACTTTAAAAATATTCAGTACGAGTTCATATTACAGACATGTTTACAAATATGATTTCAGCCCTATAAAAGCTCATTATAAAAGTCATTAAATAATTTAAATCCATAGTTTAAACAAGTGACAATTTTATTCATATTATATTAAAAGTATCTAAACTTTATTTGACCTATTCCCTATTCTTAATTATTAGCATAATTAATTTGAATAAGTTTCCAAACAAATTAATATTATGATTTTTAAACTTAGATAGGTAGGTAGATAGGTTCTAGATGGTTTTTGATATATAGTGGTAGATTGATTTCTATTAAATTAAGTAAAATGGATTAAAATTGAATGGATGAAGTAGTAACAAAACTAGTTTGATAAAATAAGCAAACCTTACTTAACTGCAAATTGAACTGAAATCTTATTTTACAAAATTTACCAGAAATATCATATTACATGCAAATTGCATGTTAAAATTTCAATATTCAATATTAAATTAGATAAACATATGCACACAACACAATATGTAAACTTCATTATAATAGACCTATTCCCTATTATTAATTATTAGCATAATTAATTTGAATAAGTTTCCAAACAAATTAATATTATGATTTTTAAACTTAGATAGGTAGGTAGATAGGTTCTAGATGGTTTTTGATATATAGTGGTAGATTGATTTCTATTAAATTAAGTAAAATGGATTAAAATTGAATGGATGAAGTAGTAACAAAACTAGTTTGATAAAATAAGCAAACCTTACTTAACTGCAAATTGAACTGAAATCTTAAGGTAAAGTCACCTAATACCGACCCATACAAAAATAACACCTATTACCGATCCAAATGATTAATACGAAATATTAAGCTTTGTGGATGAAAGGAACGTTGTATTGTCACAATTTCAGTCTACTCGCTAAAATCACGTGAATAATTTATTAGTGTCTAGAACGAAAGTACCCGAATTGATGCCATTCGAATTAGTTTATGGTCAGATTTCGTAGAGTGTAGGTTATGTGCGCTTGTGATTCATTAAAGGGGTAAGTACACAAATAAAGAAATTAAGCATAAAATTCAAGTAGATATTTTTATATATTTGTTTTATAAGTTTGAAGACATTTCTATACATGTTGTCTATACTATAATGTAGTAATTTTTCGAAGATTTGCAGTATTTAATGAAAAAATCTTAAAAATATATTGAGTCGGTAATAGGTATAGATATTTCTAATACCGACCCAAGGTCGGTATTAGGTTTGAAAACCTTTATTTTATTAATCTATTATTTTGCTTTGCCATGTAGTTGCACCGTGATTGTTCATTTCTTAAGTACATATACTATTAAGTCGACGTTTTTTTCGATTTTCGACCCATGATTTATGTTATGAGTAACCTAATATTCTAAAAATTTCTTTGTCTGGAGCGACAAACATGTTAATATTTTAATAAGTCCAAACCCCTGGATAATGTAGTTAATATAGATATTACTTTTGGTATATTTAATTATGGTAATTGTAAAAATCTTTAATTAACAAGAAGAAGGCGTTTCAGTCATTTGTCTCAAGTTTTACACAGTCGGTATTAGGATAAGTGCGACCATATTGAAATCAATTTACCGACCTATTGGGTCAATAATAGCAAATGCCATTAGCCTAATACCGACGCATTAAAAAAGGTGTTCGTTATTAAGTCAGACATTGCACTCATTAAAACCGTCTGATATTTTTAATTAATTATATATTTCTTTTCAGGCTTTATGGCACCAAAAATACGTGTACAATATTCAAAAGAAAAATTGTCTAGCGCCTTGGAAGCAATCAAAAATGGGATGTCAGTTTACGAGGCATCTAAAAGATTAGGATTGCCAAAGACCACTTTACGGGATAAACGTTCAGGAAGATTTAAAAATCCCAAGTGTGGAGTGCAACCTGTGCTTGCTGCCAATGAAGAAAAGTGTGTTGTGTATTGGATTCTTTCTTTGGCGCAACACGGGTTCCCTGTCACAAAATCCCAATTAATACACACAGTAGCTAATTTAATTGAAAACTTGGACCGACAAAATCCATTTAAAGATGGTATTCCGGGAAATCACTGGTTTCAAAAATTCATGGAAAGACATCCTGAAGTTAGTACAAGAGTGTCCCAAAATCTTACCGCAAGTAGGAGTAATTTCAGTGAGCAAAGTATTAGAGAGTGGTTCAGAAAGGTTGGGAATTATTTCACGAGCAACAATCTTATGAATATTTTTGAGGATGGATCCCGAATATTTAACTGCGATGAGACAGCTTTCTTTTTATGTCCCAAGGAGAAGCAAGTCTTAGCAAGAAGAGAAACAAATCTGGTGTATAATAGAATAGCTAATGATGAAAAAGAGTGTTTTACAGTATTGGCTAATGTATCAACAAATGGTTCACTTGCTCCACCAATGATATTATTCCCATATAAAAGACTTCCGAAGCATATTTCAAAAACTGTACCACAAGGTTGAGGTTTAGGGTATACAGAAAGCGGCTGGATGAGTATGGAAGCTTTTTATGAATATATTGCGAATTGTTTTTATCCATTGCTCGAAAAACATAGAGTGCAGCTTCCGATTGTCTAGCGCTAAGTGAATTTTGCAAGGGGAAAGGTATAATATTAGTGGCATTATTGCCAAATTCGACCCACGTTCTGCATCCTCTAGACGTAGCTGTATTTAGACCGGTGAAAGCAACATGGCGAAACGTGGTACATGATTTCAGGCTTAGTCATGAAATGGCCAAAATTAAACGAACAGACTTCTCAGGTTTAGTTAAGATTTGTTTCGACAAATGTTTAAAAGAAGATACAATAAAAAATGGATTTAAATGTTTTGGACTCTTTTCATTTAATTCATCAAAGGGTCAATACAACAAACTTTTCAAGACCAAAACCAAAATAGCAGAACATTCAGCAGGGACTTTCGAAATTTCTAACAAAAATCAAAATAATCAAGAAACTCAAGAATATAAACAATTCAAACAGCAATTCGAAAATCGTTTGGGCCCTGAAACACTTTGTTCTTTCAAATCATCTGGCAGCTCTTGGCAAGGAGACTCTACTTTCGAAAAATTATTTGTGTATTGGAAATCTCTAGATGATAAAAATTTAGATGCAGACCTGGATAACAGAAATGAAGACTTACAAATTACTCTAAATGACACAACATTCATCAATAATATTTCCAGTATTGCGCACTTTAATGAAGATAACTGGGATGTTCTTAACTTCGAAGTCCAGGAAAATGGGAATCTCGCTATGTGTAGGTTCAATTCCTCCACTAGTGATGATTCACAGGAACTAGTCTCAGACAAAACGAATAAGATTGTTATGGAAATTCACCCTGTTGTTAACACTAAGAATTTAGAACATGGTGATAATTTTGATGTGAATGAATGTAAAGATTACGATAGTATAGCAAAAACGCCTCAAAAGCTTGTTACACGCTCTGAGACTAACTTTGAAACGACAGATTTAAAACTGGTGCTAGAAAGTCCCCAGAGAACACAAAATGACATTTTTGAACAACTAAGCAAAGGAGATACTGAACAATTACCTTCAAATACACACGTATCTGCTCTACAGCACACGGAAAACCAACAACAACCAGAACAACAAAATTATAAAGACAACGGCATTAATGCAAACTGCACAGACATTTTTTTAGTTTAATTTCATATATTTTATTTGTTTTACTTAATATAATAAACACTTTTTTATAGTCAGGGGTGTTTTACTAAATATAGACAATGTTGATAACATCTGTTATCCCACAATCGGTAATAGGTTCTAAAAAATCGGTAATAGGAAAAAATATTACTATTAGGTCGGTATTAGGAAAATTTGCTCTATTTTGATTTAGTATTTTTTATTAGCAATAAAAATTGAAATTTGGAAAAATAATTTAATTATTTGGAAACGTAATATAGTTATCTTCACATAAATTAAACGAGATTTTTGTAACCATAAAAATATAAAAGTAATCCAACGAAATATTGAACTTTCCTTAACTGGTGCGGTAATAGGTGACTTTACCTTATTTTACAAAATTTACCAGAAATATCATATTACATGCAAATTGCATGTTAAAATTTCAATATTCAATATTAAATTAGATAAACATATGCACACAACACAATATGTAAACTTCATTATAATAGACCTATTCCCTATTATTAATTATTAGCATAATTAATTTGAATAAGTTTAGAAACAAATTAATATTATGATTTTTATAACTTAGATAGGTAGGTAGATAGGTTCTAGATGGTTTTTGATATATGGTGGTAGATTGATTTCTATTAAATTAAGTAAAATGGATTTAAAATTGAATGGATGAAGTAGTAACAAAATTAGTTTGATAAAATAAACAAACCTTACTTAACTGCAAATTGAACTGAAATCTTATTTTACAAAATTTACCAGAAATTTATCATATTACATGCAAATTGCATGTTAAAATTTCAATATTCAATATTAAATTAGATAAACATAAATGTATTAAGTTTTAAAACATACAAAATAAAAATATGTGGTACTGTAATTATAACTTTATGATATAAAAACAACATTTTTACATAAAGACCTCTTCAAACCTACTATATTAGATCCAAATGTGTCAGGCAAGTCTTTATTGATGACTGGCATTCTTAAGTAAACTTAATTGTTCTGTCAGTAGGTCATAATTTGTTTTAGTTAAAAGAAATTATTAATTTAACTTTCTCTAAGGAATCTGGACATTAGACATCATTAAATAACTTAAAAATAAAGCATCCATTAGCCATTGCTTAAGTATGTATAGTATATTTTGAGAATGCAAAACATTTTATTTTAACAATCCAAGTACAGTTGAGAGATTCTAAAGGTGCTGATGGGGGATGGCATCTATGTGCAGCATTATAGTTGGTGTATGACAGAGACAAAATATTAGAAATAATGAAATAACAAATTTGACATAAAATTTGACACTGACTATAATGCTGAGCATAACATACTTCTACAATCATCATCATTTGTACTACAAGTTGAGCCTAGTTGAGCCTTAACCGTCCTAAGCCTATTTCTTCACTATGATACCAGTTTGCCATATACATTTCATTTCATAAACTATGTATGTATACCATGTACATTTATTAATCTTTTTAGTCAGAATATTGAATATTCTATAACCATTTTTCAAAATAGAAAGGAATGTAGATTCATTTTTTACTCCTGTGGTTTAACTAGCATGGACAGAACTTCCCAGAAAGCAAAGAATTGGAGATAATCTCAATCACCTTGTAAGGACAGTATAGGCTGGCCTATACTGTCCAATAGGTTTAGTTGAAAACATGAACATTATTCAGTTTTCAACTAAAATTGTGAAAACTACAAATATAATGTGCTGTACTTAAAGTTTAATAGACTGGTACAATGCAGATGAAATTTTTAATACTGATAAAATTGGATTTATTTTAAATGCATGCTATATAAAAAAACATTAGGTACTTTCAACTGTAAGAGACATGATTTAGAGAAAACACAGCAAACTTCATGATAAGTACCATACTTTTAGTTGCCTTCAAATCATGAACCAAAAAATGAAAACCTGTGGTAACTAAAATGTTGTGGTAGTATAAAAAGTTTACCAATTATTTGAGGCAATAATAAAAAATCATGAATGGTTGCTGATTTGTTTGAGTCATGATGTCATAAAATCGATCACAAAATTATTTTCATTAAAATTATAGTCTTTGGACTAAGGAATTATTCTGAGTTTCAAACAGAATTATAGTAAAAATAAGTATAAATATTATAGATTGGTACAGTGATTTTTTTATATAGGTTTGTGTGTTATTTTATGCCTTTCTTCAGTTGTACTTTTGGGTTTTCAAACAAACAATATAATAAACAGTATGTTTATTAATATTATAAACAATCTTCTTCTTTACTTTTTATGAGGTGTTGGATTTTAACATCATGGGTGATAATCAATTGGGTACTCCACAGATTTAGACTCTAATTTTAGAGAATTTTATAACATTCACCATAATTCCTGTGACGATTTGATACAATATAGTTCAGAATCATGATTCCATATTCGCTGTTACATTATTTCTATCTATGATTATTTTTGTGCTGTCACTTACAAATTCATACTTTTTTGAAATACTTCCTTTTGTTTGTAATGTAAGTATTGAAAGGATTGTAGAATATAGTGCTTTGACATAAAATCTCTTAATAATAAATTTTGTAGGGATTTATTTGTATTAATTTTGATTTATAGTTTTAATTTTATTTGTTTGTGTATTTGTTTTCACATTTGGTAGATTTTAAAAATGCTTTTGACTTAAAGACTGAAAAATCGCATCACAAAGAATTTATTTAATAAGTTTTTTATTTTTAGGTTGTTCTTACTATCCTGTACATTGATTTTAATTAGTATCTCAGCAGCTGAAGAAAATGATTATTACAAATTGCTAGGAATTAACAGAGATGCTACTGTTAAAGAAATTAGAAAGGCATTTAAAACATTGGCTGTGAAATTGCATCCCGACAAAAATAAAGTAAGAAAGTCTAGTAATATTTTATGTTTCATGCTATATCTTGAGTCTAGACGGTATATTATTGATTTTTTGGGCTACAGATACTGTCTTCATTTTACCAAGTAATTCAATACATTTTCAAGATAAATTTGTTTAAAATATGTCATAAAGGTGTACCATGACTGCAAAAAAGTATGTAAAGTACTTTTCTCAAAGTATGTAAAGTAGATTGTGACAGTTTTGCTTCTCCATGTAGTTGTTTACTGTTTTGACTGATTTTTGTTCTCTTACATGCATTAGTGGATTTATGTTGCTTCGACGGTTACGAGACGACCCAGAAACTCCTTCGGATTCTGGTTAAACAGAGTCAAAAACTGTGAGGGGGTCTCACGGTTGCGCTTATTGTCTAGAATAAGCAATAGCGCCACCCATCGCACCGGCAATTTTCTCATGCTCAAATTTCATGCAGGATATGATCCACGCGGTCTTTTGACATACCTACTATCTCAACTATCCCGGACACCTTCAATTGGTGGTATACCAATACGAGATCGTGGATTTCACGTTTTGTCACGTTATCTTCCGTGGTAGCCGTTGAAACTTGTTAAACCAATTTTTTGACAGTCACCATCAAAGAAGAGTTACTGTACACAGCATCCAAGTGCTCTATGATTTCGTTGCATGATTTCTCTTTTAAAAACAAGAACCTAATCAGACCGACTTTGCTCTTTTTCCATTTTTCTAAAATCCGCGGGCACATTCGTTTCCACGTGCGCTCAAAACAAAACTACTAGTCTAATTTACCTCAAATTTTGACATAGCCGTCTACGAAATTTTTCTACATAGTAAATTTCTCTTGCGATAGTGGCGCCATCGGGCGGTGAAGCTAAGTACTTATCGGATCGCCGTTGTGTATTAGGTAGCGTTCATTACAATAAATTTATATTAACATTTTTCAAATGTGAGTGCTTAGAGGTTTAAAGAAGTCTAGATTTGCTCATAAAATAATCCAAATGTTGGACGGTTGTCACCTTTGATATGATGTTTTAAATGATATGTTAAAGAATGAAGAGTCTTGTGCCGTCTAATCGCCTGGTAACTAATTATTCGTGATATGGCCGATGTAACCATTCATGGATCGATAGAAAAATAAAACATTTCATTTCACTTTTGCCAAGGGGCAAAAAGAACACCTAGTTCTCTTTGCACACCTTAAAAACTTAAGTTTTTAGAAAACCCAAGATATTTTTGAAAGAATGAATGTTTCACTAAATTGAAAACATTAAAAAATCGCTGGAGAAGCAAAACATTTTTCCAAAATTATTTTAGTATATATTTTAAATGCCACTTGCGCTAGACATATAGGTTTCTCTATAGTTTTCCCAGTACATATGAAAATGCAAGTATGCAAATAAGCTAGACGAAAGGAGACACCATTTTATTCTTGAAAGGATATGGTTGATTTATTTCTAATTCATTCTACAAATTTATAATTCAAATATTTTTTACTGTTTTGTGGTGAGGATAGAATAGTTCGTCAGATCGTGATGTATGATACATTATTGGAAAGGAGAGGGGTAGCGAATATGTTGAGACAGAAAGAACACAAATGTTCCATTCACTAGTGAATGGAACAAAGGTATAAACATCAAGGAATCATACTTAAACCATTAAGTATGATTCCTTGATGTTTATATAGTAAGACAAACTAAACAATACAAAACTATACTATAGAAATTTTTGAATACTATGTATACCTGGGAAACACACAAATCAAGACGAGACTGTAGTCCTTACCAAGAAATCTGTTAAAACAATGGAACTAAACACGCTTGGAATTTCACTAAGAGACTAGATTAGAAACATCAAGATAAGGCGTAGAATGGAGACCAAGTATATCGTGGAAGAAATTACAAAAATGAAATGGTGCTGGGCCGCTCACATAGCCAGATATGATGATAACAAGTGGACATGGAGAATCCTTGAATGGAAACCAAGGGAACGAAAAGAATCCTAGAAATCCTAGGAAAAGAATTGGGAAAGACCTACATTCATTAGTGAATGGAAAATGGTTGATGAAGAGAAGAGAGTTTTTCCAGTTAGTTATGTCCTCTTTCTTATAAATTGGTAGAATAATATGATTCTTTTTGCAATCTTTTGGTATATTATTTTCCTTCAGTATCAGTTTTCCCGTTTTTAATTTTTTTTGTTGTTTCGAAACAATCTAGTTCGCTTTTGGTTTTTCATTATTTTCTTAATTCCAAGTAAGATGTTAGTTAAAATATTGTGAAAAACTAAGTAATTTTCTATTTTATAATTCCTAAGAGAATGTACAATCTTGGACTATGGCAAAATTATTATTTGCAGATTCGGTTAAATGAATAGTAGTTCGGGAGGAATTACCACTGGTTATATACGAAGTAGTATTTATTATTATTAAATAATCAATATTATTATTATTGACCGGTTGTGTGCAGGTCAATAATAATGACTGCATAGTTCACTTTAAAACATTCTGTTGACTATTACTAAAAAATAAACACTCCTTCCATAATTCTTTTAGATTACCTAAAAAAAAATAATATTTTTAGGATGATGAAAATGCAGATAAAAACTTTATTCTGTTAGCTAGAGCTTATGAAGTATTGAAAGATCCTGATTCCAGAAAACATTATGATCTTTATGGAGAACAGACACCCTCAACACAATTTAAGAAAAAGTATCATAGTTACAGTTACTATCATGATCAGTTTGGTATCTATGATGATGATCCAATCATTGTTACTCTCAGTAGATACGATTATGGTACGTTTATATTAATTTTTTCAAATAATTGAAATAATAGAAACTGAATGGCATATATCCATCTCCACCAGCAATCAATTTATTTATTTCGTAATCTATATGTAGTATATAATAATATGTATATTTATGTATTTTTAGTTATTTACTTTAAAATGTGTAAATTACGTCGGATCAACTTAATTCCATATTACAATTTTGTATTTTAGAGGTAAATATTTTGGACACCAACCAAGCTTGGTTTGTAAACTTTTATTCCCCTAACTGCCATCATTGTCATGATTTGGCGCCAACGTGGCGAAAACTTGCTAAGGAACTGGAAGGAGTAATTCGAATTGCTGCCGTGAACTGTGAGGATGACTATAAACTCTGCCATCAGCTTAATATACGGGCATATCCCACCTTGTTGTACTACGAAAAAGAGGTATGCATTATTCTTTTTAATAAATATTTTTAGTATCTTAAGAAGTTATTGTTAAATGTTATTGGTGATCTTATCAAATTAAGTAGATTTGGTTGTTAAGGACAGCTTCTGTTCACTATATTAATATCTACTTTGAAAAAGTGATAAATTTTACTGAAACAATATCAAAATTGTATTTTGATTGTCTTTTTATCTACCTATCATATCAGACAATATACTGCTAATATACATGTCAATAGTCTTCAGACGCATGACGTGCGCTATTCTCATTCGCATGAGGTACATCTTATAGGTAAAACCCACAATACATAATGTAAAATTGAAGGTATTATTGGCTAAGAAATGTTCAGACCTGAAATTTATTTATTTAACGGGATACCCCCATTGCAGGATAGGTAAAAAACTGGAAAATAAGTGGGGTTTGCTTAGTAACAAAATTTTGTAACGCCATCCGTTTCCAAGATAAAGGTCGTTAAAGAAAACAAAATTTACACATTATTTACGATTGTGCCGAAACTGTGTTTAACCCTTTCAGTACCGTTTTTTTTTCAGCAAACGAAAAATATTATTTGCCTAAAATGTACGTAAAGCTTGGACATTAAAAAATATATATATATATATATATATATATATATATATATATATATATATATATATATATATAAACTTATTATGGGTTCATTTGTACACAAAAGTACTTACAAAATCTAAAAAACTAGCGCATGTGAAACATAAAACAGCAATTTCTTTCCTTTTGAAGGCACAAATAAACATTGCACTTCTGACATTTCCATCTTGATTTTCCTGTACAACCAGGGTTTTTGCATCTTAAAGGTAAATATAGCTATGGGTGCTCTGGAAAATGTCCAATATTATCAAATTGCACCTCAGTAAGAGGTCTAATTTCAACGTTTTGGCGTTTTGCAGCTACTACTGCATCACTTGAGGGTCTTCCCCGTTTGCGATTATTGAAAGAGTTGACTTTTATGCGAGCTTCACAAACTTTCATCCTAAACTGTTGAAGGTCCATGATATCTTTTTGTGGAATATGCATGTCTCGTTTATACTCTAACCAAGAGTTTGTTAGGGCCATGTCAACTTCATGAAAGATTAGTCGAACAGTCCACTTTCTGCAATGATTTTTTGTTCTGTAAAACGCAATAAGAGCATCTGTTTTATCTATGCCACCAATAGACTTATTATACTTTTGTATAACTTCGGGTCGACTTGCGCAATAAAACAGTTTGTTTTTATTTCAACGTTTTACAACATCTGTACCAACCCCAACGAAGTTAGATATCATTATCACTGGCTTGTTATCTACCATCTGGTTACTACAATTCCATCAAAAAGATAATTTGTTCCGTTGATTCTCTCTCCTTTTTTGAAAAATCTTTTACATCAGTTAGAGGTGGTTTAGAAAATCTATTGATCCTCACAGTACCAGCAACAAATATTGATTTTTGGTTGGGAATTTTTAAAAGTCCCTGTCCATATTTCAAATAAGAAGGTTCTTTTTCTGTGGTACTACCTTGATAGATTAGAAAATTGTAAATCCATCCACTTTCACCACTTAATAAATACAGTTTTACTTCCGATGGATTGGGTTTGTTTTTGATGTATTACTTTTTAGACAATATCCCTTTGAAGGGCATGATTTGTTCGTCTATGCAAACATTTGTTTTTATCTGCAGTTTTCTACGTCTCTTTAGGACTGATTCAAAAACTGGTCGAACTTTCCATAGTTTGTTATTACTCTGTCTGGGTTCCAGATTGTCAACACAATGTAAGTGGGTGCGAAGTTTGAAAACGATTCAATGTCATTGTGTCTGGAAAAATATCAATTTTTATATTTCCCCAATACATTCGCAGTCTTGGAAATTTTAGATTTCCAAGACTGCGAATGTATTGGAGAGAATGCTAAGACCAACAAACTAAATACCAAGGCCGAAAAATTTCTTAATTCCTGTTTGCAAAGCATACATATTCGTGATTTGAACGAAATTTTCAAATACACTTTCGGGGAAATATCTCAGAAAATATGTAACTGGATATTCTTCAGAACAGCTTTCATTAGACACACGGGTTATTGCATTAGGTAGTTGTCGTGTTACATATTGAACATTCTGTAAAGATTTTACATATTTTGTTAGAGCGATGAAGTTATCATATATACTTGTCTTACTTGTAGTTCTTCTTCGCAGTCACTGTCATCACTAACACATCCTTCTATGTCGGACAGTTTGTCTAGCTCTTCTAGCAGTTTCATTGGGTAGAACTAGTGACGAGTTTATATGACGTCATTATTAGATTTGGTGAGATTGAATTTGTAACTGACATGTCATAATATTGGAATCAATTTCTAGGTTAAACATGATACACTGATATTTCCAATATAATACAAAGATATTTCTATGGGTCTAATATTTGGTCATGTATAGTAAATATAATCTGAAAATGTTATTTTCAAATTATAATCTGGGAAAACAAAATAGAGATATATTTTAGTTATTTATTTCGTAAGCAGTTTTTCTCCTAGTTTGTGGACTATGTTCGTAAGCTGTAATATTGAAACTATGGGAGCAAAATGAAATGTTGAACTATGACTTCTTTACCTTCTTTTGGAATAAAATTACATAAAATGTATGTTTTACTTATTACAACAATGCTTAAAAATGAAAATCAAAGTTACATTTACAAAATATTACTAACAATATAAAGATAATACTGATAATAAAAATAACGTTTTTAGTATAAATTGTATTATATGTTCTAAAATACTTTATGAATAAATTAAAATAATAATAGACGCATGTACTTCTCTAATCGCTTCTAGTTGTATCAATAGACCACCGTTCTTCTTTTCACTCTCAAAATATTCAATTTAATTTGCAATTAATTGCTTGTAATGGCTGGTCAAATGCGATCGCATTTTTGTTTTAATACAATTCAATTAAAATATCCAACAATTTGAATTAAAATCTAATGTAACTAAAGTGAAACTAAAGTAACAGACTTTGGTGTATAGACAGCTTATATTTTAACCATTTTCCAACTATAAACACAAATCTTACATAACCTTTTATAGGACAACATGGGTTCTACACTTATAGTACAGGTAGTGATCTTTGTTTCACACTCTTAAAGACAAAGAGAAACAGTGTACTAGAGGTGGTAAATACATATATGTTTTTTAATTAGCAACAGCGCTTTCCAGCGAAATTCGACATTGGTGGAAAAATTTGTTGAATTTGTTTGCCGTCAAGTTTGTACCAGTGGGTTATGGTATCATTAAATCTATTACCTACACCTCTAATTGTTTGATTTGTCCTTCAGATTCGTAAGGGTCGACTCCCTTTGCTGAAACCCATGGTGTTCATTTACAATTATTCACCTGCATTGCCAAGCGAGAACTTACCAAACTATTAAAAACTTAGCAATAGAATGTCTCTTCCAGCATATCTACATCCAGCAGTTTTTAGATAAGACTTAGCTCTTTTTGGTCGAGACTTTGCTTCAAGAAATACAGAAACCTTTTCCTCTTAGCACCGCCCACGCTCGCTGGCTGGTCCTTGCTGATCTTTATCGCAGTTTTCTGGATGTTTTCAGTAGTTTCTCTTCATATTCGAAAGTATGAACTATAGTGAGATTCACCCATCGAGCAAAAAGACAAAAGAGGGAATGCAGAGGTAGTGGGGGCAAATATATTGTTAGACAGGAAGTGCCATCTTGAGAGGCCACATTAAACAAGGAAGGAAAGTCTCTTTCCTTGTTTAAGAAATCAAATTTAGTTGGGTTATGTTATTGCTAATGTTATTGTTTGTCCCAACTGTCACATGAAAGATTATTTGTATTTTTTATTGAAGTTTTTTAACAATTTACACATTTTAGACTATTATCGTTATTATTTAATTAAAACTTTATTGTGTTCTAGTGTTAAAACAGTATTTTAAGTGTATTATGTATTAATATTATGTAATATAAAATAAATAAATAGATAAATTAGAACCACTACACCACTGTATGATTATTGTGAAGTGTAACGAAATTTAAATTTGGCGCATTTGCATTTCCTGATATGTCCGCCATCAGAGGCCACTTTTTGGTCTCCTTTTCATAACGGTTAGATTCCCTCTTTTGTCTTTTTGCTCGATGTATTCACCTCTATACTTTCCTGATGACTGAAGCTGTTTTATCACCTTCCTTGTTTATTTGTTCCTGATCCATTCTTATCCCACTGGAAGATAAGAATTTGATGCTTCATTTCGACTGAGCATGATAAAGGGTTCTTAAGATTTCATATAATCTAATTAGTTGTCGAAGATTCAGATCAAATTTTATATTCTAAATAAACATACACTGAACGGCAAAAAAGTGGCCACCCTATAAATTTCAGAAAATAAAAATTCATTGTAAGTTTTATGCACTGTTTTATGCACAACTACAGTACGGAGACCTTTTCATCGCTTTATAGAGAATGGTACACACTCACGTCGACCCGGTTCCAGTCGTAGAAGAGTTACCTCGCACAGAGATGATCGTTTTATTGTCCGATGGAACTTATCTAAGGAAATAGAAATCGCCATTCCACTGAAATTGCTGCAAGAAACCGTCTGCAGGAAGGTCATCTTTGGGAGGAGAAACATATTTGGGATGAACTTCATCGTAGGGTTAGAAGTCAACCAGGTCAGCCAGAAAGTCTTGCAAACATGCTTCGTGAAGAAAATGACTGTATTCCTGTAGTTTTTATTCAAAATTTGCTTCTGTCCCGTCCAAATCCCATTGACGTTTTAGGGCATAATACCCGATATTAGATAATTTTGTTCAAATTTACTTGTAATTTTCATTATTTGAAATTGATTTCGATATTACAGTATTTTATTTTGTATCCATCTATTTAAATAAATTATGCTAAGGATTCAAGCGGTATTTTCCATTTTTTTGTTTTAAAAAGGAAAGATGTTGAGTATATACAATATGAAACAGTGCATAAAACTTTTAACGAATTTTTATTTTCGGAGATTTATAGGGTGGCAACTGTTTGCTGATCAGTATATATTTTTGTACTTAGATGTTCATTCACTTATATAATCAATATATTAATTGTATTTTATAACATTTTTGTTTCAGTTTCACCTCTACGAAGGATTAGAATATAGAGGCGATAGAACATTGGAAGCTCTTGAGGAACATGTGCTGTCGAAATTGGATGTGAACTTACCAGATATAAGTTCTGGTAACTGGACCGAACTTGACACCGGAAATGTTCCATGGCTGCTATTTTTGTGTGGTGATAACCAGGACTGTCCCGAGAAGAAACCTATGCTAAAATTAGGAACGTCCTTGGTAAGCAAAACTATGTTATATATTGATTTTGGAATAAATTACTAGTTACATACTATATTTATTACTTGCTATTTTTATTCACGTTGATGCGGCTATTTTAGGTGTTGGTTAGGTTTTGGAACTGTTCAAATAATTCGTTCGCATCTCTATTTTTTTTCTTCGGTATACTTTATACAGGTGTTAACTTTGGGAGTTATAATTAGATCATTGATGGATTCGACCGTTACTTGATGGAAATTCATTATATGTAACAATAAAACACTGAAAACTTTGTTTTCAAACTTCCACAAAATTTATTTTAACTCTTATCACTATAGCTATTTCGGCTGATTGCCTTTCTCAAGTGATCTATTTTTGGCATGCGTTTACAATTTATAGGCTCTAATGAAATAGGTTGAGGAGGGGAGAACTGTTTGTCTCAAGTTGGTCATTCAGAATTATATCTGTGTTTTTTTAATTTGTTGATTTCCATAGATTCTAACAAAGATAGCTTTTAGCCTTTATTTTGAATGTGAAGAATTTTAAATTTGTCATTAAAAGAATGATCATGATCTACCACTCCACCTTCTAGATCATAATCATTCTTTTAATGACAAATTTAAAATTCTTCACATTCAAAATAAAGGCCTTAAGCTATCTTTGTTAGAATCTATGGAAATCAACAAATTAAAAAACACAGATATAATTCTGTATATAATCTGATATAATCAAAATAAAGGCCTTAAGCTATCTTTGTTAGAATCTATGGAAATCAACAAATTAAAAAACACAGATATAATTCTGAATGACCAACTTGAGACAAACAGTTCTCCCCTTCTCAACCTATTTCATTAGAGACTATAAATTGTAAACGCATGCCAAAAATAGATCACTTGAGAAAGACAATCAGCCGAAACAGCTGTAGTGATAAGAGTTAAAATAAATTTTGTGGAAGTTTGAAAACAAAGTTTTCAGTGTTTTATTGTTATAATTAGATGTTTTTGAGAAACTTTACAGAATGAATATCTGAAAATTCAGGATATCAGGTTTTTTGATATGTCCAATTATTCTAAAATATTTAGTTCCAAGTTTGTATACACATCTGGTGAATTACATCGGTCAAACTGGTAGGACCTTTAACAAACGTATAGCAGAACAGAAAAGAGCTATTACTAATAAAAAACAGATTCTACGTACGCACTTCACCTTCTTCTTCGCGTGTCATATCAGAATTATCCGACGTTGGCGATCACCATTGCGAAGGCTTCTCGATCATCTGTAATATGGGAATAATTGTAGTGCATTTGATCTCTGAGTCCATTCACGAATGTTTTTCAAGCAAGAAACTTGTTTTATTCCTACACCTCTACGCCCTTCTATTTTGCCTTTCAGGATCAGTTGTAATATTTTATATCGACTTTATCTAATATAGATGTCCCAGATAAGACATTTTTCGATGTTTAACAGTTTTTAGCAGTTCTCTATCTTTCTTGACGCTCCTTAGTACTTCTTCATTAATTTTCCTTGCTGTCCAAGGTATCTTCAGCATTCGTCTATGAACCCACATTTCCAATGCTTCAATTTTGTTTATAATCGATACTTTTAGGTCCACACTTTTGCACTATACAAAAGTACGGGCCAAACATAGCACTTAACCATTCTTTGTCTTAGTTCTAAACTGAGATGATTATTGCAAAGGAATGACTTCATTTTCATAAAAGTAGTTTTAGTAATTGCTATTCTACGTTTTATTTCTATGTCTGGATCTGGTTAGTCCGTTATCACAGTTTCCAAATATGCCATTTTGTGAACTTTCTCAACTTGGACTCCGTTTAATTGAAGCTTTGCATCGGGATGTGGGTCATGACTAAACACTAACAATTTGAATAATTGATTGATTCGACCGTTACTTGATGGAAATTCATTTTATGTAACAATAAAACACTGAAAACTTTGTTTTCAAACTTCCACAAAATTTATTTTAAATCTTATCACTACAGCTGTTTCGGCTGATTGCCTTTCTCTAGTGATCTATTTTTGGCTCGGGTTTACAAATTTATAGTCTCTAATAAAATAGGTTGAGGAGGGGAGAACTGTTTGTCTCAAGTTGGCCATTCAGAATTATATCTGTGTTTTTTAATTTGTCGATTTCCATAGATTCTACCAAAGATAACTTAAGGCCTTTATTTTGAGTGTGAAGAATTTTTAATTCGTCGTTAAAAGAATGATCGTGATCTAGAAGGTGAAGTGCGTATGTCGAATCTGTTTTTCTCTTCTTGAAAGCCCTTTTATGTTCTGCTATTCGTTTATAAAAGTTTCTACCAGTTTGACAGATGTAAGTTTTTGGGCAGTCGCCACATTGAAGTTTGTACACACCACTATTTAAGTGTTTTTTTATTTTGGCTCTTGTTATTTTTAATATATTTGCCTAGGTTGTTATTTGTTTGGAAAGCTGGTGTTATTCCTTTCTTTTTTATGTGTTTGGCAATTTTTGTTGTTCCTAACCCAAGCCAAAAATAGATCACTTGAGAAAAGCAATCAGCCGAAAAAGCTGTAGTGATAAGATTTAAAATAAATTTTGTGGAAGTTTGAAAACAAAGTTTTCAGTGTTTTATTGTTACTAAAAAATTTGGTTTTGTTTGAGTTTATTTTAATGCCTATTTCCTCTCCTACCTCGTGAATACGATCAAGCAGAATTTGGAGACCTTCAATATTATCTGACAGAATTACTGTATCGTCTGCATATCTAATCACATTAAATAGTTCCCGGTTGATTTTTATTCGATATGGTTGTCTCTCAACTGCCTTTTTAAATAACTGGTGGCGACAAAATGCAACCTTGTCCGACTCCCCATTGTATGGAGATTTCATCGGTGTAGTTATCTCCAATTTTTACGATAGCAGTTTTTTGTACTTCAATACAAATTTTTAATGACACGAATATCCTTGTCATCTATTCCGATATTTTTCAGTATTTGCATTCATTTTACATGCTGTACTTTATCGAATCCCTTTTCTGCCTTTTTAAATAACTAGTCAAAGTAAATATTGAACAATGTTGGCGACAAAATGCAACCTTGTCTGACTCCTCGTTGTATGGAGATTTCATCGGTGTAGTTAACTCCAATTTTTACGATAGCAGTTTTTTGTACTTCAGTACAAATTTTTAATGACACGAATATCCTTGTCATCTATTCCGATATTTTTCAGTATTTGCATTCATTTTACATGCTGTACTTTATCGAATCCCTTTTCGATGTCCACGACACATGCAAATACATCTTTTCTTTGGTCACGGCAATTTTGTAATAGGATGTTAAGCTCAAAAAGTGCCTCCCTCGTTCCCATAGCATTTCTAAAACCAAATTGGGTATCTTCGAGATCTTCTTCGCATTTGCGTCTAATTCTATTGTGAAGTATTTTTAGAAAAATTTTAAGAGTGTGGTTCATTAGGTTAATTAATCGATATTCTGAGCATTTTCTCGCACTGTGTTTTTAGGTACTGCGACAAAGATGGATTTGAGTCAATCTGTGGGAATCACTCTGGTGTTATATATTGAATTAAAAAGTCTTACTACTACTTTTATGTTATCATCTATTAGTTTCAGAAACTTAGTTGGTGTATCATTTGGACCACAAGCTTTTCTAATTTTAGCATTATTTATAGCGTATTCTACCTAGAATTTCATAATTTATGGGCTATTAGTACAGTTTTGGTAGAATTCGGCAATATTATTCCTGTCATCTTCAAAAAACTCTGATATATACAGCTGCCATTCTTTTCTTATTTCGTGTTAATTTACAATAATTTTGTTATTATTGTCAACGAGCACAGAGGGAACTCGTTTTTTGAATATGTTACTCATTTCTTTTAGTTTTTTGTCAACATAAAATAAGTCGTTAAATAGTCGGCTAATTTGTTCTTCTTATTTATTCTTTTCTTCAGGTGTCTATGTTCTGTTTCATTAGATTTTATCAGTCGACGTTGTTCCATTAATTTCAAGATGTCATCTGTCATGCATTTATTTTTTATTAGTTTTTTCTATAATCATTGTTTGTGGCAATTTCGTTAACTTGGTTTTTAAATTCACTCAATAATTCTTCTGGATCTTCTAGTTGTTTTCTGATGTTTTTTCATTTTATTATTAAATTCTTTTTTTAATGTTATGTTTTATGTTTATATCGTCAAAGTTAAGTACAGCACTTCACCTTATAGATTATAATCATTCTTTTAATGACCAATTTCAAATTCTCCATATCCAAAATAAAGGCCTTAAGCTATCTTTATTAGAATCTATGGAAAATAATACTCGCCACACACAGCTCTCCCATTCTCAATTTATTCAGCTAAAGATTCTAAAGTGTATACGCGTAGTAAAGATTCTTCACTTGAGACAGGTACTCTGCCGAAACAGCTTAGTGATAATAAATTATGATAAAGTTAGTGGAAGAGTTGAAAACAAAAGTTTTCAGTATTATATCGGTAACGATCGAATCTATTACATAATTATTTTAAATTATTTAGTTGTTTGTCTGATTTATATTTATAGGAAGGACTGGTATCTGTTGGGGTAATTCGAGAAGAATCATTATGTGAAAAATTATCGAGCGACTATAAAAATAATCCAATGGTATTATTACAACCAGCCAAATCAGACTCAGAAGGTCCTAGTCCTTTAAAAATGCACATTATTGAAGAATACGGATCAAACACACTGGAGACCATTTTATCAAAATTGCCCGATCCGGAAACTATTGATGAAGATCAGTTTAAGGTAAGCAAGTTCAATACATTTATTAATGAGTATATATATATATATATATATATATATATATATATATATATATACATATGTTTACAGGATTTAACTTGTAAATACAATACATTTTGGTGACGGCTATCACCGTATTTGTGTTTATATAAGATTTGTATTTCTTCATTGTCCCAATAATGTTGTTTTTGTTAATGTTTCATTTATAATTCCTAATTTCATTTTCCTAATATTTTAAGGTAAGATTTCGTTGTCAATAAATAATTTATAAAAATAAATCGGATGATCTCCTTCCCTCTTTCCCTCTTCAAAGGATTCTCCTTTGGGAGAATCCTGAATATTCCGTTAAAGTAAATGTCTTTAAATTACCTACAAAATTGTAAACAAAACTCAAAACTATAAAAGTAAATACTAATTTATATATTGCCTGCACAATTATTCCAAATGACATTAGGATTATTATTAGTATTATTTAAAAAAATCAGCATCGTTATTGAGAGATTCTAGATCAGATTCGAATTCTAATTCTTGTCCATCACTGTTAATTTTTAAATTAGGGGAAAAAGAACACTAATCTTGATAATTTCGATCATCTATCGAATCATCATCTTCACTAATAAAGTCATACTCCATTTCACTCAAATTCTCCGTTATTTCAAGTAGTTCAGCATCACTTAATTTTTTATTTGCCATTTTACCGATTTTAGAAACCTAAACACACAAGAGTAATGTTGTACAAACTAATACAGTGAATCACGCCTGCAAGTCAATAATATGCCATGTGCTGAAAGAGTCTCATACTGCTCCGCCAGAATTTAAAAAAACCAGTCATAGTATGGCCATTTGTTGAATAAGTCTCAAACTGCTTCGCCAGAATTTAGCCGCAAACTGTATTAGCCTAGATGCGCATATAAAAGCATCAGAACTGTGTACCAAACGTACACAAAGCTTGAAATATTACCACTTTATGTGACAAAATTTGGTACACGCAGTTTCTGGTAAACATCAACTGTGTACCAGAAATAGTACACGCAGTAGCCAAAGTTTTAAAGCAATTTTACTCTATGACCTGAAATACAACAACAACAAACAACAACCAAATCGACTACATATTGATTAGAAACAGATGGAAGACCTGTTTTACAAACGTAAGAGCAAGAGCAGAATGTGGATTCGATCATAAATTGGTATGGGTTAGCATCTAACTAAAGCTAAAAGAACCAAGCCGCAGCAGACTCACAAAAGATGGGAGATTTCAAATCCAGAAATATTTAAAGTCGTATTAAAGAAAACTAGCATTTTAGAACATAAAACAGTCCAGAAGAAATGTGGAAGGTATTCAGACATGCTATAGAAGCCTCTAGAGAAAAAACCAGCATAAAAAAGAAAATCATAAAACAGCATTGATTAACACACAGAAGGGTTCAACTTCTTGAAGTGCGAAAAAGAATAAAATATTTCATGCATCAGAACAACAGCAAAAAAATAGAATTGTATAGGCTAAACAAAGAAATAAAAAGAGCATGTAGACAGGACAAAAATAAACACATAATGAAGATTGTGAAAAACTGGAGAGGCATGCAAACCGTTATGAATCCCATGAATTTTACAATAAAGTTCGTTATCTGGCTAGATAATTTAAACTAATCACACAAACAATAATGGATGAAAACCAGCACATTATAAATGACGAGAAAGGGATTACGGAAGTATAGCGAAAATTTGTTGAAAGACTGTATACAGATGGTGTTCAGGATATAAATCACGACGAGTTCACTACACAGAGAACCCAACATCCTAAAGTCAGAGTTATAAAAAGTAATTAATACGCTAAATATAAAATTATAAAAATTTGATAAAAGTCAACACATCCCTGAAAGTGATTAGGACTGACAGAATATAGAAATCTGGAAATTCATATGATATGTACTGGTCTGAAAAAAGAATATGGTATCTACTACCCCTCGGTCAAGGCAAAAAACAATTGAATCGTCTAGTTTCCAGAACGCAAATAAATCAACAAACTAAAAATAGAATATATATAACACGATCATAGAAAGTTTTGCAACTTCTATGTTCTGGGTTTTGGGAACTCAATCCATGAAATCCAATTCCAATCAAAATATCGAATTTTGAAGATGTTTTTTAGGCTGATATTTAATGACAACATTAATGATTGCGACCATTATACTCGACACTTTAGAGGCCAAATATTAAAAAGTATGTATGACAGCATATGCCATATGGACAAAGGCACACTACAAACAAATGTTTAAATTAGTACCAACACATGTGATGTGAAGTAATTTGAAGAAAACGTGAAGTTTTTCATCCTGACTATCTTAAAAGTTGTTATATGAAAAAGTTTCAGTACTTTTCTATTTTTTTTTTCTTGCAGAAAATAAAAACTGGACTGGAAAGTGGATCTGAATCGCCGTGGCTGTTTTGCTTCTATTTAGGAGCTGCCACTCAACTAAATTTACAACTCAAACGGCTTCCTCAACTAATACCTAACATAAAAGTTGGTAAGTGTTTGCATTTTTTGTTACAATAGTATATTTGCAAATAAACATTGCCTGGAAAGATTTTAAATTTATTGTTGTCAACCGTACTATGGATTGTTGCACAAGAGTGGATTTGAATTATATTGCTTGCTTGGTTGTGATTGATTTGACACATACGAAATGCAGTTAAATTGGGGTAATAAAAATTTATGTATCATTTGCAATTCGCAATAGCCAATTCCGACAGGAGGCGCTGAAGATTTCAAAGATGGACGATAACTTCGGGGAACAAATCATTTTGTCATTTGATCTCTAAGCAATAAAACGTTTAATATAAATCATTTACACGTATGTTTTGTCAAAGTAAAAGTTGGAGTACGTTTTTCAAAGTTTATTTGTTGTGATTCGATTTTATACATAAGGTAATTGACTCCCAAACCTGAATAAAAATAAAATTAAATGTTTGTTTTTCTACAGTATGTCTGAAACACGGGAAGTAAAATTTACATTATCTTAATTATTTATATGGTTGCAATATCGGCAGAGATCTTTAGTTGAGTGTGAGGCAGTTTTTGGAGATGGCCACGTTATATTTTGTAAATTACGCCTTACGTTTTCTACTAATAACTTCATGAGACCGTTGGGGCAATTTAGCTGATAAAACAGAATTTTTCTTCAGTCTTCTTAATTTAGTTTCAGGTGTTACTATAAAGTAAATTAAGTATAAATTTATTAAAACACTTAGAATGTAATCGTTCTCAGTAAAATGTAAACTGCACACAGTCATGTACTTGGTTATAGGTTGGTCAATTCGCAAAATGCATTGCCAAACTTTTCTCATATGCTCGTCCAGTGGAAACTTATATATGGATTTTTTTGTGGATTATAATAGGATGAACATTGAGGAACACTGCAATAGTTTTTTGAAGTCGAAGTCATTGTTAATTACAATATAAACCGGTCGCTAATATGTATACAAAATAATGACAATTTCAAAGTTTTCCCGAAGTGGATGCTTTTGAAATCTACCACCAGGCGTCGCCCACTTTGCGGTTCCTCGCGAATTGAGGCCATACTGTCAACATTGCGTGTTCCTTTGTTTTATATTTTTTGTTTTGTTTTAACTTTCTATATTTAAATATAGATCAGTTCTTATTACATCTAAACTGTAAACTAAGTACGGACGCAAATTGCTGTTAGGTTATGTTTTGACAGATATGTGTTTAAATTATCAACGTAACGACGATGTCGAAATGTTACAAAGGTCTGCAAATGTAACAAGTTTCTGTCTTTTGAGGTCGTCATTTCATACCAAGTTCTTAGATTATGAAACCAGGAAATACGTCGTCTTCCGAGTCCTCTTTTGTCAAACATTTTAACTTCAATAACCAACTGAACCATTATTTCTCATAATATAATATGTCCAAAGTGTTCACCATGTGAAGTTCATGGTTTTATGACGTGTCTCTTGCTATCAGGCTTGGGCCTTACCAGATAGTGGAGGATCGAAGACAAACGCATGAGAGAGCAAGACATTGATTTTAACCAATTTTTTCTCTACGGAGTAAACACAATCCAACTGCCTTGGATGGCAGATGACACACAGCGTTGTCTTCTACGTAGAGAATTGCAGATATTTGTATATGGAAGATACAGATATTTCACGTACTTTGGTAGTTTAGAGACCTATAGTGGTCTATATTTTCTACCATCCAGGATAGATGGACTTGCGTATCGTGTCCCTTCCGAATGGGAAATTTAGTGCTGGCCTTTCATCTTTGTGAAAATGAATATTTCGAACAACAAATGTATTATTCCCAATAACAGCTTTCAATAAATGATTATGTTTTATGTTTTCAGGTTTAATTCATTGTGGACGAAATTCTGCATTGTGTTCAAGTGTACATATCGTAAGATATCCATCGTGGGGGGTTTTAAAAGCTGGTGGAGCTTTTGAGTTACATCATGGACGTGATGTATTGTATGAAGTAGCTAATTTTGCCAAAGAAAGTACCAAATCAAAGAATTTTCATGCTTTATGTGAAGAAGACTTTTATGATATAATAAAAAAAGGTAATTACTTTAAATCCAACATAATGCAAAATTCTAGTCGATAATATTTCCACTTTTTTTTATTACATAACTTATTACATAAGTTTTCTGTGTATCAAAAACGTCAACCTTAAGTATGTAATATTCTATTATTTTATTGTATTATTTATAGGCACTCCTTGGTTTATTGACTGGTATGCACCCTGGTGCCCACCCTGTAGAAGATTACTTCCTGTATTAAGAAAAGCGAGCCAAAATTTCGATTCCCAAAAAGTACAATTTGGAACTATCGATTGTACTTCTCATATGAATCTTTGCAGAAGTCAAGGGATTAATTCGTATCCAACATCAATCTTATATAACAATTCCAAAACTCATCATTTCCATGGTTCGCCAGATGCCAGAAGTATTATAGACTATTTAGACGACATGTTAAATCCGACAAGTAAGTAATGTTAGCAATTTTATCCATATGAAATTAGTAAATTTGTATTAAGGGAGGACGCTTTTTGTACCTCTGAATCTATTTTTTATTTGTTCGTGAGTTGTCACTTTGAGCTGTTCTTAGGCTCAGTCTAATACCTAAGGATGGCTGTCAGATCTTTTGGGTATGCAGAAAACTTTTCCTGGATTTAAGACGTTGGCGGGCGGGCTGGTAATCATAGAGAGGGTGTGCACGTTGAAGCATGTTAAATCATCCGGCAATCTTGTCCAATTTTTGAACTCAGAAATTTATTTTAGCTACGCCCATGGCTAACAAATCCTTAGAAGTTATACTACACTTTCTAATTTGCATTTCAAGTACAAGACATGGTTCTCCTACGATCCTTTCCCTTCTCATAAACAAGTCAATAGCTTGTGTGTTTGCTTTATCGCTTTCTAAATCCTTCTTCGAAAATCAAGTTTAATAAAAAATTACGAGGAAGTCCCTTTTACCTGAATTGGTCCTCACTCCCAAAGTATAATTAGGGCTAATCTCGTATGAGCTAAAAAATACCCTCTTTAGAGAAACTCTAAGCTCTCATAGAATATCGCTAAGTATTATTTTACTTGTGTACCAGCCTTCGAGTTAAAGAGATCAACGTAACGGTAAGTCGTTTGTTCAGATCATTTTTTGTAACTGTCTATTATAGACTATAATTATAGACTTGAATGTCACTTATGTTTGCCATTGTACCTTGGATCTTGCATATCATATCTTGTAACTTTTATCCTGCATATTGTGGGTTGCATATTACATCTTACATTTTACACACTGCGGTTAGATACATCCTACTGCTTATAGTTGAATTAGATAGATACCATCCTGCCGCTATATTACCTATAGTAAGACACTGTGCGTGTTTCTGTTGACACAACCGCCGAATTGTTTATTGTTATTGAGGGTTATATCTATCAGACCGGTGTGGCATGATCTGTGGCATACTGGGCAATCGTACTCCGCTGCGGTTTAACGTAGAGCCATTTCATTAGTTTTCAGTGTTTGTGGTTACGCCTCCCAAGAAGTATCTGTTAGTTTCTGTATTATGTTGTTTTTGGTAACAATTTTCTGTTTTATGTTATAGTAGTGTTTCTTGTATGTAAGATCCAGGGTTAAGCCCAAATATTTTGGTGTAGGACAATGTTCCAAGAGTGTGTCTTCCCACATAATCTGGATTTTTCTTGGCAGCTTATTTTTTCGATGAAAGGCGCAGGTTATATTTTGATTGAATTTGGGCTTCAGATAATTTTTGTTAAATAGTTTGGAAGTCGTTGCTCTGGACTGCAATGACACAATCATCCGCTTGTATAAATCTCTGCTTGCCTAAGGGTTGATCGTTCCTATATATGTTAAATAGAGATAACGACAAAAGTATTTCTTATAACAGTCCATTCTTTTCTGTTCTCTAACAGAAGTGCGATTTTCGGAACCATCTGTTATTCAGTATTTAAGCTAGTTTAAGCATTTGCGGGGTACTGTTTTTACCATGTCTAAATCCAGCTTGTTGTGTGGTGACAAGAGCTCCAATAGCAGCTGTCAGGCTGTTAGATCTTGAGATCATCTCTGCCTTTCCCAGGTTTCAAGAAGGCCCCACTTTGGTCTTCCTTCAGATTTTTGGCAGTTTATTACATTTAGAGCAATTATTCATTAGTGCTGCTAGCAATTTCCTTGTTATTGTGCCGAATTTCTTTATCATCCATACGAACTGCTTTGCCATTTTTACAGAAGTTGAATGCTTTGTTGATCGCCACCAAGGTAGGTTGATCTTGGCAGCTCCTCAGTCTACCTTTCTGGCTGCTGTTAGATTTTTTCCTTCTAAAACTTTGCTGAGTTCACGATTATCCCACTTTTCTTGATCTGGTCAGCTTTACGTTGGCATATCTACTGACCATTTGGTAGGTTCACAGGCCAAACACGTCAATAGTGACCTGGTCTTTAAACTATTTCTCCCCATGTTTAGGTCGTCCATTAATATTATTTATCGTGCTCTTTTGGTTTCCGTGGTCTGAGAGATTATTTGTTGTCCTTTGGCGATTGTCTCAAGCCTGAAGAGATTGTTTTCGTAAGATATTTCTATTCGTCTGGGACAAGCCTTATATGGTGGACTTGCTCATCTAGCTGCTTTGGAAAGTCAGTTTGCTGTTTTTAAAATTATATCTTCGGTGATATTTTATTTTCTGAGGTCATACGGCTGGGTGTATTTGGCATATTATAAGTCGATGCTGTGTTTCTGAGATGGGTTTATGATTTGTTACTTTGATGGACTATGTTATTACTCACAAAGAGAAAGTCTCGATTATATGCACGTTACTAGCTTACTATCACGACCTCAGAATGAGGGTAGGCAATATTTTTCAGTTGGAGGCCGTATGGTGAAAAATGTATGGTGGACCACGGTCAAAAGTGAAACAATTGATAATAGTGATAGTATTTATTTAAAATAAATATTGTTTTTATACTTATATTTTCCAAATATTTTATAACAAAATTGCCGATATCCAATACAGCCAAAAGCAAAAATTATGAAATATGACTTCCGTAAATGTAAAGGAAAAGTAAAAGTACTAAAAGTGGCAGAAATGAGGTTCAGAATGCTTACTGGAACATTCATCTTAAATATTTTTTTTAACCGTTTTTCTATCCGAATTGTCGAATAAAGGCCTCTCCCATTTCTCGCCATTCATCCCTGTTGTGTGCTAGGCGTTTCCACATTGGTCCTGCGACTCTTTTGATATCGCCGCTCCAGCGCATTTGAGGTCTTCCTCTTGGTCTCTTCACATCGTATGGTCGCCAGTTTCCGACTTCTTTGTTCCATCTACCATCTTCGAGACGTTCGTTGTGTCCAGCCCATTTCCATTTTAATTTAGCTGCTTGTTTCGCGGCGTCCTTTATTTTTGTTTTGTTCCGGATTGCTTCGTTCGTTTGCCGATCTATTAGTGAGATACCAAGCATCTGTCGTTTCATGGCTCGCTGAGTTTTTCGAATCTTGTCCATGTTCTTTTTTGTGAATGTCCAGGTTTGAGCTCCGTAAGTGAGAAGGGGAAGGATACAAGAATCGAATGATTTGGTTCGAAGGTTTTGGGCTTTTTGTCTTTCAGTATGTATGAGAGTTTTCCAAATGCGGCCCATCCCATTCTTACTCGTCTGCTTATTTCGGTAGTTTGGTTTTCTTTGTTTACCTTGATATTCTGACCCAGATATATGTATTCTTCTACATGTTCCACTTTTGTTCCTTGGATGGTTATCGTCGGTTGATCATCTTTATTCGACATTAGCTTAGTTTTACTCAGATTCATTTTCAGTCCTTTTTTATGGATTCCGTATGAAGCTCATCGATCATCGTCTTCAGTTCTTTCCAGCTGTCGGCTATTAGTACTACGTCATCTGCATATCTTAGATGGTTTAAATACTTTCCGTTTATCGATAGTCTCTTCGTTTCCCAATTTAGTGATTTAAAGATGTCTTCAAGTGCGACAGTAAATAGTTTTGGAGATATGGTGTCTCCCTGTCTTACTCCTAGGTTGATTTTTATTGGCCGCGTTTTCATTCCGTTATCCATCGTGACTACCATTTCAGCGTGTTGATATATATTATGTATTAATATCCTATATCTAGAATTTATTCTGCTGTTGACCAGTGCTTCCTCAATAGCCCATAATTCTATGCTGTCAAAAGCTTTCTCGTAGTCTATAACTGCTAAACAGATTGGTAAATTGTATTCGTTAACTTTTTCTATTAGGACCTTTAGTGTGTGAAGATGGTCACATGTACTGAACCCTTTTCTAAATCCGGCTTGCTCTACTGGTTGATATACATCGAACTTTGTTGTCAATCTATTTGTAATTATTTTTGTGAATGTTTTATAAAGTTGTGATAGTAGTGATATTGGACGATAATTTTTCAGGTCTGTATTGTCCCCTTTTTTGTGTATTAATATTGTGTTAGCAGTATTCCATTCCTTTGGTATGTTTCCTTCAAATAGGCATTTATTAAAAAGTATTTTTAGGTACCTGATGACTTCTTCTCCGCCTTCTTTCAACATTTCTGCCAGAATTCCATCACTACCCGGTGCTTTATTTCTTTTCATTTCTTTAGTTGCATTTTCTATTTCTACTTCGCTTATTTCGGGCATTACTTCAGAATTTACGTTTGTTATTTGTCTTTTCAGATTTTGCTTTGAAGTGTCGGGGGGATCGTTTCTTGAGCGGTATAACTCAGTATAGAAGTTTTCAACTATGTTTGATATCTGAGCTTTGCTTGTTTCTAGTTGGCCTTGTTGATTTTTCATAGTTATAATATTTTTCTTTCCTAATTTCGGTTTGGTATATTTCAGACTTCGATTTTTCTCTATCACTCTTTCTACATGTTCTTGTTGATGTTTTTTAATATCGTTTTTTATCTGTTTTCGTATGGCTCGATTAAGTTCTTTGTATTCTGTGGTATTTCTTTTGTTTAGTGACAGGAGCTCTTTTCGTTGTTTCAGCATATTCTTCAATTCTGCACTTATTTTGGATTTTTTGTTGTTATGGCGGGTTCCTACTTCTGAGCTAGCATTCAATAGTTCTTTTGTTATAACTGAGTTAATTTTATTAACGCTGAGTTGTTCTAGATTCAGTGCTTGGGCGGTTTTTAATTTACTAGCATATTTTTCTTTATTGACTTTTAGCTTTTCTGTGTATAATATTTTATTTTAACCTTAATTTTCAGTTGTAACTTTGGACCAAGATAACATTGGTTTGTTAATGCGAAAGCCGAAGAAACAATTATGGCTTGTGAATTTTCAACATCCCAACTGTGGAGCTTGCCAGAGTTTAGAATCTTCCTGGAGGCAGCTTGCTAAGCAGGTAAATATTAAAATATTAAAAAATACGATCATAGACTGCATATATTAACACATAAGTTCTAAAAACTGTCATATTCTACGTTTGATTTGAAAGCGGTGTTTTGATTTTTTTATTGACTTACAGGACCTACCGAGTGATTGCCGGTATAAACAATCCCCCACTAACTGACCAACGGCGTCAGGCGGATGAGTTAGTAAGTGGTAGGGCACTTTTTTGTCTGGGGTTGAGCAATTGGCTCCAAAGGCGGATGAACCTATTAGTGGTCAACGGCATAAGGATGTAGAAGGCAACGGGAAACCACTACATTAAAGATTAGTCATGTGTAACACTGTGCGATATGACACTTTTGTGCTGATATTTTACGGTGCGTCATGTGTATTGACACCGCAACAATAAAGTGTCATGACACAGTAACAGTGTCGTAACGCCCCGAGTGTTTTCGGCACGAGCAATACAATTCACCGCAATAGTAAAAGATACAACAAAAAGAGACAACACAAAAGATGTGCCTTAAAGTTTTCGAATCTCACCCAAACGACAGTGTCTTTCAACTGCATTGACTATTTTGTATTTTACCTGGTTGCCACGTTTTATATATTTTTACAGTGTCGACAGATTTTAAATCTTAAAAAATAAATCTGAATATATTTCGGTTTATGCAGATCAAATAACCAATAAAGAGAAAAATGTATTGTAAAAAAAACAACTAAATAAAATTTCAAATCTAGGTCCCAAACAACAAAACAAAAAATTTGAAATTAAAATTATTATTGTTTAAATTATATTTAAATTTGTTATAGTTTAAATAATTATAGTTAATTTAAAAAAGAGTGGAGAGATATTACACGCTAAAAATGAATAAAGATTATAAATTACATAAAACATCTAAATCTAGGTTAACGCAACAAAACAAAAATACACCTACTTATTCGTTATTGTTTAAGTTATAACTTAAAAAAAATTACTTAAGATATTTTATCCGTCTTTAATCTCTCTCGCTTTTCGTTGACTATCTGTCCGGCTTTAGAAAATATCCTTTCACACGGGACATATGTAGCCATAATACAAAGCCTAGTCTTCATAATTTGGTATAATTTTGGGTAAATGTGCTTTCTTTGGTGCCATCACAATAGAGGATCCTGAGATATACCGAAGAAGCTATCTTTTCTCGGTAAAATGATCTCTTCTAAATATTTGTCTATCTCAACAATGGCTGACGCTGTTGGGTTGCTTGGTTGTTGTTGCTGTTGAACTTCCTTCTCAAAATCTTTCCATAAATTTTGAAGTAGATCTTCTTTATACGGTATATTTTGAATTGGTTGTTCAATATTTTCCTCTTCGTTTTATTTTTGTGTGGGTAATTTTGTGTTGGCTACCCTGCTGTACAAATCCTCTACTGCTTTGAGATATTGTCTTTCGTCTATGAAACCAAATTTTTTAAATCTGGTGTCCAAGATTGTTGCTTGAGCTATTAAACTATGTTTCCCTATATCTGAAAATCTTTTTATTAGTTCAAATTGCAGCTTTTTTACTATATTTTGAACCTGAGGCATCATTGTATTTATGTCAAATGAATTCATGTGTTTTGTAATTTGTTTGTAATACAATATTATTGACGAAGCACTAATTTTTTGCTCGGAACTTATGGGAGTTGTAACTAAATTAAAAATTTCAAGAACTTTAATGGACTCTTCAGCAATAGTCCAGTCTTCGTTTTGTAGAGGCGCAACAGATTCTGTAGCTGAACTATTTAAAAATGCCAATGTTAATATGATTGCATTTTTCATCTGTAAAATTCTCTTAATAATATCAAATGTGGAATTCCATCGCGTAACTACATCATTTTTTAACTTTAGTGATGGTATATCCGTTCGCTCTGCTGTCGCTTTCAATTGAGCTAATGCATGGCTAATGGCTACTTCGTCGGAAATAGCTTACAATATTTTTTATTTTTTCTACTACTTCTCTAATTTCCTTTAACCCTGATTGGGTAACGAGGTTTAGGGAATAAGCAAAGCAACCCCAAGATTGCCAAACACCAATGCGCACATCAGCTTTCATATTTGCTGCATTATCGGTAACAACGGCAGCAATTTTGTTGTCTAGTTTCCACTGAGTTATCAGACGCTGAATTTTGTTTTGAATGTTTTTAGCAATATGTCGCCCCACATTGGTAGTATGCAGCAGTATGTCGATCCTAACAGATCTGAGGATAAAAATGTTTTTTTATCCTCTTCTACTACGTAATGCGCGGTAACACTATAAAAACTCTCATTTGAACGTGACGTCTAACCGTCAGTCGTAAGACACACTGCCTAAGCTATTTCCATCCGTGTTTTAACAAGATCAACTGTTTGATTGTACAAAGCTGGAATCATTGAGTTTGAGATAGTTTTTCTGGTAGAAGCCTTATAATTTGGATTTAATAAAAATAATAGTCGCTTAAACTCCTTATCATCGACAAAACTAAATGGATGGTATTCCTTTGTAATCATAACCATTAATTGTTGGTCTATTTCTATTTGTTTGCTGATAGCCAGAGAAAAAACCAGTTATAGTTTGAGGTTTTTTTAATATACTAGACGAGGTAGAAGTTGATGAATGAGGTCGCACTATCGATGATGTAGATTCAACAAGTTCTAATGTTGTAGGTTGTTTTGAAGTGAAAGGTTGGGCATCATTTGACACCTCATGTTCGATTCTTTGCCTTTTGATTTGCTGCATTGGGTGTTTCTGATTAATGTGTCTGATTAAAGAAGAAGTTGATTTATTTTTGACAGATAATATTTTCCAACAAAACAAACATTTGACTTTATTTTCATTCTGTTCAGAAAAATGCATTCAAATTTCACTTTTTTTATTGCTGTCAAAAAAATGACAACATCGCAGTATATCTAACTAGTTCATCAATCAAACATCAACAAACACATTTTGAGTTTTCAACCTGTCTGATCTATTATCGCTTTGTGTCCTTTGTTCCCAAAAAGGTTTTATTTGTGAAAAGATCAAGTCTCGGTCAGTCTCGCACAGCTATTATGTAATTGCAAAACAGATGTTATAGCTTAGGGAAGGTTTCAAACTTTCAGGTAGTGTCAATGGCTTACTGTGTTATATGACACAATTGTGTTGATAAACTGAGTTGATACAATAAATTGCGCCAGTGTTGCTGTATCAACACCCAAAAATTTAGTGTGTTACCCATCGTTATTAAAGATCGTCAGATTTTCCTAGAACAATAACAATGCAAATTACGGTCAATCACATGGCCCCTAGTCCGCGGCGGACCTTTAATTGTCGAGGGGTGCTAAGAATCTCCACGAGGAGGACATCCGAATGTGGCAACTAACTATATAGAGAACAAATTCTTCCTAAATTTCGGGATATGGAATGTGAAAAGTTTGTTCGAACAAAAAAAGACATACAACACGATTCAGGAAATGAATAGACTGAACCTAGAAATATTAGGCATAAGCGAAATGCGCTGGCCTGGTTCAGTTAAAACATTGGTCATGGAAAAAACGATATACTACTTCGGATATGACAACCGAGATCATATATATGGAGTTGGAATAATTATCTCGAGGAGAATTCAAGCAGTCCTTGTAAATTTTGTTCCCTTGTCTGATAAATGCTATTACAAACTCAAAACTCTTGCCCAAAAATGTCGAGACCAACAAAAATATCTTTTCGTTGCGTTTATAGACTATGAGAAAGCTTTCGACAAAGTTAAACATAACATTCTCATGGAATGTCTAAAGAGAAAAGGACTCGTCAAAAATGACATTAACATAATTAGAAATCTCTATTGGAACCAATAGCGTGTGGTAATATTAGATGGAAATAGCGCGGATGCGCAACCAATAAGTAGAGGAGACAGGGCTGTGTATTTTCACCATTACTATTTAATATATATTCCGAAGAGTTATTTACGCAAACACTTGAAAACTGTACAGAAGGGATCAAAATAAATGATGAAAATATAAATAACATACGTTATGCTGACGATACAGTCATTATCGCTGAAAGTAAGACAGGCTTGCAGACGTTACTAAACACAATTTGTGATACTGGGGAACAGTTTGGTTTAACAATATACATAAAGGAAACAAAAACCATGGTTATCACAGTCATTACAAGGATCCAGATAAAAAATAAAGATATTGAGTAAGTGGACAAAATGAAATACTTAGGAGTCTGGATTACGGAAGATCTGAATCCGAAATCAGAAATTCGCTCAAGAATAGAGCAATCAAGAGCAGCCTCTTTGAAGATGAGGAAATTTCTGAGTAACCAAAAACTCAATTTGCAAATCCGATATCGGATGGTAAAATGTTATATCCACTCTATTCTTCTTTATGGTGTCGAAGCCTGGACTGTTAATGTTGACTTAATGAGAAAACTGGAAGCTTTGGAGATGTGGCTTTTTAGGAGAATTTTTAAAGATACCACGGACCGAACTTATTACGAACGAAATGGTGTTGCACATAATGGGAAGAGACAGAGAACTTTTGACCACCATTAAAAGGCGAAAGAAATCATTTTTTGGCGCATACTTAGAAATGATAAGTACGAGTTGTTGCAGCTGATTATGAAGGGTAAAATCGAAGGAAAAAGGGATCCTGGCAGGCGACAAATATCCTGACTAAAAAATATTCGCGACTGGAACGGGTTAAACGAAAAGACTCTCTTAAGAAAAGCAGATGATAGAGATGAATTTGCAATGGGTATCGCCAACCTTCATTAGTGGAGATAGCACTAGAAGAAGAAGAACAGTACCTACATTTAAGTTAATAACCTAAAAAAAATACATAATTTGTACAAATTTGCATTTATTTACTATGTACTAACCTACTTTTAATGCAGTGTTATAGTTATTGGACGTGTTGTATGCCTCTAATATTTTATTTGTAGATGACTGTACCAGCAATAAAAATAGCCCAGTTGGATTGTTCGATTAATCATGATATTTGTAATCAAATGGATATTAGAGGATATCCCACAATTAGAGCCTATCCATTGGATTCTTCAGGATTGGATAATTATTTGTAAGTATATAGGACTCTTTTTTATTCTTTACTATAGTTTTCTATATATGTTTATATTCCTATATGTATACTAGCTGACCCGGCGAACTTCGTACCGCCTTAGAATTAAGTATAATGTGTCAAAGTTCAATGACTAAAAATGAACAGACATCCAAAAAAAAACTTAAAATCATGCTTTAATGTTTTCCGATAATCAATATTTTTGATTTTTTTTATGTGCGTAAATATGCTACGATGATGCGAAGCATGGTTGTCTATACGCGAAACATGGAAAGTCTGATTTCGCCAACTTCCAACGATTGACCTTGCCATTTCTTTATCATCATTGCAAAAGCCAAACGTACAAGGAATTATAGTTGCTTAAAATAAGTGGTAAGTCTTTTGGAATCATCGGTATACGCAGGGTCAAGACATTACGTCCTTTATATTTTCCCTTGATGATCGTTGCGTCAATGATAATATTCATTAACTTTTTAACAGTCAGTTTTGTTCCATTGCACAGTCAAGGTTGATTAATGTTAGGCAGCATAAATACAACTGATCTCATTTTTAATTGTAAATAGTCAGGTGTGAGTCCAGGCAATTTCAATGAATTCAAAAACTCTGTGGTATAGTTGACATTGCGTTGTGTTTGCTGTTGTTGTGTTCGGTTTGCATGAACTCATTCCATTCTGAGCGTATCCACTTCATTTTCTATCACTCTACATCGCAATTCTGACATGCCAATACGACTGTTTCTGTCTCGTTGTTCATCAGTGCGGTTAGCACGTGATGTACCTCGTCGTATATTTGCTTGACTTCTACGACCCAAGTCAGATAGTCTTCTCCTTGGCATTGTAAATTTAAAAAGTTCCCGCTTACTAACTACTAAACTATTTCACTAATCGGATTACAAAAAATGGTAAATGGAATTACTTTCGTGAAGTTATATACCTAAAGGAAATTTCATTTCATTAAAAACATTTCTTTAGGCACTGTTAAATATTAATTTTCTTAGAAAGATATATCAAACTACATAAAAAGATTGTATTGATATGACACTAAAATATAAATAAAATAAAATTGTAAATAATAGGCCAAATAATTGAATGACCATTTTGTCATATATATATATATATATATATATATATATATATATATATATATATATATATATATATATATATATGATAATTTTAATTTTAGGGACTACAGAGGAAGAAGAGATGTGCTGTCGTTAAAATCATGGGCTTTTAGCCTATTGCCTTCTTCAGTGGAATCATTTACTGCTGTAACACTAGAAGCTCAAGTATTAACTAAGAAATATATATTACCTTGGATTATAGATTTCTACGCACCTTGGTGTGGTCATTGTGTTGAATTTGAACCGAATTTTAGAACTGTTGCAGAAGTAAGTAAATATTCGTCACGAATCTAAAGTAGTTTATCGGTAACTGGCTGAGGAAATACTTTAATACAACTTGACTTAATAGATAACTTTAATAGTATGACTATTTATATATTTATATATGATGTATATGATTAACTAGATGACAATATAGAAGTGTTATAAAAACATAGAAAGCTATTGATAACTTTTGATTTTACTGTCTAAAAGTATGCTTTGGACCTCCTTTAATATATCTAGATGACGTTTTAAAAGGGTAAACAAATGAAGTTTAACAACTAATTTAAAATCGATTAAAAAATTGCTGCCAAGACAAGTTATGAAGTGATTTTTAGTATTGTCTTTTTGGTATGCAATGTTGTTTACATTTTTTGTGGACTAGATCTTTTCTATTAATGTAAGATCATTTGTGTGTTGTAACGTGATTTAATAAGTCCGTATATCACAATTCACAATGAATATATCGCCAAATGAATTTCAAAAATATGTTTTTACGAAATTCGTCTTTTTAGTTTTGCATATAGCCGCTTAGAGCGCGCCACCAGTAAAACCTTCCAACACAACACAGTAGATACAGTGAATTTTTTAAATTAACTTTTGTGTTAAAATCTGGTCCAATGGCAACAGTTGTTTTAGAAAATTGATGAACGGTTACTTCTGATTAGTATGTAACCGTTCGTTTAGCAGGAGTTATCGCGAAACTCAAACAAAGCAACATTTAACGGCTAATCACCCTACATTAGGACAATGAAAGTGTTCACACTGCCCAAAAAACAATATACAAAACATCGAATTGTTAAACCATCCACCGTATAGCCCTGTCCTAAGTCTCAACGACTTCTTGACATTTTTCAGGTGTCAACTGAAGACGGGAGTAACTGTTTTGCCAATTGGTTTGAATGTATGCAAAAGTGTATCGATCTTGGTGAGACATATTGTAAAACGCAATAAAGTAATTTAAGTTTATATATTTTTTGTCATTATGGCTATAAAATATGAAAAACTAAACAGATAATCTTCGTAAATATGTATATTAAGATTTACAAAAAGAAATAATTGAAGAATATTTCGAATGGTGATGCTTAGAATAATATTGTAAATTCACTGGATAGTTCAGACCTTAGATTTTTATACATAAAAAGAATTTTAATATGCTCCAGTTAAAAAAATGCTGAAAGATTGACAATAAAAAATCGACTTTACACACCCCTATTTTTTCGAAAGATTCGAAAATTTTCAAAACTTTGTTACGTAGAGAATTCTTTTAAGAATAACTGATTTTGTACATACAAAAGAGCAAAGAAGATTTCAAAAGCGCTTTGAAAAACCAAATTAGTTAATTAGGTAAATCTGACTGTCATATGTCGAAATGAACTATCAAACTTTTCTGAATTATTAATTAATTATCAAGGTTATCTTTATTTAAAAGAAAGCTAAAATATGACAATTAGATGATCCATAAAACTTATATTTATTTATAATTTTTTTTATTTGTCATGAAAGCAAATCTTAGTATATTAACGAAGAATGTTTATTTTACTTAGAAAAATTTAACAAAAACTATTTTGCTTCACTGGCTGATTATTTCCTCTTTACTTATTAAGAAAGTTGGAATTGGATACAAAACAAACACACTGTCCTACATAAACTTCAAATGATCTTGATTGACCCATGGAGACAAAATGGAGAATTTTTGGGGAGGTCAAACATCGAATTGGGCTTCAGGTTATTTTAGATGATAACAAAATGTATTCTTCAAAACTCGGCTAGTTAATTGTCACTTAAAACCATGTGGACTTCTTAAAACCTCCGAAACGCTATTTTCAAACCACGTGGCATGGAATACAGCAACAGGCCGATGATTATCTCACTTTACAAAGATTGCCGAATAGTATTTTGAGACTAAATTCACGTCCTTCTAACTCATAGAATTAAACGAAAATTGTTGCCGGTTTTTTCGGAACTACCACTTAAAAAGATCTTGCCCATTCCGAACTCAATCAGCTTGTCACTACTACACTTTACATTACTAAATTCCCGATGACAAACCACAAATAACGAATAACAATAAAGAATTTTAATAAAATCTGGACAAAACAATGAAACTAACTGACTGCTTTCGCCGCTAGCCCATCGAAGAGTGATCCTTCTCCCAAAATCGGTATCTTGCCCGCATCAGCGGAAAGATTATTGTTTATTTCCAGCGTAAATATTAAATAGGCGGAATAAAGATCAAAAGAAAAACCAATTATAATTATATATGCTTTATATAATTATTGTTTTAATATATGCGGGGTAAAATCAAATGCTAAAACATGACGGACTTGTACGATTGCTTACACAAATAGGACAATTTGCCATCTTCATGCAACTAATTTAATGTAAAAACCACATATTTAGGTAATAAAATATGTTGCCAACTGTCATACAAAGGCAGTTCTTAAAATTTTATGATTGCGATGCCAAAGTCGAAAAATTATATAACTAACCTTGATGTTTGTTTGTAAAACTTATTTTAATGATTTTATTTTTAGCGACTTATTTATTTTAATCTCATTTTTAGCGATTGGAAGGTATAGTTAGGACCGGAAAGCTAGATTGTGAAAAAGAACGCATTTTTTGTGGAAAGACCTTAGGAATTACGGCCTATCCAACAGTAAGACTCTATATATCGCCATCAAAATACTATCCAATTGAAAGTTTAGGTGTTTCCGATATTTTGAAACAAGTGACGGAAATCTTAGAAAAACAGAAAGCGCACGAACACGACCACGACGAACTATAAAAGGTTCTTTGGTAAATCTTATACATTTTTTACATTTTTTGTTCAATGAACTTCTTGGTTTAAAAAATATTTTCAACTTAATGCCTACAACGTTTAAAAAACAAACTAAAACTTTCGTAAAAAAATCGGATATATTTATATAATTTTATGTTTCAAAACGAACCAATTTGTTATTTGGAAAGTAAAAAGGTGCAATGCAACTATTTTTATTGACTCTTCAATGATGAAGATGTTGATTGAAGATGTCATGTCTGTTTGAATGTTTATACTGATGTATATGCTTATTGAAGCCGTGTTTACTATTTGTATGTGTGTGTTTGTCTTCTTACTAGCAACCAGTAATTTAAAGAAAGTTTAATAATTTATTTTTACTCAATACCTGTTTGGATTCCTCCATGGTAAATAATATATTCGAGATATGGTGAAAAATTCAGAGGATTGTTATTATGTCTGAATCTTCTTGCTGATGTACATGCTTGTTGAAGTCGGGATTACTATTTATGTGATTTTGACTTTCTCTCTAGTGCTGCTCGAGGATGTAATTATACTGCCGATGGCTTTTGTTGATAAACTACCTCCCACAATTCCCCTCTTTATCGGGCTATAACAGTCTTCTTCTTCAGCTTTTTTCATTTCAGCGATTGCTGGTCTTTGTCATCTTCGCCACTCATTTCTGTACATCGTGTTCGGTTTTCCTTTACCTCTACTTTCCTCCATTTCTAACAGATCAATCTTTCGTCCCAAATAGTTCTCATTTCTACGTTTAACGTGACCAAACTATTGCAGTCTTTTTCTTTAACGTTTTTTGAGACTTTAGTCACCCTAATCACGTCTTTCCTGATTTTGCCCTTCGAGTCTTACCCACACCCATCGTAAAATTTTCATTTCAGCTGCCTAGATCTTCTTTTTCTGATTCTCCGTTACACTTACTTACTAACGCAGGTTACACCACACTCTTGTATATTTTTCCTCTTAGTTCTCCCGTGATTTTTCAATAACAAAATACCTCGCTCATTTGCTTGCAGTTAAACGAATCAGCATATATCCTGTAGACAATTTCTCGATATAGTGTCCCATTTTCCATTACGTAGTAGCCAAGATATTTAAATTCTCCTATTCGTCCTAGTTTTTTCCCAAGCATTTTCATGTCTCTAACTATTCCTGTTCCTCCCAACTTTACTACATATACTCCGTTTTCGACCTGCCAACCTTAAGTCTTCCCTCTTCAATAGCCCTTCTCCAACCCTTCATCTTATCGTTCAAGATTTTTTTGCTCTGCTCCACTAACATTATATCATCTGCAAAGAGCATTGACCAGGGGGTCCCTTCACTTACCTTCTCTATCAGTACATCCATAACAAAATTAAACAAGTAGGAACTCATTGAAGTGTCTTAATGCAAACTAGCCCTCACTGGAAAACTTTCAGTCAATCCGAAACAAGTCCTTATTTGGAGTACGCTTTTTCATTGTAAATTTAAAACTTTGATCCATCTTTTCTATGTCAAGTTTTTGTTTTGTCTGTCAAGCTTTCTTGCTGGCACTGTAAAAAAATGTTAGAAACGAGTTTTTTCTCAATTTTTGTGGTATTTTGTTATTAACTTCTCGAGTTCATGTTACAAACATTAAAATCGTGTGAAGTTGCGATTATGTTTTATAATAGATTATGATAAAAATGTGATTTGATAAGAGGTTTTTCAGATAATTAGATATGCTGAGTATATTCATATATTCACTTTACAAATTTATAATTCATATTGGCAGTAAAAGTTTCAACATAGTACCGAATAGTCATAATATTGTTAGAATACTATATTACATTTCCCTTTATGGGCTTCAGTGTCAATGTGTATAAATGAGGGTTCAAAATTTCAAATAACAAATTTGGTTAAGGCTGGTAATGCAAATCCATTAGTACATTTTCTTAGTATTAAGATAAGTTTATCATTTAATGTAAACATTGACCAAGTATAGCATTAACGGTTATGTTCCTTCCAGCTCCGTTACCAGTGCCATATTTTAGTATTAACCTCCTTAAACACAGCATCTAGTATAGCATATATATATATATATATATATATATATATATATATATATATATATATATATATATATATATATATATACATATATTGAATTTATTGTGATGGATTTTATTTGTTATACAAGAACATAACATCGCATCTGATGTAAATTGAATAAGGCAGCAAAAATTATTGGCTTTGTTGCTTTTATTTTTGAAATAAAACGAAAATCAACAGAAATCAAAAATGCGAGTTGTGAGTATGTACTACTTTCTTTATACAAGTTGCACACTATCTCTTTCTTCTATTCTGTACACTTTAACAGATGTGTAGTAGTTATGAATGTTGTAATTATGATTGGTTATTACTCGTATAGTATGAATTGTTTGTCCCTCCGGCTGTGTAAGATATTTCAAGCTGTGGTCTTGAAAGTGTCCTTTCATCACAACATCCCAAATGTGTAAATTATTTTTCTAAGGCTCAAATGCATATCTGAGTATTTGGAGTAAGCGTTTGTACTAGCTTGATCTAAATTTTCTTGATATGAATGAACATAGTACCAAAACATCATTTTGAAAAAATCACCGAGGAAAAATTCAATGTGGAATCACTGTGGATTTACTGTGAAATGGCTCTATCAGATACATTTACAAATTGATGCTGTCTCAGAACACTAAGCAAACAACCATACAACTAAACAAACTAACATGTAAGATATAAATGAGAGCTGGAGACAAATTTAAAACAATATTGAGGAGGTAGCAATCTGTTTCATCAATGTTGTTTACATTCTGATGAATCTGTTCACAAAAAGAACGGTAAATGACTCTTAACGGCACTTTCTAAAGGAAAGGAAAACAATAATCAACAACAACGTGCCTAACTTAAAAAATAGAAATCAATCAACATGGTTGAGAGCCATATATTCGCTGAATAACAAGAAATCACCGAGACAAACCGAAATAACTAATGAGCTCCTGAAATATGATTGAGAACGCACAACTCTAGAGATGACAAAACTTGTCCAAAAAATTTTAGAATACAAGATACCAGACGCATGGAGAAATAGCAAAATGATACCTATATTCAAAAAAGGAGACAAATATGGCGTCAACAGCTACAGGGGTATACATCTACTGAACACCTCAAGCTTACTGCAAAAGTCTTAACAAATAGTATCAATAAATCGTTAACACTATCCGACGAACAAGGAAATTCAGACCCGAAAGATCGTGCATAAACGCCGGCGCCGTGGCTGCATTGAGACAAGTCACAGAAAATGCTATTAAATGTTATAAACCGGCATATTTATGCTTGGTAGACTTAACGAACGGCTTTCAATCGAATCTATAATCGAACGGCTTATATCTATTATATATAAAAGCATCGAAAACATCTACTCCCAAAATCGGATGCAGCAAAGATAAATACCAGTACAAAGCTGATCTAGGCAAAATGATTATTTAAGCCCACTGTTATTTAAATAATGATTGACCAAATAATACAATCAGTTCGTCAATTTCATGGCTACAGAAGGGGAAACAGAGATCCAAATAATATGCTATGAAGACGACTCTGCACTAATCGCTGAGACCGAACTAGTTATGGAGATATTGAAGAAAAAGTTGGACAAGTCTTAAGAGCATATAAAGCAACGGATCTCTTAATGGCACAATCTGGAAGAACAAGTACCTAAATCAAAACATAAAAGCAAGGATCGGTAAATCAGCAATTAGATCTATGACATACACGGCGGAGATGAGATCAGACAGGTCCAAAACGAAAAGACTGCTAGAAATGACAGACATGAGAATACTCCGAAGAATATCAGCGAAAAGACTACTAAATATAAAGAGAAGCAAGAACATAAGATGGGTATGTAATGTAGAAGGCAAAATGGAAACAGCAATGGAACCAATACAGTAGCAAAATGGCAGAAGATATGAGTACTAATAGCACGAGACAAATCACCAAATGGTCGAAAAAGTGTTAAAAGATTAACGAAAAGATGGTATGATAATTTAAGCAATACAGGAGGCTAATATTGAAGAAGAAACATGCCATAGAAGCCTATATATCTATAAGAAGGATGAAGAAGAAGTGACAAAAATACAAATAGCATAAGATAACTGAACTGTAGCGAATACGAGTATTGTAAACGTTACAAACAGACTAGAAAGCCGCTGACAGTAGGCTGTCAAATCAGATGAATCGGCAATTAACATACCCTGTATATGGCGAAAAGGTTTGGTGATTATCTGAATACACCAATGCAGGGAATAATTCATTCGAATTTATTATTAGGGCAGTGCCCTAAGTGTTAAGGAGCTATTTTCTATATTCAAAATTTTTATAGCTTCTAGATAAATAAGTCTTTATACAAATTTAATCCCAGACAAAATTTAACAAAATGCTTAAATGGGTAGATAAAATTGCAATTTAGGATTACTGTGTATTGTATTAATTGCCACTAATAATGTATGGCGTTTTTATTTAACTGTACGGAAATCTTCTTCTAATCTCACACACTAAACTATTTGTTCTTCGATTGGGAACACTGCTACCAAATCAATAAGCACCATAATGTAACATGCAACTAACAATCTTTATTGTGACTGTTTAAAACAAGCAATTCACTACATTTATGTGTAAAATGCGATAGTGTATTTAAAAGTAATTTTAAGTGTGTTGTCTGAAAGGCGGTCGAAGAGTGAATGAATGGATCGATGTATCATTATTTATAACTATTAGGTAACTTTTTACATAGAGGGTCTGCTTTTTGATTATAACGCGACGTCTAGACATCATAACTGTCCATAGGCATTTTCAGCGAAATGACATTTATTGTCTATTGTTCATTGTTCAAAAAAATAAGTCTACTGTTTGATAGCACACGGTTATTAGGAAACTAAATTAGCAACAAAGTATGTTGATATTTCAACAGTAACCTTTCATTGTTTGCGTTCGGATAAATACTTATATATTTCCAGTTCAATATTTAATGTATATACTTTCTATTTATTATTAAAAGTGAACAAAATTCAAGCTTATAACGAATTCAAGGAGATAAGGTGTTACTTATTCAACTTACATTAGATGGATTGATTTATATTTTAGTTAATTGCTGTTTTAACATAACTTCTTGTAACTAATTAAATGTTTCCCAAATGATTGAATATGCAAAAATATCACATCTTTCCTAAACACTTTTATATGTATAATTAAATCTTATTCGAATATTAAGGTAAAATATTTGTGAAGGGATGAACTAAGAGCGTTTATTATAGTGACTTTTCACTTATAATTCTAATATATGTATAATCATTAGATCTAATCTAAGTCCAGTATGTAATCATTATTCATGGATTTGTAATTCTATTTTTACTGTATTTTTACATTTCCACAATATTTATTAACTCTCCACGTCTCAAACTTTTGACGTCAACAGAACTTTCTTAAGTAAATGTTTTGCCAGGTGATAATGTCAAGCCATTTTGAAAGATAATCCATTGCGATCATTACGTACTTGTTTCCTCTCTCTGTCATCGAAAGTGGACCGAGAATATCCACTGCAAATCGTTCAAAAACCTCTCCGCAAAGATATTGTGTCATTTTACCATAACACTTCTTTTTCTAGGCCTTGTCTACCGTTATATTAATCGCATTTCTTACACCAATCTTCTACTTCTCGGTGTCAATTGATCCAGTAAAATCTGTCTCGAACTCTGGCCAGTGTTCTTTTGACTCCAAAATGTCACCCAGAAAGGCTGCTATGAAGTTCTTGCAACACACTTTTAATGTGTTATTTTGGTAACTGTATTTACTCAATCACAACTTTTCCACTTCCGATGTAGTCAGTCATTATTTTTCTTTTGACTCTTTTTAAGGTTTCCTGGGAGGTTTGATGATTATCAGTAATGACCAACTTCAGAACTCCAGAATATCTTTTTTGTTTCTGTAATCAGTTGTGGGAAATTGATTTCTTAGCGACCTATATATACTATTATTTCTAGTGATGGTAATGGTAAGACTATGCGACGGGCTTCTGGATGTCGATCTAGGCAATGTTCTGAGTTCATTCTTTGGTTCTTCTTTTCTTGCCTGGGATCGGCTTCTGCAATTATTTTACAAATGTCCTATTCTTTCGCAATTAAAACATCTTTTCATTTTGAGTTTTTTGTTGAAGATTTTGCAATATGCTTAAAATTTGCGCTAAATTAGGTTATTGGTTGTCTGCGGTTCTTTATTTTTTTGAAATCTTGTTTCTTTTAATTTTGGACGAGATCTACAAATACTTTTCGCCGTTTCATACTCCTGGGCTGAGATTAGTACTCCATTTATTATTTTGTGATGTTGAGGAGAGCTTGTTGAATTTCGCGTTTCTTCAATCCCACTTCTGACACCAATGTTACACTTCTTTAAATTGCTTTATTGAAACACCAACAATATTACAATATTTGTTTACAAATTTTACACAATGACAACCATCAACTTCAAAAACTCAACTACTGTTATTTAAACTGTCAACTTCCTGTGTTTATATACATTTTCTGACATTTCAAACATTGCTAGACATTTCAGGAATCTTCGATGACACCAACATTCTAGATATTTTTAATACTTCTTCTTTTTCGTCAAGGGATCTCAAGGAACTGTTGCAACAGTACTAAAGCAAGAAGAACATAAATAAATCGTTATCTAATTAATTTAGTTACATGTGTCTGGAAAACTGAATGTGATTACATATTGTTGTACCTCTCTCTAGATTATTGGCAATTTAATACTGGCGTACGTTTTAAAATTTTGTTTAAGTAGTTAATTTTGTATAAAATACTCATACATATGGCTAACTTAGTTATCCCTTTTCCAGCAGAATCTCATTAGATCTGATTTTAAATTTTAATAGTACCTACTTGTCTATTTATAGTGTAAGACTTAAAAATTGATTTACTCTGTGTTCTATATACTTTATTTTTTACATTTTATCTAAAGCTTTATACCAAATTAATATATTTTCTAAATAAAACTTTACTGTTGTATAGTGGGTAAATTATTCACCATAATTTTAATTATCCCTAAAATAAAACTTCACAGTACAATGTACTATACTACATAATCTCTAGGCTACAGTATCAGTAGTATAACTGGCGGGGTACAGGCCACTTTAGTAACCATGCCATCGAACTCTCCGTTGTGAATTGTCTTGATGTTCTTGGATGACCTTGGCTCGGGAAAGAAGTGAAATAAATATACTTCAATGACGAGATGGTAGCTAAAGAAGTAGTGTTCAATGACCACAGGATTGTAAGAATTGCCCGCTTATGGCTTAATTTCTTCTTCCCTAGAATGGTAAGAAGGGCCACCCTGTATGTTGAGTGCAGAACTCATCGCTTATAGCTAGATCTCTTCTTCTTTTTGGTCAGTTATATAGCTAGGCTAGGTCAGGGTCGTCAAATCGTATAAAACAAAGCTCAAAAATTTTTTGAGACAAAAATTTTAAGAAAACGAAGTTTTCCACTAACCAAAAAATTTGAATAACCCATATTGAAAAAATAGTCACCCTATATAATTACCCGAAAAGAAGAAGAGATCTATCGATAAGCGATGAGTTCTGTACTCAACATGCATGTTGAGGGTAAACCCCTTTTACCATCCGAGGGAAAGAAGAAAAGACTAAGCGATAAGCGGACAGTTCTTACAATCCCCTGATCTCTGGTCATTGATCACTACTTCTTTAGCTACCATTGCTGTCGATTGAAGTCCTCCTCCTCCTCCTAAGTGCCTTCTCTATTGAGGTTGGCGATCAATATGGCAAATTTTTCTGTGTTCTGGGCTTGATGGATTAAGTCATTTCCTGTTGTGTGAGTCCAATCGCTGATGTTTCGGAGCCAGGATTTCTTCTTTCTTCCTATACCCCTTTTACCCTCGATTTTGCCTTCTAATATTACTTGGAGCTGCTCAAATTCCTTATGGTGCATTATGTGTCCTAGATATGACGTCTTTCTAATTTTGATTGTATTAACCAGATGAGGTCATGTGTTTATTATTTCCACTACCTCTTCATTTGTAGTTTTGCTGGTCCAGCTTATTCTCCGCATTCGGCGGTACATCCACATTTCGAATGAATTCAGTTTGTTGACGTCATACTGTTTTAATGTCCACTTCTCACAGCCATATAGTAGTAGAGACCACACATAACACTTTAGTGTTCTTAACCTTATTGTGATTGATAGCTTGGGGTTACAGAGCATTTTACGCATGTTCATGAAGCCAGATTGAAGATTGAAGTCCAGCTCTATCAAAAAGAAAAGAGATATACCATAACCTTCTTGTCATTGAAGACTAATTGTTGTACTTCTTTACCGAGCCAAGATCCTTAGGTCAAATAGTCCTTACCAGAAAATCCGAATGGTAGACCTGTTTACATCCGGAGCACTGTACCACAAACACAATTGGGACATCTTAATCTTTTCCTTGCAAAAATAGTTCTAGAAAATCTATGAAGATTAACAGCAAAACGATCTACATTCAAAAATATAATTTGAAATCACAAATGCCTAGTCGTATAAGAGAAGCTACTGAACTAACATAAACACATAGGACGAAGAAGAATGAACATCATTCAATCCTAGCGGAATTGACTCCAAAAACTGTGCAATTTAAGAATTAAAAAAATAAAAGAAGAATATTAACAACATTTCACAAACAGCATGAAAACAGGAGCTTGGAGAAAAGTATAGAATTTGTCTAGAAATAAAAAAAACCTTTAACGAATTTGTACTTTGTATAGACAAATTCAGTGTTGGGGGCTCAGTGAAGAGAGGATGGTGCTTCATTGCAAGGTATCTCCCCCAACAGAAGTTATAGACAGTCACTGCTTTAAGAAGCGAAAAAACACGAAAATGAGAGAGTCCAACGATAAAGTTATTTATAAAACATATGATGCCATAAGCTTTATTGTTTGTATAATTTGTCGTATTGTGATCTATCCGTTTCCCAACCTTTGTTCACAGCATATATCTCTATATGCTATACCTTTGTCAACTGCTCCGCCAATCTTATTCGTCTCCTTGTTTACATTTACACCACCCTTTGACCTCTTGGCTTACCACGACTATTAACATATTACATTATCTGCATTTAGTTTATTACCTTCTATTATAATCTTATGAGTATACAAGATTTACAGGCACTCTTAGATAATGCAGTAAATGCTAGTGAGGAAGGCGGTCTAACGCTTAATGCTAAAAAAACAAAATTTATGACAATTTCCAAAACACAACAAGACATTTTAAACATAAGAGTGGTTCCAATAGGAAAAGTAAAAAAATACAGATATCTTGGTACAATTATTAATGAAAATAACGAATATACAGAAGAAATAAAAATGAGAATTGGACAAGCTAGAGCAACATTTAATAAGATGAGAAAAGTATTATGCAGTAGAGACCTTAGTTTGCAACTCAAAATAAGAATATTACGTTCATATGTGTCTCGCATCTCCTGGCTCAACAATCTGAGAAAGTGGTATAATTGCAGTTCCAACGACTTGTTCAGAGCTGCCATCTCAAAAGTGAAAATAACTTTGATGATTACCAACCTCCTTAGAGGAGACGGTGCCTTAAGAAGAAGATTATGCCGATCTTATGACGTGAGTAATAAATATTAAAAATAAAACTACACATTATTTTCTAAAAAATATATATTGTTTTAGGTTTTACATTAGTCGTATAAAAATTATCATTAAAACATAACCTCTTAAAAGTAAAACTATTCGTATCACAGTGAAAAAAACTAACGTGCAAATGGTTTGAAGAGGTTAATGGTATCTATTCAAGGATGATACAAATGATTATACAAGGTGGTCCAGAATTATGTACATTAATTTCAAGAGCTCATAGTACGTCCAAAAATAAGGGTACTTCTTTATGTACACTTTTTGATAAAACTGAATAATAAGGGAGATACAACCCTTTAAAGGGGTGAATTGAAATTCTTATTTTTTCAAATATCTTCCAAACGATTTTGAATACGGAGTTCATATTTTGGGAGTAATTATAAGACATTAGGATAATTAATTTCATTTCACCACCTACCACATCCTATATTAATACAGGGTAGTTTTGGAGGGTAAGTGGAGGTTATTGCGTCACATGTTTCTTAATTTTTACATATTTTAAAAAATATTTTAAAAATTGTTTCCTTAGACTTTTTTACGCAAAAAAGGTGCTCTTGTAATATTTCAATAGATATCACCGTTTTCGATTTATTTAAACTCGAAGGTATACATGTATTTTATTGTAATCGTTACATTTCTTAATATTCATCAAGTATGCTTTAGAATTGACACTTGTGTTAGCAACAACACTAATCTCAAGTAGTCTATGAATTGTCAGTGACGTTTAATAACAATTAAATTATTTCATCTACACTTTTATTGTACTCGACAGTGAAATTTGTTTAACATGTCTCTTTTGTTATATTTTTAAATTTGTTTGCCCGCAATATGGCACACTATTCAAATTCTGAGATGACAGACATACTTTTAGTATTAGGGGAATGTTCGGGAAATGCTGCTGCCGCTGTAAGACGCTACAGAGAAAAGTATCCGAACAGAAATATTCCCAATGCCAGGACTTTTGTAAGTACTGAACGACGACTGAGAGAAACCGGTTGTCTTCGAAGACGGCATACAGATGCTGGTCGTCGTAGAGAAGCAAGAAATGTTCGCGTTGAACAGCAAATATTGGATGCTGTAATAAATGACCCCACAATAAGTACACGCAGATTAGGATTAAGAACGAATATTTCCCATCAAAGTGTTTTAATAGTTCTGCATGAAGAGCAACTACATCCTTACCACTATCGACAGGTGCAGGAATTGTTACCTGACGATATGCCACTTTTGTGAAGTATTGCAAAACAAAGTTCAAACTGCACCAAATTTTTTAAGCAACATTCTGTTTACAGACAAGGCCACATTTACAAGACAAGGTATGTTCAATTCTAGAAATATGCACTTCTGGGCTGAAGAAAATCCAAGGGCTGCAATGGAAACTCACTTCCAACACACGTTCAAGATAAACGTTTGGGCAGCTACTTTAGGAAATAGTTTCGTAGGATACCACATCTTTCCCGGAAATTTAAATGGTAACATGTATTACAATTTTCTAGACAATAATTTACATGATATTTTGGAAGATATTCCATTACAAATACAAAGAAACATGTTTTTCATGCATGATGGTACTACACCACATTACACAAGAATTTGTAGAAGGTGATTACATGAACATTTCCCTGATAGGTGGATAGGCCGGGGTGCGGATGCACCGATTCATTGGCCTGCTCGTAGTTGTGATCTTAATCCAAAGTTTTTCATTAATTTGTAATATTATTGCTAACACAAGTGTCAATTCCAAAGCATACTTGATGAATATTAAGAAATGTAACGATTACAAAAAAATACATGTATACCTATGAGTTTAAATAAATGGAAAACGGTGATATCTATCGAAATATTACAAGAGCATCTTTTTTGCGAAGAAAAGTCTAAGGAAACAATTTTTAGAATATTTTTTTAAAATATGTAAAAATTAAAAAACATGTGACGCAATAACCCCCACTTACCCTCCAAAACGACACTGTATTAATATAGGATGTGGTAGGTGGTGACATGAAATTAATTATCATAATGTCTTATAATCACTCCCAAAATATGAACTCCGTATTCGAAACCGTTTAGAAGATATTTGAAAAAATAAGAATTTTAATTTACCCCTTTAAAGGGTTGTATCTCCCTTATTATTGAGTTTTATAAAAAAGTGTACATAAAGAAGTACCCTTATTTTTGGACGTACTATGAGCTCTAGAAATTAATGTACATAATTCTGGACCACCTTGTATATTATATACATTTTAAACTTTCCATTACCTATTTTGGGCAAGACATACAAAATCTAAAGATAACTTTTTTCTTAAATTTATTTTAAAGCTCGTTTGATTAAACACAACAATATTTTATGAAGAAATACGATAAACTAATATTACTGGAAATTTTATTTAACTAAAACTTATTTTTAAATAAATGAAAGTTTTATTATCTACAATTTGTATTGTTTTGTTAGCTTATGTTCAACCTGCCATGTGTGTTGTTCATTTATAATTTAAGTAACATAAAACTTAACACTGCTGTTAGTTTTTTGAGATTATGTTTTGATTCTATTCTTCTGATTTGTAACGAAAAAAAAGTATTAATAGGTCAACATTTCTGTATCTAATAAGAATTTAGGTAAAAAATAATAATTATCATTCTTCTGGGAAAGCTGATTTATCAGCCAAACATGACAAGCTGACTATATTCTGTGGACATTTAAACTAGAATGCGTTTTATGTTTTCTTATATATTCAACATTATTGGTTTAAGATGCAAATCAATTAACCTATTTGTTTATTCAAATTTGAGATCTGAGTGCCATCTGTGAATTGATACTTAAATAAAACAATCATGACATCAAAATTTGAAATGCAAAATATCGTAGTGGATTTCTTAGTGGTATTATCAGTGAAAACTGACATTGCTTTAAAGAATCTACAGAGAAACTTCATTTTACCCAACTTACGGATATTAATAAGGGAAACAGGGACACGTGCTCATTTGTATTTATTAAAAGTATTTGTATTTCTAATTGGTATATTCTTAATATATTTTTTACACCAAACTTCACACGAACACCTTTTTATACTTTTTATCCATGCAATCTCAAGTTAGATTACATCCTACAACTGCAGGAGCATCAAATTCGTGGATACTTATGTCGATGTCGTTTGAGGCACACATTTAAAATACCCTCTGAGTTGGTACAACCAGCGAGCATTGTATAGCCACGGCTTTTTTTTTCATAGAAGCCGTCTGTTCATACAGGAAAATATTTTAGGAAAACTTAGCATTAGGAGACGAATGTTATGGCGAATGTTAGCAACCATAGGGAGTGGGATTATTATACCAGAGCCGTAAAATTATAGTAAATTTGAAAAAGAATATAGTAGCTGAGACAAAATTAAATTTTATACACAAGTACTATAAATACAGAATATCAAGTACCTGTATAGTTCATAATCGAGGTTTATATAATAGTTTTACTGTACCAACTACTGTACTCTACTGTACCAACAGTTAATTGCTCGTCTAACGAGATTTTTACAGCAGCAGTGAACAGAATTCAAGTAATCATGAAGATCACCAGCCTTCTTCAGCTACAGGGATATATTACTGTTAATGGTAATATAAAGAATGATATATTGATGGCTTTATGATTATAACATATGCCCAGTCTTTTATGATTTTACATTACAATTATTACTACAGTAGATATTACTATTGTACTACACTATTGCTTACTAATATAGCAATGAGTATTTTCTTTATTTAAAGCTACGGATATTAGCTTTATTTAATGATATCTAGTATTGTTACTCTCTATTTATCCTGCCTTATACTATCAATTTTTGGACGTAAACCTCTCCTTGTCTCTTCTTTTGGTCTGTACCTAGTATTATATAATCATCTATCGAGTTCCAATTATATCTAATATCTATTTCTTTGGCTTATTCTGAATGAAGTTTTTTTAGCGGTATTGACACTAAGGGATTTTCTATATCTGCATACAAACTCTGACGATTATCTAAATACCACCACAAAGAGAGAGACAAATACGGAAACGTTTTTGGATAAAAACGAGAGAATTGTTAAAATCTTTCAGGAGAATTCAGACATTCTATATATATCGCGTACATACACGCAACAAAGCGTCTGGATATAAATTGTCTTGATACAAAATTGTTTGCTGTGTGCTGGAGTTCTTTGTTTCAATATAAACTCCGATAACAATGTACCTGTCTATAGAAAATCACTTTTTAAGTGATACAACGTTCTCTTGGTTCTTATTGGTACTATTACACATGTCTTTACATAATATATATGTGGTATTCATAATAAAATAACTTAAAGCTATTTCTAAGTATATTATCAACAACGGCTTCTTGACAATTCAGTTTGGCTTTAGAAGTAGTCTACAGGTGCTGATTCAAAGAACTAGGGATGTGACCAGTAATGTTTTTGATTGCTTCTTGGAACTTGAAAATATATTTGACAGAGTAAACCAGCAGAGCAAACCATGAAAAACTCGATAGATCTCGTAAAAACAATGGATATAGAAAAGCATGATCTTAGAAGCATAGTCTACTTATAAAAAAATTGGTAAAGTAAAAGTGGAAAACAAGTACCCGGAGTAATTTAGTATACTCTACGAGAAGTTCGTCAGGAATGTGTTGCATCGTCGATGTTATTCAATATTTACTTCGACATCTCTTTAGAGAAACTTTGGAGCATATTGAAGGTGGAATATCAATTAACGGGATTTCCATTAATAATTTCAGGTATGCTAACGACACCGTTTTACTTGCCGACAATCTAGAAGGACTTCAACGATTAATTGATAGAGTAGACGGTATTCGCAGACGGTATGGTATGTGTCTTAAAATCCGCAAAACCAAGGTAATGGCCATCAGCAAAAATCATTTAACCATTAATCGGATACTAGCAAAGAATTTCAGATATCTGGGTTTCAAATAGAGCGAAAATTGGGATCACTCGCGTGAAATCCATATTAGAATCCAGAAACCCATAATTATCTTCTTCTTCTTTCTCTTTATGAGCAATTCTGCTTGTTCATTGGCAGATTAATACCTATATGGAAGGTTTTCACTACATATTTTGCGCGGTCGTCCGATACTTCTTCTGACGAATGGTGACTTATCTCTTGCTATTTTGACGACACGGGTCTCCTCTATTCTGCTTATTGGTTATTCCATTTTTTTTTCTATTTTGTGTCCATTCATTTAGACACTGTACGTAATATTTTTTTCTAATGTCTTCACTTCTCTTTCGATCGCTCAGCGAATCTCCTGTAATTCTTCTCAGTACTCTCATCCCTGCTGTTTCTAGTAGCCTTTGCATTGTGGCTGTGTCGGGTTTTGTTTCTGAGGCATATGTCATTATTGGTCTTTAGCTGGCTTTATAAATGCTTGATTTCATCCTGTTTCGCCATATAGTGTTATTATGGCATCCTGCCAGTCTATTTGCTTTTTGTACTTGATCTCTCACTTCTTTGCCCAGGTCTCCATAGCTAGACAGTGTAATTCCCAGATATTTTATTTCCATTACTTGTTCAAGACTGATGCCATCAATTTCTGGTTGGTTCTTTGCTGACTATTGTTTTAATTTTCTAAAATCAGATTGTGATATTAAATTTTGCTCATATGTTAAATCTGTGGACCAGTCTTTGCAGACTATTGTTGTTGTTTGTTTGTGTTTAAATGACTGCGGACACTAAATCCATTCGATAAAAACTTCATCTTGGGATTGCGTCGTCTGCGTAACAGAGAATTTTTATTTCCTTGTTTACCATTCTGTATCCTCTTCCTTTGTTAACGGTTTTAATGATTTTATCCATGATCAAATTGAAGAGCATGGGGATGAATGAGTCCCCCTGACTTTCCGCTGCCTATTTCTATAGGTTCTGATGGGTGATGGACAAAGAGGTTATTGGAATGGAGGCCAAGGGAAGACAAGAGAAGCGTCGGTCGACCACCTACAAGATGGACTGACGATTTGAGAAGACTCAATATAAACTGGATAAGAGCGGCGCAAGATAGACGGGGTTGGAAAAACGAGGAAGAGGCCTATGTTCAGCAGTGGACTCTTGAGGCTGGATGATGATGATGATTTCTATAGGTTCTGTAAGTTGTCTATCTATTCTGACATCCATTTTGTTGTTTTGGTAGATGTTTTCGATAGTTTTTATAATATTTAGGGAAACTACTCTATTATAGAGAAGATTGATTACATATTTAAGTCTTACTCTGTCAAACGCTTTGTTCAGGTTAATCAGACACAGAAGTGCTGGTCTATTATACTCTAGTGATTTCTCAGTAATTTGCTTTATAACGAATATTGCATGTGTACATGATATTCCACTACGAAAAAAATTTTCATCTGCTAAACTTATATTTGATTTATTAGCACTTGTAAAATTTTAGTTGTAAGTTTTAGCGTGATGTTTAATTTTATAAGTAAAAGTTTATACCTCTGTAGTTTTATGGCTGTTTTTTTTTATCTCCTTTTTTGAATAGTCGAATTAGTTCGTTCTCCCTTCATCCAGTATTTAATTTTGTTTTATAATTTTATTAATTATTGTTGTTAATTGTGTCAGAATTATATTTACCAATATAATCAATAGATCAAAAGATCAAAGATTAGATCAAAAACTACATTTAAGAAGGCTAAGAAGTAGCTGTGAACTAGAGAGATTGCAAACGTCCAGTAGGGATAGGGCACTGCAAATAGAAGAAGATTTATAATGAAAAGTACTGCTTCTTTCTATGTCAAGTATAGTTTATTGCTCATATATAGTATAATATGAGAAAACTTTTGTTTTGTTGATGCTCCTTTTATTAAGAGGTGACTTGGGTTGTGGCAGAGGAATGATGTAGTCTATTTGACATTTCGATTTTCACCTTCTCATCAACAAATTGGTTTTTATTGAACATAAAACTCGTATTTGATGTTACATTTAATACTCTCAATATTAATATCAAATTCTGTAATATTTTACACAGTAAATTATTTTAAATGCTACTATTTTATTTTTAGTGTCTTCTTCTTTTAATATTGGTAACCAAATTCTACTGCATCCCATCTAGGCTTTTTCAGCTCAGTTTATTTATTTTAGCAAAATAAGACCGGTTTCTTTAACTTTTGTCTTTTTACCGTGTGTTTTCTTCATGACTAGATAAATGGTTTTATTGAATTGATGAATGATCTTAAAGTGTCATTTGATAAAAGTGTTCATAAGGTTTTTTAAACAAAATCCTTTATTTTTGCCTTGATAGGTTCGTTAATAGGTTTGATTTTAAATAAAATATGTTTCAATGTTTTTGTTGTTTTAAATATTTAGGTAATTTATTTCCTATCCTTTTACATTTTTCTGAATACTCTTCTAAATTTTGTCTTGTAAATAATATAGGATCTTGTTTAATGTTGTTTGTTTAATTTTGCCTATTCTACAAAGTTCCTTGTAGAATAGTTCCTTGTAGAAATAGTTCCTAGTATGAGCGGAGCGACAAACAGTAATATTTTTTTTACCTAAATTAGATGTCGCTGTGATCACATGTACATCTATGATAATGGTACTGGTACATACATTACGAATTAAAATAATATACATATAAAATTGGGATTTGATGTTAATATTAAAAGTAAATTAAATGCAAGGCCGAATACTTGCCAAGTCGGGCTACTATTATTTAAATATACTCATATCATATAAATGATATGAGCCTCATGATTTAAAATAAGATTATTAACAGAAGAATTTCACTGTAAATATCATATTTTTTTTTAATACCAATCATATGCTGTAATTATTTTTTCTGATCGGTAGTCTAAAGTAAATGTTGATTTCATTAATCAAATTAATTATCCTTCAATAAAGTCGTACCAGGATCGCACCCTAAATTATTGACAATATTTTAAAATTATCTATACGGTAAAATGTATAATATAGGTTAAAGTTGTTATTATGAATTAGGCAGTTGCTATTATATTGAAGATTTTTTTGTATTTGCAAGAAACAAAAAAACATTTTGTTTAATTTATATTTTGATAATATTTCCGATGTGAAAATCAAAACGTGAGGTATAACGTATTTTTTACTTAAAATTTTTGTTGATTCATGTTAAGTTTCAGAACCATATTAACAATACAAAGTGGACATTAATGGAACCGCTTTTAAAAGTTATTCTATAAACTGACCATAACATGGAAGTGACTCATAAAAAGTAATTGTTTCAACCAGCTTTAAAATTCATAAGGTTTTAGCATGCCTCTTATTCACCATAAAATAAAAGTTGTGTTTCTATAATTATTTGCACTAGCAGAAAAGGATTACCTAAACCGGTTTTAGTTTTTAGGAAGTCATCCTAATATTTCATTATTTCTAATTTGTGCTAAAATGTATCTATGACTCTCTTTAAATTAAATTTTATACAATGTTAAATATCCTCTTGGCAATGTTGACGACTGATGCGTTATCCAGGATGTTGTTGATATACTGAAAAATAAATACACAAATTATTTTAAGAACTGAGGTGAAAAAATAACAATAGGTTTTAAACAAATGTTGTAAATGTAGCGTTCTTGAAATTAACTAAGTAATTACTTGTTTAAACAATGCATTTTGTCTGGGTTTTATCCGAATAACGAATAATTAGAAAACAAAAGAAATGAAATACTAAAAGCTTGTCTGAAAATAATTCTGTAGGGAAATATTTCCCTTTGTAAAACTGAACTTAATATCTTACTAGGTGTTATGATAAAAGTTGGGATTTTATGTAAATTATATATTGTTCATAAAATGAAGCGTTATTAGTGCATATATTTCGTTTTTGTAATGAAACGAATATTTTTTTATTTTTTTAACATAAAATCACATTATATCACAATAAATACAAAAACAGAATGGGAAAGAAGCCTTTTCTTATTCAATGTTTTTCAACCATTTACATTTAACTTAGGACCTTCATAATTCGCCTAGAAAATCTTTATAACGTAGTAAAACAGTCCTTCAAATTTCATTAAAATCGATGTACCAAATTTCACATGTCAAACATTTTGTTGACGAGTTTGTTGTGCTGGTGACTTTAATGTTAATTTATTAAATACTCATTGCCCTGATACTGAGATTGTCTCTGATTTTTTGAAACAATGGAGCTACATCAAGTCATAAATCAACCGACTAGAATCACATCTAATACTGCAACCCTTATTGATTATATGTTAACCTCTAAACGAAGTTCGATTCGTGATATTACCGAGGAATATGTTGATTTCATTGACCGTGAGTTGTTGATATTTTTATCAGTTTCTGAGTCTTATTTTTCAAATTTATTATATGATGATGCTCCTAGTTCTAGTTTGATGTGCCATGTTGAAAATAATGAGACTGTAAATATGTCATCTGAGATGGAATCTGCTGATGAATTAGAAAACACAGTCATAGAAAAACAAAATACCTCAACTGAAACAGCACAGAATGAGGACTCCAAAGATAATGCTAATTGCTGTGACAATCCTGTTGGTAATAATGAGGAACAGCCGTCCATCTCAGGTAACATACATCAAGTAACTGAGAGTAACATAGAGCTGGTGTTTGAGAGTGACTCAGAAATTGATAAAAATAGTGAAATAAACGAATACCCTTCCGACAGACGTAAAATTAAAAAACCAAATTATCTTAAGGACTTTTTCTTGTATTAATGTTTTTGTTGCAAAAAAGCGTGTTGTATATTTAAGAATTAACTTTTATGTTTAGAGTAGAATCTAAGTTGTATTTTAGACATTACTGTTTGTGTTAGTCTGTATGCAGCTTAAGATCATGAACTTTAGTGTGTAGACAGCTTAAGCTGACAACTGACAGAGAACAATGATGGCCGCTAGTTAGAGCCCGTAATGTAAGTTATATGTTTAAAAAAAAAGAAAATAAAGTTCTCCAGAATAGTTATTTTTATAATATCCACCATCAACGAAATAAAACACAAAATAAACATATAAACTAAAAAGAAAGAAGTTAATTATAAAACTGTCACAAACTTCACGGCAATAAACCATACCATATTTTATGAAGAATTACAGTCTCTACCTTGGCGGAATATTTTTGATATGGAGAGTATTGATGATAAAGTTGAATTTCTTACTTAATAATTTAATATGCTTACTGGATCGTCATGCACCCTACGTAACTTATAAAATTTCAAAAAATTATGCAATATGGATGACTGATACTTTACGTATTATGAAAAGAGAAAGAGACAAAGTACTGAGTACGTACAAAAAATACAAAAACATGCAAACTTGGAAGGAATACAAAACGATAGAAATATGTTTACTTTAGCCGCCAGAAGAGAAAAAAGCCTTCTATACAAACAAATTGGATAATAAAAACGGGAAAAATCTTTGGGATTCCTTAAAAATGATAGGTCTTGGTAGAGATACGAAAATACTACACAACTATCAGGAAAGTTAAATGATACTTCTGGAATAAATACTTTATAAATTGTATTCCTAATATGAATCCTGATTTAACAGTTAACAACTTTTATAATAATACTTTTCGTGTGGACATAGGTGCAAATTTCAGTTGTGTCCAAGAAAGTGACATTTTAAATGCCATTAAAGGTATCAAGAGTATTGCTACCGGATGCGACAAAATAAATATACTAACAATTAATATGTGCCTTCCGTTTTTATTATCGTACTTGACACATATTATCAATGTTTGCATTATAAGAGCAGAGTTTTCATCGATGTGGAAAGTTGCTAAAATTGTACCGTTTCCGAAAACTAATAATCCGACAGGTTTTAATAAAATACGGCTAATAATTAGTATACTACCAACATTTTCAAAAATCCTAGAGAAAATTTTAAATCAGCAACTACAGGTTCACTTAGATAAACATAAAATTCTGCCAGAAAATCAGTCCGCTTTCAAAAAGGATCACAGCTGTAGTGGTGCCCTTTTAAAAATAACTGACATATTTGGTGGTTGCGATAATGGCTTAATTACAGAGATTCTTTTGGATCATTCCAAAGCTTTTTTATGCTTGACCATTCTCTGTTGATTTTAATGGTTATGTATATTGGTATGTCTAAGCAGGCATCTGATATGCTATTCAGTTATCTTAATAATATAAGTCAAGTTATTCATTACAATGGTAAGACATTGAACTGTCTTAAAACAAACAAAGAGGTAGCACAGGGCTCTATATTGGGTCCCAAATTATTTAGTATATATACTTCAAACTTTTCTGCTAATTTTCTCTCCTGTAATCAGCATTATTTTGCTGATGACACTCAGATCTACGTATCCTTTAAGCCTGATGAGTTTAAAGAGGCAGTGGCAGCAATTAATTATGATTTAGAAAGAGTTTCTCAATTTTTGTTCTAACCATTGTCTTTGTAATAATAACAATAAATCTGTAGGCATGGTTTTTGGTCCAGTGACATAAAGAAAAATATTTCTGAGAAATTTTGCTCATATGATTACCATTTATAATTATTCGATAGAATTTATACTATCTGGCCTTATACTAATACTCTGGCCTTAAGCTAATTCGCAAAGCACTATTGGTTTTAAAAAGAATTTCGCTTCCATGACAATCAGTTTTTTTTATACGGAATCCTCATATCTCCGAAGACAAACCATTTTATGCGGCAACAATCCAATATAAACGATAATCCATGACATAAAATGGCCATGATCCTAGGCATAAAAATACGATATATTTGCAAAGATTAAAGTCTAAAAAGCCAGCAGTAAAAACTGCTATCAGCGGCACATAGCGCATCTAGAACAACACGCTCTACAAAAATCTAGCAAACAAAAAGTGAAATTAGTTATCTAAAATGACGCATCTTAATTGGTCGAAAATACCCGAAATCACGTGACAATCATTAATTCGATCATTGGCGGCACGTAAGAAAATGTGTACATTGTAACAATAGAGTATTATATTTATTCTTATAATAATAAAAATAATATATTAGATTTAGTTTATAAAATATGTTTTCATGAATGGTATTGTTACAAATACAATCCTCCCCTCAATTGATCCTACGCATTCCGCAGTAAACAGATCAAAAGTCAATTATCAAGATTCGAAGTTTATTTCTGTAGTAGGTCTATTTAATATAGAAATAGTGAAATTAATAAAGCAAATACTTTCATTTTACAAGTGTCAATAAAAAATTAAAAATCCCGTCAAAGAAAGACCTTGACGAAAGAATCTTCAGAATATAACATAAAGAAAAAACAAGCATATTTACCGATGCAACAAAGGCACATAACCTGACAAGCAGAGGAGGAGTCTAAATAACTACGTAAAGAAGAAAATAAAATCCACCGCAGAAAGAAGAGAGAAAATATGAACAAAGAACTTCAAAAACTACAGGGACTAAGTAAAGAGACAAAGTACTGAGTACGTACAAAAAATACAAAAACATGCAAACTTGGAAGGAATACAAAACGATAGAAATATGTTTACTTTAGCCGCCAGAAGAAAAAAAGCCTTCTATACAAACAAATTGGATAATAAAAACGGGAAAAATCTTTGGGATTCCTTAAAAATGATAGGTCTTGGTAGAGATACGAAAATAATACACAACTATCAGGAAAGTTAAATGATACTTCTGGAATAAATACTTTATAAATTGTATTTCTAATATGAATCCTGATTTAACAGTTAACAACTTTTATAATAATACTTTTCGTGTGGACATAGGTGCAAATTTCAGTTGTGTCCAAGAAAGTGACATTTTAAATGCCATTAAAGGTATCAAGAGTATTGCTACCGGATGCGACAAAATAAATATACTAACAATTAATATGTGCCTTCCGTTTTTATTATCGTACTTGACACATATTATCAATGTTTGCATTATAAGAGCAGAGTTTTCATCGATGTGGAAAGTTGCTAAAATTGTACCGTTACCGAAAACTAATAATCCGACAGGTTTTAATGAAATACGGCTAATAATTAGTATACTACCAACATTTTCAAAAATCCTAGAGAAAATTTTAAATCAGCAACTACAGGTTCACTTAGATAAACATAAAATTCTGCCAGAAAATCAGTCCGCTTTCAAAAAGGATCACAGCTGTAGTGGTGCCCTTTTAAAAATAACTGACATATTTGGTGGTTGCGATAATGGCTTAATTACAGAGATTCTTTTGGATCATTCCAAAGCTTTTTTATGCTTGACCATTCTCTGTTGATTTTAATGTTTATGTATATTGGTATGTCTAAGCAGGCATCTGATATGCTATTCAGTTATCTTAATAATAGAAGTCAAGTTATTCATTACAATGGTAAGACATTGAACTGTCTTAAAACAAACAAAGAGGTAGCACAGGGCTCTATATTGGGTCCCAAATTATTTAGTATATATACTTCAAACTTTTCTGCTAATTTTCTCTCCTGTAATCACTATTTTGCTGATGACACTCAGATCTACGTATCCTTTAAGCCTGATGAGTTTAAACAGGCAGTGGCAGCAATTAATTATGATTTAGAAAGAGTTTCTCAATTTTCTTCTAACCATTGTCTTTGTAATAATAACAATAAATCTGTAGGCATGGTTTTTGGTCCAGTGACATAAAGAAAAATATTTCTGAGAAATTTTGCTCATATGATTACCATTTATAATTATTCGATAGAATTTATGACAACTGTCAAAAACTTAGGCTTATAGATAGAACAAAACTTAAGATTTCAAAACTTTTGAAAGGAAATTCAAACACAAAAATTCTGCGGAAAACTACCTCCCCATAGAGGTTACTTAAATGAAATAGGAAAAGATTTTCAAGCGCAAAAGAAGACACTGATTCTTTTTACTTTGCACATGTAGGCGTGCCGTTCTATCTTAAAAAAGTATTCCAGTGCTGTCAAAGGTCTTTTTGATCTTAAATTCTTAGTATTAGGCCACCTTTTTATTGTAGATAGAGTAAGGTACCTACTGCTCTGTGGTATTTCCATGAAAAATATGTAGTTTCAAACAGCCATAAATATATCTCCATCTTATCGAAACGTTTTAACCAAAATATATTGACTACTTTGACCAAAATATATTGACCAAACAAGTATATTAATTGATAATTTTGCGCCATGGGCCGGCTGTCTCACTTGTTTACCGCCTGTAGCCGGCCCTGATAATCAGCGTGACAGGCTGCAGGAACAAACATTAGTATTTCAAAACGCATTTTTTTAATTACCGTGTATTTATTTTAGGAAATAGCCGAATAATTACACTATAAACAATAACTAATTTTTGTTTGTGCTGTAATTTCCATTTTCTTTTGTGAATACATGTTTGCCAGTTGCTTCAAGGTTACATTCAATTATCATTGCGCTTTGTTTAAAATTGCTTACTTCAATCAGCTAATTTCGTGTAACACTTTAGTAAATATTAATGTCACCATACAAAATTAATAGTAGAACTAAGTGCTTTAGACTATAAAATTATAATTACAGAATATAAAACATAAATAGGTATATTACTGGAAGCATTAGTCACACACTTTTTTCTTCATTTCCTATTTTGTATTGAGCAATTGCCATTCGGTATTTATGATATGAGATATACTATTTTCGTTTTTCTCAGTCTTCCCCGAAGAAAGGTCTGTAGAATCACGTCTTCTAAAATGCGAATCTTCACTTTTAACACTAGAATAACCGGAGGTTGTTATTTAGCCACAAAACCGTTACCAATCTGTAGTTTTTATCTGTAGAGTATTATTTCTTGCAATTTTATGACTTGTTTTAGATGTATTTTTAACATATATTTGTAAAATTTTCGTTTTAGTTTATAAGGCGTATTTTATGAAGTATAAACTTTACACTTCACAGTATTGAGAAAGAGTTATAAACCCCAATTATGAATGCAACATGCTACAGAGTCGTCAAAATATTTTAATAAGTTTCAGTAAACGATAGCATTCCAATTCGGCCTAAGCTTTCCACATATAGTGTGTCCCAACGAAAATTTGACCTCCCCCAGAAACTCCGAAACCAAGAGTTTCTTCAAAAGTTATGAAACCACGTCAATTTGTATTGGGAGGGGGACGAATTTTTATGTAAAATTTATGCCCTTAAATGTAACCTCCTACTGCCCCGCATCAACCCCCAGTTTTTTTTAAATAGCAAGTGTGGTCGAGTGGCACATCATTTGAAAGGTAATTTTTGAAGTTATACTTCTATACGCACGGTTGGCGTTGGAAATTTGCATGGGAGTGAATCTGTGAAACCATTACATTATGTAAAATAATGATTAAGAGAGAGATAGAAGATATATTTTCTCTCTCTTCCTCTCTCGAGAATAAAAATGTTCCTTTTGTATATTTAATATTATATATAATATTATATATATAATATATATATGTATTAATATTATTATTTATGTGATATGTTTTGTATTATTTATTAAACGTTTATAATTATTTTAGGCTTTTGTATTTCAAAATAATCACTGTTTGACCGAGAACTGTCAATTTTGAAATCCGTTAGTGTCATGTCTAATTGGAAAATTCCTCTACGTGTTTGGTTCACACGCTGGTGTTTGTGAGTTCGAATCCCAATTATGAATTTCCTTTTTTATTTTTAAAATATTTAAAAACCTCACGTTCATCTTATTAAATATGTAATATACGCAAAAATGCTAAATTTAAAAATAAAATGAAAATTTAAAACATAATCTGAGTTGTTTTATTTTTATCTTCGTACAGTAAGTTATGTATATTGGCAGTTTTAAATACTTATGAATATTACATTTTAATTTATATTGTATTATTATATTGAATTATGTTGCAGTGTATTGTAATTTTTATATTGATAACAAAATAAACAATGAGTTTTACTGCAGAGTATGTCTAAAATTTTTTTTGCATTCAACTCCTTTTATACATATATGAAAATAAAAATATATATTTTCATTAAAATATTGATACAATCCTTTATTTACTATACTCCTATTACAGGTCAAATGTTTATATACAGCAAATGATGCACCATATACCTATATAACTAATTATTTTTCTCTTTCTGCTCTCTCTTACCTATAGCATTACATATGTAATGATTGGGCAGATTGACTCCCATATAAATTTTTAACGCCGAACGCGTGTATGGAAGTATAACTTCTACCGGTAGTCCCACTGGACTGTCACACCCGTTTTTTTTTCTCTACACGGCACTTTAGTTTTTTTTTTAATTAACAATAACAGAGAGCTATTTATTCGAACAAAAAAGGTTCTATATTTCTACATCACTTTTCAACTTTTTATGAAAAAATATAACTAAAAAACACAGAAGAGGACAACGATATTAGTAATAATGCAACTATCAGATCCAACTTCCCCGGATGGAAAAGGAGAATAATTTTAAGCAATTCATGTGTTTTATAAAATGTACTGAAGCTGAACGGAAGAATTAGAATGCTTCATTGGATCTATATGCTCGCGGAATGTATGGTGAACATGCATTCCTCTTAATAAATGTATGGTTATTAAAATGGTGTCCATTGTTGCAAAAAGTAGAATTAAGGAAATTATGTGTTCTTTGCTTTACTTAAAAAATTAAAAAATTACAAGTTTTTAAACCAATAAATTTTCTCAACCAGAAAATAAAAATTAATTATGAGTACCTACACTGATGCTGAGTTGAATAGAAAACAACAGAAATTGTAATATTCCACAATTTTACAAAGTATGACGTTGGTGCTGTTAATCAAATGTCTCAAAAATATACGTTAAGGATTGCTTCCCCAATATTCACATGTCAAATATTTTACTTTATTTTAAAGTGTTTAATCATCTTTCTAATCAGTTACAGAACAGCCACTCTCGGCAAGTCATTTTGAACGAAACGACAACTATGTGAAGGTACTTTATTATCGAAATTTATAGGCCATATTCCTTAATTGTTTTTGACTATGGTTTCGTTTGTATTTGCGGCAGACCTTAACAAAGGCACTGTGATAGCAAAAGTGGACCTGACTTTGTATTGTGACCATTAACTACTGATTCAGTTATAAGACAGTTAGTTTTATCCTATCGATAACTGGTCCTACTATAGTAATCGTCATCACGACAAAGAAAACCACATCATGTTTAAAGATTTAGTTTACAAGTTACTCAAGAGGGTGAGTGAAGCTACTACCTGTGGAATTAGGCCTGAATGTCTCTAAGGTTTATCTTTCCCATTAAAGAAGACGACGATATCTCTTGGAGTTCCGAGAGTCAAAAGGTTCAAAACAATGTGGCTACTAGCCAATCGTGGTGCGCTACGATTGTCGCACGATTTCAGCTCCGTCTCATATTATGAAAAACGTGGGTATTGTCATCTTTTCAATGTTCAGTGTTGGAACTCGGAATGATCTGTTTCTGTAAACAAGTTACGTATCTCACAGAGTACTCTACCTAATAAAGTAATTTCCACTATTGCGTTCTATTGATATTCAGCCCTCATATTGAGTTTCTTCTTGTTTTGGATTTAGTGGATCAAGGGAAGGATACGAGGTTATCGTATTACCTATACTCATTAATGAAACAAAAAACTATGTGTAAGCATAAAATCCGTCAAGAAGGCAGTTCATTAAAAAATTCATCTATTGTACTTGCAATTAAATGCTAAAACCGAGTTATTACATTACATTAGTGCGGCGGTTCTAGTGTTAAAAAAAATGCTCGTTTTGCTTTTCTATTCGTTATTATATTAAAAGTCCCTCAAGCTTTTTCAATTGCTGTGTATATCAGCTTTGTCCTATTTCGCTATGTTGGTGATTAATAGATAATTGTGTATCGGTTTATAGATAATAATGTTTTTTATGCCAAGAACAGTATAATTACGTATTATAATTAATTCATTATTTTAAAGTTATTTTAAAATATTTAACTTGGGCTGTTTTGACTCTAATAAGGAATATGTTACAGGATGGTTAAATGCTACGTGTGGTCCATATTGTTTTACGGTATAGACACATAGTGGTTAAAAATTTTCTTCATTAACAGTTGGAGGCCTTAGAAATTTGGACTCTGCAAAGAATGTTCTGTATACAATGGATATATAGGCTCAGAAATGTAGAAGTGTTAAGAAGAGAAAATGTTAAAAGAAATAAAAATTGTAGGAAAGCTTGAGGCAAGAGACACAGAGAGGTCGCAGACAAATACGGAATCGCGGCTACGGAATATAAAGAACTGAACAGGCATTAATAACACTGGCGAGCTCTGTATGCCGCGAAGGATTGATGTCTGGCCTTAAGCTAATTCGCAACGCACTATTATTGGTTTTAAAAAGAATTTCGCTTCCATGACAATCAGTTTTTTTTTATACGGAATCCTCATATCTCCGAAGACAAACCATTTTATGCGGCAAAAATCCAATATAAACGATAATCCATGACATAAAATGGCCATGATCCTAGGCATAAAAATACGATATATTTGCAAAGATTAAAGTCTAAAAAGCCAGCAGTAAAAACTGCTATCAGCGGCACATAGCGCATCTAGAACAACACGCTCTACAAAAATCTAGCAAACAAAAAGTGAAATTAGTTATCTAAAATGACGCATCTTAATTGGTCGAAAATACCCGAAATCACGTGACAATCATTAATTCGATCATTGGCGGCACGTAAGAAAATGTGTACATTGTAACAATAGAGTATTATATTTATTCTTATAATAATAAAAATAATATATTAGATTTAGTTTATAAAATATGTTTTCATGATCCTACGCATTCCGCAGTAAACAGATCAAAAGTCAATTATCAAGATTCGAAGTTTATTTCTGTAGTAGGTCTATTTAATATAGAAATAGTGAAATTAATAAAGCAAATACTTTCATTTTACAAGTGTCAATAAAAAATTAAAAATCCCGTCAAAGAAAGACCTTGACGAAAGAATCTTCAGAATATAACATAAAGAAAAAACAAGCATATTTACCGATGCAACAAAGGCACATAACCTGACAAGCAGAGGAGGAGTCTAAATAACTACGTAAAGAAGAAAATAAAATCCACCGCAGAAAGAAGAGAGAAAATATGAACAAAGAACTTCAAAAACTACAGGGACTAAGTAAGCCAACAGAGACAAAAAAATTTTACCAGAAATTGATAATATATTGATAGAACAGCAAGAAAAACTAACAAGATGAAATTTCTGAATGCGGCCGAAAATATGTTTGATTAAATTGATATATTCGATGTTATTTTGTAATATTTCACTTAACGTCTTCTTCTTTTAATGGCGCTACAATCCTTTGTGAGTTTTGGCCTGCTTAACAACGTTCTTCCATTCTATCCTGTCGGATACTTTCTTTCACCACTTCCTGACGTTCATGGTTTTAAGGCCCTTATCTTGTTCGATTTGCTTGAGGTTTCCATCTCTGGATTACTTATTCCACTTAACGTATTGCTTTTAATTATTATGTGTTCCTATTGTATGCCATACGTTAAATAAACAATATATTCTCCCGCTTCTGACACGCTTACTGTTAAAAGTCATAGGGACAGCTAAACGATACGATACACTTAAGTGATCACGCGTATGACCCACTTGATTTTTTATTTGCTGGAGTATTAGCGTCACACCTCCGCCTGGCTTCGAACTACACGGCAAAATAGTGATCTTTTTAAACAGAGTCCGGCCCGGTCACGAAAGGTGTGGAGCCAAGTTTTAGTTCTGAGAAATTTGTCAGAGCCCTACTGTAAGTGTAAAGCAGAATGACAGATAAGATCCGGTAATATATATTCTTTATCTATGATATATATATTCTTTATCTATGGATAAGATTGCCGCGGAAATATGGGACGAGCACTGTTATGTATTGTAAGAAAGTTATCCTAGAATATGGAGCAAAAACCTTTACAATATCTTTTCCTTTGGAGGATGTTCAAGTACGATTTCTTACCAAGTATAATAATATAACTAACTATAAAGTAGTGCAACAATTTACACATTTGGAAAATTGAAATACTTTGACAACTTCATTGGAAATATAATCATTTTCTAATAAAATTAAAGCTCTAGCAATTTAAACACCACCGAGACACAGAATAATAAACAATCAGAATGCCCACTCTCCATGTAAAATTAAGTACGCGCATCTCGTTCGCGCAGACGTTCCGCCATGTTTTAAAGGGAATCAGTGTTGTTTAATGAAAATTTATGTAGTGTGCATAGAAAAATTAACCCGGTTTAACTGACTTACGGCAATCATAGACATACAATTATTTTAACATTTTTAAATATAAACATATATAAACGATTACATAATCTCACAAATCATATGTCGATAAAGACCCATTACACATGCATTACACCAAATGTGATTCTCAATCCGAGTCTGTGTTCTGTGTTTCCTCCTAAAACATGGCGCGCGTGCTTAAAAACTTCAAAGGCGGCATCTGAGAGTGGGCATTCTGATTGTTTATTATTCTGTGACCGAGATAAAACATAACTTGAATCATTTAGGTATATTATGTTTATGCAATAAATGAACGATTTTCTTTTAAAAAATAACGGATATTTAAAAAGACCTTTCTTGCGTTCCATGGGGACAATATACAGATAGTACAATTTGTTTATGGTAATTTGTTCCCTTTTTGTGGTCCTCTAATTTCTCTAAGTGTAAGTTTTGTTGTAACCTATATTAGCGTGTTTTAAATCAATAAGTGACATTCAAATATGCCAATGAAGATGGCGTCGCTTTAGTTTCTGTCATTAGCGGTATATCTTACGCAATAAAATATTCTAATAAAATATTCTAAATATGTTATTCTAGCGTTCTCTTCATTTGAAACTCTTTCAGAAGAAAATAACAATTTTCTGTCCAACCCTTATTGAACTATTACTATTGGCGATAAAACCCATTATGCGTGTACATGAGAGTCATAGAACTTACCTTCAAAAGTTGTAATTCGATTGGCTTCTTCAACTCAGGCCACAAAATCTTTAATGCTTCTGGGGCTAGCCTTGAAATAGCTTTGTTAATAAGTGCTCCTGTATCTGGATCATTCATCATGTTCTCGAAGTTGTTCTGAAAAAGTTGGATTTAATATTGAACTCTTTTCATTTATTAATTCAAGTAATATAATAAACTATTATACACGCTAATAAAATGGAAATTTGCACCTAATTTAGAATTTAAACATACATATTTTTTTATTAACCGATTACAAAAAAATTGACAAAGTATAATGAATGTTATTACACACGTGAAAAATAAATGTAGGTATGAGTGAACAATATGAAGAAATTAAAATTTTTTGTGTATAGTAGATAGGGATGGCAGACCTGCAATGAACAATAAAAAAGAAAAGGAGATCTGAAAGAGTTATATAAACATTTAAATATGAATAAGACCTAATGAAAATGAAATATAACAACTAAAGACGGGCAAGCAGTAGGGCCAGATAAGCTTCACTAGAAATTCCTAAAAATATATAAAAACAAGAGGATACTAAGCATAAAATCGATATTCAATAAGATTTATAATACAGGTTAAATATCACATGAGTGGTGTGCGGTGGTTGTCTGCCGAAAAAACCTACTACAACAAAGTCTGAGGAGTATATAATCATTAGCTGCATTTGTAATTTACACAAAACCTATCTAAAAATAATTCACAAGAGAATCTATAGAAAATGCTAAAGAACAACTTACACATATACAGTTTGTTTTAGAGATGATGTAGATACAAGGGAAGCAAGTTCTCTTCCAGCGCTGCAGAGATATTAACTGTGCCATACGTTGCAGTTTCTCAACTGTATATAAATCGTAAACTGTAAATAAGCATGCAACAGCAAATCCTATGACCACTTGGTACAGAAACCAATTTGTATATGGGAGCGTTCCTTAACACTGATAATAATACTACCGCAGAGATAAACTGTAGACTTTTTCTCCAGCTTTAGAAACTTGCTAACCAACAGATTTTGAGTTCAATCTCCTCCTTAAATCCACAATTATATCGAGAAATACAAAAATAAAACTCTACAAAACAACAACAAACAACAATAATACGCCCAGTCCTAACATATGGTTCAGAGACATGGACCTGGACTCAAAAAGTAATGAAAACATGTTAGAATGTTTCGAAAGAAAAGTACTAAGGAGAATGACGATGGAGTGTGAAGAAGACGATATAACTTCGAACTTTATAGAATACACCAGGAACCAGATATCGTAAAACATATTAAGATAGGACGTCTGAGGTCGATATGGCATGTAATGCGAATGGAAAAAAATGACCCAGCTAGAAAAACCCTCCTTGATAGACCCATTGGTCAGAGACCCATTGGTCAGACCCAGAACAAGGTACCTTGATACCATCGATGAAGACATGAGAAATATAGGAATACGTATTTGGCGGAGGAAAGTGATGGATAAGGAAGACTGGAGAGAAATTCTTGAGGAGGCTAGGTCCCACGCAGGGTTGTAAAGTCAGAATGATGCTTTTTCTGTATTAGAAATCATTTAATTCAACAACAATTTTGAACTTTCGATGAGTTTTCCCTTTTTCTTATTGCCGCTGATAATATTTTGAATTTTTCGAGTGCTAAAATATTTGATCATATTCCCTAAAAAATTCAGACATATTTTTGCAGTTTAAAAATATCATCTGTCCTCGCGCAGAAAAAAAAAACAAAGAGCAACGAGTTTGAACATATTTTAATAATATGGGACAATTCAAAAACCCAAAATTTGAATTACTTACCTCTAGTTTCCTTATTCTGGGATTTATTTTAATATTTTCTACTTGTAATTGACCGGGCAAGGTGAACTTTAGAATTGTTGTAGTTGCTACTTTTAGATATATTATATTTAGCCTAAAATAAAAAAAATAGCTCATCACATTATAAAAATTGAGTGTGTATATGAGTATTATTGAAATATGAATATTTACATTTATGTACTCGGAAATGGCACAATTTGTGTTGAATCTGGAATGTTCTATAATCTAAATATGTTTAACACGTTAAGTGCCATCATGCACACAAATAAAAAGGTTCCATATTCCTTATAAGTACTTTTTTGCAATAAATGGTTAGACCAGAGTGGTTTCATATGACTCTACGTTCCACACTATATCAAATGCTTCTCGTATGTCTACGAAATTACGGTGTACTTGATCTAATTTTTATGTTTATTACGGAATTCAAACTGATGGGGTGAAACAATTTCTTTTATAAACAAAGTATGATAATATTCTTAATATCTTTGCAGTTTATATAATTCTATATAATTCTACTTTAACGATTTTCTTAGTTTGTCCTGGGATCATAATTAGTTCAGGTGTATTACATGTTATTAGTACGTATTGTAGCCTGAATGCTGCATTTATGAGAGTTACATTCCAGATTATCTCAGTCAAATTAAGTCAATTGGGATTAATATTGTTTTTTTATTACTTTAGTTACTTCTTTTGGTGTGATAGGTTTTATTATTTATTGATCAGTACTGGTCACTGTATCATCATCATCGTCATTCGCTTTGATCACTATTTTTATATTATGATTTTGGAATATAATCTTTATAGTAATTACTATTTAAATGGGAATAAGCCACAATTAGAGGTTAAAGTACGTTGATTGACGTTTCAATTTCCACTTCGGAAATCGTTCTCAAAATACAAACATTAGTAAATTAAACAAATTTTGTTTTTTTATTACTTAGTGAAAAATTCTTCTAACAATTTAATTTTATCTGACTCATTTATATAGACAATTCATACATACATTATATATTTTAAAGTAGACGACTTTAAAATGATATTGCCAGTATTGTTGAGTTGCGCTCCTGGGACAACTTTACTTATAAGATAGTTCATTCGATTACATGAAATCAACTTTGACTTGAGAATATCCGTCAAAAAAAAATCATAGCATGTAATTTGTCATTAAAAAGACAAACATATGTCATAATGACAGTAAAATTCTCCTGTTAGTGGTTCCATAGTAAATTATGAGGGAAAAAGCACAAAAAAAACCTCATAATACTATCCCGACATGGTAAGTATTTGGTCGTGCACTTAGTTTACCTTCAATAAACACCAAATTCTGATTTTATATGTTTGTTATTTAAAAAACATAAATGATGTATCCTCCATATGTTACTGACTTACTAATACTGGTATTTTCTTTTTAATAACTTCCTCTTTCAATATGGGTAACCAGATCTTAGTACATTCTGCTGAGGAATTTGCAACACAATTGGTCTCATTTAGCATAACTAGAGCCGCTTCTTTGATTTTTCTCTTTTTACCATCCGTTTCTTTTAGGACTATATTTGAATCATTCCATTGAACCCTATGTTCATTATCCCATGCATGTTTACATATTTGAGATCTATCAAATTCTCGATTTTTAATATAAAACTGATGTTCACTTATTCTAACATTTAATGGCCTTGATGTTTCACCTAAATAAGACTGATCGGCTCTAATTATGCTAAATGAGACCAATTGTGTCGCAAATTCCTCGGCAGAATGTAGTAGGATCTGGTTACTCATACTGAAAGAGGAAGTTATTAAAAAGAAAATACCAGTATTAGTAAGTCAATAACATATGGAGGATATATCATTTATGTTTTTAAATAACAAACATATAAAATCAGAATTTGGTGTCTATTGAAAGTTGATTTCACGTAATCGAATGAACTATCTTATAAAGTAAAGTCGTCCCAGGAGCGCAACTTAACAATATTGGCAATATCATTTTAACGTCGTTTACTTTAAAATGTATAATGTTTGTCTGAATTGTCAATATAAATGAGTCAAATAAAATTAAATTGCGAGAAGAATTTTTCACTAAGTAACAAAAAAACAAAATTTGTTATTTACTAATGTTTGTATTTTGAGAACGATTTCCGAAGTGGAAACTGAAACGTCAATAAACATTCTTTAACCTCTAATTGTGGCTTATTCCTATTTAAATAGTAATTACTTTAAAATGCCATAAGAAAATAGCTTCAGAACAATAATAATCTTTAAGTTGTAGCATGATATTTTTCCCTTAAGTATCGAATATTTAAATATATAAATTTAAAAATTATTTAATACGCCCCTGACTGGTACGTAACAGTAGTCTGAACTTTGTTTACCGAGGTATATATTATGCGAGTTATCTAAAAAATTATTAACTGCGTGGTGTCCATTTGCGTTTTAATTAAAGTTCCCACAAAAATTTGAAGGCGCAGCAATTTAATGCGCATTATCGAATGAAAAGCGTAGTTAAAAAGATATCCGATTGTCTGGCAGTTAGAAACTAGTGTACGTGAAGATACGAGTTGATGGGAAGTGAGAGTCGAGGTCGAGAGAGGAAACGAGAACAGTTTGAGGTCTGAACCCTTTTTTTTTTCGTCTTTATAGAGGGGGGGTCTGGAATCTTCAAAAGACATCTCAGTCCAGGACGCCGCCTGAGGTCTGAACCCTGGAACATGCTTATCGGATAGTGTTTCAAAAACTGTCAAATTTTGGCTTAATTCGATGAGTTTTGGTTCAAAGAAGGTGATTTAATGCTCAAAATGCTATGTGGCATTCTTTTGTATAGTGATCTAGTCAATCACCGGTTTGTCGGATGCTGTATTCTGTGCCAAGGGATCTGATCTGAGCGTTTTTGAGGGCTAAGTGGTCCTACATGGTTTTAAGTGAAAAATAAGCAGCATTTATTTACATAAATATATAAAAATAATTATTAGTTCTTCTTGCAAAGTACAAAAAGATTCGTGTCAAAATTGAATTTAAAACCATTTACTCAGAGAGTGTAAAGCTTCTTAAAAAATAAGTCGTCTTATATTTTAATTTACAAAATAATACATGTTACAAAAAATAATATTTTTTACAAAATAATAGTAAAACACTCTAGAATCTGCTGTGGAAGTTATATAATTTCAGATGTAGCCTGAAATTAAAGCATGCACTTTTATATTTTTTATTTGTCTTTCCGTTCTAAATTTTCTGAATTTCCCTTTGTGATTTTTACTAGTCAATGAATGTGAAAGTTTAATAAAATATTCATATTTCAAAACCCATCCGGTACGTACGTGTTTAATTGTAATGTTTTGGCCTCCACCTCTATTTAGTAGTGTATTGTATACCAAGCGACATAAAAAAAGATCACCTAGTAATACTAAATTTAATACAACTAATTTCTAGGAATATGTTTATTTAAGTTAGATTCATTCATTATGCCTAGAGTAAAATGACGAACAAATTTTAAACAGTTTAGCCAGTTTGATAGGGGACGTATAGTGGACTAGCGTGAGCCCGATTTTTTCCTTAGAGAAATAGCCACTGCGTTACGCAAAAGTATCAATATAAAGGTGGTTTGTTGTAGGGCATCGAATCGGAAAGGTAGTACACAAAGAGCTAATGGTGCAGGACGTGTCAGAAGAACGGCTCCAAACCAAGATTGCCGTCTTAACCTTTTGTCTCTGTAAATCAATTGCTGATTAATGGTTTGGAGAGCAAGGAAGGCATATTATAATGCGAAATGCAATAGGTCTTCATAGGTCTTACTTAATACCGTACTCAGTTCTTCATAGCTCTCACTATTAGGCACCGGAGTGATCGACTGCCTTGGTGTAGAGAACGATTGAACTGATCCCTCGCATAGAATACCTTTGTTTTACGTGATGAATAAATTCAGGCAAATATGCAAAAAAGTGAAAGATTTTCGTATAAATATTCACTAATTTACCCAAAAATATGCATTAAATATGCATTTCTTCTAGAAAATATGTATTTTTTAAATATGCATACTATCAGTGAAAACATATATTTAATAAAGGTAACTATATTAATTAATGTTTATTCTAATAATTAGAACATACCTAATATAAATCAATTTAAAAAGTATTAAAAAAGTAAAGTACTATTCCTTAAAATTATGGAAACAATAAATGACCTAATGTTTTCAAAATTTTTGTAAATTGAGAAACTTCTTTCCACATCAACGGATGTAATGAGAGCATATTTTAAATTCACAAAAATGTTTGGTTATAAATCTATTTCTTAGCAAAAATTATAAACAAGAACGTCAGCTACCTCAGTAAGTTTTTAAAAACCATTGCTTTTCTGAATTATTGTTTCAAATTTTTGAAAAATATCTTTTCCAGTGTCATTTTTAACAGTTGGATAAGCTGATCTAATTTCTGTTATTAGGGCTATGCTTTTTACCAAGGAAGGACAACTTTAATGATTCTAATTAAGTAATAGTTTTTTAAGCAAACTAAAATTGATTAAATATTTATAATGAATGAAAATTGATGCTGAAGAACGTTGTTTTTGAAAATTTGTTTAGCATATAGCAGATATTGGAAACTTTTATCCATTAAAGCGTCAATTATAGTTTTTAAATACACGAAATAGTCTGAATAGAAAAAAAGACGAAATACGTTGAAATACGGAGAAAAAAGCCGGAAATACGTTGGCCCATTTTGAAGACAATAATTAAGTAAATTTGTTACCGTGGCTCTCTAGATCTCCGGATATTTCACTCATTGAATACGTCTCGGACATTATGGGAATACTTAAGGTCGATTCAGACACATCAGTCACGTCTCGTCACAGTGATTGCGCCGAACCGAACAATCCGTCATACAAAATATTCTTTAATACAAATATGTTGCCGGCATTCACACTCATCAGTTGACAAACAGTTTCCGAGCTGTCAGATAGTTGATAGTTCTGTGACCAAATAGGACCGGTTCGGCGCCGAGACTATGACGGGACTGATGTGTCTGAATCGACCTTTAAGCGGAACTTCAGTACAAGTACCCTGGGACGAAAAACGTCAACAGAAAATCGATCGTCTTATCAGAAGTAAATTCAGATGTGTTTCTGAGTGCAGAAGACATTCTGCGGTTTAACATATTAATTTTTTACATTTTTTAACAATTTTTTTGAACTTTTGCTCAACTACTTATATTACCCTAAGGTATGCCGACTCGTCGAAGAAATGTCGAACCGCCTTTACTGCCTCGTACACGCAACAGAGGGCTTCGGTCGGTTCAGGTAAAGTATCCTCTGCTAAGTCCATTTTGCCTATGGGCCATCGATGAGTTTGGTGTAGTTAGTATTCAACACTAGCTATTTCCTTACATACAATAAAACACCAATATTAATTACTATTAAACTGGGAATAAGCCACAATTAAAGATAAAAATACGTTTATTGACGTTTCAATTTCCACTTCGGAAATCGTTCTCAAAATACAAACAGTAAATTTACTGTTTGTATTTTGATTTGTTTGTATTTTGATACAATACAAACAGTAAATTTACTGTTTGTATTTTGAGAACGATTTCCGAAGTGGAAATTGAAACGTCAATAAACGTATTTTTATCTTTAATTGTGGCTTATTCCCAGTTTAATAGTAATTAATTTACAATGCCACAAGAAAATAGCTTCAGAACAATATTAAAACACCAATATGTTGTTAAAGTAGAACAAGCTACAGAGTTTTGAGGTTGAAGAAAGGAGCAGAGCCCCAGAAGGTGAGCTCCCAGAGTGTAGGTGACTCTAGGAGAGCCCGTGAAGGACTGACCTCCCTGACTTGAAAATCGTCCATTTTTATAAACACGTGTGTAGCGATTTTAGGGATTTACAGCTCAATTGACCATTCCGTATTATTGAGTGTTCGTTTTTCTATGTCACTTAGTATATTTGCTATATATTACCATTCGGTACCAAATATTTTAATTCGGTCTTTAATTAAAAAAAAAATATTTAATGCTAGGAAAAACATCTGGTAATGGGCATCCTAGAGACAAAGAAACTTAATGGTAGAACGATGAGTTGCAACAGGAGGTTAGAGGGAAGAAAGAGGCTAGAAACAGGTATGGCAGGTTTCAAGAAGAGGAAGATAAGAATATAAATGAGGTGACGAAAAGGGAAGTAAAACGCGCTATAGCTACTACTAAGGAAAGATCGTCTGCACAGCTGTACGAAGGGATGGAAACACCGAGAGGACGAAAAGGTTATACAGATTACCAAAGTAAGGGAGACAAGAGTGTTTAGAACCGATGTTGAAATAAAGCTAAAGATGGTATGAATACTTTAATAAGTTACTAAATGAAGAACACCAGAGAGAGACAGAGGATGCGTGATTCGAAATGAGAATGGAATGCCAGGGATAGCGAGAGATGAAGTTGTCGAGGCGCATTGAGGAGAACCGTAAAGCAGTAGGACCTGATGGAATACTTGTGGAGGTTTTGGAGGGCTCTAGGCATATTTTGTGGCAAATGATGAGTAGGATATAAGAGGAAGGAACGATGCCCAATGCATGAAGAGAGTGTGTGATGGTATCATTGTAAAAAGATAAAAGATATATTCAGGGCTGTAAAAACTATAGAGGAATAAAGTTATTGTCGCACACAATAAAAATTTGGGAGAGAACTGTACAGCAAAGGTTAAGGAGATAGACATCGATAGGAGTAGAACAGTTTGGGTTTAGGCCAGGAAGGAGGACAACGGATGCCTTGTTTGCGTTGACACACTTGATAGAGAAATACAGCGAGAAGAAATGAGAGCTACATTTGATATTTATAGATTTTGAGAAGGCGTACGACACAGTTGCTAGACAAGAGCTATGGAGATATATGCGAAAGAAATGAGTTCCTGAGAAGTACGTAAGACTCCTGAACGATATGTATGAGGGAACGTACATCAAAGTAAGGACTGTTGTCGGATTGACCGAAAGTTTTAAAGTGAGTCTTGGTTTGCATTAAGAATCTTCACTGGGTCCTTACCTGTTTAAACTGTATAAGGATGTACTGATAACGAAAGCAAGGGAGGAGGCTCCTTGGTCAATGCTCTTTTCTGATAATATTTCATGTTAGAAGAGGAGAAGAATGAAATGTTGGAGAAGGAGTATTGGGGAAAGGCTATTAAAGAGGGAGAACTTAAGGTTAGCAGGTCAAAAAGGGAGTATATGTGGTTGGGAGGAAGAGGAAGACGTAGAATTACTTGAAGAAAAGCTAGGACGAGTAGGAGAATTTAAATACCTTAGCTCCTATATAACAGAAAATGGGAGATTAGATCGAGAAATTGCCTACAGAATACAGGTTGGTTGGTTTAACTGGAAGTGAAAGAGCGAATGAGGTACTTTGTGATCGAAAAATCGGGGAGGGATTAAAGGGAAATACATACAAGAGTGTGGTGAGACCTGCGTTGGTGTATGGCGGTGAAGATCCAGGAAAAGAAGATAGAGGTAGCTAAAATGAAAATGTTACAGTGGATGTTGGGTAAGCCTAGAAGGGACAGGATCAGAAATGACTTGATTAGAGAATGAGTCGGGGTGACTACATCTCAAAAATATTAAAGAACAAAGACTGCAATGGTTTCGTCATGTCAGACGAGATGAAAACTATGTGGGACGAAGGATAGAGGTGGCAGAAGGCTTAAGAGAGAAATGTTTAGGTGAAGAAGACCCGATGGACAGAAATGAATGGGGAGGAAGAGTAAGAAACAGCGACCCCTGAAATGCTAAGGAAGAAGAAGAAGCAGAAGTTCAAAACATTGAAGTATTAAAAATAAAGCAAATTGAACATTCGTGCTTGAATGTAATTAAATGAGCTATTTATTTATTCTACAAAAAAAAAACAGATTTATAGTTAACATCAATTTTCAACTTTTTAAGAAAAAGAAACATTTTAAACAAAAAATATTTTTTAATGAAAATTATCATAAATACCTACTTGTAATATGTTTATTACATGTAACAACTCTTACTTGAAAGGTCCATTTCCGAAAATCCTAAAAGTTTGTCCTATAAGACCGTTCACTTGGTAAGTTCCGTTAACTTTAATAGATGGGAAGGTTAAGTTCAAATCCAATCTAAATCTTAATTTTCCTAAATCAGACAATTTTTCTTTGTCGACTATGAATTTGGATATTTGTCTAATTGTAATGTCTTCAGCCTTTCCCTTTAATCTAAAAAAAAAAAACAAAAAAATCAATACTTATATTATAATTGTGTGCTAAAAATAGAGCTGTATCATTATTTATAATAAATTGGTGAATTTAAAATAATTTGGTGATACCAATATGTAATAAATAAAAATATGCAATTGCTTAAACGTAATTTTTAACTTATAAACAATATATCGCTATAGAATGAATCTCTCTCTTGATGCCGATCATAATGTAGCTTTGCCTATTTTAAACATTTTTAAACTGTTTGTCTTTGTGTAGTGTAGTGTAATGTACAATTTTATGTTTATGACATTCTATGATTGTTGGATTGGCCAAAATTGACGAAATGTTCCCGAACATGCTCTAGGAAGCGAAAGTACTTGGGCAAGATTTAATTAATAAACTGTGCTCGATATCTGCCTTTCATTTGATCAAAGTTATCTCAGCTACATCATTAATTTGAAAAATTTTTCTTTCTACGAACATACGACATAAGTAAAATTCAGCTTGTTCGTATGATTTTTGAAGGTTCAGTGGCATTTTCGTCTCAGACGATAGGAGTATAAATAAAAAAAAAATTACATAGAAATAAGAACTTATTGTGTAAATATAATGTTATTTATTGAAAAATAATTTCAAAATTTTATCGTGGTCGGACCATCATCAGTGAAAAAACATTAAAAGTAGTTGAAACTAGCTACGTAAACAGATGATGAATCCCTTATCTTACATGAAAACCATGGTGAATTTTAATATATTAATAACTTCTTCTTCTTGATGTGCCTATCTCTTACGAATGTTGGCGATCCTCATGACAATCTTTATCTTATCTGCATCTGTGCAGCGCGGAAAAGCTGGGTTGTTGTTGGCTTGGAAAAGTTGGGATTCACTCCCCGCCTCTCGACGCGTTAGTGTTCTGAGCTGTTGGACGTGAATCCCTATCCTGGCATTGGTTTTCACCTCTGGCTGCGTTAAGTAGTTGAGTTACTGTGACCAAATGCCCATCTTGGTAGTTAGTATTCGCCTCTGGTTGCGTTGAGTAACTGAGTTACCGTTGCTAACTACCCATCTTCCTGTCTATTGATTTCTTTTTCTTTGTTCTCCTGAAGAACCTACATACAATTGTAGCGAAACGTCGAGATGAACCCACTTTTGGGTCACTCACAAATGACACGGTCCAAACCCGGAAGACGAACAAACTCTAGATTCTAAGGTTCTTTAACCAAGATCTTCTTCTTCTTCCTGGACCTCGTTTTCCAAAATATTTTTCTTGCAGGATGGCTTGAAGGAGAGCATACTTGTAATCATTTCGCATAATATGTGCGAAGAACTGTAACTTTTGAGATTTGATGGTGGTCAGTACCTCTCGGTTCTTATTCATTCTTCTGAGGACCTCCTCATTTGTGACTCGGTCAGTCCACGGGATCTTAAGCATTCTCCGATATAGCCACATCTCAAATGCTTCCAGTTTTCTGCACATATATTCGTTCAAGGTGCACGATTCCACACCATAAAAAAGGATAAAGAAGACGTAGCATCGCAGCATTCTTACTTTTGTATCAAGAGAGAGGTTGTGACTCTTGAAGAAGGCCCCCATCCGATTGATGCGTGCTCTAATCTCCTGGATGTTGGTCCATTCTTCATTTATTATGGCGCCGAGGTACTTGTAGTGCGCCACTCTTTCTACAGAGGATTGGTTGACGTAGAGTTGACCTGTTATCTATATTAATAACACTAGGTCGATATTATAAGATTTAACATGAAGGACACATACAACTTCCCTTTCGATATATTCCCTTGGGCTTCTAGGGCTTGGATTGAAGTATGTTTGGAAGTGTACAATCTAGTAGCCACTTAAATTCGAAGCTTAGGGAATACATAAAACGGACTCTTTCAACATTTTTGGTTTTCTTTATCAAAAGCGTGGAGGTTAGCTGAGGCTAGCATCTCATCTAGGACCGATATTGCTGTACAATGGGAATGGAAAACTACAAAAAAATAATTAACCAAAAATCGAAAAGGATATAGGAGAAAATAAACATGGAAAACATGTAGCTTTGTTTATCTCCATAGGTCTACCTTCTATATTTATATTAACAATATTTTTCCAAATTCCATTAATAATTTATTTGTTAACTTACACCCGTATTTTATATTGAACCAGAAAATCCGTGTATACCGTCTTATGAAACATCGTCCTTGACCGGCTCTTCAGTGTGTCATGCACTGTTATGTGAACTATTGAGGCAACCGAATTATATAATTCAGAATTGTTGTTAAATAATAGGTGTTGTTAATCTTAAACTTTGCGGACCGGTTTATTCAATAATTTAAGTATCGATACAGTGACCGAAATTTCCAAATAGTCAGACTACTACAACTGGGTTATAGCTACTGAATGATAGTGTTTTGTTTATATTTATCTTCTTCAGCACTAAGAAAAACATTTTTAATTTAATAGATCTCTTGCTATTTTACCACTACTAATTTTTACTTGTGTATATTTCTTAGTATTAAATGACAAACGACAATAAGATCAAGTTCATTATAGCCGTAAGTAGTAGATATAGTGACGAACAGTAAAGTAACTTATTTCAAGGTCATAAAGATACAATGTTAACTATACGATAAATTTAAGTAATGGTATGTAACGGTGTTATCAAAATGTTACTATGGTCTAGTATGTATAAGGATGATATAACATAAATATATACCTATAAAAAATTAATAACTTCGATATTGGCATCCTAAGTCGAGATAAGAAAGCAATTGAAACGGGTGTTCAAATGTGTATCACTAAATGTTAGACAATTTAGTGATAATGACATTAGTCGAGATTCATTATTGACACTTACAGATTCTACAAGTGATGAGATAGGATAAATCGAGTTTCCAATAATCCAAAATCTGGATCTCTTTAAGCAAGAATGACAACCCCGAAACTTCAGGTTGAAGGTTGATGGTAGTACTACTACCTCTACCCTATTAAAGCCAATGTTAGAAATTGTAAAGTTTAGAAAGCTAGACGGAACTCTCGATGACGACCTATGCAACGAAATAAAGACAATGATTCAAAAATATACACCTGGAAAGGTTTTCGTGCAATATTTCACAAGAGATCTGATAGTATTTTTTATATATTTCAATTTCGTTGAGATATCATTTTCATAAATGCTACCAAATACAAGACGCTTCAAGAGTCTGAGGCTGGTTGACATAAACCGGCGACTTCAAAAAACCCCATAAAAAGAAGTCTAGAACCGACCCGGAAATGTTTCCTTTAGAATATCGGTTGTGGCTCGAGTAGTGTGCGCAGTTGCACCGTCCTCTTGGAACCACATATTTTACAGTCCCAATTAATCCAATTTAGGAAGCAAAAATAAATTTTCTCAAAGAAAAATGGCCAAATGACACAGCTCACCACAGAGTAATTTTGAGCGGGTGTAATTGCTCATAGTGGGTGATACACGAATTTTTGGTGCCGCAGAAAAGATCTTATTCACGTAACCGCTAATATGGAAATGATCATGAGTGTTCGATGTCGATGTAAGTCGTGATGGTAAAAGGATAGCGTGATGCAAATTGATGTTGTAAATTGATGGGATTTAATGGAAAAGAAGATTACGGAAGGAAGAGTTTAGGACTCTAGTACCAAAGATTACGATAAAACCAAATATCAATATGGTACAGATATTTAGGAATAACAATGACATTCATACAGAATGAGAAAACATGAAGATTTTTTTAAAAAAGAAAATGAACAATCACACATAAACAAAAAACTACGATTGTGCTACTGCTGATGTAATAGTTTAAAATGTAATGGGATCGACCTATGGTAATAATTTAAGAGGTAGATTTGTACTAGAGCAGCTCATGTCTTACCTAATATCTTAACTTGATTGGGGGAAAATTTAAAGGTATATAAAAAAATTGAAAAGAAACACAACGATAGGATATTTCAATATCGTCTTCGAGACCTAACGTCGATGTCATCGGTATAGGCGGTAATCTGTATTTATTTATTTGTTAGGCGATTAACTTACCCTATATTTAGCTGTCTTATCATATCAGGTTAAATAGTGTCGGCGCCAGCCCGTTACCTTGCTTAAATTTTTTGATTATTGGAAAGTTGTCAGTGAGTACAGTTTTCTGACAGTTGATGTTTACTACTGTTTTGGGGAATGTTAAAACTGTTTAATATTTGATATATTTTGTATCTATTAATTGAGTTGTAGGCCTGTTTAAAATCTATAGATATGTTGTGGACGTCAATGTCATATTCGCACGATTTGTTTAGAATTTGTTTCACTGTAAACAGCTGGGCAATTGTAGATCTTCCTTGTCAAAAACCGGTTTGATATTTCCCGACAATATTTTTAGTTTATTCTTGGAATCATTTGTTAATGCATGTACTTGCCTCGCTAGATGTTCGTCACATAATTTATATATTCAGGGGGGAAGTTGTTAATACCTGGGTTAATACCTTTCCGCCATATTCCTCAATGTTCTGCATGTTCATTTCATTTCATTGCGTCCCTAAAAGAGTTGGGAAATAGGATTTTATTTGTTTTGGATTGTTGGGTATTTGCCCTTCTTGATTTTTGATAGATTTGTTTAAAGTTTGTATTGTTTTCTTAAATTGCGTACATATTTATATGCTTCTCTTATATTGCTGTTCATTTTTGTATATTACCGTTTTTTGTCTTTGTTTTCTCTGTTTGGCATGCTTTACCAATCCTTCAACTTATATTTTCGTATATTGCTCTTCTTTATTTGGTTGTCTTTTCCATTTATTTAGTGTACACTTGATACCTTTCCTGTAAGGCCTCATTACATTCTTCATTAAATCATTTTCCTTTTGTTTTTTTTTTCTTCACTGTTGATCCATTAGCCCTAAATTCTAAAGAAACATTACATCAAAAATTTCTAGTTTTCTGTCGACTGGGATTCAGCATCCTATGTTGGTCGATTTGGAGGACCAATTTATTATAGATAGAGCTTTTAGCTTGGAAAATTATAGATAAAAATTATTTAGTTTTAATAACTTCTATTAAAAGATATAATTTTAACCTAATCTGGCTTTACGTTATTATGTCAAGAAGACTCAGAAATGATATGAACATAATAATAAAAAATAAGGAGAGTTATAAAGAATAAGAAGTCCATAATAATGATCCATGTTAAAGACATAGCGGATCTTGAGAAAAATTTGGAACATAAACTGAAATACAATTTAAGAAATGAAGAGGCCGACCTTTCGTTGGTTCATAATATAATACAATTTATTATATAGAGGCCAGGGATAACATAACTCCAGATCACATAGTTCGAGGTTATGAAGAAGACAGTTTAGAAACACTTTACCATTACCATTGTTTTATTTACGAGTGACACATTCTAACACATAAAATTTCGAAACAAGTAATTAATCTGTGTATGGAGTCGTGTAATAGCTAGTCTAATATGTAATATAACGAGGAAATCGTTATGTTTTTCTAGTAAATAAGTAAACATTACACCATATAAATGCTAAGTAAAATTGTAGACGATGACCTTGAACTACATTTATAAAAGGATTACGGTAGAACTAGTGAAATAGAAAACAGCGTTTTATATAATGAATAACTTCTAATCGCAGTCTATAAAAATACGGATAAACTCAGGTATTTAGAAAGGAATTTAAACTTGATTTAGCTTCACCGGATTCTTGATGCAGTGAACTGGAGCCAAACGGTTATATAACTTACTCTTGGTGGCAAAGATAATAGGTAAACCGCTATCCCTACACGATATTTGCTGTATGATATAAATAAATGGTACCAACATAATACAAAAAATTCACCAAATATCCGGTCTAACGTTAATTACTTTACAGAGCATATAAACTTAAGCGCATATAACTTCTGCATATAATTGTCATTCTGATATTTTACACAACTTATTTAAGATTATTTCTTTTAAAATTGCGGTATCTGAGTAACACTTAATGAGAATGAACTTTCATTAAGTGTTACCCAAATACAGTCCTAAAGTTACAGTCCACGAGAGGGACTGGAAAGAAAAAACACACAACTCAGGCTGCAGGTTTATATCTGGTATGCAGATGGGGTAAAACTGCAACAGTGTCGGAAATAGAAATATATTGTATTGATGAAAATGTAATTATTTTTATTCCACTTAAATATATGCACAGTTAGTCAAGCGGCTATGGTGGCTCTTAGCAGTTCTAAGATATGCAGTGCCACCGTAGGGGTACCAAAAATCAACATCAGTGTTCGATAAAAAAAGATGGTACAGTAGACTAGCGTGAAGCTTCATACCATGTTTTCTGTATTTTTTACTATTTTTAAAATTGATTAAATTAATTTTATTATTTATTCATTATTTATATTTTAAATATATAAGGTTCTTGAACTCCTAAGTGGAGCATAGAGCTTGAGTAAAAATGCGCCATCGAGTTCTATTTTGCGCCACACCTCATTCCAAGACTTTCCTTGACCTCTTATCTCATCCATGATGGGTCTTCTCCAAGTTTGTACTAGGCGACCTCTTTTTCTTCTTTCTTGGGGATTCCAATCTAGTGCAATTTTTGCAATACTGGAATTATTTTTTTCTTAGTGTGTGACCAATCCAATCCCACTTTCTGGACTTTATTTGATGAATGATCCTTTTTTCCACTAGGAAACTAAGTTTGTGTAGCTAGCTGTATACCATGTATCACACAATTTTTTTACTTAAAATCCTTTATAAAAGGTATATAATAAAATACCCAAACGGGCTACATCACAATTACAGAACGTTTTCGGAATGTAAATTCCATCATCAGTGTAACGAAGTATACATGCTATGAGCCATGTACTATGATGTTTTTACCCATATATTTTAGTGGCTCATAGCATGTATACTTCGTTACACTGATGATGGAATTTACATTCCGAAAACGTTCTGCAATTGTGACGTAGCTTGTTTGGGTGTTTATATACATATAGATATACCTTTTATAAAGGATTTTAAATAAAAATAATTTTCTACCTTTTTTTGTTCAATCAGGTGTAGTAGATCTTCGTGTCTGATTATAAAAGGCCAGAAAATGCGAACAATTTGTCGAAAATATTTATTAATAAAGACCTGTCGTTTATACGTAAGGGTTTTTATTACTTTCCAGGTTTCACATCCGTAAAGTAGAACAGACATGACATTTGAATGGAATTTATATTTTTTAAACCAATTCTATTATAATTCAATAAATTAATATGTTTGCTCCTAATGCTCCCCGTTAATATATTAACAAAGCATACATTGTTTACTTCTTATAGAACTGTCAAATGCAGACGAAATATTTAATTAATTAAAGAAAATTTAATTAAACATCATTCGATATCTAGTAAATTTAATTATTATATCAACTAAATAAGGTGTTTAAAAATAATAATTGCATTTATATGAAATTATTTTAAAATGAGAAGTGTCATAAAAAGCTTAAGCAGATGATTTAATATTATTATTAACTACATGACATTTATGTCTTTTAAATTTTAGCAATCGTTTCAAATCGAATTTTTTTTGACAGATATTCTTTTAATTTCTTAATTAATGTCTGTATTTTGTAAATGACTCTTTATTCAGTTTTTAATTCATACCTTATTAGAATACATATACTTCATTTAATTTGACATAGTTGCCAAAGTTTAAAAAATCCTGACTCCATTTTAAATCAAATAAATTACATAATTATTGCAAAAGTATTACCATCTCTTTACAACGACTATTTAAATTCTAACGTGACATTTTTGAAATAAAACACACTAATTTTGTTCTAAAAAGAACAGATTTTATTAAATAGTTAATAATATAAAACAAGATATATTCACTAAAATTCAAAATAATGAAGTACAAAAAGTGTCAACGGCGCAACTGTCAAATAAGTGTTACCAATTTATGCCAAAATTTTACCTTCGTTCGATTACAGTTACAGTGTGTTCCGAGCAATGTTCTTGATAAAAACGCTTTATAATGCATTTATACAAATTAAATGAAACATTGTGTATTTCTTTAAGTTAACATTAATAGAAATTTTTAAATATTATTTCTACGTGAATATAATAAAATATGTCTAGTGGCTGTAATGCCAGTGTACTCGGTAAAGTGATTCTAAAAAATTCTAGAACTGATCGTGAGTAGTGAAGCGCCGTGAAGACCGCTATTTCGTGACGCTACCCAGGTCGTCTTGTCGTGGCGCTAGTTGCGTGACGCTCTCCTCAGCATTTTACTACAGAGAAAAAAGTAATACAATACCACTATAAAAGCTTCGCATTAAAACCTGACCGACAGGTGCTGATAGAGCTGAATATTGTGGTAAACAAAGGGAAATCAGTTAAAATTCATAACAGGCTTTTTAACTAGATAATCGCCACTCCATATCTGTTTTATGAAACTTATTAAAGCTCAGATTATATAGATCTAGAAATAGTCAACCATATGTTGCATAACCCTCAGGCTAAAAAAACTTCAGTAAAAACTTTTTTGAGTCTACCAAGATACAAAGTGGCCTCAAAAACATGTGGTACTAATCCACAATAACCGTACAAGCTAATCATTGCTTTCAAAATCGCAATCAGTCTGCAGAATATATAGGAAACTCATCCTGTAGTCTAAATATTTTCGTCTACAAAATGGAAGGTTCTCTATATAGAAAAGTATATATGTTTTGGAATCATCGGTAAAAATTGGAAAATTGGAACTAGTTGGAAAAATATGGAATGCATCGATTTCAAAAAAACATTAATATATAAATACAGTGGCTTCCACAATTTTGTATTGTTCTGGGATACTAATGTTTACTTTTGAACTTTTGTTGTTGTTACTAGAATATACATTTACATTTACTGACATATTTAGGATAATGGTTGCATATGCGGATATTTAAGAAATAAATTATTATATACTTACATGGCTGCTTCATGTCTTACGTCAAATTCAATTTTGTTAACATGTAGCGGATCTAACACTGGTATACTGAGCTCAGGAACACCCTTTATTAGCTGATCTCTAATCAGTTCTATTAGAGCATTTAATCGATCTTCTATTTTAGAGAATGTGCTAATTATATTCTCTATTGTTTGTCCAAATACGCTTATGCCACTTTTAATTAAATCTGAAATAAAATATATAGATAAAATTATTATATAAAATAAAATTTTTATAGAGATATGAATAAAAAACATGATAATGTTCAAGATAGTGTAGAAAAACGTATCCTAAATGTCCATAATATCTTGGGAAAAAATGTTACCATCATATGAGCTGTAAATGCTTGAGGATGGTTTGTCTCTCCTATGTTCATATTTCTTCGAATACGTATGTATCCAAAATTATTGAGAGAATGCCAAATTTGAGCAATATAAAGATGTTCAAAAAACGGTTGAATAAATGAAGAGTTATTTTTCGATGGATAGAACATTTTTGTCAGCATATAAAAGCCTCGAAAGAAGATCCAGTGACTCATATTGGATAACCATGAGAGTTACATTTCTTTGGAGACTTATACTTAATGCAGATCACACGAAATTGTTATAGCTTCACTTCTTCCTCATACCTCACAAAGGCTTCAAACACTTGACCTAACTTTTTTGGGTATTTTTTAACTGAGCATATCTGAGAGTTGCCACGAGAACCAAGGGATTTTTGGGTCCCGGCAATACCAACGATGACAGTGGTCTTGAGAAGTCCAATGTAAATTTTAATGTTGAGCACAGAACGACACCACAAACAATACAGTACTGCAGAGAACTCTACCTAGAAATACCAAACCCCAAACGGGACCATCGAGATATGATAAAATTATGTACAAGACTCACTGAATCAAATCAAAGAGCTCAACTCCAGCCTGGAATTTCAGGAAATGTTAAAACTCAGCCTGATGTACCTATTAAAAAGCTAGCACCTCTTCCTGCCAAAATTGTAAAAAAAGTTTCAAGTCACGTGTAAAACAACACTCAGATATTTTCACTTCCACTAAAAATTCAATTAGAAATAAAACAAGAAAAGAGTAATCTTAAGAAAAAAACTGGAGAGGTCAAAAAAACTAAAATCAGGAAAAGAACGACAGGAACTCTAAGAAAACTGGCTACTAAAGCACAGAAACAACCTGTAAGCAAGAAAACAGAAGTTAGAAACTTACATTTTGATGATTCTGAGTCTGAAAGTTATTAGAAATTGAGGAGTGTTTGGTGTGCAGTGAATTCGGACGAGACAAAGAAATTTGGTACCGTTGTGTAATGTGTTCGAAATTGGGCTCATTCAGAATGTAGTGGTTGGGATTCAGCAGGTAATTATACGTGCAATATGTGTGCCAAAGTCGAACAGAAGACATTTAAAAAATAAAAGTACCTCTTTTTAAAATTTTGTCTTTAAGAAATTTGTTTTGTTTAAAATATTTGCTTTATTACAATAATTTTTTTTTCGAATACAGCTTTATTTAATTTTTGCGCAGAATTACCCCGTTACTGGAAAAATACCACAATAACAGTTTTTTAAGTAATTTTTTTTTCTTCAAAATCCGTAAAACTTTAAACCGTTTTTGCGGGAAATATCTTTTAATTAGATAAATACAAGATAAATACAACACTTTCAGTTGTTAAATTATGGAAGTTTGTGTGCACGTATCAAACTTTTTGGAAGTATTTTCCCTTTAGTGCGCAGAATTCCCTTGGGGTCCCTTACACCTCAGGAAGAAATATGTAATTTCAAACTACGGACTAAAAATAATGAATCATTATATGTATAATTATATGGTTCAAATAATTTGATATATCGCATTTCTATATATTAGTGACCACAATCCATTAGAACACGTGATCTTACAAATAAATAATGAAATTGTGATCATTTATATATTATGTCAAACTGTTCTAATAATAAATTAAAAATGTCGTTATACTAAGCTAACCTATAATTTAATTATCTGGTTGTTTGTGGCTTTGAGTTTCAAACTTTGACCAAACTATTAAATAAATAGTAATGATCAAAACACATGTTTTAATTTATTAACTTTCTGGCGATATTCTATTATTGTTAGAAATTTCATTAATTATATTTCTTATTTCAATTAATGTCAATTACAGTATTTGTTTCTCTACATTCCAATCAACAAATAGTACATTGTTTACCGGGTAGGAAAAGCTTAAACATTCCTGGACGACTGTGAAGATTGCTAAGTCGAGGCGCAAGCCGAGACTTAGCAACACAGAGTCCAGGAATGTGGCTTTTCCTACGAGGTAAACATGCTATTTTCCGTAAATCGTTTAAAATTCGACAGATATTGATTGATTTAAAAAAAAACGCGATAATTTTATTCCCAAATAAATGGTGCTTTGAAATTCCTAATAAAATTACTTGGGTTACTATGGAAACGTATTGAGGTTGAATTGTCAAACTTGACGCTTATAAATTTAATTGCTGGTGTTCTCGAAAGTAAAATGATAAGTGATGATGAAATTTCCATTCCTGGGACTCCTCCAGAGCTGGTTGAGGCAGTGAATACTGCTTCATTAGAATTATTATAATACCGGAAATATATTCAGCAATGACTTGATGTTTTCAAAATATAAATTAATTCCTTATAAGCAATGTGTTTTCTATCATTTATGTAGAATACTAACAACTGTACGGAAATATCATTTCCTTACAGTAAGGAAATGATATTTCCGTACAGTTGTTAGTATTCCGTCAAGTTTGACAATTCAACCTCAATACGTTTCCATAGTAACCCAAGTAATTTTATTAGGAATTTCAAAGCACCATTTATTTGGGAATAAAATTATCGCGTTTTTTTAAATCAATCAATATCTGTCAAATTTTAAACGATTTGCGGAAAAATAGTATGTTTACCTCGTAGGAAAAGCCACATTCCTGGACTCTGTGTTGCTAAGTCTCGGCTTGCGCCTCGACTTAGCATTCTTCACAGTCGTCCAGGAATGTTAAGCTTTTAATACCCGGTAAACAATGTACTATTTTCTTATTATAGTCCAGTACAATTGTTATATGCCGCTCCAACTTGGGAATGGAAAAAGTTTATCAAGAAAACTATAACTCCTTTTACCGTATGAAGGCCGATATGTAATTAAAATATGATCAGTGGGCCTCAAACAGTGGGGCGTTAATATTTAATTTCGATCGCTTGAAAAGTAAAAATATTTGATTTCCTGTATTTTATGTGCAGTAATAATATTGGATTTTACTGTATCAAAGGCAAATAAAATAAATATAATATGTATATACAGGGCGGTTAAAAGAAGTGGGGCGAAATATTTCGAATAATCGAAATTATTTGTCGACATCAAATGTTCATCAAGGTCTCTATAAGTGTCTATTTTGCGTAGAGTAAAAATTCGCAAAAAATTGACAAAATCCGAGTTTTCAGCAAAACAAAATGTTTAAACACGTGTAGTCCAGTAATTAATACCAAAGCTATTAAGAGTATGCAGTCCAGTACTTAGACCAACGGTACTTTATCATTTAACTAAAACACACCACAAAGTTTAAATTGAATTCCCGAAACACTTTTTTGTTTCTTCTTTTTAGCAAACGCTTTGTCCTATTCACTGTCTGATATTTCACTAGCAGAGTCGTCCCTATCTGAATTGTCTATCCGAATGATTAGAGGCCGGACCTCATCTATAACTCGCTCAGTTTGAAAAGACTGAACAATTATGTCTTCCGTATGTCTAATACAAGTTTGCCATTGTTCTGCTTTTATTTATTCTAGCGATTCTTTCCATAAACCAAGAACGCTAGCGCCATCTTTGTTTTGGATGCATGTTTATCATAAACATTTTTGGCTATACCCCAAACTAACTCAATTGCATTATAGTGGCAATGGTAGGGCGGAAGTCGAAGAACTTCATGGCCATATTTAAGAGCCATTTGGTCAGTAGGCCAGTTCTTTTGAATTTTGTGCTCTCCACACCTTTGAAGTAAATCGACTTTTAAAAATATGCCACTCTACTCTTGAGTGGTGCGATGCATTATCCAAGACTATTATGAAGTGTCGCTCCAATTTTTTTAACAAATTTTCTTCAAAGCATTCTTCAAAAATATTTGCATCCATATTTCCATGGTAATCACCTGTATTCTTTGTGGACGAAAAAATTAAACTAGCGTCAGGAATAAAACCCTCATCATTTCCAGCATGAAGTATAATGTAGCGTTTACCATTACCGGAACGACTAGAAGAATAACATTTCATGGTGCCATCTTGCCAGATGATTTTGACATATTTCCTTTAGCGAAAATCCAAGTTTCATCTAAAAATACAACTTGCCTCGGACTATCAGACATTTTATTGTTCATGTATTTTCTTTAAAAATGCCACCGTTTTGAAACAACATTAGAGAGATCACACAATACTTGTCTATTATTTGTCTTTTTATATCGAAAACCTAAATGTTTCAACACTCTCCACAAATTTGTTTAACTAATATCACAAAGTTCCTTGTCTTTTATTTTTTGTAACACAGCACTAACTGTTACATGTTCTTATTGATATATTGATTTTTCACGTTGAGAACTCCTATGAATAGCTGTTCTGATGAGACCTATTAGGTCGAAATACGTATCAACAGATACATAGGATTTGTTATAATCGTGAAATCAAATATTTGCTGTCTTTTTTCATTTTATTCGGATTTACTCTGTGTGAGTACTAGAAACAATTCGCTAAGGATTTCTGCTTAGTTGTAAAAGACATGTTGTGGAATGCAAATTTTAGATTCCCCATGTCCCTTTTAACATCTTTTATCAACGTCTGTTTGCCTTGCAATTTTTAGAAGGCTCAGATTATAAGCAGAAATCTGAATTGTGTTTCGAAACTATTTTACGGATTTTCTAATTTCAATTTCATCATCATCATTGTGCAACCTTTTTTGTCCACTGCTGGCATAGGTCTCTCCCATTTTTTGCCACTCTTCACGGTTCTGTGCGTCTTGTTGCCATTTCTTGGATATTAGTTTAATGTCGTCAATCCAACGCAGCGTGGTTCTGGTCCAGCGTTTCTGGTCCACCTTGAGCCTTTAGGTCTCGCTATGTGACTTGTCCAATTCCATTTCAGCTTGGCTATTCGTTCGACGACATCAGTGATATACTCGGTTCGCTATTCCCAGTCCGAACTGTCTAGTGAATTTAGTAATTATTTTTTTGCGAAGTAAGTTACTTTTTGACAGACTGAAAGTGGCTGGAAATTACTATACGACCAAGCACACGTACTCATAGCCAATAGTAATAGTAAACAAACTAAATAGTAAATAAAATAGAACTTTGCGAATTACCGACAATCAATATTTATTTATCTGCACCATATAGTAAATAGTTATGTTAAATTATAACAACTAAAATATATTTTTTAAATATATACTACCCAAAATTTGATGGGTGTAGTATGCACTTCCACTATTTAGAATAATTCTTCTTTTTTCAAAGAAAGAAGTCTGCAATAGTAGTATACTTAAGCTATTAATACTGAGAAGTAGGAATTATTGTGTTGTAGGTTTCCGACAATGAATCTGTCAAAATATGCCCGAGCTAAGCGAATGGAGTATACCTGTTCCTTTCCTTAGGTCTTGGTTCCTTATTTTGTCTTTTTTGGCATGCCGAGAATCGATTTTTCCACGCGCATTGGTGCCACTCGAATTTTTAGTGCTGATGTTCTTGTAAGAGTGAGAGTTTCTGCTCCGCATGTTATAATACGAAGAACACATTGGTCAAATGTCTTCCGTTTTATAGCTATCGGATGTTGCTTTTAAAGATGTCTCTTAGTGGACCATATGCCGCCCAAGCAAGTGTTATTCGTTATTGAAATTCACAGGTCTAATTATCCTTGCTTATTCTGATTTCATAACCGAGATATATGTACTTTTCTGTCAATGCTACCACTTGATTTTGGATGGTGAGGTGTTTGCTGGGAACCAAATTTGTCATAAATTTGGTCTTACTGATGATTTTTTAGACCTATTGTTGAAGATACGTTTTCTAATTCTTGTAGCATTTGTTGTGCTTCACGGAGATCTTCGGTAATAAGTACTATATCTTCGGCAAAACGCAGACGATTCAGCATTTCCCCGTCTATTTTTATTCTTCTATTTTCCCACTTTAACATTCTATTTGGTTGAGAAGAACACGTCCACCCATCTAATATAGCTTCTGTTACGACTCCAGCTTCTCCTGATGCTTTGTTGTTTTTCATCTTTTTTATTGCGTATTGGATTTTGCTTAGATAATCTCTGGCATCAGCTCTGAACTCGGGTTGCTGATTTTGCGTGATGCTGCAGCTTCCAAGTTCGTTTGGTCCAAGTTCCAAGCTCTTTGACTTGTGTATAGTTCTTGATAGATATCTTCAATTATATGTAGTAGTTGTTCTCTATTTGATATGGGGACTTCTTTGTTCTTTAGTTTGTGTATTTCACATTTTGCATTGTTTAGCCGTCTTCTCAGGACTTTCAGACTTTTATTCTCTTCTATAGTTAGGTGGACCATTTCATTCTTAAATTTTCTTAAATCTTTCCTTATAGCGTTTGATACTCCCTTATTTATTTTTCGTAGTTTTTCTTCGTAAATGCTTTCCTTTCCTTTGATTTCTCTTCTATTAGTTGCTTTGATTCAATGGTTATTTTTTCGTCTTCACGTCTTTTAGGACAGCATTTTACTTGTGCCTCTCGAATAGCTGCTACAATATTTTCGTTTAGGGTATTTACATTATTTATGCGTTCATTTTGTTGTAGGATTTTATTTATATTGTCTTGGTATTCATTTAAATTCGTTGGGTCGTTCCATATCGGGTTTGCTTTTTTCCTAATCATTTTGGATCTTTCTGTTATTAAGTCTAATTTTAATTTGGCTCTTACCATTCTTCTTAGAAAGTTCAATTTAAGTAATTGAAAAACATTAAATTAGAAAAGGGTTGTTTCCCCTTTTTTGTATTGATTGCTATTTTGCGACAAGGGTAATAAATTAACACATTTTTAACCTTCCGCAGATAACGTGAAACATTTTAAAATTTTTGATAACGTCGGTCTAACAAACCGACTTTTTCTAAAATTAAAAAAAAATAGAAATTTAGCTGTAGGTGATAAATATTTGTAATAATATAATTGTGTATATTATTCTCTATACAAATATATAAAATTTATAATTTTTTTGTTATTTTAATAATTTTAAGGAGATATTAAAAAAAAGTGTCATTTTTATGAACAGTCTTTTAATAAAATCAAAATAATTATAACAAAAAAAATAAATTCTGGTTTCACTAAAACATAAATCAGTTACTTGTATGTTAATAAACAGAGAAAATAAAATTTTACTCTCAAAATTTTCACAGATCACTGAAACTATTCCAAATTTTGGGCACCATAATTTTCAAAACAATGCCTGCATAATCCCGTCAGATGTTCTAGACACAAATATTTTTTACAGTTTGCACAAGAATATCTCGTTCTTCGACTTTTTGTAGTGCTGCAGTACGTACATCGTCCATGAGTTTGATTCTGGGGAGCAATATTCTCAGTTTCTATACCACATATTTCAGAGAGACGTAAACGGATTATCCTGGGAATGTTTTGCTGTTGTGCTCGTCGACGAATATGTGGGCTAAGTAACTGAAATCCTAAATTTTCTAAGAATTTTCTTCTATCGATTTTTGTTTGGGTATTTGAGGTGTAAATGATGTAACTATTTATTCCAGCAACATTCATGGCACTATAAAAAATGACCATTGGCCAACGACGAGTTGCACGAGCGCAATTGTAGGCTTCGCACATTTTGTCAACAACGTCGACACCGCCTTTTGTTTCGTTGTAGTCCATGATTATTTCCGGTTTACCAGTCTCCTCGTCAACAGCATCATCGTAATGCATAGTCGATACTAACAGGATATTTCTTTTTCGTTTTGGAGAATACGAAACTAGCGTACACTTATCTCTAAAAACAAACATAATGGATTTTTCTGGTCTTGCTAGTAACATTTGAGGAGGTATCTCACGTTTATTTTGACGTAATGTCCCAACTGTAGTAAGATGGTGTTGCATTAGTATCTCCGTCAGAGGTATGCTGGTAAAAAAGTTGTCAAGCGTGACATTTCTATTTGATCCCAAGATAGGTGAACAAAGACGAGGCACTAATGCTAAATTTGAAGTATCCCGTTGCAATGGTCCGGCAGGCTGTTTCCCTATGTACACTTCCAAATTTGCAGTGTAAAACATTTTAGCGTCCACTAAGGCATATATTTTTATTCCGTAGCGATTCGGTTTTTTAGGCATATAAATTTTGAAAGGACATTTACCTCGAAATGCTTCGAGTTTTTCGTCAATCGTGGTGAATGCTGACATATTGTAATGTTGGGACAAATTAGATACAAACTCATCGTAAATTTCTCTAATTGGAGCTAATTTGTCGACTTGTACTCTTTCTTGCCTGGTAGCTTTATCGTCGAAACGAATATGTTTCAACAAAAACTGAAATCGTATCCTGGACATAGTAAGTCTGAATATGTCCATAGCCATTCCGTCTGTCCTAAATAAATCTTCAGCGTTTCTCCGGTTATTTTTACTAGCACCAGAAATATATAAAAGTCCCAATAGTGCTTTTATTTCTAATAAATCAGTCGGTCTAAAAGAACGGTTTTGTGAAACGTCATAGGCTTGCATTTCTATAAATTTGTTGGTGTAAGTAACCATTTTTTCCAATATGTTTGGAGAAAAGAAGCATTCCCATATTTCTGAAGCTTTATTTTTATGTCTTATATCTCCCTTAGGTCCAGGTAAATGTGTGAAAATATTTTCAGCGCGTGTTCGAACATTACGTGCTGATGCCGGATATTTTCGCCACCTTGTAGTTCCATCTTTACCGATAAGGCAGGGTATTCTTGAAGTACAAGCGGTTTCTTCAAGAATAGGTAAGTTTTGTTGATTTTCAAACTCCTCTTCAGAGTATATATCCTCAATAGTTTCTATAATATGGTCGTCTATCAAACTCACATCATCATCATCTGGTTCTGCCTCTGAATCATTTAAAACTTCCCCATGAAGCCGCAACAGCCATTCTTGTTCCCTCTCGTAATTCATTAGAAACGTATGCCCTAAAATATAATATAAATCAATACCGCAAACAAAAAATCAAAAAAATTAGTCTTACCTCAAAATGTAACGGCAACTATAACGTCGGTTTGTGGGACCGAATCGTGTATAATACTGAAAATTCTTATTAAACGATACACGCTGTCCACTTGCTAAACTATAACTGAATAGATACAAGCACGTTCGAAAGGTACTATGAGGTGCAGATTGAAATAAAAATTAGCAGCGCTTAAACCGCGAAAATTTAAATCAGTCGGTGCGAGAGACATAACGTTATCAGCCGAAGGTTAACCAGTCGTATCTTATAGACAATTCAATTATCACTTTTATGTCATTACGACTTTACTCCAAAATAAATTGTTTTAAAGTTATAAACAAGGAAAGTAGAACAAAGATGTTTTTAGTATTTTTAAAATATTTTAATTTTTTTATTAATATCCTCCATTGATTTGAGAGGGAGGAGAAATTATCGTACAACTTTTTCTGCAAAAATCCGAATGTATCCTTTTTTTCACCAATCCGCTCTGATCTATTATGTGACGCAGCAGTTTGCAGTCTAAAGTTGACTGTATTTTTGGTCTGCATTTATCATTACTTTCTCTCGTTTAATGTATTTGAAAAAATCACATTTAAGAACAATCTAACGTAAATGTGGTTAAAATATAAATTATTAAAAAATATTGTGTAATTTTGTGAAAAGTAAGTACCTATAACGAAACAAGTCAAACTTCTTTAACATTTAGAAGCAAGAAATTGCCTTTCCGTTCTAATAGATTTTGTTTATTTCTTCATACCTTTTACCAGTAATATTATATATACTTCAGGAGAGTATTATCATTACTTGGTTGCACAAGGCATGTTCATTTCAATCAATGACGAGGTGTAAAAAGATGAGTTCTTTAACCGAAATGCAAAATTCCTTTCTAAATTATATAACACAATTGTACAACTCGTTTCATTGTTTTATTCAGGTCGGTGTGTTTAAGTACTCGCCCAGGTTAAACTATAAGTGGGACAACATTGTTGGTGTTGCCACTTTTACTCAACAGTAGTTACTATCATTTGTATAATGAAAAATGTTTGATATTTCTAGTACTGTGTAATTGCCATTTTTTTGGAAATTATCTCCAGGACTTCATTTTAAGCAAATCAAATAGTCTATATGATCTTAGCTGTTAATTTTCTCATTTTTTTGCGATATTTACTGATTCATATTAATAATGATGGTCACATCATAAACAAGACACGACACACCCAGAACACAAAGGATATTGCATACGGTGGAGATGACAATAATCAGACGAATTACCCATACACTAAAACATCAGAAAGAAAATGTTACTTACGTACAGGGTGTGCTCCTTAGGGACTAGAGTGGTTAAAATAGCAAGAAATAAATTACCAAAAGGTAGAAGTATCCGCCGACTACGCAAAAGTTGAAATGACAACCTTCCGTAAAGGTATCAATTTGCTACAGGTAGAATTACTTATAGCGAGGAAAAGAGCCTGTCTGCTCTCATTCATTGTTGTCGCTATCAACAAACTTATAATTACATCTTTGAGGATACAAAAGGATATCGATCCATGATTGACTATATAATGACCAATAGAGAAATGTACTCTTTGTGAGGGAAACCACCCTTAAAACTACAAAGGTTGTAGCGTCTACAAAGAACTGCAAAAGAAAAAATTTCCTGCACTTAGAGTTAAGCAAACCTTGCAAGCCACTCACTCAGTCTTTGCACAACTGGAATCAGATTTACCCAAGTCGCTAGTAACAAGAATGTTCACGAAATATAGAGTACCAATATGTTCCAAACGGAAACCACAAACGACAAGAAGGAACTAGGAACTAAAATGCATGTTAAAAACACTAATGGAATAAATGGGTACTATTCTAAACCTACTCAGAACTGTTATCGCCTAAGTCCCAAAATGAATAAGTTCATTTGGATGACAATATCCATTATTATCCATTATTATTATTGTCATTATATCATGACAATAGCCATTTGGAACGCCAAAGGGCTAGCACAACATGCCCGTGAGGTCAAAGCAAATTACAATATTGACATAAAATGTTGATATCTGAAACTTAATTTACAAATCGAACTTACATCAAAATTCCAAACTACTTGGTATGTAATACAAAGCATCCATGTAGCACCGCAAATAAAGGTACCGTTATTAGGATATCGATAAGGTATCACCAAATAGATCAATTTCGTAAAAACTATATTCAAGCAACTAGTGTTAGCATAGATAACTTGAACGGTCCACTGACTGTTAGTGTCATTTACAGTTCTCCACGGTTCACAATAAAAAAAACAGTAATACCAAGAGTTTTTCAACACACTCGGAAATAGGAGCTATGGACAACCAAACTGCTAAATTGCAAAGAAGAATCAATTAAGCATAGGCTGCATAATCTTCAAGAGCAGCATGCCAAATTATTTGAAAACGAAGACGTTCGTACAATGTGGTCTTCCAGTCATGACTTACGGCGCCGAAACACTTTCCTTAACTCAGGCTACAGCAACCAAACTCAGTGTAGCCCGACGAATGGAATACTCACTACTTTCCTGTCACGGTTACGATATCCATAGAAATTCTTGGACATAAACATTCACATTCCTAGGAAATGAATTGACGAATTGGAAAATATTTTGAAATATTCTTGATAACAAATTGAATATGAAAATGTCTCTAAAATATGAATATGTCTCTTGAAAAGCGAAGATTAAGGAAACCATGGCAGAGAACACGCGCTCCTCTGGATACGAGACCCTTCCCATATCAGTTTGGCCCACCTATGGAATTTACAGTTTATAGCAATTACCACAAACAAATCATAATCTACATGCCTTAATAAGTTCCCATATTCATTATTATAGCATTTTTGTTAATATTTTTTTTTATTTAAACATAGAGAACCCACATCAACCACCAAGGGTTATTAGTGGGGAAACATACACAGTAGTACAGTTTGATAAATTAAAGTTTATTATAAATGTTTATGTCTTTTAGAAACTGCACTAAATTTGAGATCTTTGTCGTAAGCGCACTTCTCAGGTTTCCACTAATTCCTCGGCATGTTCTTTGAGGTTGGAAATGCGGACAGTCGATTATCATATGCTTCACGGTGAGTTGAGTAGAGCAGTAGGTACAAATCGGAGCTGGTTCTTTATTTAGAAGGTGTTGGTGTGTTAGTATTGTGTGGCCGATTCGAAGACGATTTAAGATTACTTGATCTCTTCTTTTTCCTTGTTGTGGTAGGCTGGCGTCTACTCGAGGCTTTATTGTTTTCAATTTAGAGTCTGTTGCGTCCCAGGTTGCTTGCCATAAATTTATTATATGATTCATGGACTGTCGTTTATGGTCGGTGTGGGGATATTTAGTAATTTCTGGAACATTTTCATTTCTGATGGATTTTAATGCCAATTGATCAACTTCCTCGTTGCATTTAATGCCAATGTGTGAAGGTATCCAGATAAATATAATCTTTTTATTTATATGGTGTAGTGCATTAAGTTCATTTCTTATATTTTGTGCAATAGGATGGATAGGAAAAAGTTGATTAATTCCATGAATTGCGCTGAGTGAATCTGTGATGATTAAAATATTATTTTCAGTCGTTGAAGCTTTGATCGTTTGATGATCGTTTTTGATAGCTTCTAATATCGCTGTGGTTTCCCCGGTGTAAATGCTGCAGTGCTGTAGAATTCTCCATAATTTCTTTGAATGCATTAATGATAAGGTTATGATTTGTGGTGTTTTTTGGGTACTGTGTTAAAGTTAAATCGTGATAGGTAAGGGGGTAAACCATGGAGGGAAGTCTAATTTTTGTGGTTATGGATAATTTGAATTAATTACAATTGAATTCTTTTGATTGAATCTTTCTCAGACAAACCCTGATAAAGGGTTTGTCTTTATATTGTTTGTTTCTATACAAATTGGATGTAGGTGCGTTAATAATCTCAGAATATAATGGGTGCTTTTTATTGAAAGATTGTCTTGCTGCATAATTTAAACTAAGTAGATGTCGTCTTAGATGTAGAGGGGGTTCTCTTGATATTACTTGTAAGCTACTTACAGGACTGGTTTTGAAAGCACCGACGGCTAATCTTAGAGCTGTTGTTTGAATTGTGTTAAGGTTTTTAGGAACGATTTATTTTCTGTATCGTAGCATATTGCACCATAGTCCAGTTTACTGCGAATAATTGATTTGTAGAGGTTAAGCAGAATACTAGAATCAGCTCCCCATATATTACGGGATAGAATTTTCAGCAAGTTTATTCTATTTTGACAAGTTAGTTGTAAATTCGTAATGTGGGTTTTTCAGTTTAATTTGTAATCAAACGGTAGGCCCATTTTTGATTCCTCTGAATGAGATATATTTTGACCGTTAAATATTAACGAAACAGGAATGGTATTCTTGCGTTTGCTGAATACTGTGTAATGTGTCTTATTATTTGAAAAGAGGAAGCCTGTTTTGGAAGACCATTCTTCGATTTTGTATAGAAGGTTCTGTAGAATTTTAGCCCCAGATGTAATATTTTTGCATTTAATATTCTTCTTCTTCTTCTGGTTCCTATCCGTTTCGGATGTTGTAAATCCTATTGGCAATCATAACCTTGCTCGCTGCGGTTCGAAACAGCTCCGTTGAGGTTTTCTTAAACCATGTTTGTTAAATTCCGCAGCCATGATATTCTCCTTCTACCGGGTCCTCGCTTACCTTTGACTTTACCTTGCAATATAGACTGTAGCAGGGAGTAACGGTGCTGATTTCTTATAACGTGTCCCAGATATTGCAATTTTATGCGTTTGATCGTAAACACAATCTCTGGTTCCTTCTTCATTTTTCCTAGAACTTCATTGTTCGTGATCCTTGCTGTCCATGATATTCTCAGTATTCTTCTGTAAAGCCACATCTCAAATGCTTCAAGTTTTTTAATAGTGGTGTCTGTAAGCGTCCATGCCTCCACCCCGTACAACAACACAGAGAAAACATAGCATCTCAAATGTCTCATTTTTGTATCAAGGGATATGTTGTGACTTTTGAAGATGGCGCTCATTTTGTTAAAGACCGTTCTTGCCTTTCCTATGCGGCACTTTATTTTCTGTAAATTGCTCCACTGTTCGTTAATAATAGTTCCCAGGTAACAATACTGTTTTACTCTACTAATTAATGTATAGATGAGCCCGTTTATATTCTCCTTGCTGATAATCATTTGTTTCGTTTTGTGGGTATTAATGTTTAGTCCGTACTGTTGACTGTACTCGTTTATTCTGTCCATTAGCCTCTGAAGTCCCTCTAAACTATCTGCTATCACCATGGTGTCGTCGGCATATCTAACATTGTTTACTCTTTCACCATTTAGAAGGATGCCTTCGTCTATTCCGTAAAGAGCCTCGTTAAAAAGTTTCTCTGAGTACATATTAAATATCAACGGCGATAGGATACATCCCTGTCTAACTCCACGTAGTATTTTTATGTGATCTGTTTCTTCTCCGTTAATTTTCATGTATGCGGTCTGATTCCAGTAGAGTTCTGAAATTATTCTGAGGTCTTTGTCATCCAGGTCTGCCTCTTTTAAAATGTTTATCATCTTTTGATGTTGAACTCTGTCAAATGCCTTTTCATAGTCGATCAAGTACGCGTATACGTCGCAGTTAATGTCGCTGCATCTTTGAATCAGTACCTGTACTCCGAAAAGTACCTCTCTGGTACCCACTGCGTTAATGAAGCCGAACTGTCTGTCCGATATTTGTTCCTCGCACTTCTTATAAATTCTTCCATGGATGACTCTAAGAAACAGTTTCAACATATGGCTCATTAGGCTGATTGTTCGATATTCTTCGCACTTTTTAGCCCCCTGTTTTTTAGGTATCGCTATGAATTCTGATTCTAGCCATTTATCAGGGATGATTCCTGTATTGTATATTTTATTGAAGACAGCCGTGATCCAAATTTATTCTTCTTCCTCCAAGAGTTTTAAAAATTCAGCTTCGATATTATCAGGCCCTACAGCTTTCCTGCTTTTCATCCATTTTATTGCTTCTTCTACCTCGGATTTAAGTATGTCCGGGCCCGTCATCCTCTCTGAAAATGGATGCCTATAATCCGTTCTTTGATCTTGAAAAAGTGTCTCCAAATATATTCTCCATTTGCCTTTCATCTCTTGGGTGTCAATGATTAATTTTTCATTGGTGTCTATGAGTTTCATTTGTGTTCGCTTTTTAAAAGTACCCGTTATTTCTTTGACCTTTTTGTGTACATTAAAATTGTCATGCTTGGCTTGTAGTCTTTCTATTTCTGTACATTTCTCTACAGCTTCTTTTTCTTTAGCTTCTCTTATTTTTCTTCTAATGTAAGCCTGCATTTTTTTATACTCATCAGTAAAAGGGCAGTAACAGTTCAAGCGCAAAACAGGTCATTTTCCCATGTAAATCTCCATAAGAAATTCTAAGGTCGATTCTGGTCATTTTTGTCTCATTTTGTGGTGACGCTAAAACGGCTCGTCGGATCATGACGTGTAGGGTATCGTTGGAAAGCGGAGGAGACGGGGAACACGTTGAGATAAAAATCAAACGCAAAGACATTGACAAAACGGCGCTACCTGATAAAAACCTGATCAAACCTGATCAAACCTGATCAAACATTGAACAGGTATTGAACAGGTATTGAACAGGTATTAAACAGGTATTGAACAGGTCTTGAACAGGTATTGAACAGGTTTACAGGTATTGAACATGTATTGAACAGGTATTGAACAGGCTTTGAACAGGTCTTGAACAGGTCTTGAACAAGTTTGATCAGGTTTGATCAGGTTTGATCAGGATTGATCAAGTTTGATTAGGTTGATCAGGTTTGATCAGGTTTGATCAGGTTTGATCAGGTTTTTATCAGGGTAGCGCCGTTTTGTCAATGTCTTTGCGTTTGATTTTTATCTCAACGTGTTCCCCGTCTCCTCCGCTTTCCAACGATACCCTACACGTCATGATCCGACGAGCCGTTTTAGCGTCACCACAAAATGAGACAAAAATGACCAGAATCGACCTTAGAATTTCTTATGGAGATTTACATGGGAAAATGACCTGTTTTGCGCTTGAACTGTTACTGCCCTTTTACTCTCATCGTTATTTCCTTTAATTAAACTTCTGCGTTCCATTAAGTGAAGGATTTCTGGAGTCATCCAAGATTTCTTCTTTGTTTCTTTGTTTGGTTTTAGCAGATCTTGTTTAGTTTTCTTAATTATTTCTTCGAATTTATTGATTTCTCGTTGGATGTTATTTTCTTCTTTTAGTTGTTTAACTTGGTTGTTAATATATTCCCCCACTTGCTTTTTAACTTCCGGAAGTTGCACGGCTGTCATGTCGTAGTTAGGTCTAGATTTTTTCTTTATTGTCTTCAGTCTCACGTCCATGACTCCCACTAAAGGTATGTGGTCAGATTCAATGTCCGCTCCTGGATAGTTTTTGACAGATTTAAAACTATTTCTGAATCATCTATTTACCAATATATAATCTATCTGGTTTCTAATTACGTTATGGGGTTTATCTGCTGGTGCCTTCCATGTATACAATCTCCTCGGCGGTAGTTTATAAAATGTGCAGAACCACTAGCTTGTTATCTTCTGCGGATATTTCTAGTGTGTCACCTCTTTCGTTTCTTTGTCCTAACCCAAAAGGTCCGATTAGAGACGTTTTCCGTTCGGCCCCAAGTTTTGCATTGAAATCCCCATTATGATGCTGACTTCATGAACTTCTAGTACAGAACGCTAGTTTTTTTTTGAAATACGTCTACTTGTTATATGAAAGTGCATTTATTGAGTAAGGTAAACTTGATCCTTTTATTTTCTTTATTTTTTTCCAGATTATATTTGCTGGGGTAGATTTGTTAATGTTTCTAACATATTTAATCCAGGTCTCCTTCTTACTCTTTCTTATTAAGAATCGTGTACTAGCTCGCAATCTCTTAAATTTTATTAGGTTTTTCATTTTATTTTATTTAGGTTTCTTGGTTTTGTGACTCTTAAGAACGTTAAAGGCGTGCTTGCTAGCAGCCAAGGCCCGAGAGGTTTCTTGATTCCACCAAGGTACCGGTTCCCTTTTACACGGTTTAGTTTTTCCTACATATGTAGATGCACAATTTAAGATAATATTAAAGTCCGTGACGGTTTTGTGAATGTCATTTGTTATCTCATAATTTTCCATCTCGTCTTTTTGAAAAAGTTCCCAGTTTGCCGATTTTATTTTCCACCTTTGACATGCATTCGGATTAAGAGGTTGGTTTGTCTCAATTGAGATAAGTAAGAGGAAGTGGTCACTGTCGTGCAGAGTTGTTGCTGTGTTCGATTGAAACATGTGTACTAGTGATGGGCTACACAGGGTCAGGTCAATCGCAAAGAACGATCCGTTATATGAATTGAATCTTATTGGCTTTCCAGTGTTTAATAAGATTAAATTTGATTTATTTATCAGACTGTGTAGAAGGTTGCCACATTTATCAATTTTTTGGCTGTTTATATAACCAACTTTTAACATTACAACAAGAGAAAATAGACTAAAACGGTCAAAAGAGCATAGAGATTCTATTCATAGTAGGATTCAATACAATGGAGCGATGAGTCCAGATTTGAAGTGTGTGTTGGAGACAGTAGGAGTCGTGTCATTCGCAGGAAAAATGAGGTTTTCCATCCCAACTGTCTGAAGAGAAAAGGCAAATTTCCTGCATCTGTCATAATCTGGGGCAGCATTTCGTCTAAAGGTGGGGAAAGTTACATTTTATCGATGGGATTGTAAACAATCAATTGTAAACAATGGGACAAATATTTGAAAATTTTAGAAGAATCTCTTTTACCGATTATGGAACACCCTTTAACATCAGTGGAAGATTTTGTCTTCCAACAGGACGGTGCAGGTTGTCATACTTCAAAAAAGAGTTTAAAATGTATTGAAGACCATGGCCTATGACTTCTGGAATGGGTTTCTAACATTAGAGAATACATCCTGCCAAGTCTATCAACGAATTGAAGGAAAAATTTGCAAGAAATATGGGATTCGTTTACATTAGAATTTTGTCAGAACTTGGTAAAAACTATACCTCGAAGAATTGTGGATGTCATTAAAAATAGTCAGGGGATGTAATTTAGTGGTAAACTTTCACATTTTTTTGTTAATATTACATATTCTATGCGTTTTTTAAATTTATTATTATTCTGTTTAATCAATAGTTTTAATTACGTTTTAAAATATTTTCTGTAGGTGGCCACTGCTATGAAAACTCAACATCTTCCTGAAGTTATAATCCACTACACATTCCAATACCAGCAACTGCACTAGCTGCATTCAAAAACTGTTCAGTTAACTACATTCAGCAAACTGTCCAACTACATGAAGCCAACAACATATGCTTTAAGTATTATTTGATATGTGATTATTTAATATCACGAATTATTGCAATTAAGACGTTCTTACACCTAATAGAGCGAGCTAGACGAAACCTTACACAAGTTTTATTGTTACATATTGGCTACCAACTTTCAGAAGATATATTGTGCAAGGGAAATGGACTGTAAAGATTAGAATTTTTGATTGTACCTTGACAAACAGAAAACTAATATATGTGTCCACTGTTAAGAAAAATAAGATGATACTGCGGAGGATACTTTGTTTACAAGCTCCTATTGGTTCACAAGGAGGTCTTAAATTAAAACTCCGAAGGGAAAAACTAAAACTACGTGAATACTACGATTGTGAGAGTGATAAAAGAGGAAAATAAACAAGAGAAAGAGTAGTAGAATAAAAGCAATGCAGTGCAGACAGTAGACAGAGTAGTAAAGTTGTTGTAGTAGAGTAAATACAGTGGAGTTCCTTCTTAACAGTTGGAAGTTTTTAATCGGTAGAAATCGCACAAATCAAATGGTGTCTATTAAAGAATTTGCTCCTCCGCGATAAAAAAAAATAAAATAAGAATTACAACATAAACTTTTATACTCCATCTAATTTACTTACCGTTGCACGTCACTATCATTGACAGAGATTGAAGAAAAAAATCCTTACTATATTTTAAATCAAATAGGTCACATAATTATTGCAAAAGTATTACGATCTGTTTACAACGACTACGTAAATTCTTACGTGACATTTTTGAAATAAAACCCACTAATTTTGTTAAAAAAATAACAGATTTTATTAAATAGGTAAAAATACAAAAAGTGTCAATACCGCAACTGTCCCAATTTATGCCAAAATATCACCTTTGTTTGATTACAGTTACAGTGTGTTCCGAACCAATGCTCTTCATAAAAACGCTTTATAATGCATTTATACAAATTAAATGAAACATAATATTGTGCATTTCTTTAAGTTAACATTAATAGAAATCTTTAAATATTCTATGCGTATATAATAAAATATGTCTCTTGGCTGTAATATCAGTGTATTCGGCAAAGTGATTCTAAAAAAGAACACACCTACCGCCTAAATATTTCGTGTTGGTATCATGTAACCTCACTGACTATGACGGGGATGATGTGCAACGGTAAGTAAATTAAATGAAGTATATCTAATTCTAATTGATCACCTTAAATTTACTTATTAAATATATATATGTATATATATATATATATATATATATATATATATATATATATATATATATATATATATATATATGTATATCACAATACAATTGACTTTAATTATAATATGTATTTCTTATGCCAATTATCATTGTATAATATTAAAGATAAGTGTTTTTTAATTTATCTAGTTAAATATTTTTAAAAGATTAGACTGTTTGAAATACTGGGAAATTTATATATAATTTATGTATATTATAATAATTTATGTAAATGGATAAACTTTGAGCCTATGAAACAAACATTGACAATTCATATTGTGGTTGATTGTTGGTGACTCAGATTTAGATTAATAATGAACAGTAAAAATTTATTCTAATTTTATTTCTTGCAGTTCTTGTAAAAATTCAGAGTTCATCATCAGTGGTGCTACAGCTCTAGTTGAGCCTTGGACCTTCCCCAGTCTATTTCGCCAGTCCGTTTCTGTTCATCGCCAACCGTTGCCAATTTGCCGCGCCGATTTTCCTTGCGTCCTCGTCCACAACCGTCGCTCCATCTCAGTCGTGGTCTGCCTCTACTCCTATTTCCCACTGGGACCGATAATAGAGTTCGTCTGGGTGGGTAATTTTTATTTGCTCTTGACACATGTCCAGCCCATCTAAGCCTACCTATTTTTATGAAGGATATTACATCTCTACAAAAATTCAGAGTTACCAACTTAATATTATAAAAAATTAGAATTTTATAAAAACATAGTTCCCGAACTTCTTTGTTAAGTTTGGTTCTCAAGAATATCGGGAAATAAACGGATTTTCTCTGTATTGTGTCTCAGATTAGGGTTTAACCATGTTTTAACTCATCGGTAAAAATTTAAAATAAAAATGATTTAAGATGAAAAAAATAAATAAAAGTGATTATCTATATTATATGCGGAGAAGAAATACTATGAAACACATGATATTTACTCCCTTTTAAAATAGTAAATGAAGTAAAATTATTTTAAAGAAATTATTAAATATACCCAAAATCATCAAACCATAATTGTATTAAGATCTGAATATTATAACATCTATCAAATGTTGTACAAGCATATTTGAGTGTTAGTTTAAGATTTATAACCTTTTTTTTTTCTACTATGTTTAAAGACTTAAATCTATCCGAGGCCAACTTGTCTCGTCTACATGTTCTGATCGACTCCTGAGCGCTATCCGAGGCCAACTTGTCTCGTCTGCATGTTCTGATCGACTCCTGAGCGCCAAACTTGCATTCCAGTCTACTATTCATCATCATCATATAACGGGGGTCCTACGGCGATTGCCACTTCCCGCATTTCAGCCTTCACCTTTTCCTATCTCCCCAATCACCCTCTTCTAAGCCTCTAGATTGCATTGTTTTTGTAATTTCTCTTCTCCAGGAATTTAGTGGTCTTCCCCTTTTCCTTCTTTCTGGCGGAACATACATTAAGGCTTTCTTTGGCCACCGCTCCTCCTCCATTCTCATCACGTGACCATACCATTGTAATTGCCTTCCTTGTATTCTATCTGAAAGAGTATCTCTAATTCTGTACGGTTTCGTATTTCCTCATTCCTGATTCTTTCCATTCTCGATACTCGACATGACCTTCTAAGATAATCCATTTCCACAACGTCTACTTTATCTCGTTCATTCTTTGTCATTGTCCAACATTCGGCACCATATGTGGTAATTGGTTCTACAATTGCTCTGTATACGCGAAGTTTGGTATGCATCTTTATTTTATTAGACCACAGTAATGAATTCAGTATTCGGATGCATTTTTTCCCTTGGGTTATTCGGTTTTGTACATCTATCTTAACTCTGCCATCTGCTGATATGATGCTTCCTAGATATTTATACTGGTTGCAGCCTTTTATGACTGCGTTTTCAAGCCTCAGATCTGTGGTATTTCCTCCAATTTTTAAATATTCTGTTTTGCTCATCTTTACAGTAAGCCCCCATTTGGCATATTCCTCAAATAATTTTCGATTCATATAATTTATATCTTCCTAATCGGTTGCAACCACCACCTGATCATCTGCAAACAACAATGTATACAGAGTTTCTTGTCCCACTTCGATGCCCATAAATCTACAATTTATTTCTCCAATTCCTTAATGCTTTTTGCCTTAATTCCTTTTATTCCCTCTCTTATATATGGAGCTTATATAAGATTTATTCCAATCTTTAGGAATTTTCTGGTCTCCACACATACATTTATTGAAAAGGTCTACTATTAATTCTAAAAGTGCAGTCGGCCCATATTTAACCAGCTCTATGGGAATGTCTCCAGGCCCTGCGGCTTTTCCGTTTTTAACCTCTTTTAAGGTTTCCGTCAATTCAGATAATGTTATTATAGGGATTTCCTGTCTTTCGTCTCTGTTGTCTATTAATTCCCTTATCTTTTCCCATCTGTACTCTACTCTATCCTCTTTCAGCAGTTTCGTATAATATTCTTCCCATTCATTTAACTTTATGAGAGAAATGTTGTCTTCATTTTTCTCATTTTTCCTAAACTGTTTTAATGTTTTCCAAGCTTGCGCCACTTTTGTTCCACCCATAAATCTGTCCAGTTCATCACACTTAGCCTCCCAGTTTATATTTTTCGCCTTATCCACGTCTTTTTTAACTTCTCTGTTCCATTTAGCGTATATTTCTCTGTCTTGAGGATCTTTGGATTGAAGCCATATGTGATATGCTTGTTTTTTCTTGAGAACTTTCTCTTCTAGTTCCGTTGACAACCATTCAGGTTTTCCTTTTTTCCGATTTTCAACTTTTCCCAGTGCTTCATTTGCCGCTTCATGAATATATTTTTTAATTACCTCATACAGACTTTCGGGTCTAAGTCCTTTGTTTGTATATTTTTTATTTTCTGAGCTATTCTAATTTTATATAAGAACTTTGTCGAATCTTGTTTAAAGCTTTCCAGGTTATATTTTATGTTTTCTATGGTTGTTCCTATGTCTGTTACTTCATCATTTTTGTGACTTGATTGTTCTCTCTTAAATGTCACCATTACTTTTGCAATAATCATATGGTGGTCACTTCCACATTCTGGCCCTCTAAACACCTTCACGTCCTTCGTTTTTAGTTTAGAATCTTTACGATGAATGAAATAGTCAATTATTGATTTTAAAATTCCTGGTAGGCTGCGTCCATGTAAATTTGTGTATATTCTTATGGGGGAAGAAACCATTTAATATTTTTAAAGAATGTGCCTCTCAAAAATCTATTAATCTTTGACCATTGTCGTTCAGAATGTCTTCTCCATATCTCCCTATTATTTCACTGTTGGAGCTCTTTCCGGTTCTTGCATTAAGATCACCTAAGATCCAAATTTCTTTCTTCTTATTAATTGTGGCTAGAACAGTTGTTAACTTGTTAAAGTACTCTTCCTTGCTGTCAACCCTTGAGTCATCCGTCGGTGCATATGTTCCAATTACCCCTATTTCATGGCCATTTGTTCTTAATTTCCATGAGGATAATTCTTTCATCTATTTCTTGCCATGATTTAATACATTTTTTCAGTTTCTGATGTATTGCTATAGACACTCCTCTTTTAGCTCGTTCGCTCTTTTCTACGCCCACTATAGAAATGCAGGTATTCGTTTATCTTTTCATTTCCTCTTCCTTTTTTCTTTACTTCAGTTAATACACAAATGTCTAGTTTCATTTTACTCAGTTCACGGAAGAACTATTCAAATATAAATAAAAAGGTACTATTCAAAATATAAATAAAAAGAAAAACAAAAAACACAGCAAAACAAGTCCGTCCTAAATCTGTTGAATGTATAATCATCATCATTCTGGCCTTACACAACACTGCGTGGGTCCTAGCCTCAAGAATTTCACTCCAGTGGTCCCTATCCATCGCTTTTTCCACCAAGCATGTACTCCCATATTTCTCACGTCTTCATCGATGTTATCAAGGAACCTTGTTCTGGGTCTTCCTCTTCTTCTCTGACCAATGGGTCTATCAAGGAGCGTTTTTCTAGCTGAGTCATTTTGTTCCATTACATGCTCTATCCACTTCAGACGTCCTATCTTAATATGTTTTACGATATCAGGTTCCTGGTATATTCTATAAAGTTCGAAGTTGTATCGTCTTCTCCACACTTCATTGTCATTTACTGCTCCATAGATTCGCCTTAGTACTTTTCTTTCGAAACATCCTAACATGTTTTCATTATTTTTTGTTAGAATCCAGGTGTCTGAACCATATGTTAGCACTGGGCGTATTATTGTTTTGTAGAGTTTTATTTTTTATATTTCTCGATATAATTGTGGATTTAAGAAGGAGATTGAGCCCACAATAGCATCTGTTGGCCGTGCAAATTCTGCATTTTATCTCTGCGGTAGTATTATTTTCAGTGTTAGGAGCGCTCCCATGTATACAAATTCGTTCACTGCTTCGATGACGTCGTTTTCTATAACAAGTGGTCGTAGGATTTGTGGTTGCGTGCTTATTTTCATATACTTCGTTTTGTTGGTGTTTATTATTAAACCCATTTTTGTAGCTGATTCTTTTAATGCTACATACGCGTCTCGTACAGAGTTTTCCGTTCTCCCAACAATATTGATACCATCAGCATAGGCCAGGATTTGTACTGATTTTTTATATATTGAACTAGTAGTTGTGATTTGTGATATACGTCAACAGTACTCTCTGGCGCAGCCTGTTATTATTTGTTTTTAAAAGGTTCAGACAGTTTCCCTTGAATTCGTACTCTATATTCAAAATTTTCAAGGGTTAGTTTTGTTAAATTTACCAACTGATTTGGTATTCCTAGCTCTTTCATTGCTTTGAACATTTGTCTTCTATTCACAAAGTCGTAGGCTGCTTTGAAGACTATAAATATATGATGAGTATCAATGCCATATTCCACTGTATTTTCAAAAATTTGTTTTACGGTTGAAATCTGATGAATTGGCCGATTTACCACCTCTGAAACCAGCCTAAGATTTTCCTACTACCCTATTTCGCATATGGTGCCATACAGTGACATAATACCGCGGAAAATAATTCCTCTGTGTTATAGAATTCAAAGATATATACTTTTTTGGGCAAGGGATTTCTGTGTCCATATTTCTTTAATAGCTGCTGTAATGCAATTATGGTATCATGGCCACGTTCTTTATATAAATAGATCAGCTGAGAGATTTTCTATTCGGGGTGATTTGTTTCTGGCTACTTTTTTAACTGCATCTTTAACTTCAAGAATTGTTGATGGTCTCTCTTTCCCTCTCATCTGTTCCCTTTACCTCACCTCTTTCGTCTTCCAGGTTTTCTTCTTCTTCCTCTATATTAGGTGAAAGGTTAAAGTATTTTACCCATCTATTCTATACATCTTTCGGAATGTATAATAGCAATAAAAAAAATTCTTTTGTAAAATTAGAGCAGAAATATAATTTTATTACTACCTAACAAATGATACTGTAAGCAAGGAGCTCTCCTTTAGAGCTTCCATAATAAAAAAATCAAAAATAGTCCCTTGAAGGTAATACGGCTAATGGACATTTATTCTAAGGCCAATAATCCCCAAACACACACACCGTCTACTCTAACATTTTTATTTTAGCTACTTCCATCTTCTTTTGGAGACTGTCTGAAACTGTCTGAAAGCAAACAAGACATCCGTCGTCCTCCTTCTTATCATAAACCCACACTGCTTTCTTCCTATCGATGTCTCTCCTTAACATTCGCTTTACAGTCTCTCCCAAATATGTCCCCAAATATATTACTAATATTATATGAATGTAGTTGCCACCTCGAACTTTTAGTTCTCCACGCTAAACTGGGCATACTTGAAACTAAAAAAAAAACCTCTCAGACAGAAAACAAAACCAAAGATACCGGTACAATATAACAATCTATATGAAAAATACGAAAATATTTTGTACGAACTCATTATTTTTTTAATATCTATTATTATGCGTTCAAAACCTGGACAATTAGAACAGCAAATAAGAAAAGAATGAACCCATTCTAATTGTGCAAGCGCGTTTATATGTTAAATAAAAATTCTTCAATAAACTTAAACAGACTTAGAACCAACTATATTAGTTTTTGAGGAGGAGGATTAACTCGGTAATCTCTAGTTTCATGTTTACCTAAACCTAGAATGATCATACCACAGAATAATAAACATACAGAATACCCACTCTCCACGGAAAATTAAGTACGCGCATCTCCTCCGCGCAGACGTTCCGCCATGTTTTAGGAGGATTTTAAAGAAATTATGTGGTGTGCATGGAAAAATTAACCAGGTTTATTTGACTTACGGCAATCATAGACATACTATACAATTATATTAACATTGTTAAATATAATAACATAAATATAATATAATTAAACATAAATATAAACAATTACATAACCACACAAATCATATGTCTGTGTCCTCCTCAAACATGGCGCGCGTGCTGAAAAACTTCAAAGGCGGCATCTGAGAGTGTCCCTTCTGATTGTTTATTATTCTGTGATCATACTATCCGCGCCGACGATATGGTGGAACTAATGGATCCAATGAAAACCAGTAGAGGTAATAACCAACCAGATTGACTGACACAATGGAGAAACCACGGAAAAACTTCCGTATTCGATAAAAACTGGAAACCTAATTCAGCAAAGAAAAACAAAGTGTCAAGTTATCTAAAAATGAACATAAAAATAGATATAGCAGTCGACACATCCACATAGGTACTTTTCAAAAACATTATTTAGACTATGCCATTTATGAAAATAAACAAATTAAGTGATATTTGATGATATTTGTCGGTGACTCACGACTCATACTGAGTAATAAACAAAATAAAAACCCATGTTTTAACGTCCTTTATAATGAAAACATTTTAAAATTATTGTAAAAATACATTTGAAACCTTGAGTACAACATGGAAAATTTTATTATTATACGGGTACGGAGGTCATAGATGAATTGATGATATAATTAGGTTTTCAATAATTTCGATAATTAATTGCTACAATTTTAGACGAGCTTAACATGGTTTGCAAAGTATTACTTAACATAATTTCAGGGCTTACACTAAATCTATATAATAATTAATGGAATAATGATATATTGTTGAGGATTTGCGACTATAATCTGTAAGAATCCTTGAAGGTGTTTTGTTTTTTTTTTTCTAGATAAATCAATTCAATGTAGAGTTAAAACCCTGATCATTAGTAAAACGATAGTGGCAATCCATATCCTATAGAACCAATATCTTTTATATTATTAGTCCAACATATTTGTAAGTTTTCTGCACGTTTACTGTTACCTATATTTAGAATAGTATCTGACTGCCAATCATATCCTAAAATAACCTCACAAATTTTTTGATCTTGTGAACTTCATTTTGTGGTCTTTCTTAAAAACTTCCACACTGCGAGGGTAACGGTTTTCTTGGATCTTGGGCCGACCTTAAGACTTTCTTTATCATCTTCGTTAGTTTTGGTGAAAGATCCAGAACACCATCATCAGAAATTTACTGCATTCTCTGTAGTTGTACTTCAATCTAAATGCACGTTTGACTGAATCCATTGATCGCTGCGAAAAATCAGTCGTGTTAACACAATATCCCACAAGACAACTTATTCTTCTTGATGTGCCTATCCGTGACGAATGTTGGCTATCATAGCAATCTGTATATTGTCTGCAGCAGCGCGGAAAAGTTACACAGATTTTGTGTTGAACCAAGTTCTGAAGCTCTTTAACCAGAATGTTCTTTATGGATCTCGCTTTCCAAATATTTTTCCTTGCAGGTTGCCTTTTAGGAGAGCATATCTGGATTCATCTCGCATAATGTGTCCGAAGTATTGTAGCTTTCAAAATGTTATGGTGATCAAGTACCGCTCGGTTCTTCTTTATTGTTCTGAGGACCTCCTTATTTGTGACGCGATTAGTCCACACAATCTTAAGTATTTTCCAATATATTCACATCTTAAATGCTTCCAATATTCGGCACATATTTTCGTTCAAAGTCCACGATTCAACACCATAAAAAGGTCAGAGGAGACGTAGCATTCTTACCGGAAGATCAAGACAGAAGTTGTGGCTCTTCAAGAAGACCTCTATCTGGTTCAATGTGGATCTACCTTTTCCTACAAGACAACTACCAAATTTTATGCCAAGAAATAGAGATGCATAATAAAAAAGCTTTTCACTACACCTTTAGGATGCTCAGGAAAGCTATGGAAATTCACAAACGCGTTTAATTTTAATCATAAAGGAGAATATCTGCATATAAACAGCGTGAAGCAGTCAACACTATGAAAAACAAAAATTTTTTTCCCAGGTACCCGAAATGGTTTTCCACCGAAGTGCATTTATTTAACCGTGTTAAATAAATAGGTTTTTTGAACTTTGAAAATAAGGCTATTATCGAGCACAAAATAATTAAATCAAGCCCAAGTACTTTCGCTTATAATAGCATCTTCAGGGGCATCTGAAATAAGCCAAGAAAACGTTTTTTAGATGAAGTAAATTAGTTAACTTCGATAAAAAACTCGAAGTTAATGGATGAAAAAAAGTTTTTGAGATTAACGTTTTAGACTTACTTCGTCAAAATAAGATCTATCCAGCAAGCGTAGGAAGTTGAAACATTAAAACTAACATAAATTATACAAAACACTACACTAAAACGAGGACAAACAGTTTAAAATTGCTTCTACGCTACATTCTCTGTCAGTTTCTGGAGGGATAATGATCTAAGCGGAAATGATACGGTGACATATGACATATGACAACTTTGATAGACAATCAAAGTTATGGATCTGTGATCAGCAAATATTGAAATTCTGTATAAGTTGTCATTGGCCAAAGGTACAACTAGAACTACTATTTAAAAATCAGCTGATGACGTATGACATGTAGAATATTTTGATTTAAACTAGATTGCATAATCCAGATCTCACACTCACACCCGTCTGTAATGATAAGGTTGTAGGTTTGAGGCTAAATGAAGTGTACATAAAGTGTGAATGAAAGAAATAGACCAAACGATCTATTGGACAGTGGGTAGTTGACTACAATAAAATGGTCTACCTTACACTGTCAATATTGCAAAATGAGAAGAAAATTGACTATAAAATTGAAATATTAAAATTAGATCAGAATTGAAAGCAGTGTGTAAATAGTTATAGTTCAAGTAGTTCAGTTAAACCTCAAGCCAATGGGGAACTATAAAACTAATATGTAATAGCATTGCTAAAGACCAACCGACCAACAGGTGTTGAAATATAAACTGTGGAATTAGTATATGTAAGTTATGCAAAGATATGAAGAGTGAAATCAACTCCAACTGTGGATCAATTGAATCTGAGCAAGCTAGTTGTGTAAATTGTTAAATACAATAGTACTGCTGAACAGAGCTTGAAATTGGTAGATTCTTAATGTATAGACTCAGTGCAGGAAGTCTAGACAGCCGAGCTGGGTCCACTACGAGGTGAAGCTGTAATAAAGTTTTTAAAAATAGGTTTAAATTTAGTACAGTTTAAATTAATTTGAGTATTAAGACAATGAGAGTTTCCATTCGTTTCCTTTGTGATCTCCAAATCTTCCAATAGATCCAACTCCAAATAATTTTTCTTTCTACTGATGTCATGCAAAATAGACGACCCAGTATTGATGTTGAAATTGTGTTTGGTAGACTCTAAATGTTGACCAAAACTTGAAGAGTTTGGTCTTTTTAAATGTTCTGATATTCTAGTAGATAGCTTTCTAATGGTTCTGCCTACATAAGAGGCATCACAATCATCACACTTTAATTTGTAAATACCACTTTTGTCAAGTGTGTTCAGCCTGTCTTTAGTGTTAATTAAAAAGGAACCTACAGTGTTGTGTGACTTAAAGGAAATTTTGATGTTTTCAACTGTAGAAGTGAAAAGTTTGGCTATTTTATTAGAAATGTTACTAATATAAGTAAAAGAGAAATATCTGATATTGTTAGAAGAATTTTGCTGGAGAAGACTTTGTGATGAATATGCAAGCTTTTCTGTAATTTTGAGTTTAGCTCTATTTAGAAGCTTATGAATAATGTTGGGATCATAACCATTATTTAAAGCAATTTGTTTGAGAGTGTTGAGTTCTACATTAAAGTTATCATTTGAAAGTGGAAATTTAAGTAATCTGTGAATATAACTATTGAAAGCTGCATTTATGTTGGTAATCAGTTGATGTTATACATGAGACATCACAACCATCCAACCCAACATAAAATGGCAGCTTTCAATAGTTATATTCACAGATTACTTAAATTTCCACTTTCAAATGATAACTTTAATGTAGAACTCAACACTCTCAAACAAATTGCTTTAAATAATGGTTATGATCCCAACATTATTCATAAGCTTCTAAATAGAGCTAAACTCAAAATTACAGAAAAGCTTGCATATTCATCACAAAGTCTTCTCCAGCAAAATTCTTCTAACAATATCAGATATTTCTCTTTTACTTATATTAGTAACATTTCTAATAAAATAGCCAAACTTTTCACTTCTACAGTTGAAAACATCAAAATTTCCTTTAAGTCACACAACACTGTAGGTTCCTTTTTAATTAACACTAAAGACAGGCTGAACACACTTGACAAAAGTGGTATTTACAAATTAAAGTGTGATGATTGTGATGCCTCTTATGTAGGCAGAACCATTAGAAAGCTATCTACTAGAATATCAGAACATTTAAAAAGACCAAACTCTTCAAGTTTTGGTCAACATTTAGAGTCTACCAAACACAATTTCAACATCAATACTGGGTCGTCTATTTTGCATGACATCAGTAGAAAGAAAAATTATTTGGAGTTGGATCTATTGGAAGATTTGGAGATCACAAAGGAAACGAATGGAAACTCTCATTGTCTTAATACTCAAATTAATTTAAACTGTACTAAATTTAAACCTATTTTTAAAAACTTTATTACAGCTTCACCTCGTAGTGGACCCAGCTCGGCTGTCTAGACTTCCTGCACTGAGTCTATACATTAAGAATCTACCAATTTCAAGCTCTGTTCAGCAGTACTATTGTATTTAACAATTTACACAACTAGCTTGCTCAGATTCAATTGATCCACAGTTGGAGTTGATTTCACTCTTCATATCTTTGCATAACTTACATATACTAATTCCACAGTTTATATTTCAACACCTGTTGGTCGGTTGGTCTTTAGCAATGCTATTACATATTAGTTTTATAGTTCCCCATTGGCTTGAGGTTTAACTGAACTACTTGAACTATAACTATTTACACACTGCTTTCAATTCTGATCTAATTTTAATATTTCAATTTTATAGTCAATTTTCTTCTCATTTTGCAATATTGACAGTGTAAGGTAGACCATTTTATTGTAGTCAACTACCCACTGTCCAATAGATCGTTTGGTCTATTTCTTTCATTCACACTTTATGTACACTTCATTTAGCCTCAAACCTACAACCTTATCATTACAGACGGGTGTGAGTGTGAGATCTGGATTATGCAATCTAGTTTAAATCAAAATATTCTACATGTCATACGTCATCAGCTGATTTTTAAATAGTAGTTCTAGTTGTACCTTTGGCCAATGACAACTTATACAGAATTTCAATATTTGCTGATCACAGATCCATAACTTTGATTGTCTATCAAAGTTGTCATATGTCATATGTCACCGTATCATTTCCGCTTAGATCATTATCCCTCCAGAAACTGACAGAGAATGTAGCGTAGAAGCAATTTTAAACTGTTTGTCCTCGTTTTAGTGTAGTGTTTTGTATAATTTATGTTAGTTTTAATGTTTCAACTTCCTACGCTTGCTGGATAGATCTTATTTTGACGAAGTAAGTCTAAAACGTTAATCTCAAAAACTTTTTTTCATCCATTAACTTCGAGTTTTTTATCGAAGTTAACTAATTTACTTCATCTAAAAAACGTTTTCTTGGCTTATTTCAGATGCCCCTGAAGATGCTATTATAAGCGAAAGTACTTGGGCTTGATTTAATTAATTTGTGCTCGATAATAGCCTTATTTTCAAAGTTCATTTATTCGAGCATTCAACCTCATTTCATTTAAATAGGTTTTTTATAAATAGTTTTACATTAAGATAATTTTTCCAGTAAAAACAATTTTAAATTTTTATTTTTAAAGCAACATGGGGAAAGAATTGGTTTATAGCTGGTAACTCTCTGGTAAATACGTCGAAGAACTAAAGTAACCGAAATCATGGGAAAATAGCGACATTGAAATGGCAATGGGTAGCACATGTAGCAAGACAAGACACCAACAGATGGTCTCATAAAGTGACATTGTGGAGACCTCGAAAAACAAAAAGAAGCATGGGAAGACCTAAAAAGAGATGGATAGACGATATAACTGCTGTAGCTGGAAAGCAGTGGATGAGAATTGCAAAAGATAGGGAAGCGTGAAAGCAATTGGAGGAGGCCTATGTCCAACATTGGATAAATGAAGGCTGAAGAAGAAGAATAGAATAAGATAGGCCAATGTGGTCGCCAACATCACAAGAAGATAGGCACTTTAAGAAGAATATTATGCACTATGGCAACAAGAAATAAATTTTATTTTTAAAATGGACTGAATCTTAAGATTAACGGTATTAAAGCTAAAGAAGATACCAGAGTAAATTAACTTATGGTATAAACAATAACATTTATATTAAATTCTATATATTATAGGTTTAGGCAACAAGAAATAAGTTTCATTTCTAAAAATTGTGCGAATTTCAAAATCCAATAAAGTAATTTATACGTCTAAACAGAGTAATGCTCTTAAAGCGTACAATAGATCTGCTCATTGACTTAATAAAATGAGTACTAGCAATTTAAAATGTTTTAGAGGATATTAATCAGTAAAAAGTGTTATGGAATATGTATAATCTGTTCACATACTAGGAGTATATCTGGATATCTAAAATTCAGGTAATCTACTTCTTTTTAATATTGGCAGACTTATATATGCAACAATGAATCAGCAAACACAACTTTGAGACAGTATGAAAAAAGAAGAATAGGAACAAAATCCAACTAGTGAGAAGAAGAAATAGAAATGGATATTAAAAGAAAGATAAAAAATACCAACAATTTCTAACCTGTCACAACAACAAAGATAAAATACCACGTACAGATAGAGTAGAAGCCAGAGTACAAAGATATATGCTAGAAAAAATTAGCATTGGAAAAAAATGTGAACAAATAAATGCGTGACTTAACTGACGCAGCAGAATAAAAAGCTGGAAACCGATCAGATATAACAACACAAAAAGATAAGTACAACATTCATTACATCACTGAAATGGGACGATAATTTCAAGGAGGTCCTAACCGAAAGTAAATTAGAGTGTCGTACCATAAATAAGAAAGAATTTACTGCGTTTTGACCTAAACTCATTTTCCACTGCTAAATTGTACTTATATCTCCTAGACCAGTTTCGTGGATACAGAAAATATTGTCAATTATGACAAAAGGTCAACCTAAACTTGCACAATAAAATTAAAAAAAGGATGTCGACCAAAATTGTGGCACCTGAAGAAGAAGAAGAACAATTATTAAGTACCTTTATTTGTATTTCGGATAAAGTGCGTGCCTTCTATAATTGGCTTATAGGGTAGTCCTTACAGTAAAGATAACCTATACAGAAAAATGCAAGCAGGGTGTGCGGTAATACTGCACCTTACTTGCATTGGTGATGTGTTGGCTAAATTTTGCAGGACGTGATGCTGATAGAAATGGCATTCAGTCATCAAGTCCGAAAATCTTTTTAGGTCATATTAATAAAGACTTTCTCCAATGTAATAAAAAATTATACTGAAATGATGGCATCTTCTGAAGTAAATCCGGAAGCAAACTGAGCCTACGTTCGGATTTCCGGATAAGGACCACTTAATTGAGGACACCATTGCAGGCTAGAAAAAATTAGGATAGGGTGTTGGAATCTTGCAAGTCTGACAGTTAAGAATGTGGAGTTAGTAGATACGAAGATTAGATTAGAAGAAGGAGGGTACAGATTGCTAGTATTCAAGAGACTAGGTGGAAAGGACAAAAGGCGAAAGAACTAGGTGAAGGATAGAAATTGTGGTATGTATAAAAAAATAAAACTACGAATGGAGTTGGTATAATTATTGATAGTGAAATGAAAGATAACGTGGTAGAAGTTCTAAGAACGAGTGATATAATAATAGTAAAATTTATACTTAATAAAGAAGTATTAAATGGTATGTGTATGTGTGTCTGTATGCTCCTCAAACAGGGCTAGGTGAGAAAGAAAGAAAATGATCAATTATAAGATACATTAAGTGATATTTCATCAAAGGGGAAAGTCATAATAGAAGGTACTTTTATTGCAGATGTGGGCCAATCTAGGACAGGATATGAAGTAATACACGGAGAACTTGGCTTTGGAACTAGAAATGAAGCTGGATATGATATGCTTAAATTAACACCAGCATTAGATTTGCGATTGTTAACAAATTCTTCCAGATTATTTTATTACAAGAAAAGAAGATATACATGAATGTAAGGTATGTAAGGTAATAGTTGGTGAGGCAGTAAGCCAACAACGTAAGTTGCATTTGTTAGACATCAAAGTAAAAGGCGAAAGTTAAACAAAATATTTAAGAGAACCACAGAAAATCAAGTGGTGGGTGCTAAAAGATGAGAAAGAAGGCCCATTCTGGGCCAAATTGGTAAAAAAAATGTGTTGGAACATGAAAGGAAGTTTTGGAGTTCCGGAGACAGAAATTCCGTAACAGAAATGGTCATCAAAATAACAAACTATGAAGTGGTTCAAGATAGACAGATACGTGAAGAAATCAAAAAACCGATATTTAGTTTGGCTTTAAGCAAGGAGGATCAAAATATACGTTGATCTTGAGAAAGCATATGATAGAGTTCCTCAAGAGATTTTTGTGGTGAATACTCAATGAGAAATGAGTATGTAAGATTGTAAGGAATATTTATGTAGGAGTAATAGGTAAATATGCTAGGACAGGTTTGGGAGAGACTGGTAAATTGCAAGTGAAAGTAAAATTGCACCAAGGCTCGGCGCACAGTTCTTATTTATTTTCATTAGTTTTGAATCAGATTACAGCGAAACTACATGGTAATATTCCCTGATGCTTGCCTGGAGATAAACTCTTAAGAAAAAAGATTTAAAACTTAGTAGAACAAAGGCAAAGTATTCGGAATGTTCATTTAAATATGGAATTACTACAAATAAAATGATATCTTTAAATGATGAAACAATTGTGAAAAGTTTGAAGTGATTAAAAAGTAAGCAGATTAACAAACATATGTTTAATACTGTTGGCCATCAAAATTCTTCCAATGATGACATTCATTGAAATGAAGACCGATTAGAAATACCAATTTCTTTATCCACCCCGGTAATATCGATGCATTATGACAAAATTTTATCAGATCGTCCAATTGGGCTAAAATACATATCTACGGCACTGAATATTTCATATAATATCGCTTATCATATAGTTGAGTCGATTTGGACATGAGAAAAATTTCTGCAAAATAGATTAGAAATCTCCAAATTTTGACCAGAAGTGTGCAAGAGTAGGAGCGTCGCGTTCGATCTGTGCCCAGTTTAAAAAAGATACAAATATTTTAAGGCCGTGTTGTTATTATGGACACAGGAATAAAGCTCCAGTCGATAGAATGAAAGCACTATTTTTCCCTTCAAAGCATAAGAAATTTAGTATACAAAACTCCGCTGCTAAAGTTCTTGGTATAATTTTTTTGGGATTGTCAACCAGTAATTATAATTGATTTTCTGGATAAAGATAGAACAACAACTGAGAATTACTATTCGAGATTACTGAACATTCTACGATAAAAAACTTATGCAAGCATGTCGCTAAAAGTTGTCGAAAGGTATTTCGATTTTACAGGGAAATGCGTTTGCACACAAATTGTATGCTACAAATAATTCATGATTTAGTATTATACTTATTCGTACACTCTGATTCACCAGATTTAATTCCGTCCGATAAGTATGCCTTTTCGTAACTGAAAAAGTCTAATAGGTTTAAGAAGGCCAGACAGATATAAACTTCTACTGGACCAGAATAAAGGACGACATTGAAGCAGCAGCGAAAGATGAAACAGGAACAGAAATTTGTGCCCGTAAAAATCATTGGTTTGAAGATGCATGCAAGAATGCAACAAAAGAAAAAAAATGAAGCCTACAGAAAGATGCTTACCCGACGAACTAGAACAACTGTAAAGAATTACCAGACAAAGAGAAGAGAAGAAAAGAGGATACACAAAACAAAAAAAAAACGAAACAACCTTAATACGGAACTTAAATATGTAGAAAACCTTAACAGAGAGAAAGAATTCAGAGCATTCTATAAGAAAGTTAACACCAACATAAAATAATTCAAGGCAATCACAAGACAATGCAGAAGTTACAATAGCGAACTATTTACAACAAGGAAAGATGTATTGAATAGATGGGTAGAATACTTTAACCAGACACTAAATATGGAGGAAGAAGAAGAAAACCTGAAAGACGAAAAAGATGAGGAAAGGGGAGCAAACGAGAGAGAAGAGCTAAACAAAGAGCACCAACGATTCTTGAAGTTAAATATGCAGTTAAAAAAGTATCCAGATACAAATCACCCGAATCAGAGACATTGACTCTAACAAAAAATAATGAAAACATGTTACGATGTTTCGAAAGAAAAGAACTAAAGCGAATCTATGGAGCAGTGAATGACAACGGAGTGTGGAGAAGAGGATACAACTTCGAACTTTATTGAGTATACCAGGAACCTGAGATCGTAAACCATATTAAGATAGGGCGTCTGAAGTGGATAAGACATGTAATGCGGATGGAAGAAAATGACCCAGCTAGAAAAACGCTCTTTGATAGACCCATTGGTCAGAGAAGAAGAGGAAGACCAGAACAAGGTTCCTTGATAACATCGATAAAGACATGAGTAATATGGGAATACGTGCTTGGCGGAGAATGGCGATGGATAGGGAAGACTGGAGAGAAATTCTTGAGGCTAGGACCCACGCAGGGTTGTAAAGCCAGAATGATGATGATGATGATGATGATAATGAGATAAAACAAAAGCTTCAATCGATGGAATGAAAACACTCTTTTCCCTTCAAGGTCTAAGAAATTTCGCATACAAAAATTCGCTGCTCAAGTTCGTTCTTTAATTTTTTATGGAATTGTCAACGGGTAATCACAATTGATTTTCTGAACGGATACAAAATATAGACGCGTTGCAGGTTCATTGTAATAAATATATCAAATAATAGGGGAGTATGTTGAATAATAAATTATTGTGACTTTCAAATTTTGTTTGATCATATAGGATATATTTTTAATACATCCTCGTAATTTCCGAATTTAGGATAATTAGAAATAGTTACCTACGAAATCAGTTCTTAAGAATATGTATAGTATCAATTTATTTATACATTATATATATATATATATATATATATATATATATATATATATATATATAATATATATATATATAGGTATATATACCGAAAACATTTATTGTATATAAAAATGTGCTATTATATTTTATATAAAATGATCGTATTGGTTTACTTTTCTTATTTTGTTTAAATTTTTGTTAAAAACTTGTACTAAAGGAAGTTATTCTTACTCTTAAACATAAATAAATATTTTCTTTTATATTTTATCTATAGTTCATATTTAAAATTTTTAAATGTTGTTTAATTGATATGTAATTTTATCGAGTAAATAAATGTTGTTTACTTACCAAAAGTTGTATTGGTTATCCTATTTAGAAATGTAGTTAATTTAGGTTCTTGAATATCAACATTAAATTGTGTATCTACGAGAAGAAAACCAGCGAAAAGGCACACGAAAATTGCATATGTGCGCGACATTTTTAATTACTTGTATATTATCGATATTTCTAAAGCAGCCAAAGATTGGCTAGATATTGACTTTTTCCGCTAGATACAGCCGTTGTTATTTCAAATGAAACCGAGAGTGCAACAACGAAATACTGATACCAGAGGTATCTTGGTCGCGAAAACTTAAATTCAAACAAAGAGAGGAGGGGTTAAATACTGAGAGCAACGCTTGCACATCGTCGGTTAATTATTGTTGTTCGTAGGGACCCCCTAATTTTACAATTTCTTTTGATTACGAGATGTGTATAGTATACGTAACTGCCATTATGATAAATACCAAAGTGAGTATTTCGTTCGCTCTGAAAGTGATCTACAAGGTTGAATTTCAATTAGCTTATATATAGGGTATAAAGAAAATATATATATATATATATATATATATATATATTATATATATATATATATATATATATATATATATATATATATTATATATATATATATAGTTTGAATTTAGTTCTTGAACCTCAATATATATTTTTTAGTGGATTCTCTTGGGCTTAGGTTCATAAAAAAAAGACATTTTTATATATTTTTTCCAACGTTTCGGCAGGAAATCCATGCCTTTTTCAAGAATATATATTGACTAAAACAAAACATTTCATGACAGACATAATACGCTTTAAAAAATAAACTTTTGACTTACCAAGCATGTAAATATTATGTATTAACAATTAGACGTCACAATTAAAATAATATTAAAACATAGGACATACCCACTAAGTCACTACAAGTAAAATGTATTTTAAATCTAATGTGTTATTTATTGATGTTAGTTTATCGTTTAAACAATCGGTTATTTTAACATCATAGGCGTTCTGAGATTGACTTTTTATGTGTTTTTAAGTTAAGTTAAAATATATTTTGTTCAAATTTTTGACATCTTTTTTATCTGAGTAGCTGACTGGTTTGTCCAATATAAACTCCATCACAATTCGAGCAGGGAATTTCATATACAACATGCGATCTTTTTAATAGAGGGGTTTTTGTTTTCAATCTTGTAAAATTCCTTTTCAAAAGATTGTGACCTTTATGAGCAACCGTAATATTATGTTTAGACAGAAGATTTGCAATTTGTTCTGATAATCCTTTTATATAGGGGAGAGACATATAGTTTTTCTTTACCGTGTTGGTTTCATTGTTATTATTTTTATTGTAAAATTTATGCAGTCGCGATTTGAAAGTGTTGTCGATAAGGTGGTGTGGGTATGAATTAAGTGTTAGTGCTGTTTTTGCTTTTTTAATGGCCTGAGGTCTATTGATAGGATCGGATAATCTAATAGCTCTATCAGCGAGTCCGATAACTACTGATTTCTTTTGAGACAGGGGATGATGAGAGTTGAAATTCAGATATCTCGACGACCAGGTTTTTTTGGTGTACCATGAAGTAGTTATAGTACTGTTTTCTCTATGCAAGGTCAGGTCCAGAAAATTAATTTGATAATTTTTTTCAATTTCTAATGTGAATTTTAGTTTTGGTGAAAGTTATTGAATTCATTTAGTAAATTATCCATTTTATCCTCTGGTGCTGCATTCAAGCAGTCATCTATATAGCGATAGAAAAAAAGTATATCAAAATCTTTTTTATTTAAAACAATTTCCTCTAGATGCTCTAAAGCTAATTGAGCGATGGAACTGGATATGCTAGCACCCATAGCACATCCATCTGTTTGTTGGAAGATTTTGTTTTTATATTGGAAATAGGTTGACTTTAATGTTATTTCGACTGCTAGCAGAAATTCTTCTAGAGGGATGTCTGTGAACGCTTTGGAGGTAAATGTATATTTTTGAGTTTTAATTTCAGGTGATCAGCGTCTTTTAAATAGTGTGGATTTTTATTTATTACGTTGGAAATAATGTTCTTCAAATATTTTGAAAGGTTTTCAAAAGGAGACTGAATGCATGAAACAATAGGTCGCAGCGACACACCCTCTTTATGTGTTTTGGGTAGACCGTATATTTTTGGAATTACAGCGTTATGTATCTTGAGGGAATTAGCAGTGTTTGGTGAGATGTAGCACATTTTTTCCCATCTGTCGACTAATTCGTTATTTCTTTTTTGGAAAATATTCGTAGGGTCATTTTTCATTTCACGGTATATTGTATTGTCATTTACGTATTGTCATCATGGTATGTATAAAAAAAATAATAACGCAATAAATGATAAAAAAGATGTCAAAAATTTGAACAAAATATATTTTAACTTAATTTAAAAACACATAAAAAGTCAATCTTAGAACGCCTATGATGTTAAAATAACTGATTGTTGAAACGATAAACTAACATCAATAAATAACACATTAGATTTAAAATACATTTTACTTGTAGTGACTTAGTGGGTATGTCCTATGTTTTAATATTATTTTAATTGTGACGTCTAATTGTTAATACCTAATATTTACATGCTTGGTAAGTCAAAAGTTTATTTTTTAAAGCGTATTATGTCTGTCATGAAATGTTTTTTTAGTCAATATATATTCTTGAAAAAGGAATGGATTTCCTGCCGAAACGTCGGAAAAATATATAAAAATGCCTTAGTATCAAACTAAATTTTTTTTTATGAACCTAAGCCCAAGAGAATCCACTAAAATATTATATATATATATATTATATATATATATATATTATATATATATATATATACAGTAAAATTTGTTCATAGGAAACACAAACGGGGGAAAATAATTGTCCGTTGTGTAGAGTTCTCCGTTAAAATATTCATCAATTTTGTTTTTTTTTTTGTTTTGAACATTATTTTTCACAATGTCTGACTCAAAATTTAGAATTTCATCAGATTTTTTTTGACTTACTCTTGCATCACCTTTATATTTACAAAAATTGCTCCTTTTTTTGATAAGCATCATTTAAATTACTTACAGTTGTAACTGTAAGTAATTATTGGTCACTCTCATTGTCGGACACATTTTAGACTTGTTCGTTTTCTTTAAAATCACTTACATAATTAGCTAAGTTTACTTCAGAATGTTCCGTTAATAGGCCTGCATCAATCTCTAGATAGTTCAAAAAATTTTCAACTACATGACTTTTGCAAAAGATGGACAATGGCAAATCATCTTCCAGGTCTTGTAGCTCCAAATTTTCCACAATTTCTCCTCCATTACTATCGTTTTTTAAAAAACCTTACCTAATAACGAAACACTTTTTAATTGTTTTGGTTAAAACGTATTCCTATGCTGCCACAATCCAAATTAGCGCGTTAGCAATCGTTATGTAGCATACTCAAAAATAACATAATTAACGCAGCAACAGAATCCCTTGGAGAGAGTAAAGTAAAGAACACTAACATATCAAAAAAGAAAACACCATGGTTTAGAGAGGAAGTGAAGACAAAATGTGAAGAAAAGAAGAAAGCCTTTTTGCAATACAGAACACAACAAATATAACAGACATACAACCATTATAAACGAATCAGAAATGAAACGAATACTTTGGTTAGACAAATACAAAGGGAACACTGGCAGAGCTTCTCAAAACAGATGGAACACGACTTCTACAGAACACAAAAGGAAATATGGAGAATGATCAAAGGACAAAGGAAAGAGATGAACGAACTAATAAAAACGAAACACATTCAGAAGGAAACATAGCTAGACTACTTTCGATTCCTATTTGCTAAAGGTGACAATAAATAACCATAAATACCAGAGATGACGACAAACGAAGAAATAAATATTAAGAAGGTAGAGATAAAGAAAGCATTAAGGAAATTAAAAAATAGAAAATCACCAGAAGAGGACAGAATACCGAACGAACTCCCAAAGTACGGAGGACCAGATCTGACCAAAAAACTATTAAAACTAATCCAAAAAATAGTAGAACAAAACAGAGATCCTCAAGAATGGAGATCAAGCATCCTAATGCCAGACCGGGAAAATTACAGCGAAATTAATTTATTAAACACAACACTAAAATAAACAACCAAAGTGATAACAAATAAACTGAATAAAATTATAAGACTAGCAGAAGAACAACAAGGTTTTAGGTCGGGAAGATCATGCACCGACGCTATATTTATAATGAGGCAAGTAGAAGAGAAATCATTAGAATACAATAAACCTGCATATCTATGTTTCGTGGATCTTACGAAGGCATTTAACCGGGTCAAAAGGACGTTATCCACTTATTGTACGCAAGAGAGATATCTCTAGGATAAATTAAAACGATCGAAATTATCTACAAAGACAACACAATGAAAGTAAACATGGAAGAAAAACTAACCGACCCTATTCAAGCTGGCAATGAGATAAAACAGGGAGATTCCCTGAGTCCTCTATTGTTCAACCTGATTATGCATGAAATATAAAAAAAGTAAGAACTAAAAATGGATACCAAATGGGAGAAAAATAACTTCAAATAATCTGCTATGCAGATGAGGCAATACTACTCTCTCAAAGTGAAGACGATTTAAAACGTATGCTGCACCAATTTAATATAACCGCCAGAAAATTTAACATGTGAATTTCCCCAAAAAAGACAATATGTATGGTTACAACAGCAAATTTACTAAGATGTAAATTGGAGCTGGAAGGACAGATAATAAAACAAGTTATGAAGTTTAAACATCTAGACATTACATTATCTAGCTAAGAAAAGCTCGAAACTAAAGTGGAAGATCAAGTGAATAGAGCAAACAGAGCCGCAGGCTGCCTAAATGAAATAATATGGAGAAATAGAAATATCGGGAAATAAATGAAAGGCAGAATTAACAAAACATAATGACATACGCGACAGAAATACGATCTAATACAGAGAGGACAAAAAGGATGTTAGAAACAGCAGATATGAAAACACGTAGAAAAATTGATGGTAAGACACTATGGGACAGAGCTAGAAGTACAGATATACGACGTAGATGCAAGGTGGAGAACATCAAGAACTGGATAAAAGATAGAAAAGTAGAATGGAACGATTATATAAGCCGAATGACAACAAATAAAGTAGTACAGATGGCACGACACGGTTTCGCAATAGGAAGACGATAAGTAGAAAAACCACGAAAACTATGGAACGACAACTTACTGGAGGCACACTGAAAAACAGACAGAGTCATATCTACATAAACAAAAGAAGAAGAAGAAGAAAAAGAAGCAATCGTTATGGACTTCTTCCGTTCAGCCGTTGATAAAGAACATTCTATAGATGATAACATTATTCTTATCAAAAACTTTCTATACAGGGATTTAAAGTTTTTAATTATTCCTTGGTCTAACGGTTGACAATGTGCTGTAGTATTAGATGGCAAAAATATTATCGATATGTTAGATAACTGAATATCCGAATGTGATGTTAAGCGCTAAACATCGAGGATTTTACTTTTACCAATCACCAAAGGTTTTTTTAATTTGCACACAATAATACCTTTTCTTATCGCATTTACCCCCAGGGCACTTTTCATTACGATATGTAAAAATTTTACTAAAGGTCGATTCAGACACATCAGTCCCGTCACAGTCTCGGCGCCGAACCGGTCTTGTTTGGTCACAGAACTATTAATTATGTGACAGCTGGGAAACTGTTCGTCGCCTGATGAATGTGATGCCGGCGCCATATTTCTATTAAAGAATATTTTGTATGACGGATTGTTTCGTTCGGCGCCAGGACTGTGACGAGACGTGACTGATGTGTCTGAATCGACCTTTAGTAAGGCTCGACAATGCAGACCAGTCTCGTCAGCGTTATAAATATCTTCAGGTTAACCTTTGCAACTTCTCCAGAAATTTAATATTACGTCTCAAGCAAAACTTACGTCAAGCCAACCATTGGATGCTTTAAAATTCAAATTCAGTTCTTTCGCCACCTCTAAAGCTCTTGCTTTTATTATCGGTCCAGATAATGGATTGTTCTTATTTCTCACTTTAAAAATATAAAACACTATTATCGAATCGATTGTCGAATCAAATCGATTGTCGAATCGAATCAATTATCGAATCGAATAGAAATAAAAAAAATAAAATAGAATAAATTAAAATAAATAAATAAAAGTAAATTAAAACCTAAATTTTATAAGAGAAATTCCCAGTGACTGGCTGTGTATACCATAGTTTAAAAAAAAATGACAATGACCACCAGTGTTGGTTGTTACCTCTTAGATTCACTTTTTTCAAGCTGGGATATACGTTCCCTTAAAAAATGTATCTAATCTTTTATTATCGATCGAGCTTCTTATTAATTACAATGATAGTTACTCAGATTATGTAATTTAAGGGTTATCTGACCTCATCATGTGGCTAGTTCCAAATACTATATAGACGTTTTTCACTGAGGATGATCTGATAGGATCGAAACGTTCTGAATATTTATAAATCCATTTTTTACTTCATTGTTTTTCAAGTTTTTTTTTATAATTAAAACCATCGCTCCCTACTTAGACGATAAGAAAGCTATGGTTCCCTCCTCGGTCACTCCCGCAGTGCCACATATCGCTTTTTTATTTTTATTTTTATCGCTGAGACTTGCTAACGACCTGACACGCCCTGTGAATTTGCTCCGAATTTTTTATCCTGTTGGATTTTGCTACCAAACACATGATCAGTAAGTTTTTTCTTTTGCTTCATAGCCATCATCAGTGTGCTAGAATATCCGTAGAATCTTTAATGTTTTCTCTTACCTACTTCATCGTTATATCTTTAATTAAGTTTTCTCTACCACAGAATACTGGGCCCCGAAGCCGTTGGTAAATAACTGGGTGATTCGGTATACCCGCAATCACTCGTATAATTCGAGTTCGCTACTTCAATAATTTTATTCATAAAATTGTCGAAATGAATGATATTTTATACTTAGGTGCACCTAGCTAGAATGAGGTAAAAATCATGTGATCTGTTTAGTGAGTGCGAAAACAATATAATTGTTGTCATTTGTACATTCATCATAAGATACTGTAATATTTTTTTTTATAATAATTATAGTACTGAATAATTTTTAATCCTTTTACCCCTGTTGCTGAGACGACGATGGCCATATTTACAAATAATATATACGCGGGTGGTCGTGTTTGCCATTAAGAAATTTTATCGAAATCTACCGACTACCTCAAAGTACGGAAGTTCCGACTTATTAAAGACGTCGAAGTAGTATACTGTATTGAAGGGCTTAGCTAATCCTTTTCCGATTCCAGGCGGGTTCTCTTTGAATTCTGGTAAACATCGACGAAAGCACTTTATAGTATTTTTCTGCCAGAACGTAATTTAGTAAGTTTTATGTTTCTCACGTTTACAATTGCTATTACCGTTATTTACCTCAAAACTTTTGAACCTTTTATCTTCCTAGAAATGGATACAGGCTGACCTGTCATTTTTATGTGGGGGATATCCCACCTTTTTTTTTGGGTAGTTTGATAAATTTTGGGAGGAAGAACATTACTTCTGGCAGGGTAGTCTTTGAGTAAAGACGCTTGCTTATCTTACTGTCTCTGTGTTATCTTACCGTCTCTGTGAATTTTTTCCGTGAAGTGTATATACACCTAAATATTTGAGTTTCTTAATCTAATATCATATTAGATTTAATATGGTTATAAAGTACTGTATGGTCATTAACTTTAGTGATTGATACAAGTATAGTATGTAGAATCAGTGTAGTGCAGCAGTTTTCATCGAGATTTATCGTAAGTTATCGTAATCACATTACCTTCAAATATCTGGACGAATGTTATGGTATGTAATCATATTATCTATAATTTTCTGGGCGAATCTACGTCCAATATTTCTTCACCTGTAGTTAAGGTTAACTACTGATTTAGCATTCAATTAAAAGAACATTTAATTCTTTCATACGAACTTTCAATCAGCTATTAAGAACTTCTAATAAATAATAATTACGAACATTTAATTCTCAGTAAGAACAGTAAATCATTAAACAACAGTGCGGGACAGAAATTAACTTGTGCGGGTTAACCAAGTGCGGGTTGGTTAAATTTTTATAATACCGAATTCTTGTAATCTTTTTGTATCCGTTAGAATTTAACTTTAACTTTGTTTTATTTGCTATTTATTTTTTTAACATACTGTACCCGTTATCTCGAGATAAGCCCATAAACAGCAAAGAGAGATTCCTTGAATCAGTTTTGGTTGAATATTTTTAAATAGCATCAGGCTCTCTTCGCTGATCATTTAAACTGTGCATGATTTTATTATATGTTATTTATAAAGGTATTTATTAATCATAATACTGTTTATTTCTATATGTATGCCACCATTTAGTAATTGATGGTGAATTTTTTTTACTTATTTTTACATTCAGATTTAAAGCCATCAGATATATCCAAATTTAATTGTGTTGTTGAATATATTGTTTTGTATTATTAACGAATTTTATTTCTCGACTTCTAATAAGTTTCCTGATAAAATAATACCTCCGAACATTTGTTTATTATATTAAATTATTATTATACCTTCGACCAGGAGAAGGATTATGCTGATTTAGTTTCGTAGGTAAGTAGGTGGACTGAGTCCACCTAATATATTTAATATTTGTTTATGTAGAGTGTTGACTAAATTTATTTAATAATTAACTGTTGATATCTTTCCATGGATTTGTTCTCAGAACCTAAATATCTGTCCTTATCTCTTTTCCTTTCTAGAGTTTCTTAACCTTTTAACCCCAAAAAGTTAAGTGGCGCCCTTTTTCTGTCTTGTCTTATCTTTGGTAATTTTATCCATCTATCTTTTTGATTATTTCTGTATCTTTTCTAATATATCTTATCCTGTCCTATCTTTGCTTATTTCGTCCGTTGGACCCATTCCCGGTTTCAAAAGCTAGTTTCGAGCCCACGACTCGCTCTCCACCAACCATTTGGCTGCCGTCCATTGGTGACCTTTCTAGCACCATCAAAAAATGGTTTTCGAGGTTACAATACATACCTTATCCAACTCATTCGAATTTATTTTTATCGTCTTCATGTGAAAACCGAAAACACAAGTAGAAATTAATTTATGAAAGAATATGATTGGTAAAAAAATAATTTTAAAAAATATATATAAAATAATAAAATTTATATAGTGACCTACTTTAGCTTATTATATAATACATAAATCCATAATAGTATAATACATAAATCCTCTTTTCACATATTTATATTGTCATTGCAAGGCTGATCTAATTGGATATTAAATTAAAATATATTAACGTATTATTATAAATTACACGCTTTATAGAATATGCTTACATAAAATACTGATGACTAGTCTTATTTACACAAGTACGATATTAAAAAAAGTAATTGTATTTTGTTTTCAGGGTAAATGAAATATCTTTTTAACATGATGAGCCCCAATCGCCCAATTAGATCGCATTGGATAGAATCGCATAGATGACGTCGCTCACTCTGATTAAGTATAGGCCCTTGCGTACTGACAACAGGCCTTTTTATCACAAAATAGTGTCAGCCATTTTTTCGTACAGTTTTTTGTATACAAAAATTTTAGATTAGATTAGAAATAGAAATAGTGCATGTGAACACAGAATTAAGATAAACAATACCAAAGTAAGTCTAGTTATTTAAAAAATAAACAGAAATGCGAAAATAAAGAAGAAAGTGCTTCAGTTAGCAAATCAATTTTTTAATCGATTCTTATTATGATACTTATAAATACTGTATAAATTTTTCGAAGCCTGTATTTCTGTATAAACAATTTTATTTCTTTATTAAATAAAAAATATGTTTATTATTATATTATTAAATATTTTTTTATAAATTTATAGACCAGTGACGTATGACGTTAAATATAATTATATTATACGTCATTGATCAAAACTGTACGAAAATCATGTCGGCTGATGAAAAGGCCTACTTATTCAAAACTACTATTTAGTTAACAAAATGACGGTATTAGATTTTAATTCGATTTAGGTAGAAATCGAGGTAGAAATCGTACGATTTCTCTTTTTGTTTTAACTATTTAGTTGTTTGAATGGGTCCTCTGGGCATGTCATCCGTTGACCACATCGTGTGTACTTACGATGTGATCGACTTAGATGACGAATACTTCTTGTGAGCCAGGCCGCAGAGCACATCGAAGAGGGTATTTTCATAAATGGTGAGAGCCTGAATAACATCAGATATGCAGACGACACCATTCTCTTTGCAGACAGATTAGAAGGCTTACAGACACTAGTAACGCAGTTCTGGAGAATCAGTCAGAAGTACGGGCTTGATTTTAACATCAATAAAACCAAGTACATGGTTATCAGTAAGAAGGATATTTCACCTAGTCAATTTCTGGTAGATCAGCAACAAATGCCCCGTTACTACTATTTAGGAACCACTATAAACGACCGATGGGACCACTCAGTTGAGATCAAACAAAGAATTGAAAAAGCCAGGTCAGCGTTTGTCAGAATGAGCAAGATATTTAAGAGCCACGACCTACCCTTAAAAACAAAAATCCGTTTATTGAGATGCTACGTGTTTACAGTACTGCTCTATGGGGTTAAATCATGGACACTAACCGAGGCATCCATGAGAAAACTCGAGTCGTTTGAGATGTGATGTTATAGACGGATACTGATTATCTCCTGGGTGGACCGAATAACAAACATTAAGGTTCTACGTCGGATGGATAAAACATGTGAAATTATATCCACAGTGAAACAGCGCAAGCTAAAATATCTTGGACATATAATGCGAAACGACCATAGATATAACCTGCTACAACTTTTAATACAGGGAATGGTTTACGGAAAGAGGGGACCAGGAAGAAGAAGAATATATTGGCTCCAGAACTTACGAAAGTGGTTTTCCTTGACCACTTCAGGACTATTTCGAGCTGCGGTCAATAAAGTTAGAATTGTCATGCTAGTAGCCAACATCCGTAACGGATAGGCACCACAAGAAGAAGAATGACAGTAAACCATGAGATATCAGATTTCAATTATTATTTCTGTCAATTCATTAATGTCAGTGTTCCGTTTTACGTTTTGGTAAATTTTTAACATATTTAACAATAAAAAAACTTATACAGAAGTAAAACACTTCAAATTTGTATTTAGGTATAAAACATTTAATTTAAAACCTTTTTAAAAGTGTCGTCCAAAATTTATACAGGTGCATAACGTGACGTTTTCGATCTAGTTCAGATTATCCTCAGTGCATTCTTTTGTAATTGAAGCTAACACTAAAATAGTAGCTGTGATATCAATATATGGTTATACATGTTTCAAAATTTAAATTCTAATGCGACCCTAGCTCGATGACGTCGGATAAAGATTTTAATACTTAAAGAGCAACATGTTTCTTTACTCAACTTGAACACGTGGTTCTTGTCGGTTAAAACGACAAATAGTTAATACTCAAAATCGTTCCCAAAGTAAAAAAATCGTTCCAAAAGTTAAAAAAAAATCGTCCCGAAACTAATTTTGCTTTCATTACGATTTGTGTAAAGTGGAACTTTTGATTTAATAAATCATATCGAAAGTTTTTATACCAAAAAAATATTAACTAAGGCTTACTGTAAATAATTTTTACTTTTTCTGTAAAAAAAAAGTTATAAGGCAATAATTTTAAAATAGCTGTTTTATATTATTTTCTATTACTTTCGCACTTTCTATATTACTTTTATGCACTTTCGTACATAAAAGGATTATCAGAAAAACTTAAAAAAAAGGATAGGAAATAAATTCAACATTTTAACAACATTCAAAACAACAAACACGTTGAGATCTATTTTGTCCAAAACCAAACCTAACAATGAACAAGAAAGGACAAAGAATTGCATTTATAAAATACCTTGTGAATGCGATCAGTTTTATTTAGGTGAATCATCAAGGCCATTAAATGCTAGAATAAGTGAACATCAATCTTATATTAAAAATAGAGAATTTGATAGATCTCAAATATGTAAACACGCATGGGATAATGAACATAGGGTTCAATGGAATAATTCAAATGTAGTACTAAAATAAACGGTTGGTAAAAAAAAGAAAAATCAAAGAAGCAGCTCTAATTATGCTAAATGAAAAGTCAATTGTGTCGCAAATTCCTCGGCAGAATGTAGTAGGATCTGGTTACCAATATTAGTTATTACTAAGAAAGAGGAAGTTATTAATAAGAAAATACCAGTATTAGTAAGTCAGTAACATATAGAGGATACATCATTTATGATTTTTAAATAACGTAACATATAAAATCAGAATTTTGATGTTTGTTGAAGGTAAACTAAATTCACGAACAAATACTTACAATGTCGGATAGTATTATGAGGTTTTTTTCCTGGTTTTTCCCTCATAATTTACTATGGAATCACTAACAGGAGAATTTTACTGTCATCATGTCATGTGTTTGTCTTTTTAAAGACGAATTACATGCTATGATTTTTTTATGACGGATATTCTCAAGTTAAAGTTGATTTCATGTAATCGAATGAACTATCTTATAAGTAAAGTAGTCCCAGGAGCGCAACTCAACAATACTGGCAATATCATTTTAAAGTCGTCTACTTTAAAATGCATAATGTATGTCTGAATTGTCAATATAAATGAGTCAGATAAAATTAAATTATTAGAAGAATTTTTCACTATGTAACAAAAAACAAAATTTGTTTAGTTTACTGTTTGTATTTTGAGAACGATTTCCGAAATGGAAATTGAAACGTCAATAAACGTATTTTTATCTTTAATTGTGGCTTATTCCCAGTTAAATATTAATTATTCTATGTTGCACTTTAATAAAACAATAATTTTTTCTTCAGTTTTCATTAATTCTAAACCATCCCAATTGACAGGATACCGATATCATAATATTATCGAATAATATTTCGTTTCTGAAGTTTTAATTGTGTTCCTATTAATTTTTCTTTGAAAATTATTAGTAATATTCTGACTATTACTGCCATTAGTTTATATGTGAACTACATCGACATACCAGTAAATTGATTATATAAAAACTACACCAAGGCATCACCGAACTGATGCATCAGTGTAGGTTTTACGTAATCTACTGTTTCCTTGGGAAAAGTTTATGTTTTTTTAATGTTTTATTTGTTAATCAAATAAAACAGGTTACATAGTGTAGGTACTGTACTAAAAGTCAGAGTCTATGAATTGAATAAACAAATTATCGAAATCTATGAAACCATAAAATTCTTAAAACTTATTGCTTACTTATTAATCAATTTTCCTAGAAGTGAGTGTTTTCAGAACTGAATAAATTCTATTAAATTTTAAAGAATTTTAGACTTTGTAGAATTTTGTTTTATATATTTTATAATTTTGTACACTTTATTTAGTGTTGCAAAAGGGAGTTATATTTATGTAAGGTCACCGGGGTAAGTGGAACCGTGAATTTCAGTACTTCTTCTTTGAAGTACATTGACCAAAAAATATGTCTCTAACTCTTTTTTGTTAAGATTACTGACGAGACATTAACTAATCTACATATGAACTAATCACACCTTCGAATTTTATTTTGTTACTTTTATGTTGCGATCCGTAGGTTACACTTACCCCACTGGTGTAGGCTAAGAATAACTTGAGCCACATTTTTACTATTAGAGTGTAAGCAAATTTTCCGGGTAAAATTAAATAATTAGCCTTGATATAGGCTACAAAAAAAAATTTGCATTAGCAAATACATTACTTAACTCACATAGTATTGTATTAAATGTAACGTTAAATACTATTTCCCCCTTTTATCTATTATATATTTATTATTATATATTTATTGTAAAAGTGCGCAAAAATATCATCTTCATTAATTACGCTTTATCTTGTACAATAGGCCAATGAAATGTGGATGTCTTAGAAATTCGCCGACAAAATTTTGCCTCTGGGCGTGTTAGCTGTTTCAAAGTCAGCTGTTAGCTGACCTACATACATTTTAATCTGTTTTTTTCTGATTGAATTTAACCACAATCCAATCATTTACCTTTATTTATGTCAAGTCTAGCTGCATTTGACTAAAAAACTTAATTTATTCATTTATTTTTTCCACTTCATATATGCTAGAATTGCTTGAAATGCTTTGTTTATTTTCAATACTGTTGCCATCATACCGTCTTCTTCAAATAAGGATCTCTTTTTTCGTCGACTTTTTCTGCTTATTTTCAGTTTTGTTTCGAATATTCCCTCTTTTTCTGACTCGTCATCTTCACTACTATTATCCTTAGCTATTTAATAAAAAAAAATGGCAGGGCTTCAAAAAAGAAACCACAACACAACTCTTTTAGATAAAAATGGAAATACTATGATAACGACTAACGAAAAACTAAAACGATGGGAAGAGTATATGGAAGAGCTCTTCGACGACGAAAGAGAAAATCTACAAGACTTGTCTTTTGAGGACAGAGAAACAAGTGTAGAAATTACAAAGGAAGAAATACTGTATGCATTAAAGAACACCAGAAACGGAAAAAGCCCGGGGCCAGATCAACTGCCTATTGAAATCCTTAAAATAATAGAAAATGAGTACATTGATATCCTCTTAAAGCTTGTTAATAAAATTTATCAATCGGGTGACATACCCAACGAATGGTTGACCTCAACATTCATTTGTCTCCCATAAAAGAAAAATGCTAGAGAATGCACCGACCACCGTACCATAAGCCTGATGTCTCACACACTTAAATTGTTTTTAAAGATCATTCATAAACGCATTTACAAAACACTTGATATGGATATTGAAGATACTCAATTTGGATTCCGTAATGGCGTAGGTACCCGTGAAGCTCACTCTGCATTCAACGTACTAATCCAGAGATGCTTGGATGTGAACCAAGATATGTACATCTGTTTCATAGACTACAACAAAGCTTTCGACAAAGTCCGCCACAAAGAGCTAATGGACATCCTCAAAGCAAAACAACTACAACACAATGACCTTCGAATTATAACAAATCTATGTTATAAACAGAAGGCACATGTACGCATTAATGAACACACATCAGAAGAGTTCGAAGTTAAAAGATAAGTGCGACAGGGGTGTGTATTGTCACCACTACTATTGAATGCATACTGTCAAGAAATTATGAAAAGAGCACTTGAGGGAGAAACAACAGGAATCAAGGTTAATGGAACACCAATGAACAACATTAGATATGCGGACGATACTATCATAATAGCAGACAATCTCCAATGCCTCCAAAAGCTAATGAACAAGATAGTTGAGTATGGAGAAGAATATGGATTATCAATAAACACCAAGAAAACCTTTATGAGGATATCGAAAACCCAAAATAATGGTGAAAGCCTGACAATTAACGGTACTGCTTTAGAACAAATTGAAAACTACCACTATCTTGGCACAATAATTAATCACCCAAATGATTACTCCAAAGAAATCAAAGTTCGAATAGAGAAAGCACGTACAAACTTCAATAAAATGAGAAAGGTACTTTGTGCAAGTGAACTAAAATTGGACTTGAGAGTTAGGCTGGCAAGGTGTTATATTTTCTCGACTCTGCTTTATGGGATGGAAGCATGGACACTTAACGCGTCGACTGCTAAAAAGTTGGAAACATTTGAAATGTGGGTATATAGACGAATCATGAAGATATCATGGACCGAGCATGTGACAAACAACGAAGTCATGAGACGAATCAACAAAAGAATGGAAGTATTGGAAACCATCAATTTCAATTGATTATACAAGGGAAAATCGAGGGCGAGAGAAGTGTAGGACGAAGAAGAATCTTATGGTTACGTAACTTGAGGGAATGGTACGGATGCACATCAATTGAACTATTCAGAGCAGCAGCTTCTAAGATCAGAATAGACATAATGATTGCCAACCTCCGTCGCGGAGATGGCACGTGAAGAAGAAGATTTTTTAAATCTTTTTTATTTTGATGGGTTTTCAAGCCGCTGGCTTTGGATACGTCCCAGTTTAGCAACAGCGTCTTCTAAAGTGATAACTTCAACACTTTCGGTAATAGTTTTTGCTGTTTGTTGTATTTGCTCTAGAATCTAGAAGCAAATTTTAAAATATTTTGACATTTAAAGGCAAACATGAATTTTTCAAACATAAAGATGTTAAATCTCCACCTTCAGACACACGGACTCCGTTTGCGATTGTGATTGTTGTGGGTACTGTGGTTATTTGTGGTGGACATGCTGCATTATAAATGGATGCAGCTACATCTGCTTGACGTTCTTGAAGAGTGCACCAATGTTTATATGCTTGTTGTTCATAACTTTAAATGGGTATTCCGTCGTCACAAAATGGAAAAATTCCACCCTTTTAAAACCCAATAAATGAAGTTGGGAATTTTATATCCATAATTCTTTTATACACTTAATGAGTTTTTTCTCTCCCATAGGGCCGGAGGTCCATAGGACGAAGGATGACTGATTGGAGGGGGGGGGAGTTTAAAAATAAATGTTTTCTTGTATTGCCCTTTGAACAAGTTAGATGCCAACATGAGAGCTATTAACCCCCTCTGTGGCTCAGTGGTAAGAGCGCCTGCCTTTAAACCTAAAGGTCGTGAGTTCGAATCCACCTGGGTGGAAATTTTCGTTTATAAAAAAAAAAAAATTAATAAATGAAAATAATTTCTATCCTTGTGTGATTGGTACACACCGGAGGGACCGCAGACGTTCGGATACAATTAGCGTCTCTTAGCAAAGACAATGACGTCGACTTTGCTAAATATCAAGACAATTGCTCTACACACACAAACACACACACACCACTACATTAATAAACTTATCTTGATTGAGGACTCCGCCTTCGGTAAGTACTGGGTGAATTGGGTAGCTCAGTAAATGCCGATGCCGGTCCCAAGCCCGGATAAAGGAGGAGGGTTGAGGCGATGGGCTAGCAACTCGTCCCTTGTCAAAAGAAATTAGTGCTAAAAATTTCGACCAAACGCCTCGGAATACAAAGGATGGATCAACACAAAGACGACTAATGCAACGAAAAAGGAAAATGATATTGGCTACATGGAATGTACAAGGACTGAGAACCAAACAAGCAAAAGTATTCAAAGAATTAGCGGAAAGAAAAATAGATATATGTGTTCTCACAGAAACCAAGAAAAAGGGAAAAGGAAATGAAGAGATAGGAGAATATATACATATATACAGCGGAGTGAGTAAAGATAACAGAGCTAAGAGGGGAGTCTCTATTGCCATTCGAAAAAATCTTAAAAACAACATTAAATCGTGGATTGAAGTAAATGAACAACTACTAATACTGGAAATGAAAAAGAATGGGCACAATATCGTAATTGTCGGAGTATATGCCCCAAACGAAGATGCAAATCCAGAAAGTAAAGACGATTTCTACGACAATATGAATGAAATACTCTCTGAAGTTAAAGAAAACTGTGAAATCTTTATACTAGGAGATTTAAACGGCAGAGTAGGGACAGAAGAAAATAGCAGAGTCGTAGGAAGATATGGAGAACAAATAACCAATGACAACGGAATGCGTCTTAGAGATTTTTGTGAAATAATGTCTCTCAAAATTATGAATGGATTTTTTCAACATAGAGACATCCACAAATTTACATGGATACAACCTACTAGGAATCTGCGCTCGATAATCGACTTTGTAATCCAACGTCAAACTTCCCACTGAAAACAACTGACGTAAGGGTATACCGTGGATTAGAATGTGGATCCGACCATCATTTACTTATGGCCAATGTGATAGTTAACTATCGCAAAAACAATAACACTCAGGTACAGAATATAGAAAAGGGACAAAAAGTAACATCTCCTAAATATAACCTAGAAAGCTTAAAAGAAGATTCAACAAAATTTTTTTACAAATTACGACTGGCCACAAAATTACAAAATGTGGATCGAGAAAATATAACAGCGGAAGAATTATACCAACAACTTAAAAAGTACATTCATGAGGCTGCAAGTGAAGCTTTGGGGTATAAAGACAAACATGAAACAAAAAATCAAGAATGGTGGTCGGAGAATATGCAAATGTTAGTAAACAAGAAGAAAATGCTTATCAGAAATGGATGTCAACGAGAAAGGAGGAAGATCACAAGGTATATACGAAATTAAATCGAGATGTAAAAAGAGAAGTAGTGAAAAGTAAAAATGAGATGTGGGATCGAAGATGTGCAGAGGTGGATAGGTATATGGGTGGAACAAGAGTTGGGCAAGCGTGGAAGGTGATAAAGTCTCTCCGGAGGGAAGGAAAGGAAAAATCTAACTTAAAATTAATAGATCTGAAACAGTGGAAACAGCATTATGAGGTCTTATTGACAGAGGATAGACGTAAATTCCAAGATATCGAAATGGAAGAAATATCTGAACATACACAAATAATTGAGATAACAACCGGAGAGTTAAGCGATGCCCTCAAAAGATCGAAAAACGGTAAAGCAGCAGGACCTGGAGACATCCCAATTGAGTTGGTAAAGTATGGACCAAAAATATTACACGAGATGATGGTTAAACTATTTAATAAATGCTTAAAAGGACAAAATATCCCTGATGATTGGAATGTTGGATACATCAGCTCAATATACAAAAAAGGGGATAAACGCAATTGCTCTAATTATAGAGGAATAACTGTTACTAGCTCAGTTGGGAGGTTGTACGGTCGAATAATAAAAAAACGAATTGAATCAGAATATGAAGACATAGAGGAACAAAATGGATTTCGGGCAGGAAGATCGTGCATTGATAATATATTCGTTCTGCAGCAGGTAATCGAAAAACGGAAGGCAAGGAATCTATCTACCCACCTATTGTTTGTAGATTTAGAGAAGGCATATGATACGGTACCTTTGAAAAAACTATTTTATACATTGACGAAAGTAGGTCTCAGTAGAGAGTATGTGGATGCTATCGCAAATATATACAAAAATGCAAGAAGTGTCGTTAAAGAAGGAAACTTTATATCTGAATCATTTCCAATAACCAAGGGGCTTAAACAAGGATGTTGTCTGTCTCCGACCCTGTTTAAAATATATATGTTCAATCATCGCTAGAGCAGTGGAGAAAACAAGTATCCGGAATGGGAATAGACATAGGCGCTGGTGAATGTCTCACAGCTTTATTTTTCGCAGATGATCAGGTAGTCGTAGCGAATGACGAGGAAGACATGGACTACATGTTTAGAAAACTAAAGAAAGAATATGAAAAATGGGGCCTCAATATGAATATGGCAAAGACAGAGTATCTTAAAATAGGAGATGGTGAAGAAGATCCAGAGTTAGAAATTAGAAACACAAAAACATGCAATGAATATAAATATCTCGGATCTATAATATCTAAAGAAGGCACTACCAAAAGAGACATCGAAAACAGAACACAGCAGGGAAAAAAAGTGGTAAACATTCTAAACTCTCTACTTTGGTCTAAAGATATTAGACAAGAAACGAAATTGACAATCTATCGAACCTTGGTAGAGCCTATTATGACTTATGGGGCAGAGGTTTGGCAGATAACGCAGAAGGATAGAAAAAGAATAGAAGTAGTAGAAATGGATTTTCTAAGGAGAGCGTGTGGTATATCCAAAAAAGATCACATCAGGAATGAAGATATTAGAAGGAGGACAAATACTGTATATTCCAGTGTAGATAGAATTGAAACGAGACAACTAGTGTGGTATGGTCACGTGAAACGAATGAATGAAGATAGATGGCCAAAGAAAGCTTTAAATTACATACCACAACAAAGAAGAAGAAGGGGAAGGCCTTCAGTTGCCTGGGAAGAAAATGTACGGCACATAATGAGAGATAGAGCCATCAGAGAAGACGAATGGATGGACAGAAAACGATGGCGGTCGAAATGCGAGAAACGGCAGAGGCTGTAGGAACCTCGCTTATGTATGTATGTATCTTGATTGAGACTGGCTGAATAACAATTGTCCAACCCAAAAACACACAAAAAAAACATAAGAGCTGTGGCCATCGTAGATAAGGATATCAGGTCGATCCTTTATTCAAAACCAATATCTTCAATCAAAGTGGAACTTTTAACAATTTCTGGACATCCTACTATCTGGCAAGTGAAAGTATGACCTGTATTCAAACTCGGAATAAAATTAAAAGTTAAACCATTTTTTGTCTGGCGTAGTTCTCACAATCTTTAAGATCGTTCGCGTTACTTCAGAAAATAACGGATAGGGTGGATCTATGACAACTGATTATTTTATTATAACTTAACCTTCTTGTTTCCTTGCGACAGTTATTTCTCGTGTTTGTGAAGGTGAACACACAGATTAACATTATAAATTTAAAAATTGTCATTAAAGTATGAATGTTTCACGTACTAAAAATAATAAAGAGTAATAAAGAATTGAAAAATGGTACAGAAATGTTAAGAAGACTATAAATATTGTTTAACCTTCAATAAATACCCTATTATTTGGAATTAACATTAAAAAAATGGGAGTTCATAGAAATTAGGGATAAAGTATACTATTTCTACATATTATTTAACTATATTTTTAGCCATATTTTTGCACAATCTTCCATATTTTCCTGATATATGGTTTATTTTCTTGATTTCATACGTGTAAAGTGCGCGTTGAAAATGGTTTCGTCTCAATAAGAAACTTGTAACCCTTTGAACGAATCAATTTGTTTATATATTTATAAAAATATCTTTTTTAATTACAGTACTTTTTTAAATACAGTTGGGAATTACCATTACAGAGTAATTAATGGGGAAATAGATGAAGATGCACGTAGTAGAATAGGGGTTGGGTGAATAAAGTAGAAGGAAGCGAGTGGTGCGTTGTGTGACAGAAAAATTCCAATGAAGCTGACGGGAAATTTCTATAAAACTGTCATAAAACCAACTATGATGTAATCATCGAGCAAAAAGACAAAAGAGGGAATCTAATCCTTATGAAAAGGAGACCAAAAAAGTGGCCTCTGATGGCGGACATATCCGGAAATGCGAATGCACTAAATTTAAATTTTCCGACACTTATTAACAGTAGCTATATAATATTTTTCAGAATATGTCTTAGACGAGAAAGTTTTAATTAATTATTAATTATTAATTATTATTATACATTTATAAAAAATCTTCCGGTCTATATGAGTCCTTCCTATACAGATATCACTTCTTGTGATTGTTTTATCGCCAACTGTCGATGTATTATTCGCGATAGCCAATTCCCACAGGGGGTGCTGAAGATGTTAAAAATAGACGATAACTTCGGGAAAACAAATCATTTTGTCATTTGATCTCTAAGGTATAAAACGTTTAATATAAATCATTTACACGTGTGTTTTGCCAAAGTAAAAGTTGGAGTACGTTCTTCAAAGTTTATTTGTTTGTTATATGAGTTTATGCATAAGGTAATTGACTCCCAAACCTGAAGAAAAATAAAATTGAATGTTTGTTTTTCTACAGTATGTCTGAAACACGGGAAGTAAATTTATATAGTTGCAAGATCCGCAGAGATCTTTAGTTGGAGGTGAGGCAGTTTTTGGAGCTGGCCACGTTATATTTTGTAAATTACGCCTTACGTTTTTTACTAATAACTTCATGAGACCTTCTTCTTCTTCATGTATCATGTCCTTTCAGAACGTTGGTTACCATCATAGCTATCTTAATTTTATACACTGTCACCCTAAATAGCATGCTTGTATCAACACCATACCAATCTCGCAAGTGCTTTAACCATGAGGTTCTTCTTCGTCCTGGACTGCGTTTGCCTGCTATTTTTCCTTGCATGATATTTTGTAGCAATCTATATTTGGGACCTCTCATTACATGTCCGAAATATTCCAGCTTTCTCTGCTTGATACTTTTTATGATCTCAGTAGTCTTGCTGAGACGTTCTAGTACTGTGGAGTTTCGAATCATCTCCACCCAGGAAACTTTTAAAATTCTTCTATAGCACCACATTTCGAAAGCCTCAAGGCGATTTAGATCGATTTTGTTCACAGTCCAGGACTCGACACCATAAAGTAAGACCGAGAATACGTAGCAGCGAAGTAGGCGGATCCTCAAAGCCAATTTTAGGTCTCTGTTGCATAGCACCTTGGACATCCTTCTAAAAGCAGCTCTAGCCTGCTCTATCCTAGATCTGATTTCGCCGTGACTTTCTGCATTACAATTTAATTACTGTCCAAGGTAAACGATTTTATTAACTTGCTCAAGTTTGGCATTATTTACATATATAGACGGTTTTATATGCTGTTGTTTACTTATTACGAGTATTTTGGTTTTCCGTATGTTAAGATCCAGACCTGCCTCCCTACAACTCTTAACGACACTATCAAGTAGTGTTTGCAGATCTTGTTGACTAGAAGCTAGGAATACTGTATCGTCCGCATATCGCAAATTATTGATGGCTCCGCCGTTCACAAGTATTCCTTCTTGTTTTTCAGAAAGTGCTTTTCTGAAAATTCTTTCGCAGTAAACCTTAAAAAGCAGGGGTGACAAGAGGCATCCCTGCCGTACTCCTCTTTTAATATTGAGAGCCTGTGATTCCACACCATCCACTAAAACTGATATTGTTTAATTCCAATATAAATTCGCAATTATTCGAACATCTCTGCCGTCCAAGTCAATGTCTTTTAGAGCTTCGATCAATATAGAGAGCTTAACACGATCAAATGCCTCTTGGAAGTCAATAAAACAACAGTATATGTCTACAGATATATCACGACATCTTTAAGCAAGTACGTTCATTCCAAACAGTGCCTCTCTCGTTCCAAACCCGTTACGGAAACCAAACTGAGTGTCATCCAGGTATTCCTTGCATTTATTGTAGATACGACCTTGTATTACCTTGGTTTAACATTTAATTGGTTTAACAAACTAATGGTTCTATAATCAGCACAGGTTTTTGCTGTTTTTTTCTAAGGTAGGGCTATAAACAGTGAATTAGACCAACCATTAGGTAGTTGTCCGCTGGTATAAGTGGTATTGAAAAACGAAGTTATAGTCTCTAAAACATTGCTATTATTTATAAGCTTATATATTTCAGTTGGAATTTCATCAGGACCAGTCGCTCTGCCATCTTTTGATGATTGTATGGCTTTTATAACCTCAGATCGTGTTATTAGGGGTCCGTCGCAGTTAGTAATATCGGGAGGTGAACTACTCCTATCGTCGAATAGGTTCGTGACGTAATTTTCCCATTCATTCATTCATTCATGATACCGTTGGGGCAATTTAGCTGATGGAACAGCATTTTTCTTCAGTCTTATTAATTTAGTTTTAGATGTTACTATAAAGTAAATTAAGTATAATTATAGTAATATATAAATAATATTTTAATCAACACTTAGAAAGTAATCGTTCTCAGTAAAATGTAAACTGCACACAGTCACGTACTTGGTTATATGTTTGCCAATTCACAAAATGCATTGCCAAACTTTTCTCATATTTTCGTCCAGCGGAAACTTATGTATGGATTTTTTTTTTGTGAATTATAACAGGATGAACATTGAGGAACATTGCAATAGTTTTTTGAAGTCGAAGTCATTGTTAATTACAATATAAACCGGTCTCTAATACGTATACAAAATAATGACAATTTCAATGTTTTCACGAAGTGGATGCTTTTGAAGTCTACATGAAATCCACAAAGTATGAGTCGCCCACTTTGTGGTTCCTCGCCAATATAATAATTCTCGAATAACCAGTGCAGAGGTGCAGAGTGCAACGTCAGTTTGTGTTTGGCAGTATCCGTGTGTGTGTTTGGTGGATGAAAAGTAAATTAAAAAAGGGAATTTGATAATTGTTTTTAACTTTTTTTTAATATCAGCAGTTTTGTAGCATTACTGTAATGTTTTATGTGGATTAGTAAACATGATGCAATTCTTAAATAACGCAAAATATAGGTGTTTTTAAAAGTACCAAGTAATACATTTTTTCAATTTTATGGTAAATGGGTAATATTAAGACCGAGTATAATGAGTTATGTCTCACTGTTACCCAGATCTAAAAAAATTATATTTTTCAATTTTCTTCTAGACATTTATAAAAGGAACTTAAAATTCGTAGAAATCTACCGAGGAAAACTAATCGCGAAACATTCTCAGAGGGTACGATGAAAAGTGCCATTGAGGCTGTCCTAACTCGTTGCAGTATTAGATCTGTTACAAAACGGGAAAAATTTTTTCGATACCCTGTCTAGGTAAGTAAGAATTGCTCTCATTAATATTTCACAGAGTGTCATAGAACCTTAATTTTTCTCAGATATTTGAAAAAAAGAAAAACATTGCAGAGGAATCGATTCTAGATTTAAGTCCCAAAGAAATTAATTAGAAGATATCCTAAGACTGAACCACGAAAAGAAATATCCAAAGGTCGAAGGAAGGCAAAAGCGGTGATACCTACTGATACTCCTGAGAAACTTAGCTGGAAGACAGATACAAAAAAATAAAAGTATAGAACAACAGAAGAGTGTTAATCAAAAAGGAAAATGGTATTCTAATACATAATCTGACCGATTTGAAACTGAATTAGATCCTACAGCGTTTGACGATTTGTCCAGAACTTCTAAGGTCAAGGATTAAATTCTGGTAGAATTTAAGCCAGAAAATACAAAAGCAAAGTCTATTTACTTCATCGATAAACTACTTTCTTACGCAACACAGACCGATGAGTCGTAGGTAACTTTTATGAGGAAAAATCTGAAAGTTGAGTCGAAACTTTATTTTTGCACAATTCCAGATATTGTCACAATTTCAATGAAATCTAATAAACCAAAGCCAAGTATCTACGGCTATACCAAACGACAAAATTCGTCTTTTTCTTCTGAGTTAAATTTTAATTTGATGAATATGCGTTAATACTGCTCCGTTCTCTCCTTATAAGACACTTTTTTGTACTTTTGTCAGAATGCGTACTATTTCCGTTGTATTATTTTGTTAAAGATAAGTATATGTGTTGCACTAGGTCAAGCAACCCGACACCTAAACGAATAATAATTGATGACCTAGAACTGGAAGGTGTCAACCAAAGATAACAACGTCAGTGAAGAAATCAAAAGAAGAATAGTGCTTGCTAATAAGTGTTACTATGGCTTAAGAAGACAGATGGCCTCAAAAATACCTAGAAAAATTAAGCTGACTGTATACAAAACACTAATAAGACCAGTGCTAACATATGGTTCCGAAACTTGGACACTAACACAGAATGACCAAGAATTGCTCAAACGTTTTGAGCGAAAAATACTAAGACGAATATATAGAGGCATAAAAGAACAAGGTTTGTGGCGCAGGTGTTACAACTTGAGTTGTATAGAAGATTTGGAGAACCTGACGTTGTAAAATTCATTAAGGTAGCAAGCCTCAGATGGATAGGTCATGTAATAAGAAGAGAGGAACATGCCATAGTCAGAAAAGTTTTTGACCGAAGAGGGCCGATCGGACAACGAAGAAGAGGAAGACCGAGACTTAGGTACCAAGACAACCTAGAAAATGATTTGAAGTCTATCGGAATTAGAGCATGGAGAAGAGTTGCCAGAGACAGGGGCGAATGAAGGATTGTTCTGAAGAAGGCTTTGGCTCATAAAGAGCTGTAACGCCACTGATGATGATAAGTATTTTACACATTAAACTTGATTTCTTAGTTTATTTTTAACTTATAAATTCATACTGTCTCTTACCTAGGTATGGGTAACAGTAAGACAAATGACAACTTGACAATATATGTCAAATATAAATACAACAAACAAATATGTTTTCAAATTTAATTTTTTCTTTTGTACCAAAACATAGACGAGTACAAAGCTGCCAAAAGTTTCCTTATACATAGTAGTAGACTTATGGTTGATAAAAAAAAGGGTCTTATTTTTAACCAGGCTCCTCTACTAATAACTAATATACCTGCAGCTTTGTATAAACCTGATGGATGTAGATAAACTACGAAAAAATCAGACTTTTTATCGGATAGAATCTTCAGAATATATGCCTGTAATAATTAAAGACGGCAAATAGCACAATTGCGTCTAAATCCAATTTCGGTTTTAACTTTCAATGATTTGTTGTTAACAAACTAACAATTTATTTCAAACAACAAGTATTTTGTGGTGGCATATATATGGCACAGGTGGAAATAATGTTGATATTAGAGGCAAACGGCCATTCAAAGATTTGAAAAAGTTATTGTCGAATGATAAGAATAAATGTCGTTTAATTCAATTTCTCTGTGAATATTTAAAAGAAAATTTATGGAAAAATGTTTACAAGAAAGAGTTTCATAAAAGAAGAATATGTGTTGCTGGAAGATTATCTCCTCGTGAAGAAACATTTGAATTATTATTGGACCAATTTAAAATCGCTAATATATATATTTAGGTAATCATATAGAGGCGGATACCTGGCTGATATTGCAAGCAAAGCAGCTTGATTACCTAGGTTAAATGAAGCATTTATAATATATTCTCCCGACACATACGTATTTTTACTATTGTTGGCACACATAGAAAGCTTCAAAACATGTCGAAGAATATGATTTTGTATAATTTAATTTTAATTGTACAGGTACAATTACTCCATTCCTAGATCAACGAATATATTTTATATACATACCAGTAAATTCTTTGTTAAAAAAACTTAATTCAAGCATCATCGATTTACTTCTCTATTTACACGCTATAAGTGGATTATGATACTACATCCAGTTTTTTTAATTGGAAAGAGAAGAACTTATTTAACTTAAAAAAAATATATTGATGATGATATACAAAATTTTTTGATAGGATAAGCTATAGAAACTGATAATCGTTTAAATTAGTTTAAATCGTTTAAATCGTTTAAAATTTAAAAACAAATAGATACAGTGGTGCTCAGTTAGTTACAATTTATTTATTGAAAAAATAGGTCTATAGGCAAATTGCTTCTCTGCAGTTCGGCATTACAACAAACTATTTTAAGTTTTTGTGGCAAATCGATGAGTCGAGTAAGGCTAGTTTGCCAGAAATTACTTCATATTGTAGCATTTTTAAATTTATTGGTATATATTGAAATCCACTCGTATATTTTAAAACACGAATATTCTTTCAATCCTTTTTGCGTCGACGAGTTGATAATAAACACATTTTAGAGTTTGTTTATATATTACAGATGCATATTTCCTTGGTATTTTCTTTGTTCGTTAAGCCGTTTAATATTGCGCCTGAAATAAACATCCACCTAAATGGCTGAAAAGGTTTTGCGGGGAAGAGAATTACATCACTCTGTGTAAAGCCGCAGTCAATGGCAGTTGATTTCGTTGTATTCCGAATTTCTCTTCAAATTCGTAATCTTTTCGTTTTCCTTTTTTTGTCATGGAAATATAGTATAAAGTGACAGTAGCAGTTAAATGTGTAGTATTGAGCAGTTAATCTTCTTCTTAAAGTGCCGTGCACCTATAGTACATTGGCGAATTATCTTAAGGCCAGACGTCTGTCTTTTGCTGCCTGAAAAAAGTTCGTCAGTGTTATTTATGCCTGTTCAGTTTTTTATGTTCCATAGACACTACATTTTTTTGCGACCTACTCCTCTCTTGCCTTCAATCTTTCTCTGCTTGATTAGTTGAGGGATTGTGTATTTTTTCCTCTCAGAGTATGGACGAGGTATCCAGTTTTTCGCACCTTGATCAAATTGAGTAATCCCATTAATTTAATAGTTCATTTTTTTTTCAATAATAGAGATTTGATAATTTAAGACAATCAATTTTATCATTTAAATAAATTTAATTTTAACTACAGGATCACTAATAAGATATTAGTTATTATTACAACAAAATAAATTTTATAATTTCACAATTAAAAATTACATTAGCTTCGGAACACACCTATACCTAGTCACGTCCAGCTGTCTTCTTAAGTTATATACCTGTCACCTCAGCCAGTTGGTCTGTGTCGTTTTAACTGACAAGTACTACGTGTTAAAAATCGAGCAGGGAGACATCTAGTCCCTAAAGTATTTAAAAATTTATCCATTGTCATCGACCCAGAGTCACAACATAATCAAAATGTAACATTTGGAATGAAGAAAATCAATATATGGAGGTCTTACAGATAACTTTATTGTTAGCTACAATTACACAAGACACTGATGATGATCTATTCAGATCGAAAACGTTATGCTAGTACTTAAATTTTGACGACACTTTTTATAAAGTTTTAACTATTTGTTTTTTATACCACAATACAAGTGAGTGTGAAGTGTTTTAACTTCTGTGTTTTTTTAATCAATGGTATTCAGCCAACTACGGGGTTTTTCCCATTAATTTTATAACAATAAATGTTTAATTTTTTCTCCCAAATCAAGTTGTTATTTCTCTTGACAAACTCTCTAACCATTTTTGTATTGTAGGAAGGAAGAACCTTTTTTTCATCCAGCAGGAATATTCTTCAAAGCGGCGTTCTTATTTTAAATAGCTTTAAGAACTTTCTTGTGTTTTGTTTGTCCAGGAGACTCATGTAAGTACCCCTTTATTTCATTTTTGTAATTGCCCCAATCTAATCCCTTTGTCATTCAATTATCCACGACCCAGTTCTCCAAAGAAACACTGATTGGCCGTTCGCATAAGTGTCGATTTGTTTTGCTTGCCCTATCTCCACCCCAATAATTTATGTCCCAAATTTTCAACCCCTTATAGTAATACCCTATGTGGTAGGCAAAATAATCGAGCAAACCCTATACAAGACGATACGATACATCTAAATTTTTTGAAGTAAATACTGCAATGGAGTATTTACAAAAGTATTTTTGTACATGTGAAAGAAATAATTTGTAACATTCAGTCACGTAATAAATTAGTAAATCGGTCAAAAAAAGACTGGGTAATTAGATACGGAAAGTACAAGGTAGAAACAAGTGGAGAATCATAAAGGAGGCATATGCCCAATACTGATTCCCCACGGCTAAGAGAGAGAAAGAACGAAAGAACAAGATTATTGTATAAACAATAGACAATACATAAAGAAATATATTTTAAAGGACATTATTCATTTTTATAAAACTCTGCTTCAAATGTTTTTAGTGGTATTCATTACATAAGAAACAGTTACATTATAAATTTAAAAAAAATGTTTATTCAAGTTATTGCGATGTATAAAATTTCTTAATTTACCTACTTCTTACCTACAGATACATAGAATTTTAGCCTAACACTCGTTTTGAGGTTACTTTCGTTATGCATTCAGATTATCTGTTCGTAGAAGCGGTAAATATATTCGACTGCCAAATTTTGTATTGACTAATTATATAATATTATATAATTTAGTTCGTCGAATTGAGAACGATGACCAGATTGCAATCAAATTAACTTTTTTCTGACCTACCTCAAACTCATATAACACTTTTTGTTATTTTTTATTAGGATCAAATTATCTAAGGTAATCCGACCTAACGACGGCCCAGTTAAGGAATATTTAACTTTAGACGTAAATAGAGAAAATATATTTAAAGTGTATTAATTTGATAGCTTGAGGTGTTCTTTATCAAAATAATTAATTAAAAATAAAAAATGCGTTTTTTTTTTTCGCTAAAAAAATCTATGTTAAAATATTAGTGGTAATTCCGGCCTAATGGTGATCTAATTCCAGTCCGCATATCAAAAAATTTAAATATTTATTTTAATATTTTTAAAGTAGGTATAAAAAATACAGAAGCATGAAAACATAATTTTTATATCGACAAGCCATAGAAAAATGAAATAAAATAAAAAGATGGACATACGTAATACATTTTGAACCTAAAAAAACAAAAAAAACTTTCATAAGTTACTTAGCACCAGTCTTTTGTCCTTTTATTGCATACAAGCAAAGAACTACAAAAGGCCTACAATTTATTTATCTCAGGCACAGAAAAAAAATTTTTCTGTTATTTCTGTTGCGTTCTGCGTTCTCAATATGTATAACAATTGGGGTCTCCCTTAAGGGGGAGGGAATGTATTATGTTCAATATAGAACTCGCTGGTATCCCCCTTTGGAATTGGGTATGTATATTCAAATAAAAGAAGAGAAATCAAAGTTCCAAACAAATATCAAATAAATATACCAAGTGCGCGCACTTGATATATGCAGAAACTTGTATATATGGTGTATTGTTCCTTACCCCATGAAAATATAGCACTAGGGCTATCGCAAATTACGCCTTCAGCGGCCGACAGTCTTTCTTGATCACAGGACCGATGCGGAATCAGGTACTCTTAACACATGTGTCCGAGTTGAAAGACAGAACTCGACTCTTGTTGTGTATGAAATGCAATCTTTAGCCATTAAAACCGCTGTGCCACTTAAACGCAAATCTGGTTTAAAATATACGAGGAGAATAGAAACTATCAAAAAGTCTGTTAATACATTTACAAATGTTTATATACAGTTGCGAAACTGCAACAATTTCTTCAACTATTCCCAAAAAATGTTTCTCCTCGTAAACTACAATGACTTAGTCACCTAGTTCGTAGTGCCCCACCTCTAAATCCATAGAATTGTTAGCTTTCGGATTTCTAGTTCTTTCACCTGCTTTTCTGTCAGAACCAACATTTTTATTTAAAATTTTATTGTCTTTTTTATTTGCTCCATCTATCTCTCGTCTTTGTTTTTCTTCATTCCCAATGTTTAGGTTTAATTTGACAGCTTTGGAAATTTTTTTTTTGCTATCAGATTCTGCATGTTTCTTCGTAATGTAAGGTTCTTTTTGCTTTTCCTTCAAGCTTTTGTTTTTTCCTTGCTTCCTTTTCTTTTTTTTTTTCAGACGTTGGAGATATTTTGCTGTGGAAATAAAATGTATTTTTAAATGGCGTTGAAAATTTTGGAGAGGTGACAAAATATTATTCAGCAGAATTTATGGGAGATTTATTTTTAAAATAGGAATTTTAATGTATGGAATTAGGAACCAGTGTTACCAAAACAATTCCATTTTCACTACAAAACTCGTTCACAGCCAGAGATATATGGCTAATATGTTCATCAAAAAATAACAAAACAGGTCGCTTAATGTTTTTTTCGTTCAACCATTTATTAAAATAGTTTGCGACATACTCATAAAACATTTTTATGTTCATCCATCCACTTTCATTATATCCGATACCCCAACCTATTGGCATAGTTGGTACTAAATGTTTTGGTAGCCTCGTACAGATTTTGAGATACACGAGGTGGTAAAGTACATCCCAGAGGTACTTTTCAGTGCGTCACTAATTATGACGTCATATAATGAATTAGGTGTGTCGAGCATTATTTCATATAATTATTGAAGAATCTGACAGATGCCAGGATCGTACTTAGCCACAGTGGGTAATCCCGTATATTAATAAAAATACAAAGTAAACAATATTGTTTATTAAATTTATAAATATATGGAAACATTCGAAATTGACGACAAAATGATTCATTTATTGAATTTTTGTATCTTTTTCTTCTCAAGGGGCTGCCTGCGCGTCGAAAGTTGGCAATCATCACAGCGATTTTTAATTTTGAGACAACGGCTCTAAATAAGTCGTTATTACATGGGTTACGTCTCCTTCCTATGGATCTTTTTCTCCGGATTTTTCCTTGCATAATGACCTGGAGTATTAGATATTTATCTCCTCTCATCACATGACCCATATATCCCACTTTTCCCTCCTCTTAATTGTTAGTACTTCTCTTTCCTTATGCATACGTTACATTACCTCAACGTTGTTTATTCCATCTATCCATGAGATCTCTAGTACTCTTCGGAACATCCACATCTCTAATGAATTCAGTCTTCTCATGTGAATTTTCTTCAGTGTCCACGCTGCCATCCCGTATTATAATATGGATAGCACGTAGCGCCTCAGCAGTCGTATTTTTAACTTAAGGTTTAAGTTTCTAAAGCAGATAAGCCTTTGTATTCTTGTAAATGCGTTTCTGGCTTGTTTGATTCTGATTCGTATTTCTTGAGAGCTGTCATTATTTTCATTAATAGTTGTATATAGGTATTTGAATTCTCTTACTATTTCAATAGGCTGATTCTGTACATATATCTCACGAATGTCCTAAGTTGTCTTTGTTATTATCATATATTTCTTGCTTTGTTGAGTGATGGTCCTTATTCTTCTTCGCTTACTGCGGTCACCTAAGAAGTATCTGTAGGCCTTCATGTGATTCGGCTAAAAGAACTGTATCATCAGCGTATCTTAGGTTATTTATGATCATGTCATTAATTCTAATGTCTACGTTTTCGTTAATCCATTGCCTTACCTAATATGTCTTCCGAGTATATATATTAAATAATACTGGTGTATGTATACACCCTTGTCGAACAACTCTTTGTGCTTGTATTTCTTCTGGTGTTATTTCTTCTATTCCCACTACTGCTTTTTGGCCATAATATAAGTAACACAAAAAGACTGGTTTTAAAAATTGATTAGACAACTTATAAATTAATTACATAAATAAAATATAATTCTAATCATAAAAACTATTTATTCACTAATGTGTAATAATAATAGTTTATTGAAAACACTGAAAAGTAGAATTTAAATATCAGTATAATAGAAAATTATAGAAAAATACTGCCAGTGAAGAGTTTTCTTAAAGATATATCCTTAGACAAATTCATGGTGAAATATTTCGGTCATAACCTAGCAAAACATTAATTAAAGAGGAGCCAGGAGGTCGTTATACTTCTGGATGCTGGAATACTAAATGTTAGTAACATCTATTTCCAGAAATTCCATTTTTAAATGGATTGGCTCACTTTAGATTTTTAATGAACTGCTACGATGTTATTAAGCTGGAAACCCCGCGACAGCCAAAAACTGTCTATTTTACGATTAGTTTTTCCTCATCACTAGTTAAAACTGGTTGTCTTCCAATCTTTTCGTGCACGTACTTTTGCATTATTTGCATATTAAAAAAATTAAGTTAGGGGTTGTAACTAAGGGATGAATATTTAGGGAATGATTTTTTCTTCGCTATATTAAAGTGTATTGCAAATGGAATAGACCAGTTTTTGACCCTTTAAAATATCTCTATTTTGTTAATAAATATAGCCTGGATAAATTAGTCTGGGACACTTAAATAACAAAAATAAAAAATACATTGATTTCTTGATTATTTACAAACCGATTTTATTTTTAATAAATCTGTTGAATAGACGATAGAAGACCACATCAAAAACTATAAAAAAAAATATACAGGGTGCTATTAAAAAAATTAAAGTTAGGGGTTGTAACTAAGGGATGAATATTTAGGGGATCATTTTTTTGACGCTATATTAAAGTGTTTTACAAGTAGAATAGATCACTTTTTGTCCCATTTGAAAATCTCTATTCGTTTAAAAAATATAGCGTGGGTAAATTAGTCTGGGACACCCTGTATAGTTTAACCTTAGTAAATTACAAAAAAAGATAATTAATTTTTTTGGGAACAAATTCGAGACTTTTTTCAATTTGATTTTGAATTTGATAGTGCGTTTTTGTAATATTTTTTTAAAAGAATATATTACTTACTTTTTTTTAATAATTGTTGATATTAAAGAACAAAAAGTTGAATTGAAAAAAAAAAACACCAGTATTCGTACTTACGGCCCATTGAGCCGAAATTAGATTGGCTACTAAAATTGTGCCCTATATACCGTCCTAATCTATTTTTGTAAATTCTACTTTGTTTTCTCCCAAAACTAAAGTTTTTTAAAAAAAATACAACTATTAATAATTTCTAGTCAACAAAGTAACTGCACATAGGTGAAAAAATATTTTCTGTAGTAATTAGCAAGCAAATATTGTAACCAGTAAATCGATCAATGCTTACCTGAAGCTTTAAGGATTTATGACCGCTCTCGAACTGATTGCGTCGCTTGATTAAATAGAAGTGACTAACACAAAAGCTAGAACATGTCACCCCAACATTTATACATAAAAAAGTGGCCAAATAAATTTCTCATTATTTTGTCTTACTACGATTTGAATTTGATGATTGTGCCATATCTTTGATCCTTCTTGTGTTATGTTATTTATGATGATATCACCGTTGGTCATAAGTAAATTCCTTTTAAATTTTGTGATATTTTCCGTACTTTTTTTTTAGAATTCCTTAGCTTAAAGCAATGGTTCACAAAGTGTGGGTAGCGACCCCATGATGTTTCGGTAACGAGCTGAGGGGGTCGCGAACTGATTAAAAAAAAAAGGAGAAGAAACTTTATTACAAGGATGTTTATTTCATAGCTTAAATAAAATCATGTCAAATAAAAATATAACGCCCTAATTATCACAATATTTTTGTCGTTTATTTAGAAACATAACCTTAGTTACTCCGCAAAACATAAATAATAAATAAACACTTTACATAAAAATACATTACAAAGTAAAGAAATACATATTAATAGCTTAAGTGTCACCATATTGAAAATTTTAATGTCTTCATTGGCCTATCACTTTTTTTTAAATCATTTGTATTACTTTCTTTAACTTTCAAATCAAAATCTAACACTCTAAAATGCGAATTTCGGTTAAAATTTCATTTTTGAAAATGTGAGTCCACGTTGGAGTTTCATGGCCACCAGCAAGATATTTATCGCAAAATGTCTATGAAAGTCCAACGTGACATCACGTCTTGTCACCGTGGCTTTCCTTTTTCTTGTCAGTACTTAGATTAGAGCGGTACAATGTAGTCGTACGAGAAAGAGCAAAAAAGCTTGAAAAATATTGGCAAGACATTCTGTCAGATGAAAAATCGGATGAGTTTTGTGACACGTATCTTTCGAACGAGTATCAACCAACTGATTCTAGTGACAGTGAAAATGAATCGAGTACTCCGTAACAGAAAAAAAAAGAAAACGTGTTGCCGGAAATACCAAACCATAATGGCAAATATCTAATTTATTTTGTTCAACTGATTTTGATTTGAAAACATTGCCAATGAAAGCATGACGATTACCAAATTCAAGGAAGAGATAATTCGGGGTCATTGGGAGATTTTATTGTTACATCAGTCATTATGAAAATAGTCACAAACTCAGCGGTGTTGGTCGTGCAGGCAGAAGACGATGTACAACGTGTTATGCAAAAATGTTAGAAGAGGAATTTTCAAGAAGGAAGACAAGTAGCACATAGGAAAGCAACCAACACCTTATTGACATGTGGTGGATGTAAAAAATTCTATTGCCTTGGCTGTTTTTTTGTCATTCATTCCGTGATAAAAAATTAAATGAGTACTTTACATAAAATTTTGATATGTTATTACGTTTGTTTCATAAAAATAAAGCTTATTTTGCCTAAAATATATAATTACACAATTGTTACTTATAAATATTATGAGACTTGTGAGTTCTCGTTGACAACTCAGAAGCACAGGCCAAGTATGCTTTCTAGACCCTCCGGACGGACTCAAAATGTCCCTGTGTATTGTACATGAGTTCTAGAAGTCGCCGTTGAGCTACATAGCATTTTCTGACGACCTAGCGCATGAGTCCACGTCGGCATCACTCGGCCCGTATATAACTTTTTTCTTCAAACGTCAAATAATGATGACATTACTTATCTAACTTGATCCTGTCAAAGTTGGATGTCTCCGCCGGCAGCAGTTTTTTTCCCATTTCTTTACGGCGGAGGGAAAAATGTTGTCATGGCAACAATATGAAACATGTCCCCAAACCAACAATACAAATATCATTAACAACAATTAAACATCATTTTTATTTTTAGTAATATTAAAAGTACAATTAGTTAATGAGGCATTTTCAAAATTGAAACCGTGCAAAAATGTTCCCGACTCTTGATACGCATTGGTAATTGTTGATGATACTGATGGTCGAGAACAACTTTCAGCAATCATTCCCGATGTTGGCGGCTTGCGAACAACAATAAGCTGTCTTTAATAATTGCACACAACTGTCAAACAACTGTAACCAGGGAGACGCAAATCCCACCGATGACTTAATTATTTTAATTTCTAACATCTAGACGACTTTGATAGTTGTCACAGTTAATTTCGAGTAAAAATAGCGTATGAATTGTACTATTTATGGTTGAAAATTGCTACGTTTGAAGAAAAAATAGCAAAGAAGCGACTTTTCTTGACTTGCCCTCTATTACGCGTCAAGAAAAGTCATGCTTCTCCACCTCATAAAGTAATATACTATTATGTGTGAGTCCGTATTGGTCTCTCATGACACTTAACCTGTTAATGCGACGTATGTTCCTGTTTTTGGGAAACTAGCTTTTCAAACCTGGGCTCTAGGTTCGATAACAATGCAACAATGATGTCATTTTGAAGTTCTAAAAGATTTGTTAATTTCGTTTCAATAGCAGTCATTGATGATAAACTCATCTCGCATAAATAATATTTTGCAAACGAAACCAAACATTTGAGATTTTCGTTCGCCAATTCAGAATATTCTTGAATCATTCTCATTCAAAAGTAATCCGCGCTTTGGAAAAATAAGTATAGTTTTAACATTTCATCACTTGATATTTCAATAAGTTTTTCTTTCATTTTGTTGGAATGTCAGCTTGTTGAAAATAATTGTCCAAAAAATGATTCAGTACCCATCGGTTCTAGCCATGGTTGGTTTGAATTTCTTTGGGAAATATTCACAGGGTTAGTATCCTGTATTGTCCAAAGTAGTTTGCATATATGTACAAACTTTCTTAAAATCTATCCTATTATTATACTTTACCAATTCTTCCATGATTTCTTAAACGCACTGAAATGAATCAAAATTCTTTTTTCCAACCTAAATCTGCCATGATTCAATTTTTTTTATGAATTTGTTAACTTTATCCGTGGTCGTGATAACATTAATAACTCGGCATTGCAAGGCACTATTTAGAATATTTAGGGGTTCGAATAAATCGGCAAGCAAAGTTAGCTTGAAAAGCCAAGTGAATTTGAAAATAGATCTTCAAATTCCGAATTATTATCTTTTAAATATATCAAAAACTATGATGTTAATTGAAATACTCTTTGAGATGTTACCTCTTAAAAGCTATCTTACCTCCTTGTGGCAAAGAAGATTTACACACAGTATGCGGCATTAGTGCGAGGAAGTCCAATTACTCATTTGGTAAAAAAATACAAAAAAAATATTTAGGCAAAAGTTGGAACATGTATAGAACTATACTCAAAACATATTTTCACATGTACAGGGCTACCCATATTAACGGGATAGAACAAACTTATCTTTTTTTTTTAACGGAACACTCTGTATATTTTAACATTTTTGGACTCTTTTCGATGTTCTGGTTTTTCAGTGTTTGGTAGGGTTATACGAGGTAATTTAAAAGATAATTAAATTTTTTTTTATTAATTTATTATATTATTATATTAATATAATTGGCAAATCCTTTACGTGTTTGGTTCATACGCTGGTGTTTGTGAGTTCGAATCCCAATTATCAATTTCCTTTTTTATTTTTGAAATATTTAAAAACTTCACGTTATTCTTATTAAATATATGTAATATATGCAAAAATGCTAAATTTTAAAATAAAATGAAAATTTACAACATAATTCGAGTTGTTGGTTTTTTATTTTTATCTTCGTAAAGTAAGTTATATATATATATATATATATATATATATATATATATATATATATATATATATATATATATATATATATATATTGGCAGTTTTAAATACTTATGAATACTACATTTTAATTTATATTGTAGTATTATATTGAATTATGTTGCGGTGTATATGAAAATTTTTTTTTTCATTCAGCTCCTTTTATACATATATGAAAATAAAAATATACATTTTCATTAAAATATTGATACAATCCTTCATTTACTATACTCCTATTACAGGTCAAATGTTTATATCCAGCAAACGATGCGCCATATACCTATATAACTAATTCTTTTTCTCTTTCTGCTCTCTCTTACCTATAGCATTACATATGTAATTATTGTGCAGATTGACTCCCATATAAACGTCTATTTAACGGCGAACGTGTGTATAGAAGTATAACTTCTACCGGCAGTTCCACTGTACTGCCACACCCGTTTTTTTTTCAGAAAAAGTTTTTGAATGAATGCCAAAATTCTTTTATATTTTGTTTTAGTAATCCTGTAGATTATGTACATTCTTCTCGATTTCCCAAGGCGTTGATATACAGATTGAACCAAATTAAAACGGAACATACAATTTAATACATGTCTGTTTGAACTGCATTTGAAATAGTGGACCAATATAAAACTTGGACAAAAATAAATCCATACCTGGGTATAGACATTGTATAAAATATCGTTCAACTATCTGTCTCACAACAATGTTGTTTGCGTAAGACGGGTTTGTCTAAGGAAACGATAATAGTTCAGGAAATGAATCTCGAAAAAAGTTAAAACCTCGCAATTTTTTCGTCCTGCATGTATCCAGTTGAAATTTTAACAGAAGGTAGTTGATAGCCCAAGGATCAAAATCTATATCGATCCGAAGTGCGCTGAAGGGTTTTAGGGGTGAAAACTACCCCTAATTGTCAAAAATTATAAAATATCATATTAAACCTGAATATGGGTAAGATTTGGTTTGAATTAGTTAAATAATGATTATTTTATACTTTTGAACAGAGTTCCATCATATTTCAACCCTTAAAAAGCAACCCTTGTTAGAGGTTAATGTAAAAAAATGATTTCGCCTTGAATCGATTTGGATAAAAATTTGGATTTAAGTTCAATTCACCCGTTGCTTTATAGTTTATGTCATGTCGACGAACCCTGATTGTTCTAAGGGGTGAAAACTACCCGTAATTGTCAAAAATTATAAAATAACATATTAAACCTGAATATGGGTAAAATTTGGTTTGAATTAATTAAATAATGATAGTTTCGTGCTTTTGAATAAAGTTCCATCATATTTCAACCCTTAAAAAGCGACCGTTATTAGAGATTAATATAAAAAAATTAGTAATGCGAAGAAAATGATTTCACCTTGGAACGATTTGCATAAAAATTTGGACTTAAGCTCAACTCACCCTCTGCTTTATAGTTGATGTCATGCCGATGAACCCTGATTGTTTTTAGGGATGAAAACTACCCCTAATTTTCAAAAATTGTAAAATAATATTATAAATCTTAAGATGAGTGAAATTTGGTTTGGATTAGTTAAATATTGATTTTTTTATACTTTAAAACACAAATTCATACATTTTCAACCCTTAAAAATCAATTGTTATGAGTGCTATAGGTGAAAACAATTTTTTGCCAAAATTTTGCAACTTTTCAACTTTTGAAAATCACCCTTTACAACATTGCAGTTTTTATAAACTAATTTATAAGATATAAATTGAAAAAAGTAGAATTAAATACAAAAAATTTATCAACATAAAAAGGCACCATATATTCTTATACATTTACATAAATAGTAGGAAATATTTACATTTATAGGTAAAACAATTATAATATTAATTTTATTCGTCATCAATTACATCTTCATCGTGATCTATGTCATCCTCATCTTCAATTATTGGTGGACTATTATTGCACCCTTCACCTGAGCACCCAGAACAAGTAGAGTTACAGTATAAACCAACTTTTCTGCACCCACATGAAACACTGCATCCTTTTTTGCATTGCCAAAAAATAATTTTCAAAAGTTCATCGAGTGCAGGTTGTTTGTTCATGCGTACGGGTAATAACAAACCATCTTTGGAATACCATCCCCAATCTGTTGCTCTAATATTTTCATTGCCAAGCCATAGGCATATGAGCAGATGTTTTATTCTGTTGTATGGGATTTCAAAATAAGAACGCTTAAAATTTCGAATGTATAACGCCCCACTAGCTAATATACCGGTTTTGTAGATTATTATGCTCCGAAATGTACTGTACTATACTAATGGAATTTTCCGGAAAAAAATTAACTGGTTTTTTTAACGTATTTCCTTTAATTTTTAACGATAGAGTGTTTATTGACGGATTTGATAATTATGTAAACAAGGCACTCGGGTAGATTCAGTATGAAAATAGGGATCTGCGCTGGATCTAGTAACTGGCATTTAAAGGAGGTTAATTCTGAGCCTAGTCGCTTTCACGACCAGAGTCAGAATTAAAAACTAATCGTCTACCAAGTTTGAAGCGTGTTTTTTTTGCTGTAAATCGTGAAGGTCCCCCTAAAAGTTTCTCGCAAAAGTGGTATTTAGTTTCCTTAGGAGCAGGGTAGGTTGCTGGTAATTGTAAGCCAACTGCTCAACGTGTCCAAGGGCGAAATCCAACAGCATAAAAAAGGCTGGTGTATAAGAGAAGTAAGTAGATTTAACATTCAAAATGCTATAATTGAAAAATTAATAAAAAAAATAAATTACAACTTATTATTATTATCAATACATTCTGCTTAAAGAAATGTATTTCAATATTCTTCACATCGTTTAATGCTTAACAATGACATTCATTTCGCTAAGTAAGTTTAGTTTCTTATTCTACGGCATCAGTTTCGTATATTCCACAAAGAATGAACTCTTTTTGACTGTGTCCCATACTTTCGCACAATATAGCAACCACGTCCTTTCGGTAAGTTGTACATGAGTCAATGAATTACGTGTACAACCCAAAATATTGGCTCTTAGCTTGGCAATTATTTCTTCTAGAGGCGGATGGCCCGTGTAGATATCGTCTAAAATAAGAAGGATTTTATTAAAATAATACAAGTTTAAACGTAGTGGTCAACATTATTAAGTACAAATGTTTAATGATAAAAATATTTATTTATGACAAATTTCTCCAAAAGATGGCGCTCAACTTTTCTATCAACTAAATATCCTGTTTAGTAATCATTTTTCAATTTCAAATTTTACTTATTTCAGTTCTATTCCCATTTATTTATTCTTTTAGTCTTTGGATATGGGCCGTATTTATAGCCTATATATTAAATTTCTGCTACTTACATCTAGTCATATAAAATTGTGTGTTGGCAATTTTGAACTTTATTTTGGAGTGAAACTGTCAGTTTCATTTCAAAATAATAAAAGTAGAACGGTTTTTTCTGCTTTTTTTTCTGTTTTAAAGTGAAGTTCATTTCATCAACTTATTTTTCTTCTTTAATCTTTTTTGAGTGGGTATTAGTAACATTACTTTGATAGTTAATTTTAATATTTCACCAATATTCAGTATCTTCTTTATAATTCCTTTTGAATTGGTTTTATAACCTAACCTCTATAAGCCACGTTACTTTTCAACTTCATTAATGGTGTATGTAAGTAGAATCTTTAATTTAAGTCATTTGAACTAATTTGTTTTAATGATAATTATATCCATTTGATTGTCTTTACCAATGCTAATATTTTTTTCCAGGGTGGAATAGCCAACTGGAATAATTCGATAATTATTAAGTGGGGGCGTGTTCAAAAACACTCTCGGACACGTCGATTAGTATTTTAGTTGTGCATATTTTGTAATAAAAACTTTTTATACAAGCTGTGTATTGTAACAATGGTCAATATCAACTTCTTATCAACATCAACTATCTTATTTCAATTACAACACCCTGTACTTATATTATTCAATTTTTGGATTCTCAAGAATATTCTAGATATATTTGATGTACAATGTCCTATACTTATCTTTAACTATTTTGGAAATTTTAAGTATTTTTCGATTTATTGCAAAATTTGCTACAACACATTCAATCCTTGTTTTTCATGTAGGTCTTAATAATGGCAAAGTAAGCTAAAACTATTTCAGCGTTTCTTTTTACTTATATTAAATAACAAAATTATTGTTTATAATATTTTAGTCTAAAGCGCTTGACGTTAGCAAATTGTTTTCTGTCAATATGGCAGTAGTTGTCACTCTTTGAACATGACAATCGTTTGAAGTTCGTTATCCAGCTTAAAGCTGGATTTTCACAGATCCAATATCCGATGACACGAATATATTTGATTGTCGCATCCAAAATTTTTTGACATATATATATATATATATATATATATATATATATATATATATATATATATATATATATATGACATATATGTCAAAAAATTTATATATATATATATATATATATATATATATATATATATATATATATATATATATATATGTGTGTGTGTGTGTGTGTGTGTGTGTGTTATGTGTGAGATTATTGGATGGATTGATATTTATTTCAATGAACTATCAATAAATGTTAGCTGTTTTGTTTGATAAAATATATATACTATTGAGCTACTTTTTCGTCGTTTTTGCCTCACATAGTGTAGAAGACACAAAAGCAACACTTTATTTATTGCATTTTTATATAATAATTAGGTCTTTGTTCCATTTTAAATATATTTCAAATAGTAAACATAAACCATCGAGCAAAAAGACAAGAGAGGGAATCTAATCCTTATGAAAAGGAGACCAAAAAAGTGGCCTCTGATGGCGGACATATCCGGAAATGAGAATGCGTAAAATTTAAATTTTTCTACACTTATTAACAGTAGCTATATAATATTTTTCAGAATGTGTCTTAGACGAGAAAGTTTTAATTAATTATTAACGATAATAGTCTAAAATGCGACACAATTGTTAAAAAACCTCAATATAAATAAGATTTCATGTGACATTTGGGACACACAATAACATAACCCAACTAAATTTGATGTCAAACAAGGAGAGAGACTCTCTTTCCTTGTTTAACGTGGCCTCTTAAGATCGCACTTCCTGTCTAACAATATTTTTGCCCCCACTACCTTTACATTCCCTCTTTTGTCTTTTTGCTCGATGACATAAACACTCCACAAAACTAAGGTTAAAGTTCAAGTTAAAATGTCAACAATGTCAAAATTCATCCGATTTTCGTGCAAAAGTTAAAATATTTTTAACTTCTTCCGATGACTTTTAATTTCGTACGAAAATCCCACCTGTCATTTTTCAACCAATGAAATTCGGTGAAATTTATATCGTATCATCGTACCGTCGGATATCGGACCTGTGAAAATCAACTTTTAATTGCATATCAAAACAATGGTTCATTTAACAGAAACGTTGCTCGCCTATTTCATGAAACATTTCCAAATTTACCGCCTGTATCCCAAGGAACAATTAGTAAAATAGAAAAGCAGTTTCGCGAGTTTGCACATGTAAGGCAGATACAAAAAAGCAGCTGCCAATGAAATATTGTATATTGTACTTGAGTTTGAAGAAAACCCATATGCTTATAGTTGAAAAACAGCCCCAATGTTTGATATTAGCCATTAATCGATTATTCGAACATAAAAACAAAATAAAATGCGTTCCTATAAAATGATATCATCTCAGGAACTAATGGAAGACGACTTTGGTAGGAGGACGTATTTTTGTGAACAAATGGCAATGTACGATAACATGTATTGTTTTCTGATGTTTTGCTAATCGCCAAAATTACCGCTCATGGTCTATATCCTCACTGGATGAGAAAAGAACATACACAATACCCTGAAAAGGTTAATGTATGGGCAGGAATTGTAGGAGATCGTATTATAGACCCTTTTCCATTGATGGTAATTTGAATGGTGATTATTATTAATTTAGCACTAATAAAAAATAATGGCACATCCTGATCCAGCAAACCCACAAGTTTCAGCGAATATGATATACGTTCAGTAAGATAGAGCACCCCATTACCAAATCAATGTTCGGCATTACCTCAACCGAATAGTTCCAAATCGGTAGAGAGGGAGGCGAGGATCGATCAAATGGCCTTCAGGATCTCTTGATCTGACGCCATTAGACTTCTTATGGGGATGAGTGAAAATATTATATACAAAACTAAACCCCTCGACTTAGCTAACTAACAGACGAATAACGATGCCATTTCGGTGTAATTTTTGTTCTATATAAAAGTATTGTCCCCCTTTTTGGTGTGACACCCAAACCACATAGTGCACCACATGCAGCAAGCTACAATCCAATATCATGGCTGCTACCAAGAAGTACCTAAAACCAACAAGTACCTGAAAACTACAACTTCAGCTAACATTCAGAAGTGGCAGAAATACAGTAACAACTGCCATAGGTATCATTTTTACATCTTTATTTGTAAAGCTTTAGGAATGATTTGCTTTTTATTAGTGAAAAATTTATTTCTTTATGTATCTATAATATATATAATTAGGTAATATAATCTTTTATTTGCCTATGCCATTTCTCTTTGTTCAGATTTGCATTTAAGATGCGACGCACCTGAGACAAAGCTAGTCGAAGCCTCAACAATAAAATTGTCATCTTAACTATCGTTTTATAGTTAGACGATGCCATTTTGTTATTGAACGAAATGAGGTGCCATTTTGTTGTTGAACAATTAGCAACCAATGATATAGGAAATAACTCCACTGTTATACCACAGAATAATAAACAATCAGAATGTACACTCTCAGATGCCGCCTTTGAAGTTTTTCTGCACGCGCGCCATGTTTTAGAAGGAAACACCTAACACATACATATGATTTGTGAGGTTATGTAATTGTTTATATTTATGTTTAATTATATTACATTTATATTATTATATTTAACAATGTTCATATAATTGTATAGTATGTCTATGATTGCCGTAAGTCAATTAAACCGGGTTAATTTTTCTATTATTTTATTTAGCGTATGGCTACATCACAGGTTCATATAAATATAAATATATAAATATAAATTATATAAATTACAAACAACAGTAAATATAAAAATATTCTACAAACAAACATCTAAATTATAAATATATTCGATTGACTCTTTTATAGCAGCCAGGAAATCTGAAGGGTTGCCATTATAGGATCTAATCGGGCATTCCTCTACCATGTGTTTTACTGTTTGCCTTTCGGAGCCGCAGTCGCAATTTGGTGATTGTATTTTTCCCCATCTAAAAAGTGAGTCGGAACATCTGCCACAGTTCGTCCTTATTCTATTGAGTGTGGTCCAAATTCGTCTCGGTTGGTTGAAGCCCTCAGGTTTGCTTGTAATACATGGCATGTTCCAGTTAGCTGGTGCAGCGTTATTCTCCCATTGTTCTCTCCACCGTTCAGTTACATTAAAGTTTTGATCTACTAGCCTTTTTGCTGTTTGTAGAGGCGGGTGTCTTGAACGGAGCCTATTTATGTCTCTGGCGGAAGTTCCGACATGGGAGCGAAGCTCAGGATCAGTATTGATTTTTGTAAATTCTCTGACAAGGGCATGTTCCCGGCGGATATGTGGTGGGGCTATATGACTCAAAGCTGGTAACCAGTAAGTGGGCGTGGCCTTGATTGTGCCCGATATAGTTCGCATGGCTTGGTTGAGTTGGACATCAACACGGTGAGTATGTGGACTGTTTATCCATACTGGTGCACAGTATTCCGCTACGGGGTATACCAGTCCTAATGCTGTCGATCTAAGTGTGGGTGCTGAGGAGCCCCATGTAGTGCCGCAGAGCTTTTGCAGGATGTTGTTACGAGTTCGGAGTTTTGCAGCAGTCTTAGTAAGATGCTCTTTAAAGTTCAGCGTTCTGTCAAGTGTAACACCTAAGTATTTTGGGTGTTTATTATATTTAAGGAGTCTATCCCCAAAATTGATTTGAGGTTGATAGTTGGCCATCTTGTTGTATAAATGGAAGCACGACACTTCTGTCTTAGTTGGATTGGGTTGCAATCTCCATTTGCGGAAATAATTGCCTAGGGCATTTAAATCGTTTGTTAGAATGCGTTCAGTGACCTCGAATTCTTTATGACTTGCGGCAAGCGTCCAGTCGTCTGCGTATCCAAACTTTTTTGATGTGGTTTCTGGCATGTCTGCTATGTAGAGGCTGAAAAGCATGGGAGCCAGCACGGATCCTTGTGGAAGTCCATTATTCAGTTTTCTTTGGGTACTAGTCTTGTCTCCCAATATAACTTTAAAGCATCTGTTGGATAGCATGGCGTTAATAACCTCAGTGGTCTTTCTGCATGGGATTATTCGCATTAATTTATATATTGCCCCTTGTCGCCACACAGTGTCATAAGCAGCAGATAGATCGATGAAGACAGCGGTTGTTTTTGATTGCTTTTGAAAGTTTGATCCCACATAATTGGTCAGGGCGAGTACCTGGTCTGTGCAGCTGCGGTTTGCCCGAAATCCTGCCTGTTCCACTGGTAAGTGTTGGAATATGGTTTTGCTGATTCTATTATACAACAGTCTTTCGAACAATTTGTACACCATACTTAAGAGTGCGATGGAGCGGTAGTTTTTCGGTGAATTATTACTTTTCCCTGGTTTTAAAATGGCGACGATTTTTGCATTTTTGAGTTGGTGGGGGACGTTTCCCGTTTGAAGTATGTCAGAAAAGAATTCTGCGAGCCATTGCCTAGTGAATCTGCCGCTATGTTTGAGGAACTCAGCGTGAATGGCGTCGAAACCCGGTGCTTTTCCTGTTTTCATTTCATTTAGGGCTTGCGATATTTCTTCATGCGTAAATGGGTTGGAATATTCTGTTGACTGTGCAAGACTAGATTTTATGGTTTTGAGGTCTTTTTTAACTTTAATAGTATGTAAACGATTTTGAGGTGCCCTAGAGGTTGACACTATGTGCGTAACTATTTGGTCTGGAGTTACTAGGTTGGTTTGGCGAGCGGGTGGGTTGCTACTTCCGAGTTTCCGCAGTAGGGACCAAGCTTGTCGACTTGACTTCTGGAAGTCTAGGTTTTCTACTGTCTGTGTCCATTTTTCACGCCTGGCAGCATCAATACTGTGGAGTAGTTCGTCTGCAATCTCCTGCTTTCCATCTTCGCAATATTCTTCATACAGTTTTTCGCTCTGTTCTGTCCAACCAGGGATATATTCTTTGCGGTATCCTCTAGGGATTGTCGCTTTTGCTGAGGTGATTATTGCTCCTGTTAGTCTCCCATAGCTCCCATAGTTCTGGCTCTTTGGTGGAATCCATCCTAGGCATTTGTCAAGGTTATTGGTGAAAGCAGACCAGTTAGCTTTCTTGAAGTTCCATCTGGGGCGTGGGAACGATCTTATAATCGGAATGCTGATACCGATCTTGATTAGGACGGGGCGATGTTGACTATGTGGAAAGTCAGACATAACCCTTCGTGATGCTGCTAGCGGTTGGCCTTTGTTGTCAATGGTAACAAAACAGAGATCAGGGTTATATTCTCTCCTCTATGTACATGTAATTTTTCTATGTACACCACATATACAACACTGGTTCCCTCTAAAACATGGCGGAACGTCTACGCGAAGGAGATGCGCGTACTTAATTTTCCATGGAGAGTGGGCATTCTGATTGTTTATTATTCTGTGGTTATACATTAGTGATTATATTGTTACAATATTGAAAAAAATACTTACTGGAATTTAGGTTAATTTCAGGCACTAAAAATAAATTAATAGGTCTTCCACAATTGTCGCTATTTAAATAACTAATTAATCGACCAGAGCCCAATCCTATTTCCGATTTTATGTTCAATTTCGATTTATCAAATAGTGTTTTATATACCTAAAAAAGATTTTTTTTAATACATTATGTTAAAAATCATGTATAGCTATAAAATTTCAGGAAATTTCGAAATGTCGAGCAAAACATTGTATCCCCTTTATTGGAGTACGTACAGCATCCCCTTAAAAATATGGTTAACGAATTAGAAGTAAAATATATAGAGACTGACATACTCTAATCTTCTACAGGTATCATCAGTATATTTGATATTATTAATTTTTTCTCCATCAATTTTTATTCCTTCTGGTCTGCCATTCAAGCTTTCCTTGAATATTTACTCGAAATATTTATCGATGTCGAAGGATTTATCGATAATACACTGCTTTGTTGTACTCCACGTTGTATAAGCAATTTCTTGGTGTAATTTTACTATAGTTTGGACATATGCTACTTTTTTATAATATAGATAAATTAGTAGTCTTAAATCACAGTTATCCAATCCGATCCAATCAAACTTTAAACCCGTAGTTATTGGCGAAGTTGCTTATAACAAATTTAGATTTAAAACCGACTTTAAAAGTTCTACCAACTTTTTTTAAGTAATTTTCTTTAAAAAATGATACGATGATACTTATGCGTTTTACATTTTTAAGTTTGAGTTTTATGTCACAGATTAATCTGAGGGGACAACTACTCCAGTGTTATAGTTATCTTGATTGAATTTCGGTATCTTTCAGTTATTGTAATATAATCGATCTGATTTCTTATGATCTTCTCTTTAGTATCTCATGGTGACTTCCAAGTGTACAAACAATGCTTTGGTAGTTTGAAGAATGTATTTGTCAGATATAACTTGTTCTATACAATTCTAATAATGACATAAACGATCTCCTCTGTCATTACATTGTGTAAGTCCGAAATCGCCTACAATGTTTCCTTGTCTACCTTTTTCTAGTTTGGCACTGAAGTCCCCCATTATTATAATGTGTTTATTTTTCAGATGACTCAGTACCCTCAGTAATATTATTTCATGTGTTTAATACATTTATTTAAACATACATTTTAACAAACTATGCAAGAATCCACTATATCCCAAAACCCCTGTTCTAAAAGTTATCTTGACAAGTAGTGACAACTGACAGAGTCTCCATACATTGTGCCTAGAGCCCCGTGAACGTAATCATAACCTACTGATATAACATCTTTCCCCTTACATTTGATAATCCTTAAAACGCAATGGAGCCCTTTTGAGTCTAGCGCTAGTTCTATTTTCAGCATTCATTTGGGAGGTTGAAGGTTCCTCTACTCCACAACTCTGATTCCCAGATGAGGAGTTTAATGATCTATCATTACGTGCAAAATCAGTATTCTTCTTAATTTCCGCTTTAACTAGCGAAGGCCTTAAGTGATAACTGTTTCGCCTGATCACTTCCCCATTTTCTTTCTGCACTAAATAAGATCTGGGTGCCTCATCTACTTTTTCCAGAACTTTACCTGGTCTCCATTCTCTACCCTCTCTGACACCTACATTCTCTCCTGGCACTATTTCTCTTCTTACCTTGGTGTTTCTATCATAATAATTTTTATATTCGTTTCTTTTTGCCTCTAGTTTCTCCCACACATCCTTTAGATTTATGTCTTTGTGCTTTTTTATTTGATGGTAGCTTCGATGTAAGAACCCTGTTAGTTACTAATTGGGCCGGTGTTTTATCTGTTCCATTTATTGGAGTATTGCGATAGTCCAAGAGTGCCATATCTAAGTCGTCACACTTTCTAAGCATGTTTTTTGCAATTTGAACGGCTCGTTCTGCCTGCCCATTAGACCGTGGATAGCGGGGACTGGACGTTACAAACCGAAAATCCCAGTCTTTAGCAAATTGCTGACAATGCCACGAATTATAAGGCATGTTATCTGATATGGTGGATTCTTGTTGACTGCGCTTATAAAACAAATATCTTTCATAAACCACGTTTTTTCTAGGAGTGACATAAGACTCAAATGCTTCCAATACATCTGCTAGCTTTCCTTGTTGGTGCTCTGTTAATTCCAAACTGTTATAAATCTCAATGTTTTCTTCTTCAATTAAATTGAGTAAAATTGCTACCTTACCTTCATCACTTTTACCACTTTTCCCTAATGCCATCAGATATATTTCAAAACTTTGCTTAAATCGTTAAAATTTTCAGCCACATTGCCTTCAAATGATAATGGATTTGGTAACCTTGCTTCCATGATTTTCGTTTAATATCCTACTAACTGCGCCAAGTAATATTATTTCATGTGTTTAATACATTTATTTAAACATACATTTTAACAAACTATGCAAGAATCCACCATATCCCAAAACCCCTGTTCTAACAATTATCTTGACAAGTAGGGACAACTGACAAAGAGTCTCCATACATTGTGCCTAGAGCCTACAAAACCAACATATTTGAAAATAGGAAAAGAAACTATGGTATCCTACAGCATAAATTCAAGCAAAAATGTAATTATAACTTTCTCCTCGCAACGCTACGCAAAAATACTGTTGAAGCTTCAGGAGACCGAACTCAAGGAGTAATCACAGGTGTTATCACTGAATATTGCTCACTCAGATATTATCTCTGTAATATAAGCAAAATGGACAGAGCAAAAGTAGGTTTTGCTCTGTCCATTTTGCTCTGTCCATTTGAACCGTTTTTTAGAGTCTGAACAGGTAATAAATATCTCTACTAGGATATTAAACGTCTCTCTTAAACGTATAATAGGTTTATTTGGAAATCTAGATCTGTTGGACTGAATATGGATGTAGGTCACAAAATATCTTACAGGTTGCAATGTGGGAAGGTCTTCGAGGCCAATCGACTCCTTTGAATTTACAATCTACAGACCAGTAACCTACTTATGGGCGAAACTAACATATGCTCAGAGAATTGCCACTCTGCTTCGGATTAGGGAGGTCTACACAATGACAAGTCACACTAAAAAAACGGGAAAAAAGAAAGAACATATATTACGAATAGAGAAAATCTGTGGAAATCGAAACGTCAAATTAAATGTATTTTCAATTGAAATTGTGGTTGATTTCCATTAAATACAGTAAATACTTTCTAAGGGCCGATTGTTCGAACGCTAATCAAAACTTCATTGTAATCAAATATTTAATTAAAATCAAATCCGTCATATTTTGAGGTTATATTGACTGATTTATTTTATTCAATTTTATTATTTTGCGTTTTAATTTAAAATAAACCATAATTAAACTCTTTCTTGTGTTAATTTCATGTTTTTATTTATAAATCAATTATAATAATTATAAGCAATTTTTAATAATTTTGACAGCTGCTGTTACATATTTGATTGTAATTAAATATTTGATTACAATCAAGCTTTTATTAGCGTTCGAACAATCGACCCTAAATTTAGTAAAAACACAAACACAATAGAAAGTGCAGTAACACGATTTAAGGAAATTGAGTTATACAATATCGTCGGTATACTTCGAAAACCAGGTAAATGTCGAAATACCGAAACCGAGAAGAAACGTTTTTAAAGTTTAGTTTTTTATTGTGAATTAAGCAGTCAGCTTGTTTTTGATATAAGGTATTCTAGTGAAAGATGCATATATGTGTAATGATATTCTATCATTAGTTTGAAAAAGATAAGACACGTATCTGACTAATCCTAAATTTAAGTTGGAAATGCTATCACTTACCTAGTTTTACCTGTAAATCTAAATAAATCAGTTACTCTTCAAATAACATATGTACCACAAATATCATAAACCAAGTATATTATTTTCTAGTTTTGTGATCGAGATATGAGGCTTTTAGTAGGTAATAGTAATATTTTAAGGTATTAGTCGATATTTATGACATTTAACTGGTTTCCCTGAAAATTTTATTAACAGCTGTTTGTAGTTATAATTATTTATATGAATAGGCAGTTTTATAAAAAAAAACAAATTTATTTCGAATATAATAATAACAATATAATTATTATGAGACATCCTCGTCCGATTCGTCACTGAAAGCAGGCTCTGGCAAGATGTCTGTTACATCATTTCCCGTTTTGAAATTACGATACCACCCGTGACATTCCTCCGGTATCAGTCCCTTATCACATAACTGTACTAAATCTTTTTTTTTCTATGTGAATTGGCACATGTGCATCATAAAGTCGCTTAAGTTCTTCAAGATTGCTTGTATTAGTTGATAACTTGGCGTGCTTTTTTCTTGTTGACTGTCGTGCCGTGCAGTATCAGTAAGGAAATAATTAAAGCTTGTTGACATGTCATAATTAAAATATATTCTGTTTGTCTCTCCTTTCACGAATCTTATTCTTTTTATATTTTCACTTATTTTTTCGTCGTTTTGGTCTTTTGTGCGGTTTTTAGTTAGTGTGTGACAAATTTTTTAAATTATAAAAGTCGTAGATAGTATTTAAATTCTTAACATTTGTATGGTTCTATACATATTTTTTGATCATCAACCTTGATATTTTTAGTTCCTCTTGCATTTTGAAAAACAGGCAAGTAATCTGGCATCCCATAGATAGATCTGTGTTTTTTAGCGGTTTCGATACTACTATGCATAGAGTCAACTTCCATATAGGAATGTCCAGACTCTAAAAATTTGTGTTCAATAATATTTAAATGGACAATGTTTTCATTACTATTCTGTCCTCAGCAGGTATCAGAAAATAAACTTATTTCACTTACATATTCTACATTTTGATAAGTAACTGAGTATATTGCTTCCTATTTCAGAACTTCCTCGTCTACCGTTAATTTCTGACTAGGCAAAACAGTAAGCTGCATTTATTGTATTATACTATAGTATAATATATACTATAGTAATATGTACTATAGTAATATATGCTATAGTAAGTAAGTAATTAAAACAAAATCCCGTTGTTCATTAGATTTTTTCTTATCATTTTGTTTTTCAAGATTACATTCCTTTTTTCTTTTCTGACGTTCTCTGTAACTGTCTTCTAAATCCGAGTTGTCAGTTGGATTAGCCCTATCATATTTACTACAAACTAAACATTAATCTTTTTTAGGAACACAAGAAACAAAAAAAAAGCTTAAATTATAGTCGTTAGAAAATATTCTTCGACATGTAAATTCGCTTATACCTTCCAGTTTCTTCTGCTCACAGTCATTTATAGAAAGTTGGTACATGCTTCTTATACTTAAATTTTTGTCTAAATATCTACGGTTTGAACTTTGGCGAATATAATGTGGGCCCATGGTTAGAAAAGACTCAATATGAGCCTTTACGATTTTTCGAGTTTCACTGCTTGTTTTAATTGGGCGGTGTATGCTTGCCTCTTTTATCCGTATCTGCATAACAGCCTCGAATATCAGTTTTTCTTACAACATCTTGTATTAACGACGCTGATACAGAAAGTGTTTTACAAAAAAATTTCTCACATACCTGTATGTCTTGACTATTCAAAGAAAAGTAACACTTTTTGGAAAATGCACGTGGTTTTTTTCAACTTCGACGAACTGCAATGACTCTTGTTGGTGACTCCGTTTTAATACGTGCAGTAAGAAAATTTTTCTGGCCTATATATTCTAACTTTCAATAATCACGACATTGCCTTTGTCTGTAATCTTCGCTGAAATAACTGGCACATTTGTAAGAGCACTCTGAACAATTAACTGGTTTTGGCAATTTTGCTGGTCTATTACTTTTTTTATCTCATAAGGCAAACCCTCAGGACGCCTCCTTTTTGCGACATTTATTACCCAATCTTTGGAGTTAGCTTAGTGGACATACGTCTTTCAATACTTTGTCCAGAAATAGATTTAATATCCAATCCATAGCTAATTCAGTTGACACTAAATTGTTCGCGGGTGCACCTATGTCAGTATTTTCTTTCTCTCGTCTGTCGTCCATATCCATAACGTCTGTCCATATTATACAAACACGTATTTACTGAATCCTAAAATAAATTTGCACAGCAGATATTAGCAGATAAATTATATCATAAACACCATTAAGATCTTTTATGGTTTTCGCTTAGTAATCATTTCTAAATTTTGACTCAATCCGTTTTCAGGTAGAATAAAGTAAGTGTACTTAAAGGTTTTTACTAGTCGATATGAAAGAGAAATTTTAATAAATCAAACACGTAAAATGTAATAAAGACACTTATCACCTTTTTACTGAATATGGTATGCAGTAGTAGAAATATATTGTTGTCCGGCATAATAATATATGTGGGCTTACTTTGTTTTACATGCAACAAAACTTTAATTTTGTGGAAGTAAGTAGCGATTATATTGTTTTATTTGAAAATGAAAAGTTGGTTAAATGTAACTTATTTGTTTATTACACAAATTATCTGCTGAATGGTAAGTCGTATCATTTATTTGATTTTACCTGTATGTAGAGCGGAAAAAGCTGAGAATTTTGGTATACTTAACTCTATATTTTAAAATTTGCCATTTACCTGGTTTTCGCAGTATACCGACGATATAAGACAAGGTTCTAAACAAGGACGAGAAAATGAACTTTTAGTGAACCGTCACATAACACCTTACACTGTGTGACACAACGATTAAAAAATGTGCATTTATCATCTGGAAAACATGAAAATGATTCAAAACTGTAGCAAAATTTCGACAAGGATTAGAAATTGCGATGGCACTTCATCATTGGGAATTCCATCAGTCTATAGCAGGTTTTGGGAATATCTACTACATGTGAGAATCTTACATTGCTTTAATAATTATGAAAAGAAGAGAAGTTTCGTATTGACTTTATTTTATTTGTAGGAGTATCTACTTTAGCCAACACAAAAAGCTGATTCTTATACGTGTGAGATTCAGATCTAGGAGTGTAAAACGTCATATTGTCATTGTCACTGTTTTTTGGTATCAAAATTTTTGTTCTCGCAAAACAATGGGCGTCACCGCGTGACTGAACATATTGATAGTTACCAGTTATTGATATTGTATTAACTACTAGCTGTAGTACAATTAACTGATAGATTCAGTACTACAGAATACAAAAAACTATACATTGAAACCTTAGTCCTTAACCTATAGATATAGCAACATACCTGTTGCATTGTTTTGAACTTGGAAGGAGAAAAATCTTCCATCTGTGCTCTATTATGCATAATCATTAAATGAGGAAAATGATCTGTTATTTCGTCTTCTGGATTTGGTATTGTTGGTTTTAACATTTCGGCAGTATGTAAAAACCTGAAAAAAAGATAGTCTATTTAATTACATAAACTATCTTTGATAATTATATGCCAATTACATACCTTACCACATTACTATCTAAAAACCAATCTTGTACTAATATTAAAACATGACACACAGACATTAGAAATGTAGTTAGCTGTAATCCCTGAATCTCTCCACTGTTTTCTAGTGGTATAAATTCACTAACTAAATTGGTTCTCTTGGTTTCGCTTTTTATCAATTCCTCTAATACAGATACTGATGAAATGGGCTGGCAATCTAAAAGGATAAGCTGTAAAAATAAAATTGTATTATAGCAATTACTATGGCTATTAAAATAAAAACAAAACATTCATTTAAAGATATTTTAGAACAAAACTCACACTTTTAAAACGCAGTGAAAAATTGTGACATGAAAAAAATAAAATCAAAAATGATGGTAGGTTGGTTTCATTTAAACACTTTGCACAATTGTTCATATATTTACAGTGTATTTCTTTGTCTTTGTTACTGGTTATAATAATACACACAACTTTCGGATGAATATGATAATGGTATGTATCATCCAATGGTCCAAAGTAGAACATAGGCCTAACTTAATTTCTTCCAGTTCTGTCAGTCTTGAGCTTCCCACAGCCAATTCATTCCCAGCTATTCTTTTGGCGTCTGTCCATTGTATAGTGGTCGAAAATTTTTTGTGTCCACCACCCGTCAATCATTCTGGGCAAATGGCCCGCTATGTTACAGTTCAGACATGCTATATGCTATGTGCTCTGTGACACCTGTCCTTATTTCCTCATTTCTAACCCTGTTTCTGAGGGGCAGTCCAAGTAATGACTGTTCAATTCTTCTTTGTAGTACTTTGAGTGTAGTTATGGTGTCTAACATCTTCTTTTTCAAATAATTTGGCATGTTGCTCTTGAAGATTTCTGCTAGAGCTCCATATGCGGCCCATGCTGAAGTAATTCTTCTTTGCAATTCAGCATTTTGGTGGTCCCTGACAATGTGGATTTCATAATCTATTTATATTTACGAACAAATGCTATTTGTTGCAGCCGACTTTTGGATTTTCGCTTCTAACTCAGTGAGCATTGTTCTAATTTCTTTTCATTGTTCTAATTTCTTTTTAAAAAAAGAGGTTAATCTTTGTAAATGGGTATATTTATTTAAAAAACCCTTAAAAGGGCCACATCAATAAAACAAACGTTTTCGGACCACACAGTCCATCATCAGGTTTTTAAAATCGAAAAATGCCTAAAAATAAGTATAAACCATTTAGTTAAAACAAACGAGATTGTGAAATTTTGACTATGGTTGAAAAGCAAAAGATGGTTATACTTACTAGGTCACAATGCCTGAGCCACCAAAATACTAGGGTAAAAACCCTTTAAATTACATTTAGTTATGAAAGATTGTACATTGTGTTGTAAAATAACTGTGAGTGTAGAGGTTCTCTCTCACCGGCTCTGGAACCCGATTGAGCCATGTGTTACCTCTAGTCAAATTTAATTTAATACTGAACTTCTCTCTGTTCGTTCTTCTTCTTTTCTCTATCTGTTCTAGAGTTTCGGGTTTTAGTTTAGCTTCCTTTTGTTTTCTTATTCTGCAACAAAGTTTCTTAGTGACTGTTTGTATGTCTTTAGTTATTTTCTCAGCTAGTTCATCTATATTCTTGTGCTCAAAGGTATTTTTTTTTCGGAAAGAGTTTCCGTGCTAATTCCTCTTGGTATTTCTCTTTATTACTAGCTAGGATGTCTGCCGTCGGTAAAGGGTTTGTTGTTAATAGTTTTCGTCTTTCTCTCTTTACGTTAATACGTATATCAGCACGAACTAGTCTATGGTCACTGCCGTTGTTAAATTTGTTCAATACCTCGATGTTTTTACATATTAATCTATCACTGGAAAGAATAAAATCTATTTCATTCTTAACCTGAACGTCAGGGCTACGCCATGTCCACTTTCTTTGTATTTGTTTTTTATAGAATGTGTTCAGGCAAAACATTTTTTCGATGCTTACGTAATTTGTTAATGTCTCTCCTCTGGTATTTCTGTTGCTTAGACCGAAATTTCCTATGTAGTCTGAGTCACCTGGTATTCGCCGCCCTATTTTTGTATTAAAATCTCCGGTAATGATAACATACTGTTTTTTCTAGGTCTTTAGCTCACGTTATATCTTTGTAGAGTTGTTCAATTGACTCGTCATCTGCAGTGGAAGTTGGAGCATAGCAGTGTATTATCTGTAAGCTATATCATTTATTCAGTTGTAATACAAGATATATCACTCTTTCCGACATTGCTTAGTATTTCACAATCTGATGTTCTATTCTTCTGTTGATCATGAAAGCCACTCCTCCTTGGCCGTGGTTCTTTTCTGAATTATATTGGTATAGTGTGCCCAGATTTTAGGGTGGTCTTTTTCTCTCCTTGAAGTCTCGTTTCACATAAGCTTACAATATCCATTTTAATAGCCCTTAGTTCCTGCTCTAATTCTTCTAGATGGTCGTTCGTTCTCATGGTTCTAATGTTGTATGTAGCAATTTTAAATTGTTGAGAATTAATTTGTTTATTTTTGTCATGTATTTTCGACCTTCTGCCTCCCCCAGAATCCGTGAGACAGTCCATATTGGAGTGGGATTCTGAGATATAAACTCTACCCACCTGGGGTACTATATTTTTGAATCTCGATTTATGCATGAATATATTGAAGGGAAAATGGCAGTTAAAACGCCACGCTTGCCGAGCGGGTTGGCGAGTTTAGATTTCAGCCGCCCCTAACCTAATGTCAGACGCTGTTTGCAGCCGTCCATTTTGGATCAGACGCTGCTTGATTTTATAGCAGCCCTAAAATCACGGGATTGCCACTTCCGCCATCCACACTGTACCGAAGGTTTGCTTTTCCGGTGTGATCTGCCGTTGTGGTCTTCATCCGTAACCCTGGACAAGGGACCCTAAACAGGTGTTAGTTTCCCGGGTTTCGGGTTTCCTTTTCCCTGATAGGACTGTCTGAAGAGTTCCTACCCGCTACCCACCGCAGCACCAACTACCAAACAAAAATTGTGATTTCAAAAACATCTAGAAATTTATAAATTAATATAAAAATATTGAACAATATTACATACCCTATTTGGTGTAACATATATATCAATTCCTTGTGTTCTATTAAATCCTCTTTCTATATCTTCTGAAGTTTCAATTTTAAATATTTCCTTTCGTAACTTTTCATCTTGTTTTAAGTCAACTTTTTCAAAATGCTCAGTTAAAATTTTAATATCACATTCCTTAGAAATAGAATTATTTTCAGTTTTAAATATTTCTTTCTTTAAGTCTTCAGTTATTTTACTGTAGGAGAGAAGATTCATGATAGTTGATTTTCCTACACCTTGAGCACCTACAACTCCAACTATAAGAAATTCATTGTTTTCATTAAAATAGTCCTGTAATGATTCTGTGCAAATCACGCCTTCATCTATTAGTTTCATAGCCTTGGACATTATTTTTAAAGTTGGTAGTGTATTTGCTAAAAAAAAATTATCAGTGAAAAAGTAATTGGGAGCAGTCCTATAATATTAAAGAATATTCTGCCGTGTTAACTCAAAAGGGCGTAACTGCAATTTTTATTAAAAACGAGTTTGATGTCCCACGCGTTAGTTAGTAATCTTTTCTACAAATCTACCTGAGTTTCGTAGCCATATCTGCAATAAAACCGGATATATACTGCTTAAATTAATAGCCGTATCTGAATTTTCTACTAAAATGTTAGCTTTAAAAGCCGCAACTGTAAATGTTAACACAAAAAGCCGTAACCAAAAAGTTTTCGGCAGATACGGCCTATTCACTTAACATTTCAAGATATTATTATGTTGGTACGAAAAGTAGTAAACTGTCAATTTACTTTATTTCTAACCTTACTTTTTCGTGTTTTCATAGAATGTGTTTAGTTTGTTGTTCATAATAAATATGGATAATATTTTTGCAGAAACAACTAGTAAGTATATTTTCTACTAATTTATATAAAAAGTTAAACAAATACAAATTGTTACCTTGTACCTATGTGTCAAAGTATATATTTTTGGTTCTGAAGTTATTGTAAATTGATTATCTCGAAAATAAGGTTATGTCACTTTGGTTTTCACACCAAATAGGTATTTATATTATGTATGTTCTATTAAAAACTATAAAAATAATTATTGCTTTGTCAAATTACTTGATGAAAAAATTTGTTTCAGCAGAATTTAGAGGACGAGGTAAAATGTTGGTGGACCTGGCTTTAAATTCCGCAGAAACAAATAACGAGCTGTCGAATATAGCTCAGTCAGATGTTGAATCTGACGTGTCTGATGACAGAGATAGAGACTACCTTCCTTCAACATCTTCCTCAAGTGAAGAATTTTGGGACACAGATAATAACGTTAGCGACCAAAATATACATATTATTAGCAATATCCTATTACAACCTGCTTCAACAACGAGCTCATCAGCTATTTCGGAATTAAATTTAAACAACTTATTGACAGATACGGAAGAACATCGTACTACCAATAATTATAACTATTTTAATAATTTAATTCACAGTATTATACAAAGCGCAATAGACAAATCAGAGAGCAAAAAATACACTAAAAAGGGACAGTTAAGAAAACGGAAAAAAATAGAAGAAAGTTTAAGTGAACGACGTTCAATAAAAATGCAAAAGTTAGTCAATAAACACAAAATATATGGAAGCTGTTTGGCTACTTGCAAGAAAAATTGCAGTAATAAAGTTTCAACTCTTCGACGGCAAGATATAAATAGGCAGTTTTGGACTCTTTCCTCCGAGAAAAAGATGCGCAACTAGAAATTCAGATAGTTCTCGGCGCTCTTTTACATTTATCTACCAGTTAAAAGACGAAGAAGGAATACCTCAAAATATTTGTAAAGTATTTTATCTGACAACTTTAGGACATCATGAAAAAAATGATAAGCCAGTTAGAACAGCTTTAAAGAGTTCCCAATTATCGCTTAAACCTAACACAGATAAACGAGGAGGCAGCTTAAAAAAATTTGACAGAGATTTAATCATTAGTCATATACAGTCCTTTAATCCTACGACATCGCATTATAGACGAGCACATGCTCCGAACCGTTTATACTTGCCTAGCGACATAACTATAAAACTAATGTATGAATCATTTAAAGCAAAGTACAATATTCAATGTTCGTATTATTTATATCGTCAAATCGTTAGTGAGCTTAATATTTCATTTGCAAAGCTTGGAAACGAAGAGTGTTTTACTTGTGAAAAATACGAGATTCATAAAAAAGAAAGCTCACACGTGTTAGATGACGGTCTAGTTTGTCCTGAATGCGAAACATATAAAAATCATCGAGAAAAATTTATAAAGGCCCGAGAGATGTACTACGCTGATTCCAGATCGTCGGGCGATTCTAGAGTTTATACAGCTGATCTGCAGAAGGTATGAATTTTATTTTGAATAATATCTGTTATATTTGACCTTACACAATTTTTTGTAGGTGATTATGCTCCCAAGATGCGATACTTTCAAAGAAATTATATTTACTCCTAGACTGATAGCCTTTAATGAGAGCTTTGTTCCAGTTGGTACTTCTAAAACTTCTACAGTTGCTGTTCTATGGCATGAAGCTATTTCTGGAAGAAAAAAGGCTGATATTGTTAGCACATTTTATGCATTTTTAAACAAAATTAGGGATTCCGAAGAAGTTGTTATTTGGCTGGATAATTGTTCCGGTCAGAACAAAAATTGGTGCTTGTACACATTTTTTGTGTATGCTGTAAGCTCATTAGAATTGAACATTAGGAAAATAACCCTAAGATATTTTGAGTCAGGTCATACATTTATGGCAGCTGACTCATTTCACCATAGAGTCGAGCAATCATTAAATCGAAAAGGTAAAGTTTATGACTTCGTTGATTTTGTAGATGCGGTTAAAACGTCAACACGTAATGTCGAAGTTATCGACATGGCTTTTAATGATTTTTACAACTGGAAAGACGAATCATCTCAATATAAAATAACAAGGTTGGTCCCTCGTCCGTACCTTCAACAAATGGTGGAAGTTCAGTTCATCAGAGGTTTCCATACATTTGGTTATAAAACTAGTTTTGAAGGAGAAATCATAAGTGCCAATTTTTTAAAGGCTAATATCCAAAAAAATGGCATTGCAAAACCACTCTCTATCTCTCAACCACGAGGTATTACCATGGAAAGAAAACAGAATATAATCACTAAAATTGGTCAAATAATGCCCCCAAATCGCATTGCATTTTGGAAAAATATTTTTGTCAGCGAAAATGTGGACACAATTGATGATTAATATAATATAATAACTAGTTCGGAGTAGAAAATTAAGTATTAATAATTAATATTTGTTTGACTGAGTATGATATTTTAGTTAGTCTGTATTATTGTTGTTTACTTTTTTAACTTTTCCTAATTATTAAGAATAACTTACGAAATTAATACATTAATATTGTAACGTTCATTTGTTTAATGCAATAAATATTTTCAAAAAATCATGTAGTTACGTTCTTAATTATATACCTCATGTTAAGTGAAAAAGGCGTATCTGTCAAAATCTGTCAAAAGTGTTGTTTTCCCAAGTTAATACTCTACCAAAATTTGTCACATGATAGTATAGACCTATTTGTTAACTTCTATATGGTACAAGTCACAACTTTTTAAAAAATCACGATTGCCTAATCAAAACCACTAAAACTGATTTTTCTCGCAAACTAGTTTAAAGCAGATACGCCCTTTTGAGTTAACACGGCAGTATTATATTAACAATACCTTGTAGTTGTTCAAACATTTCTGTGAATTACCACTTTCAATGAACACTTTATTATATCAAACTTACACTACATCTTACATAATTGATATTGAAAACTGAAATGATAGAGAAAATCATGTCCTTCCTTCAATCAACTTTCCTTGACAATTTCCTCCATCCACAAATTTTATGTGAACACCTGGTCTATAACTAACTCACAAGAAAACGACATACCCTGTCTCCATCCATAAATTTTATGAGAACACCTGCTCTACAAATAACTCACAAGACAGAGACACACTACCAGACTAACTTTGACACAGACCCTTGTTAATTGTCATAGCAAAAGATACCTTAACAGGAAACTAACTACAACGAAGCTTTAATGAAAGCTCCATTTCTGATGGACACAAATATATTCTAGAGTTAAATATGACGTTCTAAATAACCTTGCCAGTCACAACCATAGCTTGAATTACATAAAATCCCAAAGACATAACAATTGATTGTGTTAGTTACAGATTCCTTTTCTCATGTTTAACTTTCTGAGCAGTAAGTGTTTGAAGAAAACTGTCTGGAGATAGCGAGGAATTATTACAGGAAAGTCCCCAGTGGAATGACAACCCTGCAATTCACAGCACAGAAGTCTGACAAAAAAAGTAATTTTTCCAAAAGATCACTTGAGTGAGATTATTGCAAATCTGTGACTAAATATAATAAGAAACTGAGAAGGGCAAAAAGAAAATCATGGAGAAGGCATTGCGAGGAAATAGAACATACTGTAGAAATGTCAAGTGCTCTCAAAGATAAGTTATAAAGTTTTCTCAAAAGACCCTCAGATAAGTATTCCCTCATTCTAAAAGGAGTCAGGTGAATACACTCATAATGGTGAAGAGACTCTGAAAGAACATTTCAGGGTGCACTCTCCTGAGTCTAAAACAAAACTGATACCACTAGATACATAGCAGTAGACTGAAGTGGATACCATGGCGTATGGTTCTAGGGAAAACTATGTGACATATGCAAATTTACTGGGGGATACAGTAGCACAAGTAGCCAGAGACTGTCTACAGGGGGGAGTTTTCTCTTTTCTCTTGTCAAGGATGGGCTGATAGTTACACTCAATAAATATGGGCATCATATCCTGGGCTATGAGGATGACCTGGTCATGTACACTCACAGCAAAATTAATAACACTATATCTTGTATGACAAAAGAAAACTAATAAGGTGAAACTATGGAGCAGCGAATGACAATGGAGTGTGGAGAAGACAACTTCAAACTTCATAGAATATACCAGAAACCAGAAATTAAAAAACATATTAAAAGGTGGATAGGGCATGTAATGCGGATGGAACAAAATGGCCCAGCTAGAAAAATACTCCTTGATAGACCCATTGGTCAAGGAAGAAGGGGAAGACACAAAACAAGATTGCTTGATAACATAGACAAATATATAAAAAATATGGGAATACTGCTTAGCGGAGGAAGGCGATGGATAGGGACAACTTGAGAGAAATTCTTGAGGAGGCTAGGATCCACGCAGGGTTATAAAGCCAGAATGATAATGTTATCTTGAATGATTATTAATAACAAATCTCATCTAATCGGGCTATCTAGATATTAGAAGAGCCATTTTCTAGTTTCTTCCCACCAGTATTAATTGTAGTAACACATGTCTGCAATTTTTTATCAAGTGTTTCCTCATTTGTCAATAAAGTATTTTTCAACATGTTTACAACACTATATTTGAAATGAATTACCTTCATCCTTAGAGCTAGCAACTGTAGTATGTACATGATCATCTTTCTGATTGCGCTTTGGAGAAGCACTGACATCTTCTGCATTTGGTTCTCTTGCTTTCAGCAGAATGGTGGGTTGTTTCTTTGGAGTATCATTACTTAAACCTAATTTCAATGATCCCTCAGTCTTGGATCCCGAAAAACTTCTCCCGTCAGTTCCAGTAATTGTTTCCTGAAATAAATTTAATAAATAGAATTAAATTACCCATACTTAAACCTTCAAGTATATTACTAACTTTTACTATAGTGAAATTTTTTTTCTTGGGGTCTAACTTTTTGCGATTAATTCCGTAATCTGACATTTTCCTTGTAGCAAATAATAATAATATTTAAAACTATTGGAGTATATTATATACTATAAAATATCATTTCTGGTTTACGGTAATTGGGTATATTTGGGTATTGTATATTGCATTTGAAGGTTTTTTGTTAGGTTAGAAAAATTTATTTACTTTGAGACTTGGGTATAGGCAACCAAATACACACAATGATTTTTTTTATTTATTGAGTTTATATAAATCTTTTTTTTTTTTTTTGTCACATACTTAAATTCTTTCTCAATTTTTTAATTATAAAATACATAATAGTAGTCATCTACGTAATATCAGAGCTTACTTATAGACAATAGTCTCATATAGAATCTATATTTTAGTTACATTGGAATAATTTCAGTTTGATTCTGTGCCTGCAACACACGATTTGCCTCCTTCCATTATGTTCATTCTGCTGTAACTGTAGTATGTTTGTCTCCATCTAGTTCTTTATTGCACTTTCACACAAATCTTAGATATCTGACGCTTTCACGTATTAAAATCAATTAAAATCATTTGGCTATATAATCTTATTTGTAATAATAAATAGATTTCTAGATTAATTCGAAAAATGTTGTCCTACTAAACAAAAAGGAAAAGATTGGGTGACCACTGAAATCCTACTGCTGATGGAAGAGAGAAGTGCAAAAAAACAAAGAAGAATATACATATTAGAATCAACAAAATCATCAAAATACTAATCAAAGAAGCCAAAGAAAAATGGGAAAATGAACATTACAAAGACATAGAAACATTATAATCATCATTTGTGCTAAAGCCCTATAGTAGAGCCTCGACCTTCCCAAAATTACGTATCTTGTTTGTTTTTACTTACCAGTTGATCGATTACTCTCTCCTAATATATTGTCATAGTATGGCTAAGTAATTTTATAATTTTAAAGATTATAACTTTGTATTTATGGATGATGTTTTGATTGAGTTTTTTGCTGCGTTAGCAACAGTTCATATTTTTATTAGGGACAGAGTAATATTTAGATAATTAAGTAGGTACAAATGTTATCTGTCCTCTTACGTTGCTGCTTCATGTGAGCATTGCGTATGCCTTTATATTCGAGTACGGTAAAGTATGTTTAACGCGTTCGCTGCTTATACAGAGTAATTTTCTTTATAATATTAATACGATTCATACATTTTGATGTTTCACATCTATCGGATGTTCCCTGACGGCCTCATTTTTTAAAAGTTATATTTGTTTAAGATATCCACTGCACTCCCCTGGAAATGCAATATCATTTAGTTTTTGTTATTATTATTATTTTGGACAGTGTATAACCCTGCATCACTCGCGCTATGAGTATTTCTCTCACACCTACCAGTAAAATGCAAATTTTATTAACGGTAAATCACGCATACTGCTACCCCCACTTCTAGCTGAGTTTCTAAGGGTCTTCGTTGTTACGCTTGAGCGCATGCAATATTTAGTGCATGTTGGTAATAGATATCGGGCACTTGTCGATCGTGTGCAGATCTCTGTGAGAATTTCTCTCATCGCGCAAGTTCTAACGTAGTATATTTTCTTAAGGTTGAATAAAGTTTTGGTAAGTAAATTTAAGATTTTTTTATACATAACTACTTTATTTGCTTTTTAAATAAGGTCAAGGTGTTCTATTATTGTGGTATTGTTATTTTAGATAGTAAACAATGAGTAGAGGACTGACGCTTGCAGAATTAGGGCGAATTCGATATGAAGAGGCACAAAGAGAAGGTATGTCAGCTAACATACCATGGAGTGGGCAAGAGGAATGTCAAAATCAAGAAATTATGGAAGATGGCGGACGAGTGGATGTTGAAAGTGACGCTTCCAGTGAACATAGTATGCATAATACCGATTCCGAACAATCTGATGTAGAAGTTGAAAATTTTGTTTATGAAGTTGACGATAATCCCGCATATACATCAAAACATCATTTCACTGGTAAAGACAAAAAAACTCACTGGATGGCTTATCCTCCACGACCTAACGTAAGAGTGCCTACAAAAAATATTGTTAGTCATCTTCCCGGAGTAAAAAATATTGCAAAAGATGCAAATACTGTCGAAGCATGCTGGGAATTATATATTACAAAAGAAATGGTTGAAGAAATCGTACAATGCACAAATATCTATCTAGCAAAAATACGAGGTAACTATACGAGAGAAAGAGATTGCCGTGACACAGACGCTACAGAAATATATGCTTTTATCGGCCTCCTATACATGGCTGGGGTACGAAAGGCTCAATATCTAAATACTAAAGAACTTTGGGCTGATTCAATATTTGCTCCTGCTTGCTTTAGACTAACGATGTCACGAGAACGATTTCATATTTTAGGAAGAGCACTAAGATTTGACAATATCAATGACCGAAACGAAAGAAAAAAATACGATAATTTGGCTCCCATTCGAAACATATTTGAACAGTTTGTGTCCAAGTGTCAAGAAAACTACCAAGTTGGAGAGTATTGTACAGTGGATGAAATGTTGGAAAGCTTTAGAGGGCGATGTAAATTTCGGCAATATATAGCCAACAAGCCGGCCAAATACGGCATTAAAATATATGCCTTAGTTGACTCAAGGATGTTTTATACCTGCAATATGGAGATATATGCAGGAAAACAGCCAGTTGGCCCTTTTTATCTAGACAACTCTGCATCTGCTGTTGTTATGCGTATAGCAAATCCCATATTAAACACAGGTAGAAATATAACTATGGACAATTATTTCACGTCAGTGCCGTTAGCCAAACAATTACTTGATAGGAAAACTACACTTGTTGGTACCCTAAGGAAAAACAAGAGGGAAATTCCGCCAATATTTATAAATGTGAAAAGACCTGTACCTAGTAGCATGTTTGGTTTCCGAAAGAATACTGTATTATTATCGTATAAACCCAAACCTCAGAAAAACGTATTGATGTTATCTACATTTCATTCTGGGGACTACATCGATCCTGAATCTGGCGAACTGGAAAAACCTGAGATCATTACATTTTATAACCTAACAAAAGGAGGTGTCGATGTGGTTGATGAATTAAAATCAACTTATTCTGTTTCCAGATATTGTTGCCGATGGCCACTTAGAATTTTTTTTACAATTTTGGACGTTGCTGCTATTAATTCCAATATTGTACATAAAAGTAATACCGAAGTTATTGAAGAACGTAGAATTTATCTCAATCATCTGGCCGAAGCTTTGATTAAACCTCTGTTGATTCGTCGTTCATCGATCAGGTCTTTGCCAATTAATATTCGAAGCATGCTAAGGGAATATTTAAATATGCCTCAGATTGAACAGAACAGAGAATCTGTTCCAGATTTCTGTGGATTTTGTCCAAGAAGAAAGAACAGGAAGTCAAAAAAACGATGTGTTAGCTGCAATGTTGCCATTTGCACGGAGCATACCACCTTCACATGTCCAACGTGTTCTGGCGTAAACGATAATAGTGGTACTTCAGATGATTAAATTTTTGATTAATATTATGTTTATTTTATCTGATTTAAGGATAACATTAATTTAAAGATAGATGTAAAATAAAATATACAGGGTATTTTTTTTTAGTTCTTAGCATTGTATAAGTTTTCTTTTTAGTATTTTTAATGTACTTATAACTCTATTTTTGGCATTTATTTTAAATAAACCCTTTTATTATTACCAATAGTTTTGTTTCATTTGCATAAAAAAAAATAAAAACAGTTACACCGAACAAAATCTTGAAGGGTTCGTCGTGTGAGAGAAATTCTCACGCGCGAGTTCTCGCGTAATTTTTTAAGGCGCGAGTGATGTAGGGATAATAATGCAGTGTAGTACAAAAATCAAATTTGGAAAGGAAATGTCACGTGGAAATGTCACTTATGAAATAACCAATTACAGCACAAGACACTGATAAATTTGGCAATTGTCTTGTGTCACCTGTGTTGTGATAAAAGCCAAACCATAAAATCAACGACCTTCGATTGTTGACATGGTGGTGGTAGTAGTATAATAAAAAAGCGTGGTATTAATCTTTGTTTTGTAGGTAGTATTTGATAATAAATAATATAAAATGCCTTCCAATAAAAGGATAGCCTTCTGGGTATCCGAGAAGAAATTACAGAAGCTAAATTGGCAGGAACTAGAGACAATAAGTAAAAAATTTGGTTTTGAGGTGTTCAAAGTGCGTAAACTGTGTGTTTATTTTCGCTGTAAGTTTTATGTAATTTGCATATATTTACATTATTCTTTTGCAGTTGAGTCTGAAAAAAAGTTTGGAATCACAAGGACCCTTCTGTGTGTTAGTACATAAAATGACGGATATTATTGCATCTGCAAATATGGGTGATATTAGGGTATGTTTACAACAATTAATAGGACATACTTAGTTTCTCATTAGGATATTTGTTGTTATCGGTTTAAACTTGAATCAATTAGATTAAACATAATTTTTTAGTAATTATTACTATCTTTATAATGTTTATTGTGTAAACAAGTAAAACAAGTACACAATCAGAATGGTACCACTTGTAAGGATAACTGCCAAGTGTTATATCAATAGTGAAAATATTACAACAGTAGACTTATATGAGATAAACTGGAAAGTAGAAAAGAAAAGAAAGTTGAATATATAGAAGAAACATATTTCAGAGTGGATATGCCAAGCATAGCTCAAATTGTTAAATTTAAAAAAATCATAGAAAATAAACATCCAATTGGGGATACACCTACCCTTCAGTCATTTAAAAAAAGCATATATGGCAATACATACTTACAAATGACTCGAAAACTGTGATTATACAGACTTCTCTAAATATCTTTTCTTTTAAATGATTTGAATTTGCACCTGCACCCAGTATGGACTTATGTAGTTAACATATTTTCCACATCAGTTCTCAACACTATTTCTTGAATAAAGGAATTTATACCAAGGAATTTGATGTTCTTACTTTCCAAAATAAAAATTGTGTATAGATGATCTTGAATTATAATTGTTGGTATATAAATTGCCTTCACAGAGTCAATATTAGTTTAGTCACTGATTATAAGCCTAAATTTCTCTTTAGATCTATTAAAATGATTTGAATTTATACTTGGAGCTAAATTGTGCTCTTGCTTAGGTAATATGTTTTTCACATTTTGTTCTATCACTTTTTCTTCAAGTTCGTATAAAATTTTACCATAAAGGTGATGCAAAAGTGCCATGAAAATATTGTTAGCTACAATAATTTGATCTTCTTACTCTCTAGAATCAAAAGTACCAGCAGACTATTGAATTAAAATTATATATAGACATAAATATTCCATTCAATCATTTCTTTGTAGGTCCTTATCATCTAGTATTATATAATTGAAAGGTTTTCTAAAGTCTTCACTTTTGTATGTGTACTTTGAGTTATTAACATTTAATGTTAGCTTGTAGTGATCTAGACATGCCATCATTTTATTAAGACCAGTTTCTATTACAAATGGAGCTTGGATCCTGTTCTTAAAAAATGTATGTCAGGTGTCATTGGTTACTTATTATTGACCTTACAATAATTGTGGTAAGCTGATTGAATTGGCATGAAAGCTTAAATTGCATTTTACCAGTGAAGTAATCCTATAACCATCTTAAAGAAGTATCTATACCTATACCAACATTTTGCAGCATATTATGCTCTTATTTAGGTAATACATTTTTTCACATCTTGGTCTATAACTTTTTCTACACTTTAGTATAAAATTTTACTTTAAAAGCGTTGTAAAAATATTCCTACATCATAAAATAAAAAAAAAATATTGAAATAAATAATACAACTATTTTTATATTTTATACTTTTTTAGTGTGGTAATCTTATTCAAGAAGTTGAAAATTATATTTCTCAAAATCCATCTCTGGTTGTGATAGATCCAATAGCAAATGTCAGAAAATTAATTGATAGATGTAACTGCTATAGTATTATTCATTCCACTAATTTATCTACCTATAATGTTTTTACACCAAATTTTTGTACATTAAGGACAGGTAAGTGAAATATATAGTCTAATTGAGAATATAGAGCATATTTTGTAAGGCTCTTGTAAGGATCTTTTTTGATCAAGTTACATACCCATATCTAAACTCCAAAAGCTCTCAACTGAAAATGTTCAAATTTTACAGTATGGACAAACAACACTGTTTATAGTAGTAAATTGATAAAGAGTATCTGTTTTTTTTTGTTTAATTATTAAATCACAACCTGTTCATGCGATTTGAGTTAAAAATTACAGAATTTTAGTTTAAATAAATTATTTAGGGTAACATTTTTAAACTTACATCCAGAGACCCAGATTTTCAGTTAAGAGGTTTTGGAGTTTATGTATAGAATTACATAATCAAGTGTGCAGATACTAGTTAATAAATCAAATTAAAGAATATATTCATTCACATTCTCGACTGGACCAGGTTAAACACACAGACACTCTTACAAAAAGCAGAAGATAGAGACGAATTTGCAATGATTATAGCCAACCTTCATTAGTGGAGACGGCATTAGAAGAAGAAGAAAGAATATATTTGAAAATAGGATATCAAATGGGAAATGGGAAAAATAAGATATCAATATTGTAATGTATGTTTCAGAGACAATCATTCCCATACCAGTAGGGGAAAGAAAACTAAAAATCTTCAAAAGAATAAAGAAAAATAATCGTACCTAAGATATCAAATGAAGATGATCTTCATATACCATGCCTTTTCAGAACGTTGGTTACCATCATAGCTATCTTAATTTTATTCACTGCCACCCTAAATAGCAAGCTTGTATCAACACCATACCAATCTCGTAAGTTCTTCAACCATGAGGTTCTTCTTCATCCTGGACTGTGTTTGAGTTTGCCTGCTATTTTTCCTTGCATGATATTTTGTAGCAACTTATATTTGGGACCTCTCATTACATGTCTGAAATACTCCAGCTTTCCCTGTTTGATGCTTTTTATGATCTCAGTTGTCTTGCTGAGACGTTCTAGTATTGTGGAGTTTCGAATCTTCTCCACCCAGGAAACTTTTAAAATTTATCTATAGCACCACATTTCGAAAGCTTCAAGGCGATTTAGATCGATTTTATTCACAGTCCAGGACTCGAAACCATAAAGTAAGACCGAAAACATTTAGCAGCAAAGTAGGCGGATCCTTTATGCCAATTTTAGGTCTTTGTTACATAACACCTTGGACATCCTTCTAAAAGCAGCTCTAGCCTGCTCTATCCTAGATCTAATTTCACCGTGACTTTCTGAGTTACATTTTAATTGCTGTCCAAGATGATGCAATGTGAAATAAATATAAAAAATGAGAACATTCAAATGAATGTTTTGGCTTAATATATTAGTTAAGGGCATATATTGAGGAAGTTGACAACAGACTCTTTAAGAGTCACAGTGGACACTATTTTACCAGGTAAACAAGCAATAGATTGAGATAAGACAAATCAGAATGAAATTGAATGGTAAATCAAAGTCAATCAAAACACGTCAGTGATTGTAAAAGAAGACTATGAATAGACATATAAATTATATAAAAGTATTTGTTACATTTATTGCATTAGTTATTATTACGAAATATTTAGTTATGTAATTATTATTAGGAAACTCAACTTTGATATCAGTGATTTACTAAAAAACCATAATTTGACTAATTATTCTTATTACACTGTTTTAGGTGATAAAGAGTCACTAAAGCAACAATTAAAAATGGCCAAAGTAACATATCCTTTCATTTGTAAACCTATGTTAGGACATGGATCAAAAAAGGCACATGAAATGTCGATAATCTTTAACGAGAAATATTTAACAGGGATTAAGACACCCTGTGTAGCACAAAGTTTTATAAACCACGACGCAGTTTTATTTAAAATATATATAGCAGGCGACAAGCACTATTACGTCGAGAGGCCTTCGTTAAAAAATTTCAAAGCTTCAGAGAGGGAAACCATATATTTCGATACAAGTGATGTCTCGAAGTCTGATTCGAAAAGTAGGCTTTGTGTGTTAGATCCTGAGGATATTTTAACGGAAAAACCCAAACCAGATGAAGAAATTATAGAAATAATAGCTGCTACTCTAACGAAAGCTTTCGGAATGGATCTTTTAGGAGCGGATGTAGTTATTGAAAAGTCTACTAGAAAATATGGAATTATAGACGTGAATGCGTATCCAGGTAAAATATAAAATTTTTCTCTAATTTTTCTAGGTAATGTGACACATTGAAAAATCTGTAATAATTTTGAAAAACACTACAATTCTATTAGTCTATATGCCAGTACAACTTACACACAATCAAGAAAGCATAGTTCTTCATATTGATTCCCTTTTATAAAAACTATTCATATTTTAAATGCCCTGCTTTTGGCTCGAAAATCTTTGTGTGATCTGGACCACACTAGATATTTTGATATTTTTCTCTAATCAATATTTTGTGCTGTTTTTTTTATGTTCACAGAATATTGGAGTTTCATTGTAGAACATAACTTGACTGTTCAATGATTGAGGTCTAAGCCTCCTTCTTCTTAATGTGCCCTATCAAGTCCCTTGACGTTGTGATTAACATGGCGAAACTGTCTCTGTCTCGAGCTATTCTAAATAGTTGCTCAGCTTTCTTTATTCTTGTCTAAGCCTCCACTTTATTCAATTTTATGGAACACATAGACTTTCGAAATATCCTGAATATTGGAATATTTTTATCTTTAATTTATTTACAGTCTTTAATCTTCTACAAATCATCTAACACTTATTTTAGTCTTTATTTTACAGTTTTTGAACACTCATTTACACTAACATTAAAACATAATTAATTTATAATATATATTTATTACTTGACTGTGTAGTTATATTGGAGACTAAAATCGTTCTGGAACTTTCATCGAAGCCGGCCCTAGATCCATGAAGAAACTTCTCGAGTTATTCCATATCTGCGACTTGATTGGCAATCTTGAACTGTCATCGAGGCTAGACCCGCAATGTTACACCGGCGCCATGCAGAGCCGGTGCAACATTGCCCCTCCTTACGAGATTGTTCCTCGTTGTTGGGACTGGAAATGGATGCTGTTATCGGCAACTGGACCCATTTTGCAACTCCCATTTGTATAAAAGTGACAAGGGATGGTTTTTCGCTCCGCACCAGTAACCATGCGGATTGCAGCAGACTAGTACCGGAACTTCGATTTCTTTAAAGATTTCTTCCACGATATTTTGGACAACCCTCAAATGCAATTGTCAGCACTCTAACTTTGGCATAGCTAACTTTTGCACATTTGACTTCAGCATGTGCTTTGAAGTAATGCTTCCCACACATCTTGGTAGGTAGGTTGGTCTTCTGCAGTGTCTTTTATTATGTGAGTACAATAGAAAAGGTAATGTGATGCATCTTCAAAGCTTTTCCGGGAGTTGGAGTTGGCATTGAAGTTCTGCAACTCAACCAAACTTCCTTCGAAAGATGGATGCCAATGCTTTTGCGTCTTTAATATTGGCCAGGGATGGTATGGGCCAGTGAGTAGTAATCTTGTTTATTGGTCGAGGTATTCATTCGGTCCACATCCACATCAGACATCCAAACTCTAGATCACAAGGTTGTCGCATCTCGTGATCAAATAGGACTTTTGCTGGTGTTTGGCCCGTTGATTCATTAACAGCGGATCTGTAGGCCATGTAGTTCTTGTTTTCTTCATGCTTAGTCTATCACAGATTTCCTGGAATATATCGCTCTAAAAGTTCCTTCTTTGGTCACTATGGATCTCCAAAGGCACTCCAAATCGGTTGGTGTCAATCTGGGATTGCGTCTCGTCATCTTTTGTCTCTACTGTAATTGATTAAATTCCTCTGTCTGCTGTCCCTGTTTCCTCCATTTTCGTTTCAATGTCTTTCAGTTACTGTTTAAAAGAGGAAATCTTTTCAATCTCTTTTATCTTTTCTTTAAGAGCCGAAATATCGGCAGAAACTTTGTTTTTCAATGAAGATATTTTATCGTCATGAGAAGAAATCTCAGAACTCGAAAAAACAAGACCCTCTTCTTCCAGGGCGTTTTTCAGCCGTTCATTAATTCAGCTATTTTCCCGATATAATTTATTTAATTGTCCCGCTTATGACACCAATGTTATGTTTTATTTTAATTTATTTAAAGTCTTCTAACACTAAAACAAACTAAAACAGAATTAATGTTTTTGACTATACAAATTGTCCCGCTGTTCGGAACGCTCCCAGAATTTTCTCGGCGGTCTTAGAACAGCTGTGGATCGAATCGCGTAATATATTTGATCAGAGGTGTAGCAAGGGCTTGGCGTAACAATAAGTTCACAAACATCATTCATTTTAAACGTTTTATTCTGTCTGTATTTAATTCACTGTATTCAATTCTGTGGTAAATGAAGTATGTACATCAATTTTTTTATAATGAAACTTACGATCTGTAACTACCTTTAATAGTTCTATTTTCAACATGGCATCTCCAAATGGTATATTTTTTATTGACTAATCAGTTTCTAATTTCAGTTTTTGTCCAAGAGATTTTTGGAAATTTTTCTGTTAATCACGAAGTAGTATTGTCCATTACGATTACAGCATTTTCTGGAATCAAGTCGATCATTTGTGTGAAGTATTCTTCAAACACATCTGCATTCACCTCTTCGTGGTAGTCTTTGGTTGATGTCGACTGAAACTCCAGTAAACCACCTTCAATGAACCCTTCACAGCATCCAATATGTGTCGGCGGTCCTTGCTAACAGCAATATTTAGTCCCGTACATAGATCTTCTATGAAAGGTTGACGACTGATTTGAATACTTTTGTCGAGCCATAATTTTTAAACTGAGTGCGCTTCATTGAGTCACGTATCATCTAGATAATAATTTTTTCTTCCTTTTATATTTTCGAATATCCCTTAAATACCGCCGTCTACTTATTATTTGTTCGTTGCCGATTAGCAGTGACTTACGATTTTGCTTCTCCCAAGTAAAATTTAGTTTGTGTAATATTTTCCACAAGGTAAATTTTCATCTTCCTTCACCACCCTAAGAATGTCAAGGGTTGGGATCTCTTTGTTAAAATACAAGCCACATACTAGCTTTTTTTGGTATAAAATATTTTTTATAATACTTTTAATTCCTCACAAATTTACTTATATTCTAATGGGATTATATGGAAAAGCTGATTTATTTGAAAAACTTTTGTTGAAAACTTTTTTTGTAAACTTATTTTTCTTCTTTTATGAGGGGGTGTGGTCCACAAGATCCAACATTTGTTCGACTCGGTCCTAGAAGGTGGGCAAAACCGTCTTCCAGTATCGGTTATGCATAACTTCTCCAACGTGGCCATGATGATATCCGAGGCCGCGCGCAAGGGTTGTTCGGACACCATTGCCGTCAATGCCAGAGACCTACCTGTTAAAAAAACACCCTCAACAGCGGTGAATTACTGGCCGGATCCCTGAATGGGACGCAACATCGGCACGGCATTCACCCGATCTCTCATTCACCCACAATTTTCACGCATTCTAGGACTTTCTCACTACGACTGAATTCTTTTCTCTCCTCTGTCCCTTCCTGTTAATATTCCATCTCACCCCTTCTCATTCTGCCTTATCTTCTTGCTTGCTCCTGGGCACCCGGTCTCCCTTCGGGTCTCCTTTCTTTTTGTTCCTTTCTCTAAAATGTTTCCTCATTGAACTGAACTGCTCTCCACCGATCTGACGACCTAAGTATCTCCTCCACAAGTTCCGTGACTGATTGCACCCTACTTCCTAGCTCTCTCTCAAACAGGCTCCTCTCCCCGATCCATCTATCGCATACCAATAAAGTGTGTGAGACAGTATCTGATATTTGACAATACAGGCATTTGTCATTTTCTGCCTTTCCAAATCTGTAAAGGTCTGCCTCGAAGCAACCATGTTCTGTGAGCATCTGCGCCAGGAAGTAATCCAAACGCCGGTGCCCGCAATCCATCCATCTTCTCAGATTAGGAATCAACAACTTCGTCCATTGCGCCACCCTTTTCATCTCGTCCCATTCCTCTTGCCACATCATTATGGACCTCTCCCTTCTTTTTTTAAACGTTCTATTGCTGTCTTCATATCTTCTCTCGTATATTCTTCCTCTTTCCTTCACTATCACGTGCATCAGCATACACCCGGTGATCCAATGCTTCGGCAGTAACTGTTCTAGTTGCACACGCCACCCCCAATAGACTCTTCCTATCTGCACTTTTTTTCCAGACAAGCGCAGCGTAGAAGACGATCGATTGCACAACAGAATGAAGGGAACTCCCCCTCTCAGTTTTGGGCCCTCCGATGTTGGTCACGATCTCCCCGCAGTTCTTTGAGTCACCTCTCTCCACGTTCTTTTCTTCCGAGGCCAGAAGACCATGCCTGTCGTAAGAGGCTACTAATGGGAAGGTAATGAGAGGTGGAGAGCCGTCGTTGGAGATGTCGGGTTTGTAGAAACGCACTCGGGATGCTTAGTTATCTCGGTCACCGGTCTACACTCCTAGTATCCGAGACGAGCATCTCGTGGGACCACTCTAATCTCATTCCAAAAGAGCCAGGTGAGGTTGAACGAGCTGGGCCCGTATATGTGTCTCACAGCCTTACACCACCGAGAGTGGTGTCGGTGCCCCGGCACGTACCCACCTGAAATGATTTAAGAGTGGTAGACGAGTGATCCTAGGCGGCGACTTGTCTACGTGCGAGGTGGAATTCCTCCGCCTGCGTCACCTTTCCGCCCCCGGGGAAGGGGGATCTCTGGACGGGTGACGTACCTGCAACAGAGGTACTACGGCTAAGGTGGAGCCCCACGATGTTTCGGCATCGTGTCGCCTCATTTGGTGTCGGACTCGTAGGGGCAGTGGAGGCGCTAACGGTCGTATGCCGAAAGGTCAGGTAGACCAGGGTCCTGCCAAATTTATATTTGGAGGGGCACAACTCACGCTATGCACATTCGAATGTTATCCCGTCCCTTTTCCTTGGTCCCTTGAGAACTATAGCCTCGGCCGCAGCCAGTTCTAGCTCATGAATTTTCATCCATTGCCATCCTGTGCACCAAAGATAAGGTCATCCCTGTCCCGCGCCACTACCAGCATAGCGTGGTTGTCCGCAAATGCGGAAGGGGTACACCCTCTCCGTATTGTTCTAAACATTGTTCCACGTTGTAAACATATTAAACACATAAAAAGTTAACATACTTTATTTGTAGTAGACTGTTTATGTATTTTTGTTCATAACTATATTTTGTTTTAGGATATGAGGGATTCCCAAATTTCTTCGACTGTCTTTTAGAATGTATATCGAAAAAGATATCTTCGGATTTCACATAGAAGCTGTTGTACTTACTATTGCAATTATCTACCTACTCTGAAGATTAACCTATATAAATAACTGCCAAAAATACATAACATTGCTCAAAGCAAAAATGTTATATAACATAGGATATATTTATAATTTTTATAGCCTCTTTATATTTATATTATTAAAGCTTAAAAAATATATTCATTTTCTAAGTAGTTTTGTCTTTAAAATGTAGAGACCTACCTGAGTTACCTTTTTTAATTCCTCCTTAATCCATACTGTCATTCCATACTAATAGATAATTGAAATTCGATGTCAATGTTGCGATGGTGGACCGTGGACCTATTTTAATCTTTCTGCAAGATAATCCCGCAGCATTACATCTTCTCATAACACTGTATTGCCAATATTCATACTTATAATTTCTTGAGGTTGCTTTCGTAACAAAATAACAGAAACTGATTAACTGATGATAAACTTAACTAAATTTGTAGGCACCAAAAAACGCCTACTAAGATAGTTTTTTTTTCTTCTCTATAAGCCCTCTGATCTACAGTCGTACAGTAGCCAATCGGCTTATTGTACCTTTGCCATTACCTACTCTAGAAGTCCTTAGGACTTATACACACCTGCTATAAATAAGATCTGCGCCAACATCTAGTCTAGTGGATCTTTTATTTGTCCCTGAGCTCTTGTATCAGAAACGACATTGAATCTTGTCATCGTAACAGTAAATTCTGCGAAAGTTGTTTTAGTGTGTTGAATGTCCACCTGTAAAACCGTGATTGGAGTCATTCCGAACTATTTGGAACACAGTCCACGACAGGGGTTTTATCTCTGCTTGTTCCCGTTATATTTTATTTGTAGACTAATTAGTCAACTTCAGAGTACTCTTTTGGGTCATCCCTTTGTCTCTTCTTCTTAGCCTGGCACGTTTCTAGGGAACGTCGGCGATTATCATGCTTATAATATCGATACGATCTCGGATTAAATTATAGATATAAAAACATAGATCCTTTTTAAATTGTCTGCTGTTATACAGTCGCAAATTTTTCAACAAGTAGAGCTTCTTCCGCCCTCCACATTTCTCTCCTTCAATTTTACTGTTGAGAATTGGCCGAAGAAACTCTTATCTTGGTCCTCTGATTATTTGTTCAATATATTCTAGTTTATTCTCTTCGTTCCTGGTTCTGCTAGTCCACGTTATCTTGAGTATTTTTGGATACAACCACATTCCAAATGTCATACAAGATATTATCAAATATCAAATATTTTGCACGAGAGATTAAAGCCTTATACTGAAATGTTTCTAGGGGAATATCAGGCAGGATTCAGGCTTGAACGTTCAACCATTAACCAAGATCTTTACATTACGACAGATCCTCGAAAAAGCGCAAGAGTTTAACATAGATATGTCATATTTTTGTCGATTTTAAAGCGGCATATGACAGCGTCTAAGACCAAGTCTTTACAACGCTATGAATGAGTTAGGAATTCCAAAAAAAACTCATATGTTTGATAAAAGTGGCAATGGCGAAGATGCTATCAGCAGTAAAAATTCAAAACGACTCGATCAACCCCATTTCAAATACATAGGGGGTTAAGGCAGGGAGATGCGCTGGCGTGTCAGCTTTTTAATGTCGCCTTAGAAAAAGTTGTACGAGACGCTAATTTAGATAGCAGGGGAACAATATTTAATAGATCAGTCCAAATTCTAGCATATGCAGACGACGTGGACATTATAACAAGAACTAGGGCGAGAACTGCGGAAATCCTAACCGAGCTAGTAGCAGCAGCAGAACGAATGGGGTTACATATAAATCAAAATAAAACCAAATTCATGGCGACTAACACAAACACAAGAGCTGGAAATGTTGACACAAATTTAATCATCAATGACCAAAACTTCGAAGCAGTCAATGAGTTCATATATCTAGGGACATCGGTTAACCCAATAATAATACATCTGAGGAAATAAAAAGCGAATAATAATTGCAAACAGGTGTTATTATGGTCTATCAAAGTACTTAGCTAACAAACGTCTGTCTCAAAAAACTCGTGTAAGGCTGTATAGAACACTGATAGTCCCCGCTCTCACATACGGATCAGAGGCATGGACGCTTAACGAAAACAGATGAATCCGCTCTATCCATTTTTGAAAGAAAGGTGCTACGCAAGATATTTGGAGCGGTCTGTGAGAAGCGGAATATGGAGGCGTAGATATAACTTCGAACTGCAGAATATCTACAAGCATACGTTTGATGGTAAAGATATTACCACTATAATTAAGCGAAACCGCCTGCAGTGGGCAGGACATGTAGCCCGGGCCCCTGAATCGAACATGATAAAAAAGATTCTAACAGCGCAACCTGTGGGAATGAGACGACGGGGTAGACCAAAGCTGAGGTGGGATGGATGGGGTAACACAAGATGCCGAGAAGATCGGAGTCGGCAACTGGAAAATTCAAGCAAGGGACAGAACAGAATTAGCGTAGAAAGCTTGAGAAGGTCGAGGCCCTCTAAGCGCTGTAGCACCAAGATGATGATGATGATGACATTCCAAATGTCTATTTTATTTATGGTATCGACGGTCAAACTCCAAGTTTGACATAAATTCAAAGTACACACTATACATAGCATCTTACATACTTTTCACCGAGTTCCAAATTCAATGAGCTTTCACGGATTTCCAAATTTTAGGTGGTCCAACATGCAAGATATTTGTTTCGTTGTATTCTTTCCAGCATTTGTTACCATTTCGGTTGAGCCGATATCCTTTTTACTGGTCACCATCTGTTTAGTTTTTTGGATGTTTATTGATAATCCCCAATTTCGGAATTCTATTGATTAGTTCCTGTAGGTCGTCGATATTTAGTTACAATTACAGTATCGTCGGCGTATAGTGTATTGTTATAATATGGTCAACACACACATTATATATGACAGGGAGATTTTTTGGTATTTCAAATATGTTTCAGTATTCGCAAAAAATGTGGTTATAACCCACTAATTTTGAATTAACTTTTAGTATTTTTTGGTGTATTAATAAGCCTACACACCTTCTTTGATCCTGTTTTCTTTTGCTATTTCACTGTAGATTAGTATAATATTTTACCATAATTTTGATTGTCCTCTGCCTTCTTTGTTGTCTTTAGAGCGCATATGTATATTTGTTTCTCTTTCAGCACTTGAGTTATTTTTTGGTCTTTTGTTGTTCCATGTATTAATTCTCATCTGGGTTTCGGTAATTTTTTTCTTGTCCTTATTTCTTAGCATTGTCATCGTTATATTATCAATCCGATTCCAAGACTTCACATTGTTTCATTGAGCAGTATTTGTTTTTACGACTCATTGGTTGGTTGATAACCACAGTTACTCGATCCATCCCGCGATTACACCAGGTGAAGTTTATTAGGCTAATTAATATTATTAAAGTATTAATTAGCCTATATCTTTATTCTCACTGGACATGCACCGTCAAGGGATATCTGCACATAATAAAGCTTTTTTATAGAGACCTAACTGCTCTCAGCATGGAACGTAAAATAATCAACCATACTTAGCATGATTATGAGGCATTAGATCGTAGGCGGCAAACACTTTTGGAGACTTCTAAGTAAGTCGATTCCATAATTCTGGAATTTGTATAACATAATGTCTTCCAAAAAATGTATTAATTACAACCCATGAAATGCTTAGTATTACAATCTGATTTTTACTTTATTTTTGTAATTGTCCATTGTATTCTCAGTTTCTAGATGGTGGTTAGAACTGACGTCAGAAGCGTCAGGAAAATACCTCAGTTTACACATCGCCTTTAATAATGTCTACGCAGTTGTAGGTGAGACGTCAGGGAGAAACAATTCCGGACCAAGGCGAGTAGATCCGTATACAATGTTTGAATAAAAAATACCAGCCGTAAAAGTCTATACAAACAAGTTTTACTTTTGTTTGTTTCCAAACAAGTTTACTTTTGTTTGTTTCTAAACAAGTTTACTTTTGATTGTTTCCAAACGTTTTAGAATAAAAATCTAAATCTAAAAATGCTTTCTGTACAGTAGTATACCTACATTCATCATCATCATCACTGGCTCGACAACCCTTTTTGGGTCTTGGCCTGTTCAAGGATTCTTCTCCATTCTTACCTGTTTCGTGCTTTTTTTTTCCAGTTTTTAATTTTTAATGTTGTTATATCATTTTTTATTTGTTCTACGTATCTCAGCTTCGGTCTTCCTCTTCTTCTTTTTCCTACTGGCTGATTTGTTTGGTATTTCGCCTTCTTCCATTCTTTCCACATGTCCAATCCAACGTAGCCTTCCTATTTTAATGAATTTTATGATATCCGGATCCTGGTATATGTTGTATAGTTCAAAGTAATACCTTCTCCGCCAAATCCCGTTTTCTTTTGTGCCCTTATATATGTGTCGCAATATTTTTCTTTCAAAGGTGGCTAATAACGTTTCCTCCCTTTTAGAGAGTGTCCAGGTTTCTGAACCGTATGTGAGTACCGGTCTTATTAAGGTTTTGTATATTTGGCATTTTGTTTTTCTGGAGACGTTATCTGATCTTAGTTGCCTAATTAAGCCATGGTAACATTTATTGGCAATAAATATTCTCCTCTTCACTTCCTCTGCAATGTTGTTATCAGACGTAACTAGGGATCCTAAGTATGTAAAGTTTTTTACCGCCTCAATGTTGTATTCTCCTATTGTTAAATTTGGCAGCTGCCTTATTTGTGCGTTTTTATTTGCAGGCATATATTTTGTTTTTGTCTGATTGATTTTAAGACCACTATTTTTTGCAGCTCGTTCTATTTGAGTGAATGCCTCTATCATTTCTCTTCTTGATCTTGCGGTTATGTCAACATACATCTGCAAATTCTAGTCAGTACTTGCACGCTTTTATTAATTATTGTTCCTCGGGTATTAACTCTTGTGTCTCTTATTATTTTTTCAAGTATGATGTTGAATAATATGCATGATAGAGCGTCTCCCTGGCGTAGTCCCTTCTTCACATCTATTGTTTCCGTTAATTCGTTTTGTATCTGGATTTTACTTTCTACTTTTAGTGTTTCTTTTATCAATTCTATTAGCTGTGTTGGTATATTAAATTCTTTTCATTGCTTTTTTTAGGAATTCTCGGTTTATATTTGTCATATACGCTTTCGAAGTCTATGAAGAGATGATGTGTGTCGATGTTATATTCACTTGCTTTTTCAAGGATCTGTCGCAGAACAAATATCTGGTCTATTGTTGACTTCTGTCCACAGAAGCCACATTGGTATTTGCCAACTATTTTTTCAGCGTATGGTCTAAGTCTTTCATTACGTTGGACATTATTTTGTATGCCGTATTCAACAGCGTGATTCCACGGTAGTTTTCACATTCTAACTGGTTTCCTTTTTTATGTAGTGTACAATAATGCCGCTATTCCACTCCTTGGTAGCTGTTTAATAATGTAGTATACCTACATTAACATTTGGTTTTTGGAGCATTTTCTACAAAAGTTCAACCGTTATCTGTAATAATTGTAGTTAATCCCAAAAGATCCAAGTGGCTGGTTTTACTCTAGTAATATATCTATCATAAAATATATAATAAATATCTGCCCCAAAAAAATAAATGTTAGCGATTACGTGCTAATTAACTCAACAGGAACCGACATTTGATTGATATATCCTGATTGAGTTTTTATGTAGTACATCCGCTTTTTGAGAATGCCTAATTGATTCGTTATTATATAATACACAATAACATTTCAAAATGATTGCTATCAACATAATCTTAACATACGTTGACTTTTATTTGGTAAGAAAAATAGTAATTTGATAGTTGAAATGTGGTTTTAATCGATTATAAGGTAAGATTTGCAATCAGAGTACAATTTAAAAATGTATGAGTCTCTCAAGTTTGGTAAACGTAATACAGTGTAAATAGAACCACTGTCTTAATTATTCTTTTTTGGTAGGTCGCAATCTTATTTTAAAATAAAAAAAAAATTATGCATTTACTTACAAATACTCTGGGTATCTTATCAGTGGTGGACAAGATAAGTTGTTCAGAGCAGGGGAGTTTCACCAACGAGAGGCTTCGGCGATATAAAACGTGTAAGTCGAAATTGAATGCAAACTGTTTAAAATCGGGAAACAAAGATATGGATTGATAATGATTAATTCTAAGGAACTGTTGCCTTCACTATATCATGTAATAAAAAGTTATAGAAACATGGCCAAAACAGTTTTATCTATCACAAATTTGGCGATACTATTAAATTACTGTAACATAATATTAAATAATTATTTATTATCTTGTTCTCTCCTTTTTACAGTACTCAGAAATTATTTCAATTGTATTAAAAACGCAATTTATGATTGGCGAAAAACTTTGTTTTGTCCATATTTTTCAGTTTATTAAGTTCTTTATTAATCATTTTTGTTTCATTTAGAAAATTTTATAATCATTTTTGACTAATTTAGAAACGTCTTGAGAAATTTCGTTCAGCCGTCTCCTTTGCATTTTTGCAGACTCTACATGTTGTTCTATCCACTTTGCCCTTTTACAGAAATAATATCTGAGTGAGCAATGTATAGTGAGAATACTTGTGATTGTAACTCATCTCCGTCCTGTCCATGGCTTCAAACAATTTACTTCGTAGCCCACTATTATAGTTATTATAGATTGATTGATATGCGAAAGGTACTAGACGGATGGAAGGGTGGAATATCAATAGGAGATCAAAAAATCAGTAACTTGAGATATGCTGAATACACTTTGGAAAAATTCTAGCATAACAATACACACAAAACTAAGGCTGGTAAGGGCACTCATTTTTCCCATAGCCATATATGCATCCGAAACGTGGACCTTAAAAAAAGCGGATAAAAATCAACTAGACGCTTTTGAAATGTGGGTATACCTACGGATGATAAGAATATCCTGGATTGATCATCGCACTAACGTATCGATATTAGAACAACTTAAAGTAAAGGATAGATTGCTTAAACAAATACAGCAGAAATATTTGCAGTATTTTGGACACATTGCTAGAACAGGTACGATGGAAAAACTGATAGTCGAGGGTAAAGTTAAAGGAAAGAGAAGAGGGGAAGATCTCCAAGCCGTTGGGTAGATCAAACAAAAATATTGATTAACCAAGGGTTACATGAAGCTGAACAACTACATTCCAATGTATCACCACATCCCAAGAGTCCACAAGGAAAATCATTTCTGCTGGCTGTGTACCACGTATCACAAAAAAAGAGGTTAAATCTTTGTAAGTGGGTATATTTAAAAACCCTTAAAAGGGCTACACCAAATTAACACGAACGTTTTCGGAATAGTAATTCCATCATCAGGTTAAAAATGCAGGTTAACATGCTTGAGCCACCAAAATATTAGGGTAAAAACCCTTTAAAATAAATAAGGTTACCAAACATTGTACATATTGTTGTTAATAATAATTGATGTTTAATATTTAATTAATATATTATAATATATAATAACATAATAATAACATAAGTAATATATTATAACATCCCAAAAGGCATTAGGACTGAGGAGGAGAGGAGATTGATTTAAAATTTATGAAGAGGTGCTAGGTGGTAGGTTTTTTTAGTATCGCCTCATCACAAAAATTTCGTCCGTTATTGACCGACTAGACCTATTTTCATATTCGGCAAGAAACTCTTGAGTACGCACTTAGGTGACCATATAGGATACCCGAAAATACTGTTACACTCCTTTAAAATAACTTTATCCCGATACCAACTTGTTTACAATACTTATACAGAATGACGCCTATAAACTTCAAAAACTCAGTTATAACTGTTTCACACTATCAACAACATCTGTTTATATATTATGTTCTGACGTTGTTGACTGACCAAATTCCACAAGATATTTCAGGATTTTTCGTAGCCATCTTAAATATTCAAGATTTTTATTACTTTTTCCTTTTCGTCAAGGGACTTTTTCTATGTGGATTAAATCTTATGGAACTTTCGTAACACTGCTTCCTCCTTTATAGTTATTCGCCTCGAATAACTGGTCCAGTACGGTCCGGTTAAAGTTAGCAGGGTAGATCGAAATAATCTCTCGATATGAACTACTTTGAGTTTATTTCTAGCTGAAAACTAGATTTGGTAGATTAGATGGCTTTTTTCTGCAACATGGTGTACGAACCTTTCCAGTTTCGTTTCGAACCGTAAGATGATTTGAATTGTCAGATTTATTCTATAATAGTTAGGTTTTTTATGAAAATACCTATAAAATGAATAGAATTTTTCGCATCCCTTAGGTATATAATATTTGTAAAACAATGTCATTTACGTATTTAAAAATATTTCCCTGCGCCTTAGCAAAGTGTCGGTATTCCCCGATCACAGGGTAATTCCGACAGACTTTTGGGGTAATACCGACAGACTTTTGGGGTAATACCGACAGACTTTTGGGGTAATACCGACAGTAGTAGGGTAGGGTGGGGTACATTGGTACGTGGGGCACCATGGGACTATTCGAATTTACCGCCTTAATACAATCGAATATTTGCAGTATTTCAGTTATAGGCGCGCTGTCAGTCGATAAGAAGCCATCATAGCTCTTGTATGTGTAGAAGTGCATATAAACATTTTGTGGCCAGTTGAAAATTTTAGGCGCCAAAAGTAAGTTTTTTAATATTTCATCATATGGTAATTTAACCCTCAAAACAAAGAGTGTTGCTATTCGTGATTGAATGTAATAATCTAAGATGTTTATAGGCTAAATGACATATTTAGTTACAAGGTTAGAGTGCATTGTAAACTGCGACGTAATTTTTTCGACGCCAGGGTCGATTGGGGCAGATTGGACCAAATAGACGGGGGCAGATTGGTACAGTGTACCAAACTGCCCCACGTGTGGTACATTGTATCAATCTGTTCCATTTATTAAGTTAAAACTCTAGTAAAAATGTTGGTACAGGTTTTGTTTTTTTTACAGATGGTAAGAAATTACAAACCAAAAACAAATCGTGCAGATATAAATGCTAGATATATAAAGAAAGCCGTATGGGAAGTAATTAAAAATAAAACAATAATTAGAAATGCCGCTTTAACGTTCAACATATCTAAAACCACTCTTCATAGACATGTGAAGAGTTAAGGTCTAAAACACAACATTTACAAATTGATGATTCAGCAAATGAATCACTTAGTGAAGGCTATTCCCCACATACGTCAAAATATGCATCCAGACAAGTCTTCACAGCAAAAGAAGAAGCTGAATTGGAAAAGTATTTTTCAAAGTCGTCAGCAATGCATTTCGGCTTAACGTATTCTAACGCCAGGTCACTGACCTATCAGTATGCTGTAGCCCTAAAAACCAATTTTCCTCCAAACTGCTCTGAACATCAGCAAGCAGGCAAATTATACTGTGGTTCAAGCAAAATATAAATTTTCTCCAGATCGAATAGTAAACCTGGACGAAACAGCAATAACAACAGTATTGCAGACACCAAAAATTATTTGTCAGAGTGGACTAAACCAAATTGGCCAATGCATATCTGCTGAAAGAAGAAACTTAGTAACGTTCTGCGGTATTATTACAGCGACTGGTTCAACTGTCCCTCCTGTGTATATATTTCCGAGAGTGCATATGAAGGATGCGTTTATGTTTGGATCGGTACCTGGTTCACTGGGGTGTGCATGTAAAAGTGGGTAGATGACGGTGGACATATTTGTAAAGGTGCTGGAACACATACAAAAACATAGGAATTGCTCCATTGATAACAAAGTACTGTTAATTGTCGATAACCATGAAACTCATGTTTCTTTGGCTGCTATAAATTATTGCAGAGCAAATGGACTGTTATGTTATCATTCCCGCCACACTGCACCCATAGAATGCAGCCCCTAGACGTGAGAGTATATGGACCCTTTAAAAGTCGATGCAAGGTGGCTTTTAACGACTACATTCTGAGCCACTCTGGCAAAGGAATCACAATATACACCATTGCTCATTTAACCGTCAATCCATCATTGCTATCATTTTTATCCGGTCAATATAATTAATGCCCATAATTAAGTAAGTAGTGTGGTACCACACCGTAAGTGTGGTATCTGGCCCATTAATTCACAAATTTTTAATGATTCGGATTTTATTGGTGTTTTGCACGAAGAACAAAATCCTTTGGACGAGAATAAAGAAAATTCCACTTCAGAAGTAAATAAGTCTTCTAATTCCATAGAAGATAACACAATCGCAGAAGCTTCAACTTTGCTTAACACAACTTCTGAAAGTTCACTGAAAATTAATATTATAAGCAGTGTTCGTTTAGTTCCTGCCAGCAATAAAAACGAGAATGTTTAGGAATTTGTGACTTCACTCATTACTGATATTGTAAATACTGTACTACATAATGTTACAAGTTCCTCCAAAGCCTCAAAAAACAGTTTGTCAGCCTGCAAGATATAAGTCCCTATCCAACACTTTCACTAAACCGAAAAAAAAGTCAAATCGCAAACAAGGTCGATCCCAAAATCTATACCAGTACCTACACCTGAAAAGAATGAAATTGGAATAGAAACAGAAAGAAAAGAAGAAAAGAAATTAAAAGTAGTGAAACGAAAAATACCGGGTAATGATGTGGTGAACGATGATTTTAAAAGTGTAGATGTAGAACACAAAAACCGAGGAGGCAACTCAATTTCATTTGGTCAAGGTATTAGTGATAGTAAAAAAAGAGGTCTATTGTAAGACCTAAACCTCCAAAAAGAAAACTTAGTTCTTCATCAAGTGATTCAGATGCCCCATTGGAATTGAAAAATTAATCTGATTCAGATATAGACATGACGGAAGATTATTAAATGGATGGTTTACTTGACGATACCAACATTTCTGTAGGGGATTTTATTCTTGTAAAATTTGCAAAAAAGTGTACCAAACTACCCCACCCTACCCCAATAATAAGAAAATAATGAGACAACTGATAGTATCGCTATATACGAAAACATTAAATACTTGAACGAAAACAAGATAAGCAGATACATAAGTAGATATATTAAAAATCAAAAGTTGTTTCTACAACAAAGAACTTAGTTCATAGAACAAAAGTCGCACTGATAGTTTTCAGGGCAATCATATCCACTGCACTCAGCGTGAGCCCATTGTACACAAAACACACATCTGTACCATAGTTCACTTTTTATAGCAAACTCACCACAAACCAAACACATTTCAGTGTTTTGGGAAAATAATTCAGAACTAATTACTATTTAACTGGGAATAAGCCACAATTAAAGATAAAAATACGTTTATTGACGTTTCAATTTCCACTTCGGAAATCGGTCTCGAAGAAAATCCTTTCTTGTAAACTGCTTCCAAATTGAAAAAAAAAAAAATAAATCCATTCCAGATTTGTTGCAAGTAGGTAATAATTCGGTACACGGTTGCTAAGGGGTTGTCAGGCTTAAAGTAGCATTTTGGTATCTTAATTAAAATTATGGTTTATTTTTTTCTTCTCAGTAAGATCATACGTAAGTCTCCGTAAGTCTGTCAAAGTACTGCCATAAAACAGGTTTGATAGTTGTGTAATGTGATCAGCTAATATAGACTCCTCGTTCTATTTGCCCTTTCCGTTGTTCTTTTTCTTGATCTCACCATCTAAAACACATCAAAAGCACCGTCTTTGGTATCAAATAACTGCATATTTAATTTTAAAATAAATGAGGTAATACCGACACCTGTCGATATTTTCCTACATTGGTGTGTCGGCATTACCCCTGTAGGACTAGAAGGCGGTTACAAAATTCTACAGACTTAGAATGTATAAATGTAATATGAACTATATTAAAATTATTTTTACAATTTGCACTTTCTATTTATCTAAGTGTTTTTATAATAATATAATTTGTTATAGAGTTATCTTCATTTGTAGAGAAGTCAATAATTAGATCAAAAATTAGTAAAACATAATAAAATTCAGAATAAAATAACTAGTTTCCTTGGATGACAGAAACTAACTGAGTGCTAACTGTGACTGTGGTATTACGATTACTCGCTCAGCAGCAGCACTATACAGTGAAGTATTCAACTAAAAATAACACCATAACCCACAGTGTCGGTACTGCCCGTATGTCGGGATTCCCCTGGTCTACCCTATAATTGTTACCTGAAAGTATATATTGTGAAATACTTATTCATAATCCGTAATACGAAATATGCATTCTGAAAACGTAACGAAATAAATAAAATAAGCCATATATCAGGATAATATTTAAGATTGTGCAAAAATATGGCTAAAAGATATAGTTGAATAATATGTAAAATTGTACTTTATCCCTAATTTCTACTTCCCATTTTTTAACCTTAATTCTAAATAATAGGGTATTTATTGAAGGTTGAACAATATTTATAGTCTTCTTAACGTTTCTGTACTATTTTTTAATTCTTTATTACTCTTTATTATTTTTAGTACGTGAAACATTCATATTCTAATGACAATTTTTAAGTTTATATTGTTAATGTGTGTGTTCACCTTTACAAACACGAGAAATAACTGTCGTAAGGAAACAAGAAGGTTAAGTTATAATAAAATAATCAGTTGTCACAAATCCACCCTACCCGTCATTTTCTGGAGTAACGCGAATAATCTTAAAGATTGCGAGAACTACGCCAGACAAAAAAATGGATTAGCTTTTAATTTTAGTCCTCCAGAAGTTAGAAGTTTGAATTCAGGATATACTTTCACTTGCCAGATATTAGGATGTCCAGAAATTGTTAAAAGTTCCACTTTGATTGAAGATGTTGGTTTTGATTATTACAGCGCTTATGGAAACTGGGCAAGTAAGTTTTTATCCTGGTTTTCTTTTTTCTGTTTCTTACGTTAGTTTTAACCATGGACGTATAAACACAAATGGACTCAGTTATTTACATAAAATTGTGTAGTCAAAATTATTTGAATAGGTCACATTCTCAGCACCTTCAACTGTTGTCACGTTTTATTTTAAAATTTCTTATTCGCGAGTCGCTGAAAATATTACTCCGTATTTTATACTCTACAGGTGCTATCAAACCAAAATAATAATTTATTGGTTAGATTGATATATTTAATTGTAATCAAAATATCAAGTGTGCCCATAGTGTGCATTATCATTTAATAATTTAAATAAATTTAATAATAGCGTATAATAGATATCAATCAATTATTTTATATGTAGAAGCACTGAAAACTATTTATAAATGGCAATGGTTGTTTACATTTCTCTGTCTTATGGATCTACGTCAAACTTCAAATGCTGTTCCATGTTTGTTTACTTTTTACAGTGGATGAGGAAAAGATTATTTTTCGATATTTTGGCTGTATTTTGAGTGATATTTGTGAAAAGTGAAATAAAATAAACGAAATATTTACATCCCGATCTCTCATTTCATTTGTAAGTACATACAATTTACATTATTTAAGGTGAGGAAATGAGGAGAGCGTGTTTCACATTTTAATAGGCGTACCATTGGGTTTATTCATGTTCATTAATGTATTGAATAAGATATGAGTTCATGAAATTAGTAGACATTTTTAAATTGTAAGTAGACTTCATCTGATTAAAAAACATCTGTTTAGTACCTTTTTAATTTAATATTTCTCATGGATACAAATACATTAGTGAAATGAGTAAAACTCATTTATTTTTCTACGTAGGTTTCCAAATAATATTGACGATCGAACTATTTGGTAGCAAATTTAGGAGAAAACATAAAGATTTTTTATTGTAGCATTATTTTGATACCTTTTAAAAAATTAACTTGAATTCAACTATATTTATTTGTATTAATGTTAAAGCAAATAAAATTGTATTTTAATTTTTCTATAAAGACGTGATTTGTTAATAGTTAAACTCTCGTTTTTTTTTTAATTCTTTGAACGTGTTTTTATACATTATTACTACTTACAATTTTTAAAATCTGAATAATTACCCGCGAGTAATAATTCAAGCACGCTTATGCTCATTGCGGAAGCATCACATTCTATCGAAGCTTCAAAACATTGTGTGTTAAAGATATCCTATTGCTGTGTCCATTTATGTTTATACGTCCATGGTTTTAACTCTTTCAAACGTGTTGTCATTTTATCTCCTAATACATCCTTTTACTCTTTTTTTTAGACAAAACATAATTTAAGAATCACTACCAGTTATTGCTGTAATTTGAAATTTTTTTTATAAATAGGTATATTATATAATTATTTTTATTTATGTACCGTCTCAATCATTAGAGGTTAGCAGTTATTGTGGCAAATCATTTTCTATTTTCTGCTGTTTTTCAGGGCCTAATCCTATTCAGTTCCTAATGTTTCTTTAACCAGGACAATTTTTTTCTTTTAATACCACGTTTTCACCCTATTCAATCCTTATTGGTTAAATGTAGGAACGCAATAATTTTCGTAATGCATCAAATTACACTCAAGTTGTATCTCTCTGGATTTAATATATTTAGCGAAATTTTTTATATTATTTTGCGTATCCAGAAAATTTTTAAAATTTGTCGGTAGAAGTGACCGGAGCTAATTATTACAAATAACAAAACAGTTTTTCCAGGAGGCAATTTTGAGTTTTTGGATCTGGTTATTTTTGTAATGATAGGTACCTATAAATATGTTGTGTACCTATAAGAGTTGTTACTGAAACATGAAATACAACTTTTGCAAACAAATTGTGAGGACTTGTAAAGCGTCACAACTTACCCGTGTCGAGGCAGGTCGTCATAGGAAACGGAATACGTTGTCAAGAGTTAATTAAACGAGTAAATTAGAAAAGGCTGGCCGAAGCGACAACGAATATCTTAGGACAGTACCAATTGCCAACAGTACAAGTGTAGGCAAGTCAACAACAGATGCTATACATACAGTTGGCAAATTATAGAGAATGGTCATGGATATAAAATAGTTATTGAACTGCTTTTTATAGACTTCCAACAAGCATTCGATTTAATGAAAGATCGAAATTATTGGTAGTTTTGAGAGAAATTAGAAAACACAACAAATTATGATGATTTGAAAAGGTTTAGGTTAGTTTAAGTTAGGTTTAACTTAGGAAATTCCTCGACAGGAAGTTCTCATCATTAGGGGCTATTTTAATGCCGAGATTAGAGCTGGAGATAAGACATAGTACACTGGAGCATATGGACTTGGAGTCAGAAACGAGAGAGGAGACCTCCTAGAAAAATTCGCAGAAGACTCAGAATTAGTTGTCATGAATACATTCTTATAATTACCACTTCGCAAGCTGTATACGTGGAAATCCCCTCAAGACAGACCCAGGAGAATGATTAGGAATCAAATAGACTACACTTTAGTAAATAAAGATTCCGAAACAGCTTTACATCTGTCAAGACTTATCCTAGAGCAGACTTGGAGACAGACTACGTTCCACTGGTGGGAGTATTTCAAGTCAAACTCAAAACAGTACAGAAAAGGAAAGCACAATCATACGACCTACGTATGCTGAAAGACATTGATAAGAGGATGAAAGTCCAAGCCACGTTAAACGAGCAAGTGACTGTAATTAAAGACGAATCAAACGACGAACAAACAATCAAACATATTACAGAAATAGTGCAAAATGTAAAGGATAAACACTTAAAGACGGATAGATTAATGAAGAAAAAATCATGGATGACAGATTAGATCCTGAAACTAACGGACGAGAGAAGAGAAGCCAAAAATGACCGAGACAAATATAAAACCATAAATATATTAATAAGAACGAAAATCAGAGCAGCAAAAGAAAAATAAGCAAGGGAATGGTGCGGAGAAATTGTGACTCTGCCGTCAAAGTACGATAGTCACAATGTACATTGGAAAGTTAAAGAACTCACAAAGGGACTAAGACGAAGACAGAAAGGAAATATAACTGATTTTGATGGAAACATTATCTTGGACAAACAGAGTAAAATAAGAACGTGGAAAGAATATCTAGAAAAACTATTTAAAGACCAAAGAGATAACACCTTTGAGCTAGAGGAAGAGGTAAATGATCGACCAAGAATATAACAGCAGGAAGTTTATTTCGTAATAACATAGTTAAAGGATGGCAATGCAACAGGCCCTGATAATATACAAGCAGAACTACTCAAACTAATGGACAACAAATCAATAGCAATAATCGCAATGGCTGAAATCTGAGTTAATTGCACTTCAAGTGCAATTAACTCAGATTTTTGTTTTGAGTCTCTAAATACGCACCTTAATGGAACGTACTTGGGTATATTGAGAGCCCCTCTGATCATATGGTTCTGGAATATTTGTATTTTGTTTCTAATAGATTTGCAAGTGTGTCCATTAGTGTTGGTAAAATTATACAGTTTGTTCACATGACTGTTCGGATCTGAATCGAACTGTGCTTCAGGTATTGTTTCGAGTTTCCGAGAAAATTATCTTAATCTTAGGATATGGTTGATTAAATTCGTTATGCATACTATTGTTTTTGCTGGCAGAGCTCTATTCGTGATATAGTCCGGTCCAGGAGTTTTTTGGGATTAGTAAGCTTGATCAACTGTCTGACTTCTTCAGGGAGGTATGGGTAATATTAATGGTGCCTTTCTTCTTTTTATCCTGTATCTTCTTTTCACTTCTTTTGTGAAGTCGAGATCTTCATTATGATGACAATTTTTCCTACATCCTGTTTATAGCGTGTTTTTCATAACTTTCGCTTCATCGACATCTACTTCTGCGGACACAATTCTTTATTGTATTTAACGGGAAATCGAAACGTTAAATGTATTGTCAATTTTTTTTTAATAAATTAACGTAACCAAAGTGCAGTATTATCTAAAAGTAAAGTCATTTGTTTTTCTTTCCATTTAATTGCCAAAAAAAGATTGACGTGCTCACGTATCCTATTTTTTAGAGTAGGTAGTATTTTAGTTTTATCTATAATTTAATTTATAAGTTGTCGAAATTTCACGAATCTGTGACAATTTTTCTTTATTTAACAAATATTACTTTTAAGCTACTGAAAACGCAACTTGCATTAACAGTATTGGTCTCTTTAGTCTTTTAACCGACGTCAACAATTACACAAAATCAATCGACTCCTGTCAAAAGTTAGGTGCCGAAATTGCTGATGTTACATCAGAAATAAGAACCAAGGAGTTTTCTCGTATAATTAATGATACGCTTAATAGCTGGTATAAAACAGCCTACGTTGGCTTGGACGATGTAGAACAAGAAGGCCATTTTGTGACTTCGTTTGGTATGATGTTGAGTTGCTCAACATTCAGGTAAGAATTTATCGTTTTTTACAAATCTATTACTAGTCCAATCCTCAGAGATTTAATCTTTAAAAACGAGACAAACATTGAATTTTGCTGAAAATGTCAATTTTGTGACTTCACATAAGATTTAAAAAAGTTTCCACTTCTACTCTGGGTTTTCCCTAAAACTCACCTTGTACGAAGAAAAAACGGAAAACAATTGATTTACCACGAATCTTTACGCGGCAGAAAAAAATATTTCAAACAAGAAATTTAGCTGGGATAATTTTAAACAAAAAAATTTTTTTCTCACTTTTTTGGTTCTCACTAACTTGGTTATTAAATTAGATGACCATATATTTGGAACACAACAGTACACTTTTACTTAACATTACTTATTCTAATCGTAGTACGTACTTATGTGCTTGTTATTGTTGCCTTTATAGTAGGCCTTGCATATATCAGCAGTTTATTTCTTAGTTTGTCAAGTTTGCTCACGACCTACGACAACCATGTGTCGTGATTGGTAATAGTGCTGACTTACAAATTCTAATTCGAGTATACTTATGAATGTCTTCGATTCAAAATATTAAACATGTTTTATATAAACAAAATGCGAAACTATGTTACACATGTTTCTTTTAACTTGCTCTTTATATGAATTATAATATTTTAGGAATAATACTACACGTTCGCTCAGAAACAACGCTTGAAGCGATCGGTGATTTTGAATGTCTGATTTTGAATTCTGAGTTCTAGGCCTCCAAAGTTAGAATTTGACATTTGTTTTTTATTTTTAATTTTGATATAAAATTTTTCTCATGAGGCTAACTCCCTCATCCCATAAAAACCTATTGTTACGAAATCTCGAGATAGAAAAGCCGGACTGAATTCAAGACGACGACCCACGCACCAAACTAAGGACAATGATTTAAAGATCAGTACTTGGAATGTAAGAACGCTGTATAGGACAGCGAGACTGAAGCTGCTGCAAGATCAACTCCTAAAATATAGAATAGACATTGCAGCCATTCAAGAGATGAGATGGACAGGAACCGGCATTTGCAGAAAAAAGAACATGATATATATTACAGCTGCAACCCGAACCGACATGAGTTCGGAACCGCGTTCCTAGTATCAAAGAGAATCAAAAATTTTATTATTGGTTTTAAAGCCATAAATGATCGGTTATGCATCCTTCGAATAAAAGGAAAATTTTTCAACATATGCCTGATCAACGTGCACGCGCCAACCAAGGAAAAAGACGAAGAAATTAAAGATCTATTTTACGAAGATCTCGAAAGAGCATATGATAACTGTGCCAAAAACGATATTAAAATAATCATTATAGACATGAACGCCCAGATAGGAAAAGAGATATGCTACCAAGATTATATTGGTAAACATAGCCTTCACGACGTTACTAATGACAATGGTTTAAGGCTTATTAGTCTGGCAGCTTCCAAAGATTTAATTGTGGGAAGTACATGTTTTAATCACAAGAATATCCATAAAGCCACTTGGATATCACCAAATGGACACACCACAAATCAAATCGACCATGTTATAATTGACAGAAGGCACTTTACAAACCTAATGGACGTAAGAAGTTACAGAGGAGCAAATATTGACTCAGATCATTTTATGGTAGGGGCCAAGTTACGACAAAGAATTTTCAATGCCAAGAAAGAAAGGGGCACTAGACAAGTAAAATATAATTTACATATGCTAAAAAATGAAAACAATGAGAAACAGTTCCAGTCACATATAAAAGAAACCCTAGAACACACCTAGGCAGTCGACCAGTCAAGCACGGAAATGTGGAACAACTGCAAGGAGGCTCTGAAATTAGCAGCCGAAAGCACATTGGGAATATCCCGAACCCAAGAAAGAAACAACTGGTTTGACCAAGACTGCAAAAAAATAACAGATGAGAAGAACGAGGCATTTAGGAACCATGCAACAACGAAAAAACTAGAACAACAATAGATAGATACAAAAACTTAAGGAGAGAGGAAAAACGCATACACCGAAAAAAGAAACGAGACTCGGAAAATGACATGTTAGAACGGCTCGAAAGCCATATGAGTCACGAAGAAACAAGAAAGTTCTACCATCAATTAAATAGTATTAGAAAAGAATTCAAACCAAGAATCAACTATTGTAATGATAAGGAAGGCAACTTACTTACCAACAAAGGGGACATCCTTTTACGATGGGTTAGAGCACTTTCGAGATTTGCTGGAAGGGGAACCTACTAACAATATAGAGCTGGAATACCGAAATGAGGAACTCGTGGAACACCCCTCGGTAGATGAAGTAAAAACATCTATAGAAAAATTAAGGAACCATAGGTCCCCAGGTAGCGATGGCATCCCAGCAGAGTTATTTAAGCACGGTGGAGAGCAGCTCACCAAGGTGATGCGAGAAATTGTTTGTAGAATTTGGTCTGAGGAGCAAATGCTAGAAGAATGGAGCTTAGGCTTAATTTATTTGCCCGTTACACAAAAAGGGAAACCAACTGGAATGCAATAATTACCGCGAAATATATATATATATATATATTATATATATATATATATATATATATATATATATATATATATATATAATAATATATATATATATATATATATATAGCGAGTGTTTGCAACTTTAATTTTGTCGCTTCTCGCATCCCAATCGCCATAATTTCTTATCGGCCAAATCTCCTTCTTGAAGACCTCTATTTTCCATTTCTATGTGAATATTGGATATCCATTTCTTTCTCGGCCTTCCCCTTTTATTTCTCTGTGTAGGTCTCTAGTTCCAAACCTTTCGTGGTATCCTTTCTTCGTTCATCCGTCTCAGGTGTCCATACCATTTTAATTGTTTTTCGGCTATCGTATCCATTATTGTGTTCTTTACTTTCATTCTCTCTCTTATGTTTTCATTTCTTATGTGGTCAAACAAAGTTAACCCGGAACATCTTCTCCAGTACATCATTTCCGTTGAGAGGAGTTTTTGTGACATATTATTGTTAAAGACCCACACTTCTGACCCATACGTCAGCACTGGCTGAATCATAGCCTGATATATATGTATTTTTCTTTGTTTTCTTAGTTAAAGTTTTATTCCACAGGATCGGATGTAGTGTTTTTATCATGTTTTTTCCTTTTCCTATTTTTCTTGTTATATCTTTGTCGTCTCTCCCGTCTTCGCTTAGTGTAACTCCGAGATATTCGTACTGATCAACGTTTTTAATTAATCCGCTTTCTGTTTCCATGTCTTGACCGATGCCTCCTATATTCATGTATTGTGTCTTTTCGGTATTAACCTCTAATCCCCATTTTTTGAATTCGTCTATTAGTTTGTTTATTATGTACGTCATATCTTGTAGGTCCTCGGCAAGAACTACCTGGTCGTCTGCGAAGAGGATTGTGTATATAGGAGTGTCATTTACCCATATGCCCATTGGGCTGCATTTTCTCATCCAATGTTTTAAAGCATTACCAAGATATATTTTAAACAGGGTTGGAGAGAGGCAAGAGCCCTGTTTGACACCCTTTGTTTGGGTGAAACCCTTGGAAATTTGGTTTCCAACCTTAATATAAGCTTGGTTATCTTGATATAGCTTTTTCATGGCATTTATATATACTGCATTTATACCTGCGTTTTCCAATGTTGTCCATAGTCTCTGCAGTGGTACGGAGTCAAACGCTTTACGGAGATCTATAAAAGTGGCATGAAGTTCTAGTCCTCTTGCTAATCTCTTTTCCGTTAGGTGTTTGAGAGTAAATACATTGTCGACACAAGATCTCCCTGGTCGGAATCCACTTTGTTCTTCGATCTCTGTGGCTTCTTTTTCTATTCTGGCTTTCAGAACTCTTTCATACAGTTTGCCAACCGCGGAATAACTCTCCTAAATACAGCATACAAGATATTATCAAATATTTTGCACGAGAGATTAAAGCCTTATACTGAAATGTTTCTAGGGGAATATCAGGCAGGATTCAGGCCTGGACATTCAACCATTAACCAGATCTTTACACTACGACAGATCCTCGAAAAAGCGCAAGAGTTTAACATAGATATGTATCATATTTTTGTCGATTTTAAAGCGGCATATGACAGTGTCTTAAGACCAAGTCTTTACAATGCTATGAATGAGTTAGGAATTCCAAAAAAACTCATACGTTTGATAAAAGTGACAATGGCGAAGATGCTATCAGCAGTAAAAATTCAAAACGACTCGTCAACCCCATTTCAAATACATAGGGGGTTAAGGCAGGGAGATGCGCTGGCGTGTCAGCTTTTTAATGTCGCCTTAGAAAAAGTTGTACGAGACGCTAATTTAGATAGCAGGGGAACAATATTTAATAGATCAGTCCAAATTCTAGCATATGCAGACGACGTGGACATTATAACAAGAACTAGGGCGAGAACTGCGGAAATCCTAACCGAGCTAGTAGCAGCAGCAGAACGAATGGGGTTACATATAAATCAAAATAAAACCAAATTCATGGCGACTAACACAAACACAAGAGCTGGAAATGTTGACACAAATTTAATCATCAATGACCAAAACTTTGAAACAGTCAATGAGTTCATATATCTAGGGACATCGGTTAACCCCAATAATAATACATCTGAGGAAATAAAAAGGCGAATAATAATTGCAAACAGGTGTTATTATGGTCTATCAAAGTACTTAGCTAACAAACGTCTGTCTCAAAAAACTCGTATAAGGCTGTATAGAACACTGATAGTCCCCGTTCTCACATACGGATCAGAGGCATGGACGCTAACGAAAACAGATGAATCCGCTCTATCCATTTTTGAAAGAAAGGTGCTACGCAAGATATTTGAAGCGGTCTGTGAGAACGGAATATGGAGGCGTAGATATAACTTCGAACTGCAGAATATCTACAAGCATACGTTTGGTGGTAAAGATATTATACCACTATAATTAAGCGAAACCGCCTGCAGTGGGCAGGACATGTAGCCCGGGCCCCTGAATCGAACATGATAAAAAAGATTCTAACAGCGCAAGCTGTGGGAATGAGACGACGGGGTAGACCAAAGCTGAGGTGGATTAATGGGGTAACACAAGATACGGAGAAGATCGGATTCGGCAACTGGAAAATTCAAGCAAGGGACAGAACAGAATGGCGTAGAAAGCTTGAGAAGGTCGAGGCATTCTAAGGGCTGTAGCACCAGGATGATGATGATCATGATAAAATTTTTCATCTTAGTCCCGTTACTTAACCTAAAAATGGTGTATTCAATCCAAATTCCTTAAAACCGAATCGATTTTTCGAACAATTTAGAATTAAGCTCCTTTTAGCCTTCATTTCAAGTTATATACGCGCGAAATTTGCTTTTTGTTTTAAGGTTATAAAAAGAACTCCTGAATTAGGAAAGTATAAAAGAATAAATTTAAACAATATACTATTATACAGGATTGAATTATATTTAAATACTATACAGGGTAGGAATTCAATTTTTTTAAATATAAAAACACTTCAGGATATTTCCCTATAATTAAAATCTGATAAATAGGATTATTAATCAATTTTTTTTCAACAAACTTACGTACAAATGTTAAAGTTTCTACCCATTAGTGTATGTACATTAAGACATTTTTGGCATTAATAATATTTGCAAGTCAATAATAATTAGGATTATCAAAATTAACCTATCCTGTAGCCAAACAGTTTTTTTGTCGGATTGCACAAGAAAAGCTTTCCGACAACTAGATAGTATGGAGACGCCATTTTTCTAGCTATGTTATGACGATTCAATATGTTTTGACTATAATAAATATTTTATATAGATGGAGTAAACAGTATTTAACTAAAAAAATGAATGTAAAGTTCTTACTTTTAAGCCTAGAAACCTTAGATTAATGAAATCGTTTCATTAATCTAAGCTAGAAACTCAGAATTTTTATCATTTTTACTCAACCTGTACGCTCTCCATTTTTTTCATTAATTGTGGGATATCTTGTATATTATTATATCTATACAATAACGCTAACACTGTAATGCTGCTTTTTATATTTTGCGATGAACTGAGTTGCTACAATTCGTATTTTCTTTTAAAGAGCTTGGGCTCCTGGGCATCCGATTTTTGATACAGTTAATCATGATTGTGTTGTATTAGATAATAATAAATTTTGGAGAGTTGTGGATTGCAGAAGAAAATTTGCAGTAGTATGTGAGTTTTTTCCCGAAAAACCACAGCAAAAAGATCTAAATATTTGTAATAAAATAACTCAAAAAGGTTAGTATAAACATACGACAATTTTGTTTGTAAAATTGTTTTACCATTTAAGTGATGGATATTAAACTAAGTTTATCAAGACATGACTAAAATGTCTTATTATTATTTAAAATTAGTTGTATAGATTATTTAAAAAAATGTAGGTTTCTTCGTCCATTAGTAAATTTTTTTTTGTGTTTCTGTATACAAATTTGCCATAACATTGGGACAATTTGCAGCGTTTCTTTTACACTTATTTTAATCCATTTTATCTATTTTTCTTATAGGTCTTATTTTTGTCTCCATATAATAAAGGCATATTGGTATTGCTATAAAGATGTTAGTTATTTGCTTTTTCTTCATTTAGAAACGAAACTTGTAGTTCTTGTCCGACAAGCTATTTAACTTTTTATGTTCGAGTTTTACTATACATGTGAATGGGACCATAACAAAGTAATACAACCTTTTTATCTATCTTGTCTTTGTTATTTGGTTTTTTTACCTAATGTTTTGTAAGTCAAAGATCTCCCAGGCGAGCGTTTCTTTTTTCTATACCACAGTTCAAGATTAATCCAGATTGATTGCTACTTGCTATTCTAGATAATGCTATAATTACATCGAAATAATTAGTGCATGCTGCCGCAAAGGCATTCAATTAATCGGTAAGAAAAGTAACGAAACAAAACAAACATTAAAGATGATTTTACCTATACGTTCATAATCTAAAATCGTCAAAAGAGGAAGAGGAATTGGTGAAAGCAACCCTCTTGGTTGGAAAATATTTGAAAATGGACCGGGACAAGGAGAACAGAACAACTGTTTAAAATATAAGTTTAATCAACAACGTCAGGGGGACTTAAAATGGCACGTAAAGAAGACGTCCGTTGTTGATTTGACAAACTGTTTAACATTAACTAAGGTTAATTTCTAACGGCCAAGAAAAATGTCTGTCTAAAATCAGGAGAACGACTTTGCCCCGTGAGACGAACCACCGTCATTAATGATCAATTGCAGTCTCAAGAGCTACAAGACCTCAAGCAGATGATCATGTATAAAAAGAGTATTGGATTAGATACGTTGAAGTGAAAGACCTTCTTGGCAAGACATAAGTGCATGCAGTCCAGAAGTCAAGTGTTACTGGAGCCAATGAAATTCCCCAGTACTAAAATATGATCTTCTGTATAGAACCTTTGAGAACGATAATGGTATAGAATATTAGCTTCTTGTTAAGTTCAGGGTGCCGGAAATGTGAACTGTTTGCAACCAGTAATGGTCCAGTTGGTAAAAAGAGGACACTCATGAAACAGTACAATGTTGGTAGTCCTATGGAAATAGTAGCAATCGACATTGTAGGTCCACTTTCAGAGACGAATGATGGAAATAAATATATCCTGGTAGCCATGGATTATTTTACGAAATGGACTGAGGCCTATGCAATACCAAATCAAGAAGCTGCTACCGTTACAGAGCTACTTGTTAAATAATTCTTTAGCCGATTTGTTGTTTCCTTGGAGATCTACTCCTCGAGTCAAACTTTTTCCAAAACGCTTGTAAATTGATTGGTGTCAATAAAACTAGAACAACACCCCTGCATTCTCAATGAGATGAAATGGTCGAGAAGATAAACGGAACGATGGGTAAACACCTGTCCAAAGTTGTATCAGAATATCAAAGAGATTGGGACCAGCACATTCATTTATTTTTACTGGCCTACTGCTCGGCCGGGAATGAAACTACAGGCCAGACTCCAACCTGCCTGATGTTAGGTCGTTAAGTTTGTTTGCCTGCGACCTAGAGTTTGGCTTCAGACCTTCGGAAGAATATGTTGCAAGCTAAGATTATATCGACCACCTGCAGTTAAGAATGAACAACATTCATAAGCTTGCCCGAAAACACATCTAATTAGCCAGTGATAGAATGAAAGATCAATATGATTATCGATGCAAGAATGAAAGCTATGAAGTAGGTGATCTTGTTTTGCTTTATAATCCACAACGTTGTCGAGGCTTGTCTCCTAAACTGCAAAGACAATGGGAAGGTCCGTATGAAATTAAAAAGAGAATAAATGACGTAATATATCGAATTAAGAGGTTGCCGAAAGGTAAACCAACAGTAGTTCACATAAATCGTCTTGCGTTTTATGCTGGTTCAAATGAAACAGAAGAAGAACGAAACCTTCAACATGAGATCAAAGATGACCGGCGACCAAGCTTTAATGAATTTATGTCAAATTACGCAGAGAGAAATAGTATTAGATTCGAGGTGACCACAGAAGTTTAGCAGATCTTTTTAGTGTTCCGGATAACGTCTCTCTAGCCCACTGTATTGTCCAAGATCTTAAGATGACTAAAGGAATCTCATCTGTATTTTATAAGAAGTTTGGTCGTTTGGACGAGTTAAAAAATCAGCAGCCTTAATTTGGAAGAGTACTGAAATTAGAAGATGGTCCTCCATCTTTACTGTATATGGTAACAAGGAAGTCGTATATACACAGGGCATGCTACGAGGATGTATGGCGTGCTCTAACTAATTTAAAGAAAATCGTGTGCAATTATAACATCAAGAATTTGGCTTTACACAAGATAGGCCATGCACTAGAAAATCTAGATTGAAAGATTATCAGAAGCATGCTTGAAGTTATCTTCCGAGAAACCGGCGAACGAATTACTGTGTGTTGCATTAATCCGAAGAGATTGTGTGTTTCAAAGATAGTAGACTGTTATTTCTTTCTGAGGGGTTCATGCAGAGCTGGAGAGTCCTATAGATTCCGCCATACTGGGCTTTCATGTAAAGTTGCTAATCGAGACGTTCAGATCTAAGAGGGGAGTAGTATAACGAAATCGCCCATCTCCGATGCGTGGTACGTGTCACAGTTCTTAGAAGTATGGATCGAGAATATTCGATCATTGGCATTTATAATATGAAACGAATATAATATGAAATGGAACTTATAAATAAATATATTTATATAAATTAGAACCGCTCGTTTTATTTAAAACAGTACATTAATAATGTTTCTTTTGGACTCCTCTATGGTTGCTTATAATCTGTATTTTAATTTTAGTTGGTAGTTGTCAAAACTAAACAACGGTTCTTAATACTTTTTTTGATACTTGCTTCACTGATATATAATAGTTTCGCTTTTTAATTTATTTGTTAATTTTTAGCAAAAAGACGCAAATGTCTGAAGCAACAAAAACATATGGCATCCACTATGAAAAATTTAACCAGAGCTGAATATTGTGCTATTCAAAATGCGTTTTACGATACAGACAACAATAATAGAGAAGAACAAAGAAATGTTGATTTTGTGTGATTGTACAAAATAAAATCTAACAATTATATTAAAGCTATATTTATTTTATTTAATAAAAAATAAGCACACAAAAAATACTTATTTAGATCCTTCAGACTGTTGCACTAAGCTGTAGAATATTCCATTTGTATTTGTAAGTAACGTTGAAGGGGCATCAAACTCCTTTATTTCTCCTCTATCTAAAACCATAACCCTGTCAGACTTTATAATGGTGTCCAGTCTGTGAGCTATAGTCAAAACGGTACAATTCTTGAAATTTTCTTCTATAATTTTGTACAGCATGGCATCTGTTTCGTGATCCATGTTTGCAGTTGCTTCGTCTAAAATAACAATTTTATTCTTTCTTAATATCGCTCTGGCTACTGAAATTAATTGTCTTTGCCCGGAACTGAAGCTTGAGACATAACCTTTTACGTTGTGATCTAAATCAGGAATAATATCTCTAATGCCTACTTTTTCCAATGCACTCCACAGTTCCTGGTCGTTGTATTCATTAAATGGATCTAAATTTGTACGAATTGTTCCGGAAAACAGAATTGGATCCTGAGGAATAATTGCAATCTTCTTTCTAAGAAAGTTTAAAGATAACGTCTTGATTTCCACGCCATCTATAAAGATATTACCTTCTGCTTCGTAAAGTCTAAAATAAAACAATAATTAATAGCTATATCATTAATTGAAGACACAAGTGTATGAAGGGTCTATGTGACATTTTTTACAAATTACGTTTTTTTTAAACACGTTTTAAAATTAATATTTGCTAAGTTACTAGAGTGTAAAGAATCTATGTACACAGTAAATTTTAAAATGTAAGTTCATAAATGATCTGTGTACACAATATGTTACTTATATCCCCTCTCCACTGAAATTTCTATGGATTTGTTGTACATGGATCCTTTATGCCTGAATAATCGAGCAAAAAGACAAAAGAGGGAATGTAATCGTTATAAAAAGGAGACCAAAAAAGTGGCTTTGATGGCGGACATATCCGGAAATGCGAATGCGCCAGATTTAAATTTTTCGACTCTTATTAACAGTTACTATAAAAGTTTTCAGAATGTGTCTTAGACGAGAAACTTTAAATACATATTAAACGATAACAGTCCAAAATGTGACACAATTGTTAAAAAACTTCAATATAAATAAGATTTCATGTGACAGTTGGGACAAACAATAACATAACCTAACTAAATTTTATTTCTTAAACAAGGAAAGACTCTCTTTCCTTGTTTAATGTGGCCTCTCAAGATTGCACTTTCTGTCTGATAATATTTTTGCTCCCACTACCTTTACATTTCCTCTTTTTTCTTTTTGCTCGATGGCCTGAATCATCGAGCAAAAAGACAAAAGAGGTAATGTAAAGGTAGTGGGGGCAAAAATATTGTTAGACAGAAAGGGCCATGTTGAGGGGCCACATTAACAAGGAATGTCTCTTTCCTTGTTTATGACATCAAATTTAGTTGGGTTATGTTATTATGTGTCCTAGATATATCCTAAGAGAAAAATATTTTTTGATTTATCCGAACAAAAATGTAGAACGAAAAACACACGTCACCGCAGAAGATACATTTATGCTTTCTCGAGGCAATGACATCTACAGCGGACACATTGGACTGAAAATGTAGCCACAAAGGCCAGCTTAGAAGAAAGTAGTTCTCTGCACACATTTGTGCGAGTGTTATCCAGTAGAAACAAGAAAATATATCATCTTATCATGTGGTCTAATTCTTGTGCTGGCCAGAACAAAAACTTTAATCTGATATGTCTATATCAATATCTTATTTTAAAAAAATATGTTAGGGTTATAGACAATAAGTTTCCGGAAGTAGGACATTCCTTCCCAGATTCTGATAGAGATTTTGGAGTAATCGAGAAAAAGCTAAGAAAAATTGAGAATTTGTTAAGTCCAGATCAGTATAAAGACGTTATTCGGGAATCGAGTAAGAAAGGATCGATTGTTATCAACATGGAAAATCACTTTAAAAATATTAAAGAAATTGGAAACAATTTTTACATTTATTTAACCGAAAAAAGGATTCTAACAAATATATGTACAAAAATATGATGAATATATGTACAAAAAAACACTAGATCCATTTACACCTTTCCGAAAAGCAGGTAACCGTAAAAATACACAAGTAGTAACAGAACCAGAATTAGTTTACTGGTAATGGCTAACAAAACAAACACTTTGACCGAAGAAAAAATTAACAATTTAAAGCAACAGTTAATTTTTGTTGATGAGGCTTATAGACATTTTTACACCAAGTAAAGTAACAAGATGCAGATCTAGACAGAAAACCAATTACTAGGCGAAGAACACGTTAAGGTTTCTTTGTAGTGAAAATCAAGTTTTTTTTTTTAATTTGATTTACTATCATTTTGATTTTATAAAAATTGTACCAAGAAATAGATATTGTATATTTTATTAATAAACAAAAACAATATATTGTGTTATTTTTGTTATTGGTTACATATTTCCTTTATGCATTTAAACAATTTGGTACTTCTGCTATTTACTCAGTGGATCAAGGAACTAAGTACCTTCTAAGTTCTAAAATTGTTTCTAATAATAAATGTGTTTTTTCTTTAATATTATTAATAAATATATTAGTTTTAGGACTGCCTATCCTATAGATTTAGTTTATTTGAATCTTATAGTTTAAAAATTCTAGTATAAAAACTTTAATTTCATTTTCCTCGATAACTTACAAATGTCACATAGACCCTTCATGCACTTGTGTCTTCAATTATAAATATTGTTACGACAGTTCCGCGAAATTTATTTTATATAGATAAAGTCCATTGTCGAAAAAGAGGAAGTATTAAAAATATCTAGAATTTTCGAGATGTCATCGAAAGTCCCGAACTGTTTAGTGATGTCTGGAACGTCAGAAAATGTATATGAACACACGAAGTTGACAGTTTAAGTAACAGTAGTATTTTGAATAGTATTATTCAGGAAGATATTGTAATATTGTTGGTGTTTGAACAAAAGAATTTAAAGAAGTGTAACAATATATTATATTAACATTATACCTAAAAATTGAAGCGATAATTGAAGACTTTCCAGCTCCTGTTCTTCCAACTATTCCAATTTTCTCCCTTGGCTTTATTTTGAAGTTCAAATCCTTTAATACCATTTCATTATCGTTGTATGTAAGAGATACTCTTTCATATACGATGGATCCTTCTGACGGCCAATTTTGAACTATTCTGCCGTCCGTTGGTTCCGATTTAATGTGAGTATATTCCAGAAGACGTTCCACCGATGTCATGTAACTTTCAAGATCAGCCCATTGTCGGACACCCCATTCAACTTCTCCCGATAATGCTATGACCTGGGTTATCGCCAATCCAACATCGCCAGCAGTATTGTCTAGAAATTTATAGATATTAGAATATTTATAATTGTACAAGCTTAGTCTTGTTTAAAATTTTTAATAAACTGTAGCTGGTTTACACTTTTTGTCACATCTGATTAAAAAATTGTATTGGAACTTACTTTAGAGACATTTATAGATTTGTTTTATCTTTAACAAAGGCTCAACTATCGACAGATAAAGTTTTACTATTAAATTAATAATTAGTCCAGTACTTGATTTAATTGGTTTTGAAAAAACATTAGAATTCAATAATTACTATTATCCAATAGGGAACTTGCATAAAATTTTAAATTCGAAAAAATGCTTTAAATCATAACAAAACATAATTTAAAATATATATCAAACAAAAAAAAGTTGTTTTTGTCTTTAGTTTGGCCCCTAAAAACGATTAAAATCGAGAGAAAATTCAAATTATAGCAGCCAGTCCAAAACGCGTCCTCATTGGTCGTGACGTCATATAGTCAGAATGTTCAAAGATTGGCACTATTAATTCATTACGTTTGACATTCGTTTACTTGTTATAGTAATTTTATGGTGTATTTCAGTTTTATAAATCTTTAGATAGTTGCTGTGAACTATATATTTAATAATATTTGAGTGTTTTTGTTCAGATATTTTTTTTAAAATGACCGAAGAGGGTTTTTCCAAAGGCCAGTCTGATAACTTGCCCATTGTAAATATGTTTATGGTAGCCACATATTTTCAAAACGGTGAAAATTTTTCCCTGGAGAAGTTCGGGGAGTTAAAGCAGATAAGTAAGTACATATACTCCTATTACATTAATTTTATTGTGATTATTATTCTCATAATAAGTATTTAATGATAAAACTTAGTACTTTATATTAAGTAGTGTCAATATTATATGTTTATGCTATTGTACTGAAATTTAATCAAATTAACTTATTCATCGTTTGCATTTAGATCTGGCAGAGAATCATATGGAGATGCAGCTGTAGGATGGGTTCAAGTAAAAAGAAATAACATGATCTGTACTGTACTGGTAATCTAATAAATATTTTGTTGGGGGTTTTAGTGGTTGTACTTTTACACAATGGTACTAAACAACACTTGTAGTATTTACTTTTACTTTCCATAGTAAAAACACACACAATTCAACACTCTATTCAAAAACTGTATCAAAAACCAATATAAACAAAATAGTTTATACTTTTATACAAGACAGGAGACCTGACATACAGACAATACCACCAAGTGACGTCACAAGGGTTCGCGCGCTTTTTCGATCGTTTGAAATGATTTTTATACACGGAAGATTTTAAATTTGTATTGCTAAGTCATTATGAGTTTTTGAGGCGTGAAATTTTGGAAATCTTATTTTTAAATGAAACTGAACGTTATTATATAATAAAAAATGTGCAAGTTCCCTATTAGAATAGGGAGGCTCATATTCTAATTGGATACCATTTGATACTTCGCTTAGAAATGTATTTGTTGTGACTTTTGTCTCCTCCAAAATACAAAACATTAACCATTAATGTTTCTGATGGGGAAATCGAAATGCCAAAAATAAACTTATTTTAAACTTAAATTGTGGCTTATTCCTAATAAATAGTAAGTATTAATCATAATTATATCAATAGCAATTGCATTAGGATGCACAAGAAAATAGCCTCAGAACAATATTAAAAGTATATTATGACCTTTTTTGTGCATACACTCTTACTTCTTCTTCTTCTTCTTTTTATGTAGACATGACTCTGTCTGTTTTTAAAATGTGCTTTCAGTAAGTTGTCATTCCATTGTTTTCGTGGTCTTCCTATTGGGGAACCGTGTCTTGCCGTCTTTACTACATACTCTATTTGTTGTAATTCGGCATATACGATCGTTCCATTCTACTCTTCTATTTCTTACCCAGTTCTTGATGTTCTTCGCCTTGCATCTACGTCGTATATCTGTACTTCTAGCTCTGTGATATAGTGTCTTGCCATCAATGTTTCTAATTGTTTTCATCTCTGCTGTTTCTAACATCGTTTTGTCTTCTCTGTCAGGTAGTGTTTCTGTCGCGTATGTTATTATTGGTCTAATGACTGTTTTGTAAATTCTGCCTTTCATTTCTTTCTCGATATTTTGATTTTTCTATATTGTTTCATTCACGCAGTCTGTGGCTCTGTTTGATCTATTCACTTTATCTTTCACTTCAGTTTCGAGCTTTCCGTCGCTAGATAATGTGATGCTTAGATATTTAAAATCAGTCACTGGTTGTATTATCTGATCTTTCAGCTCCAATTTACATCTTAGTAAATTTGCTGTTGTAACCATGCATTTTGTCTTTTTTTGGGGGAATTAACATGTTAAATTTTCTGGCGGTTATATTAAATTGGTGCAGCATACGCTGTAAATCTTCACTTTGAGAGGGTATTATTGCGTCGTCTGCATAGCAGATTATTTTAAGTTGTTTTTCTTCCATTTGGTATCCTTTTTTAGTTCTTACAGTTTTTATTATTTCATCCATAATCTGGTTGAACAATAGAGGACTCAGGGAATATCATCAAGCAAAAAGACAAAAGAGGGAGTCTAATCGTTATGAAAAGAAGACCAAAAAAGTGGCCTCTGATGGCGGACATATCCGGAAATGCAAAGGCGCTAAATTTAAAATTTTCCGACACTTATTAACAATAGCTAGCTATAAAATATTTTTCAGACGAGAAAGTTTTGATTAAATATTAACGATAGTAGTCTAAAATGTGACACAATTGGTAAAAAACTTCAATATAAATAAAATTTCATGTGACAGTTGGGACAAACAATAACATAACCAAACTAAATTTAATTTCTTAAATAAGGAAAGACTCTCTTCCTTGTTTAATGTGGCCTCTCAAGATGGTTCTTCCTGTCTAAAAATATTTTTGTCCCCACTACCTTTAAATTCCCTCTATTGTTTTTTTACTCGATGGGGAATATTCCTCTCTTATCCCATTGTCAGAGGTAATCTAGAGGTACCTCTCTTGTGTACGTATAAGTGGATAACATCCTTTAATTTAACCCGGTCAAACACCTTCTTAATGTCCACGAAACATAGATATGCCGGTTTTTTGTATTCTAATGACTTCTCTTGCACTTGCCATATTATAAATATAGCTTTGGTGCATGATCTTTCCGACCTGAAACCTTGCTGTTCTTCTGCTAGTGTTATAATTTCATTCAGTTTATTTGTTATCGCTTTGGTTGTTAATTTTAGTATTGTGTTTAATAAATGAATTCCTCTGTAATTTCCGGGGTCCGATTTGTCTCCCTTCTTGAAGAGAGGTATTAGGATGCTTGATCTTCATTCTTGAGGAATTCTGTTTTGTTTTAATATTTTTTGGATTAGTTTTTAACAGTTGTTTGTTCAGATCTGATCCTTCGAACTTTAGGAGTTCGTTCGGTATTCTGTCCATCTTAATTAATTTCCTTAATGCTTCCTTTACCTCTTCCTCCTCAATATTTATTTCTTTCTATTTATTTCTAAGTCGTGTTTCGTCTGTTTTAGGAAGCTCTGCCAGTGTTCCTTTTTTTATTTGACTAACTAAAGTATTCGTTTTATTTCCGATTCGTTTATAGTGGTTATATGCCTGTTGTGTTTATGGTGTTCTGTATTGTAAAAAGGCTTTTTTTCTTCACATTTTGTCTTCAGTTCCTCTCTAAACCATGGTATTTTCTTTTTTAATATGTTAGTGTTTGTTTCTTTTCTCTCTAAGTGATCCTGTTGCTGCGTTAATTATGTTATTTCTGAGATTTTCCCAGCTTTTCTGATTTTGTTATTTTTAATAGTGTCCATTGCAGAATTTTTTGATAACTCAGGTTCACGGTCATATTATTATTACCAAAATTTGTTGTTTCGGGATACACATTAACTTTTGTAATCTTTGGGTCAGCTACTAATACACTTAATTTATTTGACGCGAAAACAACTTGTGACGAATCGACTTTGAGGTTTCCACTGGGTGTTACTTTAAATGGGAAGCGATCACTGTTTTCTTGACTTTTCGGCGAGTTGAATTTTGGCATTCTATTCTCAGATATAACGTCAATTATTTGTGTCCAGGTCTTCTTTTTGATGGGAAAAAGAAAATCCGTATCTGTATAGGTTCCGTTGATACGTAATCAGGCAACTGTTGTTTTGAATATAAAAGCACCAAATTTTCGGAAGGAATTGTAGATGAGGCAGAATGGATATTAGCATAACCTTGTGGTAATTTGGTAAGGTTGGGAACCAAACTTCTGGTCTCAGCTTTTACAAAAGAATGGCGATGTCTAGATTGGCCTAATCCTCTGTCCAGTAACTTATTTGTCAAATTGCTCTTACAAATTCGTTCCCTCTTATTTTCCAAGCGTTCGCAAGGGAAAAGTCTGCTCGCTCTTTGGAAAACTCTTTACCATGATATTTTTAACCAGAAACTAAAATGTTTGTCAGTTTTTCCTTCTAAAAACACAATATTTCGCTCTGACTTTTTCAAAAAATGTATCATAAAACAACAGAAAATAGTTGTCCTATAACTCAGGTTCATGGGTCATTCTATTATTATTACCAAAATTTGTTGTTTCGGGATACACATTAACTTTTGTAATCTTTGGGTCAGCTACTAATACACTTAATTTATTTGACGCGAAAACAACTTGTGAGGAATCGACTTTGAGGTTTCCACTGGGTGTTACTTTAAATGGGAAGCGATCACTGTTTTCTTGACTTTTCTGATGTTATCGTGATCTAATATTTCATTTCCAGCGATCTTCTCTGAAATTCTTTTTCTGTATAAGTATTCCGTGGATTCTGTTTAGTCCCTTCGACTTTGGTTTTTGTTTATGTTGACGCCGCTTTCTTGGGTGTGAAGTATTTTAGAATGATTCTTATTTTACAGTAGGCAATGGTCGCTACCTATGGAATGGAATCGAAAAGGGATTTAATTTCGTGATAGTCAAAGTCTGCTAATTCGTCTTGTTCTTCAGGATTTACGAATATTGATAAGTTGTCTATATCTATGTCGTCATTCTCGATTGGGTTGACTTCTACTCGAGAAAGTGCGTCTGCATTTGTGTTTGCTTTTCCTTTTTTATAGATGATTTCGTGGTCATATTCTTCCAATTTGGAATTTGGTTCTTTGAGTGAAAATAACCATTGTAACGGTTTGTGATCGCTTATAATTTTGAATTTTACTCCAAAAAGGTAGGGTCTGAAATATTTGGTTGCCCAAACGATTGCTAAAAGTTCTTTTTCGATGGTACTATAATTAATTTCAGCAGGGTTCAATGTTCGACAAGCGCATGCGATTGGAAGGTCAGATCCGATGGGTCCTTGAAACAAGAAGGCTCTGATTGCGTAATTTGAAGCATCGGTTGTTAGGAGAAAAGGTTTAGAAAAGTCGGGATACTGTAGAATGGGGTCGTTTATTAATATTTGTTTACATATATTAAACACATTCACAAATTCTGGTGTATGTTTTACTTTTTGATTTTTCTTCAGGCAGTTTGTGAGTGGTTTAGTTAGTTTTGAAAAGTTTTTTATAAACTTCCGGTATTAGCTAACTAAGCCAAGTAAGGATTTTATTTCTTTTGGATTTGTTGGGATGGGAAATTTTTCAGTTGCTAAAATTTTGTTTGGATTCGGTTTGATACCATCTGGGGTAATTACGTGTCCTAGGAACTCGACTGAGTCCTTAAGAAATTCAGATTTATCTAATTGAATTTTTAGATGTGCTTCTTTCAATATGTCAAATACTTCTTTTAAACTATTAATATGTTCCTGAAGGGAAGTCGAAAATATTATTATGTCGTCCATGTAGACAAGACATACTTTACCGATTAGGCCTTTTAAAATATTGTCCATAGCCCTTGAAAAGGTGGAAGGTGAATTTTTTAATCCAAACGGCATTCTAAGATATTCTTAATGTCCGTTTTCTACATTAAATGCTGTTTTAGCGATGGAGTCCCGGTGCATTTCAATTTGGTGAAAACCTGAAGCTAAGTCGAAGGTTGTAAAATACTGACATCTTCCAAGCTTATCCAGGATATCCGTAATATTGGGCAAGGGGTATCTGTCATCTATGGTTTTTTCATTAAATCCCCTAAGTTATCAACGTGGTTAAACCAAAACATTTTTTTTTTATTTTTTAGATACATTTTTTTATTTTTTTATGATGCATTAAACAATACATATAACCCTTATATTTCACCCTTCCATAAAGAACCACTTATTTTTAATAGCCATATGAGTGTCATAGAGGTAGTTTTCATGCTCTTTCAAAACAGCTTGACCGATTTTTATTAACTTTTATATGTATATGTATATATTTTATATCTATATTCGCTTGAATATACTACTCTGAATTTTCTTCCAGAAAAGTCGTTTTCGTTCAAATTAGTTGACACATTTAAAAATCAAAATGACGTAGTGAACTTTCCTACAGAGTTTTTAAATTTATTGGAATCGTCTGGACTTCCACCTAACAATTTACAATTAAAAGTAGGATCAGTTGTCATTATGCTTCGTAACATTAATTAACCTCGACACTGCTATGGAACGAGATTGACTGTAAAAAGGATTATGAGCAAAACAACCAACAAAACCAACCGTTGGAAGTTTGCAGAATTAACTTCCAACGTTTGGAGGTTCCATGTTTGGCGCATGGAAAATTATTTACGTGTCGGAAAACCGTTATCGTTATATATTTATAAAGCAAACAAAAATGAAAGTATCTTTTATCAGAAAGCATTAAATTTATTTGCATAATATAATTTATTTGCGTAATATATTTGAATGTTTTTTTTTGTTTTATTTTTTGGTAACTTTTTAGACAAATTATTTAATTCTAAGGCGGTACGAAGATCGCTGGGTCTCTTAGTCTATATATATATATATATATATATATAATATTATATATATATACATATATATATATATATATATAATATATATATATATATATATATATAATATATATATATATATATATATATTGTTATGATATGTAAAATCGAGGTTATAACCAACAGAGATGTGAGATGTATATCCCTGTTGGCTATAACATAATCTATCATAGATCATGTCAACGGATGTTATTAAATGTATATTTGTGTTGGTCTTTGTGGTCAAAAAATGTGTTGTTTATTCTGTTCGTTATTCGTGCATTCGTGCATATACTCGGAAGTATAATTATTATTGAATAAAAATCTTACCTGCATCGATGAAAACTAAAGTAAGTACAACAATACATATAAAAATACTGCATACAAAATCCATCGAGAATCCAAAAGCAGCTGTTGCACATTGCCATGCATAATGAGCAGAAGTGAACGTATCTTGGTACCTATCATACTCGTCTATTAATGTTTTTTCAACTTTATATGCCCTTATTGTAGTGAGCCCTTCTAATGAAGCGTTTATGTGACCAACCATGGGACTTCTGGCTAAAATATAGAATGAGTTCTTAGGTTAGTCCACAGTCATTTGAACAGTTGAATAAGGTCAGTTGTATTAGGCTAGGAAAAACAGTTATCCTTTTAGTATATTTTGTATAAGTAAATATTAACTTAATTACTATTTAACTGGGAATAAGCCACAATTAAAGATAAAAATACGTTTATTGACGTTTCAATTTGGACCTCGGAAATTGTTCTCAAAATGCAAACAGTATTTTGAGAACGATTTCCGAAGAGGAAATTGAAATGTCAATAAACGTATTTTTATCTTTAATTGTGGCTTATTCCCAGTTAAATAGTAATTCATTTAAAATGCCACAAGAAAATAGCTTCAGAACAATATAAGTATTAACTATCAACAATATAATACCAAATTTTAGACGAGAACATAGGTTAAAGACGATATTAAAAGATATACATATCAAGACATATCATAAGGGGCGAGCGTTACAACTTGCTGAAATTAATAATACAAAGAAGGATACAGGGTAGCAGAAGTGGTGGAAGAAGGTGCATCTCCTGATTAAACAATTTGAGAGCTTGGTTTAACTACACTTGTGTTGTTTCCTTTAGAGCAGCGATATGACAGTGCGAATTACGATGATGATTGCTTACCTTCTTAGGGAAGATGTTCTTCTTAATTAATTGCATTATTATGGTTGTAAACTGATTTTATTTACAACTCTGTAATTTTTAAAGTATTCGTAAAATATAATCTTTGTTGAAAATAAGCAAATTTTCATTTTTCAGTACTTCTGTCAGTCTTCTCTTATTGACAAAGCTGGGTTCTTCCAAAAAAGTGCTTTTTTTTTAATAAATTTTATTTATAGTACAAAGATATTTTAAAATCAAACTTTTTACAGATGAAATTGTGTATATTGCACTTCTTAAATTTTTTTTCAAAATGACGGCTCTAAAAATGGCTTCACATACTCGTCCAAAATGTCATTTCTTTTAAACGAATCATCCGAAATCAAAAAACGAAATGTTTTTGGATTTTTGATGATTTAATGATTTGATGATTTGATGATTGATGAAATTTTTGAAATGGTTTTATACTCTTTGTTGACAGTTCTTTCGGTACTTGTAACGTAAAGTATCTAAATACAAGAGAGCAGGAAATTACAAAAGAGCTTGTAGAAAAAATATAGACATATGTGCACTACAAGAGACGAAGAAAGAAGGAGAAGTTCAAATTATGCTAGATGACATATATCTGATAGTTTGCAATCAGTGGTGTTGCCAAAGAAACCAGAACCAAAGAAGAAGTCACTCTGTTAGTATACAGAAAATTTTTGCCAAATGCAATAATGCAAATATACCCCCGAAAAAATAGTTAATGTAAAAGTTAAACTGGATGTCAAACCTGTAAATGTGATAACAATCTATGCACTATAGAACAACAGAGATACCACTACAAGAGAAAATTTCTGAGAACACCTTCAGACTGTAATAAACGAGACCCTAAATGATGAATATATAATCATTACGGGTGCTTTTAACGCCCGTGTTGACAATTATATCGTTCCAGGAATAAAACAGCGATACAATGAAAATATCAGAAATGAAAACGGACGGACCTCTGCAGCATAAACAAAATTCTTCTTCTTCAGATGCAAATCCACTAATGGATGTTGGCGATCACAATTTCCATTAATTCTCTATTTCTTGCAATACGTATCAGATATTGTATGTCGTTAATCCCTGTCCATTGCCTTATGTTTTGGAGCCAGGACATTTTCTTGCGTCCCATTCCTCTCTTGCCTTCAATTTTACCCTCGATTATAAGTTGGAGGAATTGGTATTTTTCATTTCGCATGATGTGACCTAGATACGCCGTTTTCCTTTTCTTGATGGTTTCAAAAAGTTGGCGTTCTTGGTTTATTCTTTTAAGTAGATCTATATTTGTGATTTTCGCTGTCCATGGTATTTTTAGGATACGGCGATAAAGCCACATTTCGAAAGCTTCTAATCTGTTTATATCCCTTGTTTTGAGTGTCCAGCCCTCTACGCCATACAGCAGCACTGACCATACGTAGCACTTAGTAAACCTTAGCCTCAGTTGAAGATCGAACTCTGAACAAGTCAGTACCTTCTTGAATTTTACGAAAGCTTGTTGAGCTTGCTCAATGCGATATTTTACTTCCCTGTCCAATGCCCAGTCTTCAAAAAGCCACGATCCCAGGTATTTAAATTTACTCACTCTTTCAATGGACTTAGTATTCAGTGTTATGGTGGAGTTTTCAATGTGCATTGGTTGATTCCCATCTCTGCATCCTCCAAAGACCCTTGAAATATGGCTTCCGAATAAATGTTAAATAAAAGAGGGGAAAGCACACATCCCTGTCGAACGGCTCCTCTTATATGTATGGGTTTAGATATATAATTGTCTATTTTTAACTGTGCCGTTTGATGCCAGTACAAGTTTTCAATGTATCTTATGTCTTTTTGGTCTATATCAACTTTCTTGAGAATCTGCATTACCTTGTGGTGTTGGACACGATCAAACGCTTTTTGGTAATCTAAAAAGCATAGGAACACATCCTCCCTCTGATCGTAACAATTTTGGACCAGCACCTGTGTTGCTACTATTGCTTCTCGGGTTCCTAAACCTTGCCTAAACCTGAACTGGGAATCACTGATATTCACATTTTTTGTATAATCTTTGATGCAGTATTTTTAAAAATATCTTTAAAGTGTGACTCATCAGGCTAATGAGTCTGTGATCCTCACATATATTTGCATTGACTTTCTTGGGCAGGGGAATAAAGGTAGAGCGTAACCACTGTTGAGGATAGCAGCCAGTTTCATAAATTAAATTAACTATTTTGTGTAGTGTTGAAATTCCCCTTTCATCTAGTAATTTGAGTATTTCTGACGGGATTTCATCTGGTCTAGGTGCCTTATTGTTTTTTGAATTTAATATTGCCTTTTCTATCTCCTCTTTGGGGATTGATGGGCCAGTCAGCTGGTCGTCTGTATAAAGTTCACTCATGGGTCTTTCGTCATGGAAGAGCTCCTGGATATAATTTTCCCATATATCAATTTTCTCCTTTTCACCCAGCACTATCTGGTTATCCTGATTAACTATGGTAGTTGATCTTTATTTTCTGTATATTCCAGCAGTCTCCTTAAGCTTTTTATGTAAATTCATTTTTTGCTATTCTTATTTTTGCTTTTATTTGCCTGTTAATGTTTTCATACATATTGCTGCCATCTTGGTCATTCTTGTGTCTTCGTTGTTCTTCCATTAGTAATATTATTTCTTCTGTCATCCATTTTTGCCTCTTGTTATTTCGTTTGTATCTTAAGTTGTTTTTCATGATGTCTGTTACAGCACTTGTAATCGTATTCCATGTTGGTGTTAGATCTTCGGTAATGTTTGTCGTCAATATTTGAATTGGTGCGTTTATTTCATTGCTTATTTTTGCTTGTATCATTTCGTCTTTCCGTTTATCCAGTGCTATCTGTTGTTGAGTTTCAGGCTTGTTCTTGCATGAAAGAGCGATCTTTATGACGGCCACTAATAGTACGTGGTCAGAAGGGGACATCTGCTCCAGAGTATGTGCAAGCTCTTTTGACGGTTGTGCTGAATCTACCGTTGATAAGAATAAAGACTATCTGATTTCTTATTATGTTCTAAGCTCTATCAACTGGAGATTTCCAAGTATAAAGGCGACGGGGGTGGAGTTGGAACCATGTGTTGTTAACTCTCATGTTTTCTTCTTGACAAAATTGTATGAGTGGGTATAAACAAAATACGTATTAATAATACATTTTCCCCCACAAAGAACAAAACAAATATACTTTTAAAAACAGTAGAGGACAAAGATCTATGATATACTATATTCTGTCAAATAGAAAATTAAAGTACTCTCAAATTTTGGATGTAAGAGCACTATCATCAGCAGAAATAGGAAGCGATCATAAATTGGTATTGTGCAAATTCTGAATGAAAACACATATATGTGATAAGAAAACACCAGAATACGCCACAAAGATAAGAGTAGAAACTTTACAAGATCCAAAGTTCAAAAAAGAATAACCGAGAAAAGCAGAAACACATATATTACAGAAAGTGATGGAGTCGAAGAAAGCTGGACAAAAATCAAGTCTAATATCTTAGCCTCGGCCAAGGAAGTTCTTAGTGAATGAAATATAAATATAAATAAATCGTGTCCAAGGTAAAGAACTCCATGGTTTTGTACAACAGTGATGATCACTAGGAACACTTTTCAAAATAAATGGAACACGATTTTTATGTTCTGCAAGGAAATGTGGCGCTTCATAAGAGGTCAAAGATCGGAGGTAAAGTAACTAATAGAACCAAAACACATACAAAAGGATACATGGATTGACTACCTAAAAAGCTCTATGCAGAGGAGGAACAAACGACGCTAGAACCGGAAACACCAGTAATTACTAAAAAAATATAAATGTACAAGAAGTTCGGAAAATGCTTAAAAACCTGAAGAACAGAAAAGTAGCAGGTAAACGGGATACCAAACGAATTACTAAAATATTGTGGAGTAGCAATTACAGAGCAATTAACAACATTAATTAATAAAATTACAAAACACAATAAAATACTGCAAGAATGGAAAACGAGCGAACTAATTCCACTATTCAAGAAAAGAGATAAAAACAACAAGAAAACTACAGAAGTATAAACTTGTTAAATACTACCCCAAAATAAACTAATATTCTACAATTGCTAATAATTCAGTGGATAACTGTAGTAGATGAACAACAGGGTTTTCTTAGTAAAAGATCGTGTATAAGTGCAATATTCGTTATAAAGCAAATTACTGAGAAATTACTAGAGTAATGGATCAGCATTTATTTGTCTGATTAAGCTAAAGGAAGCGTTTGAGATAGTAAGACTCAAAGATGTAATCCATCTTCTGTATAATAGAGAAGTTCCCCTAAATATTATAAATACTATCGAAAACATCTACCAAAATATCAAAATGAAAGTTAGAATAGATGGACAACTTATAAAACCTACAAAAATAGGCAGCGGAATAAGACAAGGCTATTTATTAAGCCCCATGCTCTTCAATTTGATCCAGGATGAAATCATCAAAAACGTTAGCAAAGAAAGAGAATACAGAATGGGAAACAGAGAAATAAAAATACTCTGTTAAGCAAACGACGCAATAATAATAGCTCAAGATGAAGATAGTCTGCAAAGACTGGTCCACAGATTTAACATAAGAGCAAAAGAATTTAATATGACAATCTCATCTCAGAAAAGTAAAACAATAGTAGTTAGCAAAGAAGCAACCAGATGTAAAATGGAAATTGATGGCATCAGTATTGAACAGGTATTAGAAAATAAAATACTTGGGAATTACACTGTCCAGCTATGGAGATCTGGACAAAGACGTGAGAGATCAATTGCACAAAGCAAATAGACTGGCAAAATGCCTTAATAACACTATATGGCGAAACAGATACATTAACACTGAGTCAAGAATTTATAAAACCAGTGCAAGACCAATATTGACATGCCTCAGAAACAAGACCCGACATAGCCACAACGCAAATGCTACTGGAAACGGCAGAGATTAGAATACTGAGAAGAATTACAGGAAATACGCTGAGAGATCGAAAGAAAAGTGAAGACGTGTGAAGAAAATGTAACGTACAGTGTATAAATGAAAGGACACGCAATACAAAAAAGAATGGGATAACTACATAAACAGAATGAAGGAGACCAGTGTTGTCAAAATAGCAAGAGATAAGTGACTAATCGACAGAAGAAGTATCGGACGACCACCAAAAAGATGAAGTGACAATCTTCCATAGAGGTATTAATCCGCCAATTAACAAGCAGAATTGCTTATAAAGATGAAGAAAAGGAAGAAGAAGTATTGAATTGGCTATGGTTGATACTACAATCAAACATTTTCACAGAAAAAAACACCATGGCGGACTTTTAAATTTTTCGACCCTTTTTTGCACTTTTTATTGTTTAGAACTTTTTTTAAATAAAAATAATTATTTTTGGTTGTAGTACCGACCATAGAGATATATTTAAAGAGTAAAATGCCGTTTGGTTCATGTTGATAAATGCAATAGTCTCGTAACATTGAAGCAATGAGTGCACTTAGTTAACAAAACGTGGTTTCGGGAAAATCTTATTAAAGTAGACGCTGCAGCACCCGGCCCGTTTGAGCGGCGAATTAACCGCTTCGCGTACACCGCTCTCTTCTCTACCTACTTCAAGATCGCGCGTGTCTTCGGAACTTGTAGCATTTGCAAATTCTTTGAAATATATATTGAAATATATCGAAATCCCCTCGTATTTGCTAAAATATCGAAGAATGATTTCAGTGTATTTCTTTTTACTTTCGTAACAGTTAAAATACCCGAAATATATTTCAATTCCTTTTTACGTCGGCTCGAGTTAATATAAACACATTTTAGAGTTTGTTTATATTTTACAGATGTGTACTTCCTCGGCATTTCTTTTGTGTTTCATATACAGGGTTTTTAATAAATATTTCCGTTAAGGCTGTTTTAGCAGTCAAAACACACTGGATTTGAAATGGGCGCATCACTTACTTTTCTACACTGCTTTTGCCAGCCGACGACGCGACGGGTACAGCTGATTTCGCAGTGGCGCCGGCCGGCGGGTGGTTTAACGACAACAAATGCGTTATTCTCCATTCAAATTACTTTTGTCGGGAATACCTTTTTTGTTTGATTATCGTAGATGTTTTAAAAATAATTATCACATTTTTAATTTATATGTCTTAGATATAGTATTGAAAATAACATAAAAATATTATTATCAAAAAAAAAAAAATACAATTTGTTGTCACAAACAAATAAACAATTTCGCAGTTACAGCTTGAAAATGATTTCAAATCAAACTAACTGACCGTACGTTCATGAGATTTGACGTCACGCAGCCGATAACGGTGAAACTAAATGCCAATGATGAGTAACACGTTTAACTATTAGATTTCAGTATCTTTTAGCAATTTTCTTTAAAGTTTGAACACGTTTTTCTTGATTATTACTGGACATAAAAATGTGAAAAAAAATCAACGATTACAGAAAAAAAATTCTTTTAAGTGATGGGCGTAAAAAGTTTGGTTATAATAGAACGTTAAACTGCATAATCCGATATTTCAAAAGAACTTTCAAAAAAATTAAAAAAGTAAAACCATCAGTTTAAAGGCAACATCATTTTAAATAACGTGTCCAAATTTCGAGACATTTTGTCGGTAAATAACAGAGAAAACACTGTATGTAGGTTTTGGTGTATCGATAAAACAGCCTTAAGTGTTTTGCTTATTCCAATTCATAAGCATGAATTTTAAAAGATAATTGCTCACTCTTGCGAAGGCGTTATCAGAGATAGCTGCCTCTAGCTTTTGTCCAAATTTCACGTCGAATTTGTGAAGTTTTCTGTTTTTGCCCCTTTTCATGGACAATATGTAGTGTATCGTGGCAGTTAATGGTTCAGTTACAGTTTTAACTAAGGATTGGAAGAATCGTTGTTTCCATCCTCGTTTTGTTTCTCCCTGGTTGCCATCCCAGGCTTTTTGGCAGTTTGGAGATGAATTTGTTCGTGTGTTCGTTACACAGAGAGTGAAGCCCAGTTCTACCCCCAGAAGTTTTAGTTATTCCAGTTATAGTTCCAGAAATAAATTACCTATACAGCGAAATCCAGGTAACTCTTTTGTGATCAAATTTTAAACTAAAGACAGACATTTTTTTTCTAAAGTAATAATATTAGTTTAATTAATATTAGTTTGTTTTGTTTTTAAAGAAGGTTAACCTCCATTGCAGTAACAATTTCTTTGTAAGTTATTGTAGTATCTTTGATATAAATTTGTGTAACTATCTATATAGTAATTCGTGCCATTTAATTTTGTATCTGTTTGTGGTGAGACACAATAAATATTAAAATTTTTTTTTTAATACATTTTGTTTATTTCTTTTAACTTACTCTCTAACCCCTTTTTTGAGTTTTATTTGAAAATATATATTTTTTATTTCTAATGATTATTCCAGTAATTACAACTAGCTGTTGTAATCGTTATAATTTGGCACCTCGAAGCGGTGTCCTTTTTAAATTGCTAGAGGTGTTTCCTTTTGTTTTGTTTATTCCAAGAGACTTGTTATACCCGTTTGTTTCATTTTTGTAGTTACCCCTTGTCAATCAACTTATTCACGACCCCAGCTCTCCAAACAAACCCTGAGTGCCGTTAGCACAAGTATCGTTTTATTTTGCTTGCCCTATCTCCACCCCTATAGTTTTAGTCCCCAATTTTCCACCCCTTATAGTAATACCCCATGTCGTAGGCAAAATATATTCGTTACAAACTAATTCTATACTATTTCCATAGGTAAATGCTATAAAAAAATCTTTACCAATATACTGTACTATTTCTACCACTCTCTAGCAACTTAAAAACAAAATTAGATTTTTTGAAAATTGTTTAGTGGAACCTTGCTTTCCGAGACCCCTGTAAGTTCACCAAATAGTCTATGTATTATTTTACCTACGATCTCATACAATTTTGTCTAGAAATTTAGAATTTAATGTAGAAAATGAATTACTTACTTGTAGTTTCTAGACGTTTTAATGTTCGCCCTGTGGGTAAGTAGACCTTCCTCATGAAATATAGGGAAGAAAATATTACTGCAGCGCAAGCCAAAAAGGATAATTTTATTAACGAAATCATTATTACAATGCTAGTTAGCACAAAGGCTACCTAAAACAGAATATTTCAATACATTGTATATTTGGTCACAATTAGACGCGGAACACTTATCAAACTTACCCTCATAAATTCGCTTATAACAAAAGCAACCTGTTCATCGACATTACTCAAATCTTGAGAACATCTATTCAAAATATTTCCCAAGAAATGCGTATCAAAAAATGACATTAAGGAACCAGTTAGTTTAGAAATAAGTGTTTTATGTAAATTGATAGAAGCTCTTCGTCCGAGTTCCAGTATTGTGTAAGTGCTGACTGTAGCTAAAATGGCATGAAGGAATATAGTTGTCGAATATATTTTTATTATATATTCACTATGTTCTACAGCTTTGTTATAAGTATTGTTGTGTGTTACATTTTTGAAAGTTAGGACTATCTGTTGCTGATCTACCCTAGAATGATATAAGGGAATATAAGTATATTAATTAAGATGAAGTTAATAACATAGAAAAAGTTGGAAAAAAAGAAGTATTCTTGAAGTGTGTAAAAGATTTGAATTCCTAACTGAGCGCTTTCGACTTACAAAGATATCTTCGGAGCTATGCTATAAGAGAGCAGTGATGTAAATAACTAATTTTAATTTAACAATGATCGTTACAAAATATATAAAATATTATGCGCACATCTCTAAAAGAATTCTGACAATGACTGTCACAGTATATGGCATCGAAACAATATTTGTTGGAGTTATGTGCCAACAGAAGATTCAAATCAACAAGTGAAAGATTCCTTTTATGAAGAGTTATCAAAGATTTGTGATAAACTAAACAGTCATCAAGAAATAATACTGTGAGTCGACCTACATGTGAGAGTAGGTTCTCAAATAGACGATGACGTGGTGGGACGATACGGAGAAATAGTTAAAAATGGTTCGGAGGACAGCTTAATTGAGTTTTGTCAACTTTTTGGTTTAAAAATAATGAATACCCAATTCCAACATAAAGATATTCATAAATACACTTGGGAACGAACTTCGATCAGAATTCGATCATATACTATATAATATTGAAACCTAAATCAAAATTTAAAGCCAAGACTTACCAATTAAAAAGAGGATTTAACTGTGGGCCAGATCACTACTTTTTTTTAACTAATCCTTTGTGCCCCTTTCAACAATACTACAAACAGAGTACCGAAAGTGAGAGAAAATTACTACACAGTACAAAACGGAGAGATATAAATTGCACCTTTTATTCAACCAAGTATTAAACATCTTTTTCAATCTAGATTAAAAAAGGAACTAAATGAGATGGAAAGAAATATTAATGCAGAATAAGAATACAACAACCTCAATACGATAATAAAAAAAATTGCTTATGAAGTATTAGAAGCAGAGAACGACAAAAAACACCATGAACCACCATGGATGACAGAAAACGTAAAAGAAATGATACAAGAAAAAAACAAAATATATAAGAAATGGTTAACAAATAAAACATCTAAATAGTAATAGAGTAACATATCAAAGGAAAAGCGGAGAAGTACGCAATAAACCAAAAGAAGCAAAAAACAATTTCTGGAAATTAAAATGTCTCTAAGTTAAAAATTTAATTGGTGGTTCTCAGACTATAGAAGCATGGAGAACTATCACTGATCTAAAGAAGAACACCCATGATTCCTTAAGCAACTAAATTTCTATAGAAAAGTGGGAAAATCGCTATAAAAATTTACTCCAAGAGTCCACATTGGAATATATGGGAGAGGAATACAGTATGGAGAACAAACAAATAGTAAGATTAATACTACTAACAACGAGGTCCGTACTGCGTTAATTAAAATGAAAAATATCTCCAGGACCTGGAAATATAGCTGTAGAGTTACTTAAAGCAGGAGGTCCACTCCAAATAGAACGAATAACTTTTCTAATGAATTAATGCTGCCAACAAATTAAAGTACCATCTGAATGGAAAACCGCTCACCAAGTGTCCATCTTTAAAAAGGATAATCGAAAAGACCCAACTGCTACAGATGATTAAGTGTCCCACCTACTTTCGAGAGATTGTTTGGAAAGATAATAAATGGAAAAATACAAGATAATTGTAGGACATCCAATTAGCGAAGACGAAAGTGGACTTACGCCTGGTAGATCTTGCACTGATAACTTGTTTACACTCCAACACTTAATAGAAAAAAAAAAAAAAAATAGCGGTTGGTACCGAAGTACATCTAGCCTTCATCGACCTAGAAAAGGCGTATTATACAGTTCCAAGACTTGAATTGTGGCAAGCTTTACAACAACTCGTCATTAGTCAATACCTTTTACGAATAACCACAGAAGTATACAGGGATAATACTACTAAAATCGGAAATAGACTATCAGAGCCAATAAAAGTAACTAAAGGACTAAGACCAGGATGCAGTATGTCACCCTTACTGTTTAATTTATATATTGAAGCAGCCCTCCAAAACTGGAAAAACTACTGTCAGGGAATGGGAATCACCGTAGGAAATGACGTACTGTTCTCCCTAAACGTTGCGGATGACCAAGTCGTCCTAGCTCAAGATTCTTATGATTTAGAATTTATGATTAAGCATCTATACAGAAAATATGTAAAATGAAGAGAACAGAATATTTAGTTATTAATTCAGATGCAAGATTTGAAGTATTGATAGACGAAGACGTGAAAATCAAACAAGTGGAAAATTTTTAATATTTAGGTGCACTCATTGATAAAAACGGCTTGAGGGAAACCGAAATTAAACACCGGATTAATCAGGGACGTAAAATTGTAGGATGTCTGAACTCCTTATGGTGGGATCGCAACATTTTTAAAAGAATCAAAAAAAGAATATGGCAAACCATGCTTGAATCAGTTCTTTGTTATGGCTATGAAGTGTAGACAATTAATGCAGACCTCAAGAGAAGATTGTTGGCATTTGAAATGGATAATTTAGGAAGAAGTGCTTAGAACATCAAGGCTGGAAAGGAAGACCAACGAATCTATAAGAACTAACATGAATGCTACAGAAAAGGTCATTGACAGAAAAGGAAAGAGCTTTAAAATGGTTTGGGCACCTATTGTGAATGCTTGACAATCATTGGTCCCAAACATTTCATAGATGGAAGCCCCCTGAAAGAAGAAGTATATACAAGTTGGATCCTGTAATGTATATATATATATATATATATATATATGAAAGTAAAAGATTGCATTTCATTTCAATCGGAACTCCACCATTGCCCGACACGTGTTTCGGGTTATTCCCATCTAACCCATCGTCAGGAGCACTTGTGGAAGTACAACTGAAATGAAATGCAGTCTAGTATTTGGTCATTATAACTAAAATAACAGCCAGGGTACGCTAGCAGCGACATCTATACGAAATAACAAGAAGTTGAGAGACCTCTCTGATAGCAAATTAGGTGAACCGCAAATTCAAAGCCGTTTGAATTTGTGGCAGTCGCGGAGGTGGCAGTTAAAGAAGAAAGAACGTCTGCAGGTCTGTCTCACTTTCAGCGATAATGACTGTATCCTCAGCATAACGGATATTATTTATATTTTCACCATTTATCTTGATCCCTTCTGTACAGTTTTCAAGTGCTTGTGTAAATAACTCTTCGAAATATATATTAAATAGTAATGGTGAAAATACACAGCCCTGTCTCACTTCTTTACTTATCTGTTGCGCATCCGTGCTATTTCCATCTAACGTTACCACAGCCTGTTGGTTCCGATTTTCTCACTATATTAAAGTCATTTTTGGTGAGTCCTTTTCTCTTTAGACATTCAATAAGAATGTTACGTTTAACTTTGTTGAAAGCTTTCTCATAGTCTATAAACGCAACGAAAAGATCTTTTTGTTGGTCTCGACATTTTTGGGCAAGAGTTGTGAAACTATACAGAAGTTCCACTGTTCCGAAGCCGTTACGAAAGCCAAACTGTCTATTACTCATATATGCTACACACTTTTTTTAAGCTTTACTAAGATGTAAATTGGAGCTGGAGGGTCCGACAATAGAAGAAGTGATGAAATTTAAATACTTAGTCATCACATTATCTAGCTACGAAAGCTTGAAACTAAAGTAAAAGATCAAGTGGATAGAGCAAACAGAGACGCAGGTTGCCTAAATAAAACAATATGGAGAAACAAAATATCGGGAAACAAATAAACGGTAGAATTTACAAACCGGTCATTAAAATAATAGTGACATATGCGGCAGAAACACGACCTGACACAGGGAGGTCAAAAATGATGTTAGAAACAGCAGAGATGAAAACAATTAGAAAAATTGATGGCAAGACACTATAGCACAGAGCTAGAAGTACAGATATACGACGCAGATGCAAGGCGAAGAACATCAAGAAATAGAAGAGTGTTAATTGTTTTCTATACTCAACAAGATACATCAATAATTTATTCTTTTCATTCCATGTATGATTTTAATTAAGTGTACTTATAATGCACATTTTACTTACCACCTTGTTAGTAGGTAGTCGGATAAACTTTCCGCGCCTTGTGTCACACCAAATAAAAATATATTAAAAATGAGAAAGAGTATTCCTCCTCCATATACCAGATACTGATTGTAAATCGACAAAGATACTTTGCCCTTTTTTATAATTTCTCCATATATTTTCGGCCTTTTGGTCTGTTCTGTTTCTAAAAGCTTTTCATCATCACGATATTCATCGTCTTCATCATTTAGGTAATCTTTCTCATTGTTTACGTGGTTAGTTTTATTATCATTATCTTGACTTTCATCACTAACTTCATTGCTTGTTATAATAGTTTTTAGTTCTTCTATATTTTTTTCGTCTGGTTTATCAATCAATTTTATTTGACCATTTTCCATAATTACCAAGTTTTCTGCATTTTTTATTTGATTTAAAGTTTGTGTCACGAGAATACATATTTTTCCATTCAAAAACTTTTTTATACATTCATTAAATATATAGTCTTGTACTTGACTATCCAGAGCTGTCAGAGAGTCATCCAATAAATATATTTCACTTTCTTTATAAACTGCTCTGGCGAGATTAATGCGAGCTTGCTGACCCTTGCTGAGATTCATTCCTCGGTCACACACTATCGTCTCGTCCCGTTTCTCGAACATTTTGAAATCGAATTCTAATGCACAAACTCTAATAGTTTCCAAATACCTATAACATAAAATAAATATTAACATATACGGTAATTAAACAAAAAAAAAAAAAAATAGAAAATAGCGTCGAAGACATGCTGCCTAAGCAGTGTTGCTATATTTCTGTTACATCTTTTAAAATTTTAGTCTGATATATATATATATATATATATATATATATATATTATATATATATATATATATATATATATATATATTTATATATATATATATATATATATATATAACAAGCGAGTCTTCTACAGCTGGCGCAGCTTCTCGCATCCTAATTTCCAGCGTTTTCTGTCGAAGCAATCTTCAGTTGTTAGATCTCTGGCGGTCATTGCATCTTCGACATCGTCTCTCCAGGATCGTCTTGGTCTACCTCGTTTTCTTCTAGTTGGCGGAGTCCATTCTTCTATTTTTTTTTGGCCATCTATTTTCCGGCATTTTCTGAAGGTGCCCATACCTGTTAAGTCTTTTGGCTTCGATTGTGTCTATTATGTCTAGATCGATTTCCATTTCTCTCCGAATATCTTCGTTTCTCACCCTATCAAGTCTGATGAGCTGGCAACATTGTCTCCAGTAGTTCATTTCCATTGCCTTAATTTTTGATTTGTTTCTTTGGTTTATTTCCCAAAGTTCGGCGCCGTACAGTCCAATACTTTCTATTATTGTTTTATAAATTCTTCTTTTATTTTCTTTTGTTATTTTTTTTATTCCATAATAGTCCGTGTAGCTGTCTGGTGGCTGATCTTGCTTGGCCAATCTTGGAATGTATTTCTTCGGTACTTCCTGCTTTTGATGTTATTTGGACTCCCAAGTACTTAAAAGTGTCTGTTGGTTTTATAGTTCCCATTTCGATTTGTAGGCTTTCTGGTTTTTCTCCTACAACTAAGTACTCAGTTTTTTGTATATTAATTGTGAGGCCCCATTTGGTGTACTCATATTCCAGTTTTCTAAGCATGTAGCTTATATCACTCTCGTCTTCAGCTAGAATGGCTTGGTCGTCAGCGAAATGTATCGTGTACAATCTATCATCTCCGATTGGGATACCCATATTGCAGCACTTTCTTCTCCACAGTGAGAGTGCCTCATTTAAAAAAAAATTGAAGAGTGTAGGTGCTATGCAGCAGCCTTGCTTTAGGCCCTTACTAATAGGAATTTCTCTAGTTAATCTATTTCCAGTTTTAATGTTTGCCGTCATATTTTTGTAGAGCTGTTGTACTGCTTGTATATTTTTTTTGCTTATTCCTTGTTTTTCCATTGCTACCCAAAGCATTGAAAGTGGTACACTATCGTATGCCTTTGTCAGATCTATAAAGACTATATGAGTTAAAAGGTTGTGGGCTAATCTCTTCTCGATAACTTGCTTTAGAGAGAATATACTGTCCATGCAGGATCTGCCTGCACGAAAGCCATTCTGTTCTTCTACATCTGTCATCTCTTTTTCAATTTTATTTTTTATTATTTTTCCATACAGTCTTGAGTCCGATATATAAATGTAAAATAATATTTAAATCCACTGCAGTTCACTGTAAAATAAAAATTATTATTGTCCCAAAAAGCATTTTAATAAAGCAGCCATGTAATTGTTATTTTCTAATCGATTCTAGAATTAACTCAACAATAGAACAAGAAAACCGGGAATACTGAAAGATGCAAATGGGAAACTTGTGTTGAATACTAAGACAAATTAAAGATATGAACAGAATACATCAATGAACTGTTCAAAGACAATAGAACAGAACAGATGGAGATAGAAGTAGAAGAGGATATGGTTTTAAAGATATTAAAAGTGGAAATTAAAATGGCATTAAAAAACAGCAAAAATGTTAAAGCATTAGGTCCAGACCAAATCCCTATAGAAATCTTAAAATGCATGAATGATGAAACCTTAGACAAATAGTAGACTTATTTAACTCAGTATACAAAACTGGACACATACCAAAACAATGGTTACTCTCCACCTTTTGTGCTATCCCTAAAAATGCAAACTCTAAATATTGCAGTGAATACAGAACAATATCACTAATAAGTCACAATCTCAAATTATTTCTGAAAATAATACATGGTCGTATAAATAAAAAATTTGAAGAATAGATGATAGTCAGTTTGGGTTTAGAATCGGACTGGGAGCGAGAGAAGCGTTATTTGTCTTTAATGTGTTAGTTCAAAGATGCATGGATATGAATGTTGATGTGCATGTTTGTTACGTTGATTTTGAAAAAACATTTGACAAAGTTAGGCAGTAATGTATTATGTCCCCATTACTATTTAATGAATATAGTGAAGCCATTTTTGAAGAAGCATTACTATCTCAAAGTGAAGAAATAATAATTAACGGAAGAGCTATTAACAATATAAGATGTGCAGACGACACCGTGATTATGACAAGCTCTGCTGAACAACTCAACAATTACTGATAAACAAAACAAACAGTTTCTGTGACAAATATGGACTAAAAATAAATATAAAACGACCAAATACGTGATAATAATAAAGAAAACAAATATACCAACAAACATACATTTGGGAAATGTACCGATAGAAAGGGTTGATAAATACAAATAGCTAGGAACCTGAATTTCAGACAATAATAATCAAACAACCGAAATAAGAGCTAGGATAGAAATAGCAAGAAATGCGTTTGTAAAAATGAAACCAATTCTCTACAACAAAGATCTTAGATTAGAACCACCGTAAGAGCATTGAGATGCTACGTGTTTTCGATAGTGCAATATGGACTTGAAAGCTGGACATTGAAGCAGAACACATAAATAAGTTACATTCCTTTGAAATGTGGTGTTACAGGAGGATGCTTACAATAGCATGGACACAGAAGAAAACTAACACGGAAGTATTGCGAGAAAAGGGCAAAGAATGCGAAATATTAAACACAATAAAAATAGGAAAGTTACAATATCTGGGACACGTAATGAGGGGATAGCGATATGAACTGCTAAGGCTGATAATACAGGGAAAGATAAGAGGAGTGAGGAGTATAGGAAGAAGGAGAGTGTCATGGTTGAAGAATTTAAGGGACTGGTTTAAATGCAGTTTTATAAAACTCTTCAGAGCAGCAGTAGATAAAGTAAAGATAGTGATGATATCCAACCTCCGATTGGGAGACGGCACTTAAAGAAGACGAATCGATTATATCAATTAATTAATTAGTTAGCAAAGATAATTGATTTAAGGGATTGATGTGTAGCAACAACGCATTGTTTCCCTGACGAGTTGTAAAATTTTAAGCAATGTCTTCCTTTACAGTGCGAAGTGCCAAGATAATGCCGGTTAAATCCGAATAAATCCGGCATTCAGTAATTGTCAGACACCGACGAAAAGTGTGTAGTCCTTTGCATCAAATTATTTCGTCGCCAACTTTCCGTCGGAAAACCTTCAGAAAAACTCGAACTCTTATATTCGACTTTTAACTGCAATTACTGCAGATTTTTAGCTGTGTTAGCTTGAAAATAAAACAATAAATAACTTAACATTAATAAAACATAAATAATATTTTTATGAGAAGTAAATTAAAATTTAAAATGGCATATAAAAAAAATTAACAAATTAAATGTTCGAACAAACTACAATTTTGCCCAAATTTAATTCGAATCTATCAACTAAAGCAAGTCTTATTGCATTCAGCTAAATTTGGCTGTACCCGACTATAGAGTTGAACAATTTTTTCTTGCAATTCTGCTAAATTGTTATCTCGTTCGAACTTATACCGATATAATTTTCATTTTAGCATCCCCAAAAATAAAAATCCAAATGTGCTAAATCTGGTGATCTAGGGAATATTTTATTGTTCCTTATGTAGAAATTAAACGTCCAGGGAATGTTTGTTGCAAATAATTTGTAAATTCGATTGCATTATGTGCTGGGCAACCATCCTGTTAAAACCAGACATTATCGAAGTTCACCGCAAGGTTTCGAACTGCTGGAGTAATCTGATAACAAATCTAGATACTTACGTCGAGACTTTTAGATTTCCCGTAATAAAAATGGACCAATTATATTGTCATTTAAAGTCCAGTCTACACATTTAATTTCTTTGGGTATTGTGTTTTCATAGCAATACTCAAATGTTTATTTTCCCTAGACCAATAGCTGACGACAGATGGATTATGACGTTTATGCATTGTGATTCAAGATTCATCGGAAAACAAAATACTTTTAAAAAAGTTATTGTTGTCATTCGATTTCTTCATTATAGTTTCACAAATATGATGGTTTACGTATCATCTACGTTTAAAATAATCACCTGGAAAAAGTTCTTGGGTGGTTTGCACTTTATAGCAATTATATTCATTTCGATTTAAAATATTTCTTACAGTTCTCTAATTTAGGCCATCTTTATCCTCAATTTGTCTACTCGAAGCAGGTGTTTCTTCAGCAGATAAAACAAACTTGCAATTCGCGAGCTTCGCGCTCAACAGAGATTTGTTTCGATCGTGGTTGATTCGTTAAACGACATTTCTTACAGGTATTTATGCAACCAAAATTTTCAAAGTTTTTAATAATTGATCGTATTGTTTTCTCTTTCGGAATTGGGCGATTTTCAAAAGCAGCAATAAAATATAGCAGCAACTGTATTATTTCTACAATAGAATGGTTCCCATAATACCATTTCACTATGTGAATCTTTTCTTCTCGAAAATATACGCTTGGCATTGTTAATTGATTGTTTTTAACCTTTTACCACCACAGCTAAAAATCAAATACATAGACCATAAAACCCGCTGCACAGGTAAGCACCGTCTATTCTTTCGAGGAGAAATCATGAGGAGATAAGTTTAGCTGGAAGGATTTTCATGCAGACTAGTGTTATTTCCCCAGAACGACGGGTGTTTTAAGAGTTCAGTAACTGGTAGTATTAATTCATTGACTTTGAATTAAATATTCACATCTTCTGTATGTCTCATATCAGATTTCTCCAAGGTTAAGTATCCAAAGTTAGGTGTTTGAGTTATTAGTGAACCAGTTTAGAAATATTTTTTAGCCAATGTTCAATCACAAATTAACCCCTTAATTTGTAATCTCACATTATTCTTAACTTCTTACTCTTTTATAGTTTTACCTTGTATAAGTGAGACATTGTAAAACCATATCGTACATTTTAATAATTAGTTAATTAGTTAATAAAGTTTGTTGGTATGGTATGATAGAAAGCAATAACCTCTGTGCTGTGGTATGAATTATTTGTGAGATTATAAATTGGGGATTTGAGTTCATGTGAGCACAGTCTATCATAAGTAGTTACCTAACGAACATCATATTGTGTCATTACTAGTAGCTGTCAATAAAATCAACAATTTTACTCCACAACTTCAACTTTTTATTATATTTATCATCGTCGATCGACAAGAAGCGGACAAAGGGGCATTTACAAACAGATTCGAACCTCATAACTACATTCGAATCTTTCCAGCCAAGAAGCTCATTTTCTGCCTGTGCACCTTCGATCTCCTATTTTTTGCTTGAGAATAGTCTGTATTATGTGTTATATATGTACTTACTCTCAATATAGAACTCAAATAAGATATTTGCCTACATTACTTAATTGATTGAAATAAATACATAAAATAAAATAAATACTATAAAAAAATGTATGATGATATAAAAATGTAATAAAAATAAATACCTTTTTTCATCAAATTTTTCCCCAAATATAATGTTTTGCTTAATGGAGGATGGAAACAACCAAGGATCTTGCGAAGCATATGAAATTCTTCCTTTAGACAATATGCAACCTTTGTCTAAAGGATAATCTTGTAGCAAAGCTTTTAATAAAGAGCTTTTACCTGATCCCACTTTACCTGTCACCAAAGTCAAACCAGGCTTTGCTTTAAAATTAATATTATTTAGAATAAGATTGTTATTTATTGTAACATCAGCTTCTCTGAGTTCCAAAATCGGTTCGTTGGTTGGTTCATCAGATCCTATTTTTGGTGGAAGTTCTTCTGCGGTTATTACTTGGTTAATTCTCCTCAGTGCTGAGTAAAGCTCAGCTGCACTACCTAAGCCGTAGGGAATAAGGCCACCCAGGTAGTACTCTATATCCTTAAACATTGTGCTTAAGTAAAAGATGAGCTCGGTATCGGTTGCATACCCAAACCAAATGTAAGCCATAACAAGAGTGTAGAATCCAAATTTGGAAAATAAGATGCCCACAACGATTTGGATCATTCTTAGTTCAAAAACGATTAATATTTTGTTTGATTCCTGCCTAAAACACAATATTAGTTTATTTAGAACAATAACTTAATTGACATATATTTTGACTGTTTAAGATTTTATATTTGTGGTTTAAAAAAGATCATCAGAAACTCCTTTACTGTGATTGACAATTCTACTTAAGAACGAAGTTTATTGTACCAACATATAAACACGTGCCTTTTGTGGGATTTAGCAAGGTTCTTCGAAATAGGTCGTCATTGTTACTATTTTAATGTTAATATCTACTTTATATTTTTAAACAAACTGTTGCTAAACACTAAACTTTCAGAAGGTGTTAAGTTTAAATAGCTAGCTAGAAAGTATTGGGTTTCAGATATTATGCTCTAAGAGAACTTTATAATGATTTCAATTAATAGATTAAATTAATGAACTATTTATTGATTATATGAATTTTAAAATTATATTGATTAAATAATCAAAAACAATATTAATAATATAAATTTTAATGAAATAACCCTTTAAGTCATTAGACTTATTAAACAAAATAATAATTTTAATAGATTAGACAATTGTAGGCAACTGATACACGAATACTTCAACACCGAACAACCCGAAGGTGCGCTCCGATAAATTTACATTGGTAGCTGTCAGACAAATTCGGTGACCTTGCGCCATTTTTTTAAATAGGATGTCAGTGGTTACGATTGCACAAAATCAAATTATTAACGAAACAGATAATGTGATCTGACATCTGACAAATCGTCCAACGACGTGACTAAATTTTAAAACGTAGCCGATGACAATGCGCAAACGAGATGCGCGAACAATTACCGCCGAGTCGAGTGCACCTTCGGGTGGTTCGGCGACTTCAAATTCAGCGTGTGACAAAATTGTTTAAATGTTGTCACTTTTTTAGAGTAAGATTGTTGTTTATGTTTTGATTTTTTACACAATTTGTTCATAATATATTATATATGTAAAACATTTTATTTATAAATACATATTAAATTTAGATTTATAGCTTTAAAAACTAATTATTGTTATGCATTGTGATTGTGCTATACCAAAACAACTAAATATTCTGTAGAAAGCTGATAAGCTTTCATATAAGATAGATTATTTTGAACAAGAAATAATGGCGGGATATTTTTACTATTAATGCTATAAAAGAGGTAAGTTTAAAATTTAGAATATTTAATTTTGTATCAAAATGTTTTCTTATGTATTTTAGTGTGTTGCCTAGTCTTAAAAACTAAGTGTATTTACTGTTAATATATTAGTTTGACAAATAGATGATATTTTAAAAATTCCTCACTAACTATTCTGATGTTTTGACAATGCTGTGAGGTTCTGAAGTCGTTAATCTTGAATGATGTGCAATCATTTTTATATGAAAAATTCTATAGATGAATGTGTGTTGGATTATCTACCAAACAGGTGAAATGAAATAAATTCATATTATATTTAAATAAATAATTGGTCAACAAAAGACGTTGTACACCGTATAGTAGCCGACCCCGCATTGGTATAAAGGCAAAGAAAATGATGATGACGTAAATTTCCTTTCTTAATTACACTAAATTAATATGCTTACTTGTTAGTCGTCATTTAATAACTGCATATCCAAATAATATAGTTGTGTAATTTTGTTTAGTGTAACTAGTATTGTTAGTCTAAATAATGAAAAAAGAAGTAGTATTCTATTTTATCACATTCTAGTTTAATATCACTAGGTATATTATTGGCTATAACTCCAGAAGAAAAAAAAAACATTAAAGAACTTCATTACACTATAAAAACAACTTACTTTCTTGCTTTTTTAATTTTATTTTCGAAAAACTTTTCCAAGTGTACATCTTTATAATTCTTATTGTAGATAATGTTTCTTGAGTTTGTTGTAATCGTTCGTCAGTCTTCTGTCCTGTACTATATCGATAGTCTCCTACTACTTTACCGATATAAACTAAAAAAAGGCACTATATTTAAAATAATATATTTTCTAGTGATTTTTTGTGTTTCGTCGCGGTAGAACATATATTGTAGAACAATCTAATATATATATATATATATATATATATATATATATATATATACACATATATATATATATATATATATATATATATATATATATATTATATATATAAGTATATATATATATATATATATATACGTATATATATATATATATATATATATATATATATATATATATATATTATATATATATATATATATATATACGCTTCAAAGGGAGAGACGTTTGTAGCATGTTGAAAATTATTTAAACTATGTAATATTTATGTATAAAATTTTCTAAGTACGTCCCTGACCCAAGTATAATATTTCGCGAATTCTGTTTATTTGTGTGATGTAAAAGACAAATATGTTTTTATTCGTTTATACGTGTGTATTTCTACAATTTTAAAAACTGAAAGTGATTATTTAAGGTGTTTTTCGAGAGGTTGTTTTGCGAGGTAGTAAAAGTGGTTTAAAAGAAAAATTTTGTTTTATTCCGTGGAAAGAAGCGGTGAAGATGTAAGGGCAACGGTAGCAACGGTAGCCACTGCCGATATCGGGGGTCAAAATGAATTCAAGTTTAGGTTAAAAGATTTGGTCAAAGAGAACGGTCACTATGTAGTTTGTTGAACAATTTGTTGAAAATAGTAGACTATACTCTATGTAATGTGTCAGTTAAAAAAAGAGTCACCTTTATTTCTATTTTTTTTTGAAGTACCTAAGAGATTTATGTCGTTTACAACAAATTTGAAATATGCCCACATTGTTCCAGTCCTTGTAAGAAACAGAGTTTCAAATTTTCTGTTCAGTACCGACTTCAACCTCAAATAGTTAGTCCTATCGCAGTGTGAGATGTAGTTTTTTGTTCCAGTGACAGAAATTTTAGTAATTCCTGTTCCTAACCCCAGAAATTTAAAGTTATACAGTGAAATTTAGGTAACTTTTTTGTGATCAAATTAATGGAAGTTGACTACTACAATTGAAAACTCTTCTATGTCTTTCAGCTGTTCTTATTAGCTGTTCAAAATTAAAACTGTCCATTGTCGGATATTTCTTAGTCACAATAATCGTTTCCTTCCCAGTCTTCTCTTTCCCATCTTTCCTTTCACTATTAGTTAAGCATATTGATACTTATTATTACTCAATACGTGGCCTAGGTATGATGTTTTCCTAACTTTCGCTGTGTTGAAAAGTTCTCGTTCCTTGCCTATTCTCTGCAGCACTTCTTCTTTTGAGGTATACGATTTCCATGAAATATTGAGGATATTCTGATAGATCCACATTTCAAAGGCCCTTAATTTATTTACCATTGATGTTTTAAAGGTCAACGTTTGAACTACATAGATAAGAGTAGAACAGACGTAACATTTTGATAAACGAAGTTAAATTTCGAGTTTTATTCGAGAATCATATAGGAGTCCCTTGATCTTTTCGAAAGATTTTCTGGCCTGTTCTATTCTTAATCTTATTTCTAGATCAGGATTTATCTACTAGTGATAACTTATCACATCCTAAAATGTGCCGGTTTATTTTCCAAAGTTGAGGTACATTTTAGTTTTCTGGGATTGACATCACATTGATTTTAAATTCCACCGATTTCAAAGTCTTTTAACAAATGTAACGAATTTTAACGTTCCAACAGTGGTTTACAATTCCAGAAATACGACACGAAGACAATAATTACGAAGAAAATGAATAACATAAAACAATAGAGCTAAAGGTTTATTTATAGCCATTTTACGAGTTCCGAAAACAAATAAAGCTTATTGATCCACTTCTTGGTAGACATTAAAACATGTTTTTTTTCTAACGAATTAGCGAAGAGATTTAGTTTAACGGTATATACTTCAGTAAACAGAAATATTTTAATTACATATTTAATAATTACAACAATCTGCCACTGCACTTTATCTTAACCCTTTCACTCCTCATTTGTTTATTTTAAAATTTGATATATTTGTCTGTAGTTTGTTGTTCTAGAGCATTTAAAAGAACTAAGAATGTATTTAAAAATTTTTATTTTTTATAAAAAAGAGAAAGGTATATTAGGTCCGCCCTTTATATTGCCGAAAATACATGAGTGGAATTAATAAAAAAGGGGAAGTTCAACGTTGCCAAACTTATTATTTTTATTTGACCTCTTGTCTTTTTAGCATTTGAACAATGTTCTAAGATATTCAAATGTGGGCGAAATGGATTTAAATGGCAGCTTATTGTTTTTTATTGAGAATATGCCACAATTTTACTTTACAATAACTGTAATATAACGTTTTGATTTCCACTTCGGAAATCGTTTTATATAAATAAATTTTATTAATGTTTAGTATTTTAAGGACGCTTTCCGAATTAAAAATCTAAACATCAAAATAAGCTTACACATTGTGCCTTATTCCCAATAAAAATAATAAACTGTATATGATGCCACAATAAAAAAGTTTCATACAAAATTATTTGGCAACGTCTCGTCTCGCCTCGTCAAAGCACCGAATCAAAGAAGGAACAGTGGTAACGAGTAGAGGTGGGTCGTTGACGTTTTTATCGTAAATGGAACTGAAACGATTTTCTTAAACAAGTAACTATGATTGTTTAATAGTAGTTTCAAGTAAGCGAGTACCTACATCAACAAACATAATGGCTATTATCGTTTGTGTGTATATTTATTGAAATTGTAGTGTTTTAAATTTTCATATTTAATATCTATATAATAGTATAAATTCTGTTTTAAGTTTTGTATTCAGTTGTTTCAAAATATAGATGTTTTTGTCTCTGGTACATTGTCAGGTAGAAAATTATTCCGGTTAAAACTAGGGACGTTAAAATAGTCGATAAAATGCGTGTTGTTTATTCTCTGTATGTATATTTCAAGATGTTTTTTTGTCGTTTCGTTGTTAGAACGAGTTCAGGAGGGGTATTATTGTTTGTTTAGGTTTTGTAGGCGCAACTTTTTCGAAGAAGTGAAAAGAATTGGGATTTACGTTGAAATTTTAAAACTGAGGCAGAGAGTCAGTCAAGCTGGATCATTCGAACGAGAGCAAAGCAAGAGATTTGAGACGAGAATGATGTTTGGGCGACTTTGAATCAACAGTCGATTCATCTTTTTTTTTTGTGTGTAATGTCTTAAGACCGGTTAAGGTGATATGATAATACTCTTTGCATAATGCAGTTTAGAAGAGAATAATCATCGAAAGATTTATGTAGTATACCGGAAACTGATGGAATTTTGAAAAGCAACATATAGGTTGTCCCACCGGCTTCGTTGTGTTTGCTTCACCACCAAACCTGATTTAGGTTTTCTGATCGTTCGTTCCTGAGTATGGAAATGGTTTCCTTTTGTTTCAATTGAGAGTTTTGTCCTTGCAGCTCCAATTCCAGAGATAGTAGCAAGTTTTTTTTTAAGTTAAGTGGCGAAATATGTGAAAATAAGAGGAGAAGAAATTTTCTTTTCTTCCAGCAGGAAGTTTTCTTCGAAGCGGCGTCCGAATATAAATAGCTACAGGAAACCTTGTCTGCCATATCTTGTTTCGTTTTTGTTTCAGGAGATTTATGTAAGTATCCTTTGTTTTCATTTTGTAGATACCCCAATCTGACCCATTTATTTCAACTTATCCACGACCCAGATCTCCAAAACAACCCCCTGAATGTCGTACGCATCAGTTACAAATATTTTGTTTGCCCAATCTTCTACCCCCATGTTCTCACCCTGAGGTAAGCAAAATATTTCGTTACAAAATGAAATAAACTAATGAAGAATATATTTATTATAACTTGAAAAATGATAATAGGTGGACCAAAAGACTCATAGAATGGAGACCTAGAGAAGACAAAAGACACCGATGCAGACAACCAAAAAGAAGGATGGACGACTTGAGAAAAACAGTCGGAAATTGGATACAGAAGGCGCAAGATAGAGAACAGTGGAAGAACATGGAGGAGACCTATATCCAACAGTGGATGCAAGAGGTTGAGGAATGATGATGATGATGAACTTGAAAAATAAACTAAACAATACAAATAGTAAATCGTACTTACGTTTACATTACACGTTATTAATAAATCGCGAATCGTCTAAATTGACATTTAAAAACATAAGTTTTTCTACTTTACTTCTTGTTAACCGTGTTCTTCTTTTATTTAAAATGAAACCAGATTTCGAACATGTTTTCACATTTACAATATTTTATGAATATAGTGATTAAGTTAGGATATACATGGCGATGATTTTTGCACCATTGTAATGGACTCTCGATAAAGGTGTACGTTTAGATGGGTCATGTTTAATTTATTGATCAAAAAAACACCATGGACTTAAGTCATCTTTATCGCTTTCTTTGTCTTGTACTTTTTGATTTTCAGTAGTACAATCTTCTTGTTCTTTAATTATAGAAGTAACTAGCTTCTTAACTCTTTCTTTTGTTTTTTAGCTTCATTTTTATCAGAAAATCCCTGCACTTTAAATCGTGAATCCATAAATGAACATAATGACAATGTGCCACTCTGTTCTATTCCTCTAAATCTTTCTGCTAAACCCGATATTAGTATTGTGTTATGTTGTAATTGATACTTTAAAAACCTTTCAGAAGATAAGGTACTTTTTTTGAAATGTGTTTTTTGCCGAATTGTCGAAAAAAATACTTTTTATTTTATCTATTTGTACACGACAGCATTTAAGTGCGTCCTCTACCAATAAATTTAACGTATGGGCAAAACAATATAAATGTTTTGCTCACTTCAAAAGCGATGTTTTCTGAATTATGGTTTCCAGAAAAATGGCAGCAGTCTAATAAAACCGTTTTAAATTCTAAATTTTTGGTTAAATATTGTCCTGTTAATGCGATGTAACTCTGAGTTACTTCAGATGTCCAGAGGTCAATAGTAATACAGATATCTTCTACTTCTTTAACAACTTGTGATCTAAAAATTTGCTCAGTTTTAGTATAACATTTCTGAAGTAATGAACCTGACAAAGTTTTTCTTGTTGGAGGTTTATATCCTGGAATCCACCCTGCAAACTTTTTAAAAGCTCGTTCTTCAACTATGGAAAACGGATGAAACGAATCTTTGCGTAGGTTTAGTAAATCCATATCTATTTATGTAACAATAAAATACTAAAAACTTTGTTTTCAAACTTCCACAAAAATTAATTTTAACTCTTATCACTACAGCTGTTTCGGCTGATTGCCTTTCTCAAGTGATCTATTTTTGGGTTGCATTTACACTTTATAGTCTCTAATGAAATAGGTTGAGGAGGGGAGAACTGTTTGTCTCAAGTTGGTCATTCAGAATTATATCTGTGTTTTTTAATTTGTTGATTTCCATAGATTCTAATATAGATAGCTTAAGGCCTTTATTTTGAATGTGAAGAATTTTAAATTTGTCATTCAAAGAATTAGAGACTATAAAGTTAAAATAAATTTTTGTGGAAGTTTGAAAACAAAGTTTTCAGTGTTTTATTGTTACACAAAATGAATTTCCATCAAGTAACGGTTGAATCTATCAACCATATCTAAACTAATATTTTTATTAATGGGAGTATTATTCATCACCTTTTGACGCTTGGGTGGCGGTGGCAGTATGTCAGTACTAGTAGTAGAAGTGGTCGAAATAGACAGAAATGCGTCAGGAGAAGTTTCAATCATTGCAATATTCAGAAAGTGGACCATAATGCTGCATCTTCTACCAATGTGCATTTTTTGAAAATAAAATTATTCTTATACTAGGTCAATAATTTTGACTAAGAAAAAAATTCCTAATTAAATCTTTACAATCAATAAATCCTTTGACGAACTATCAATAAAGATTTGACATCGAAAACGCACATCAATCGTAAATCGAAACTCATTCATTAATCAGAATACCTAGTTATTTTATTTTCAACGTCAAACGATAGCCCGATTGTCCACTGTCCCGAAAGAGTCGCATATTATTTTTAGTTTTGTAGTAGTCTCTCAGATCAACTAATCGTCCTCGTCGACGTAAAGTATTCGTTGCACCTCTGTTTACGTCTACACAAAACGGAGTTTTTTTGAATCAACTATCAACTAGTTGGCTTATGAGTGAGAAACCATAGATTCGTAAATGACAAAAAATGATTTAAAATTCAGGGATTTTCTGATAAAAATGAAGGTAAAAAACAAAAGAAATAGTTAAGAAGGTGGTTACTTCTATAAAAAAAGAAAAAGAAAATTGTACTATTGAAAATCAACCAGTACAAGAAAAATAAACTAATAAAGATGACTTAAGTTCATGGTGTATTTTTGATGAATTAATTTAACATGACTCATCTAAACATACACCTATATCGAAAGATATAAAAGAAGTCGACATGTATTTGTGTGATGATATATTAACCACAAAAAATTTCGAACGGAGATTGGAACTGTCCATTACAGGGGTGGAAAAATCGTCGCCATGTATATCCTAACTTAACCAGTATATTCATAAAATATTGTAGTATTGTAACAAAATCTGTTCCTTGTGAACACATGTTCAAAATCTGGTTTAATTTTAAGTAAAGAAGAACACGGTTAACAAGAAAAGTAGAAAAACTTATGTTTTTAAACGTCAATTTAGACGATTTGCGATTTAACAATAACGTGTAATGTTAATGTACGTATAATTGACTATTTGTATTGTTTAATTTATTTTTTAAGTTATAACAAAATATATTCTTCGTTAGTTTCTTTCACTTCAATACTTATACACATAAACGATATTAGTCAATATGTTTATTTGTGTACTCGCTTATTTGAACCTACTGGTAAACAATCAACTAGTTACAGTTTACGAAAAATGGTTCCGATAAAAATGTCAACGACCCACCACTATCAGAGATATGTAAAATATCTCTGATCGGAACTAGTCGTCTCACTAATGGGCTATGGTCGTCTATGAGAAATATGGAGGGGAGACCAAGTGGAAATATGATTTTATATCTGTGTTAGATATCCTGTTAAATTTTACCATACCGATCATAAACTTTTACCTACACTGTATATACTAACAGTATTTTTGTATGGGATATATAATACCAATAGTATACATGAACGATAAATGTTTATATATGATATGGGGTAAAACAATCGCTACAAAGCGGAATATCACACAGTTTACAAATAAATTTGGTAGGATTATATTTCTTCTGTTGTGTATATCTTATACACCTCAAGCGACTGGATTTTCCAAATATAGGTAAATGGTCGCCAACATTACTTATCACTGTGGTTGACATGCTTTGACGGACAACATGTTTTGTTTTTTTCTCCTTTGGAGTCCTTGTCGGCCAGTACTGATAAGAATCTCAGCTAAGTCAACCAGATAATTTAGAAAGGAAATGTTCTTATTTCTGGTATGTAAGTCAGTATATAGAATATATGAATTATACTTATAGTATACTTCCATCATTAGAATTTTGTAGTAAACCTTCTTCCACCATTTTTGGGATTTTCTATCGAGATCGTACATAGATGTCCTTTGATCACATCTATCTACACCTCCCATGTAGCGGTTATAGAATTCAATCGATACAGGACAACAAATTTTAATGTTGGCTTTTGTACCATCTTTCAGTTTTGTACATACAGTTGTTTCTTTTGGCTTATGGCAGTTAGTTAGTACAATAAAATCTTTTGTGCCCTGCCATCGTATAGCTAATGTTCCAGTTTCATTACCTTTTACTTGCAATTCGCCTCGGTTTAGCTTGCATTACATTTGGGTAAATTTTTTTGGGTACTCATGCATGTACTGACAGTAGGAAACATAATGGTATCCCTAAGATGAACTATTGTAAAAAATCTGTCGAAGCAAATTACAACAATTTCATAAGAAATTGTTGAAGATAACTGATTTAAACACGTTCTTCCCAAAGTACCTGCCACCTTATTATCATTTTTGTCTGCATACATATTTATATCGTGAACATAGCTAGTTTCCGAAACTCATCTTGTCCATAACTTTATGCCTCGTTTTATGGGTTTGAGGGGCATATACTGTTTCAATGTAGATCGCCCTTTGAATTTTGCCATAGACTCATCATTTGGTTGATAGGTAGAATCACTTCTAGCTCTTATAAAACTTGTCTTTAAGCAGGAAATAACATCATCTATATAATGTTTTATTTGCTGGGGAAGGTTTATTGGGTTAGGCAAAATACAATTTCATAATAGTAGTTGGCACCTATCCCTTGACATTGCACTACGAATTTAATCGTTTCCAAGCGATTTATTATTAGACCATTACATTGCGAAAGAAGGAACTCCATTATAATGCATAACTAACGTAACACCAGTAAGTACCATCATTTCTTTTTGGCACGTTTTGATAAAAGTTTTCTTCTTTTTCTCTTCTAAAATTTCAAGCCTACGGTTTGTACACTGGGCCATATACATAAACAAACTTTTAGGAAATGCTTTTAGAAAACAGTCTAATGCAGAACTGCCTCGATACAATGAATCTGGAATAACGGGACTGTTCTGGCTGGTAGATATATCTCGGAATAAATTTTCTGAATTGACATCAGTCCAATCAGCAAAATTTTGTACTAGTTGGCGGCAAAGGTTGCATAACGTCGTCTGTATCTTGGATATCTTCATCACCGTCAGAGAATTCCTGATCTAAAATTTGAGCTGCGTTCTCAGTTTCATTACCTATATTCACTTCACTTTCAAGTGAACTTGCCTCACTTAGTTCATCTGGTGACAAAATGAAGTCGTTATCCACCATACTACCATCACTACTACTTTAGTCAATGCTTTCAATTTCATCAATGTTATTAGCATAGTAATCAAGTTCATCTTTGATAAGTTTCTGTTTCTTTCGATCCATGCTAAAAAAGGAAGTTGTATATACCTGTCGGGATAATATTTCCCAGTAAAAACACCTGTTGGGATATATAATCCCATTCAAGATTTATTGCCCATTACGATAAATTTCGTACTGAGCAGCAATATTAAATTAGGTACTCACCTATCTTAATCTTTTACAATTAACAATCAACAACCAAAATTGTCCTTACGCCAACATAAATATGTTATCGAAACAGTTTTATATAGATCGTACTCACAACGTGTTCACTAAATTTAGGTTACATTACACTAAATTTTAGGTTAAAATTTGATGCTGACGGTGGATACTCGATTTTATGTTATAAGAAATTCCATAGTCTACTGAAATATCCCCTCCCAACGCAGTTTTAAGCCAGTTTAAAACATTCAGAATTTTTCAAACATGTGTTGGGATATATATTCCGACAGGAGTGAAAAGGGTTAAAGCAAAACTACCAAAACCTACAAACCTGGGCGTTTTACTATACTTATGTCTTACCGCAACTATACTAATTGAAATTATACATATTATATCATGTAAACTGTTATAAAAGGTTTTTCGTTAAGAATTGTCCATATAGTAACTGAAAGAAACCATAGCACAAAATACGAAGAGTTAAACCTAAAACACTTAAATAAAATATTCATCCTTATACAGGGTATTTTATTACAAATATTCTAAAATGATTTATGCCTGCTGTTTTAACATTTTCCAATTTTTTTTTGTCCAAACATGACAAACAGTTTATACATGTTAGGATACTTTAACTAGTGTTCAAAGAGAGATTTCTACTGTTACCATAGCATTCTGTAGGGATAGATTGTTGTAATAATCATCTCAACTTATCTTCAGCATTCGACGGTAGCACCACATCTCGAAACTTTATACTTTGATACTTTTTCAATTTGAATGCCGTTTACACTAATATATGCTGGTTGTGTCATGTTTCTACTGAAGACCTCTATACTTGGTTTTTTTGATATTGATATTTATGCCATAATTATTGCAGGCAATATTTATATTTGTAAGTAATCCTTGTAATTCTTCTGCTGTCCTTGCAACTAGTAAGTGTCGTCTGCGTATGGAATATTATTTACAACCTCTCCATTGATTACGATTCCTTCGTTTGCTTGCAAAAGGGTTTCCTGGCAGATGCTATATTATACACATTAAATAGCAGCGGTGACAAAATGCATCCCTGTCGTACTCCTTACGTATTTCTATTGCTTGTGATCTCATTTTCTATTTTGATGTTAGCTTTCTGATTCCAATACAGATTGAGAGTTATTCGCAGATCTTAATTATCTATGTCCTTTCTTTCAAAAATGTCTTTTAGCTTATCATGGCGTACTCTATCAAACGCCTTTTCAAAATCGATAAAACATGCATGTACTTCCTAATTAACGTCTAGGCATCTTTGTGTAAGAACATTCAAACCGAAGAGAACTTCTGGAGTACCTAGTCCTTTTCTGAACCCCATATGTGTATCACTAAAATCTGAATACAAGTTTTGATAAACTCGGTTGTGGATGACTTTTAGAAATGTCTTTAGTAGATGGCTCATTAAAGATATTGTTCGATGTTCTGAACATTCTTTTGCATTGGATTTTTATGGCAGTGTAACGAATGTAGACAACAGCTACTCTTGAGGTATAATACCAGTTTTATATATTGTGTTAAATAAGTGTAATATTATACCTATTGAGTCATCTTCAAGAGCTTTAGCAATTCGGTAAGAACTATATCAGGTCATTTGCCTTTCCAGTTTTGTAATTTCTAAGTGTCATTTTTACTTCACATTTTAGGATTTCAGGTTCCGTTTCACTATTTACCTGAACAATGTTATTTCTGTTGTCCTCAAACAATTCTTTTATTAATTCATTCCATCTATTAATTTTCTCTGTTAAATCTATAATAATCTTTCCGTTATTGTTCTTAAGCAAACTTATTTGATGTCTTCTTTGAGTTCCTGTAATTTATTTGACTTTTTTATGTACATTGAATGTGTCATATTTTCTTTCATAGTTTTCCATTTCTACACATTGTTCTTCAATCCATAATTCTTTGACCTTCTTTATTCTTTGCTTCCTATTCTTATCAACCTCTCTGTATTTTTGTGCATTATTCTTCATTTTACTTCTTTCATGTATTAGTTCTAGTATGTCTGGTGTCATCCATACCTTCTGTTTCTTTGCAGATCTGGTTAGGTATTTCTTTCCCGTAGTTCTTATTGTAGTGATTTACTTGAATTTTACATCTATGTTGGCTTTTCTGCGGATTTGACTTTCTGCTATACTGAGGTTGGTGTTTATTTCTTCTTGCACTGTTTGTCGTAGGTGTTCACTTTTAAGCTGGCTTAAGCCTAACGCTGGGATGATGATTTTTCTTATTTTCTTTTGTTTAGCCTCTATTACAGATACTACTGGATTATGATCCGAACCGATATCAGCTTCAGGGTAAGTTTTAGTAGATTTCACGGCATTACGGGCATTAATTTAGCATACCATTATGCAGTTGCAAATATCAAGTCTTATCCACCTTCTTGGGACCAAAAAAGATACCTGACAAGGAATGGCTGAGGCAGTTTTTTAGAAGACATGAAGATTTATTACTTCGTAAACCCGAACCTACAAGTTTGGCCAAATCATCGGACACCAAGATCCGACAGAAGAAGACAAGTACACAGGGCTTCCCAGACCGTTATCCAGTGAAATCCCTGTGATAAAGAAAAATAAATCAGAATAAAATCAGGTATCAGAATAGGCACATGGAATGTGAGAAGTCTCTACGAGCCTGGTAAGATACAAAACGCCATACGTGAGATGATAAGGCTTCAATATACCAGTTCTTGGATAAGCGAAATGCGGTGGCCAGGACTGGTAAATGTAACATAGATGACCACGATTTATTCTATTCCGGAGAAGAAGGCACTAACCACCGGAATGGCGTCGCATTCATTGTACATAAAGAAATATCTTCCTGTATTAAATCTAATTACATTTCGGACAGAGTCATCGTGATGCAATTAAACTCAAAACCAGTAGATATAATTATTGACGTTTCAATTTCCACTTCGGAAATCCGAAATGGAAAAAATTTTGAACTTGGACAACGTAATGACAGACCCATTTGTAGTACCATGAATTCTCCTTGTAGTGAACTTATCAAAATTTTTATTAAATATTTTAAAACCATTTACAAATAAAAATGACACATTCATAAAAAATACACAACATTTTTTTAAATAAATTATCAAATAATTGAATTTAATTCAAATAATACTTTGGTGTTGACATAAAAAGTTTATTTACGAATGTGCCATTAAATAAGACGTTAAGTATAGTCAAGACAAATTAGAGAGTGATGATTCATTGGCAACTAGAACAAGACTAAACATATCGGCTATAATGGAGTTATTAACATTATGTACTGATAATACATATTTTTAACTAAATAATGAATTCTATAAACAAAATTTTGGTCTAGCAATGGGCTCTAGTTTATCTCCATTCTTAGCCGATATATTTATGGAAGATTTTAAAACAAATATCATTTCTAAACAACATTTAAAACCCACAGTGTGGTGGAGGTATGTAGATGATGTATTCTCAATATGGCCTCATGGATCAGAGTTGTTGGACACATTCCTAATTGATATAAACGATAAAGAAGAGACAATAACATTTACCATGGAAAAGGAATATAATAACACGCGACCTTTCCTGGATGTTTTAATCTCTAAGAACGATACTGGATATGAGACTCAGGTGTATAGAAAACCAACACACACCAATAGATATTTAAATTTCAAATCAAATCACAATATTAATGTAAAAAAAGGGAATAATTAAATCCTTATTCGATAGAGTCAAAATTACTTGTTCTAACGAAAATTGGTTCTTGGAGGAGAAACATTTGTTAACATCTGTTTTATTAAAAAATGATTATCCTTTATCGTTTATAAATAAGGAATTTTCAACAATCGATCGAATAGAACAGAACAACTTAGAACGAGATCCTACAGCATACACAAGGAATAATACGAGGGAAAATAACAATACCGTACATAAAACGATTATCAGAAAAACTTAAAAGGATAGGAAATAAATTCAACATTTCAACAACATTCAAAACAACAAACACATTGAGATCTATTTTGTCCAAAACCAAAATTAAAAATTAACAAGAAAGGACAAAGAACTGCATTTATAAAATACCTTGTGAATGCGATCAGTTTTATTTAGGTGAAACATCAAGGCCATTAAATGTTAGAATAAGTGAACATGAATCTTATATTAAAAATAGAGAATTTGATAGATCTCAAATATGTAAACACGCATGGGATAATGAACATAGAGTTCAATGGAATAATTTCAAATGTAGTCCTAAAAGAAACGGATGGTAAAAAAAGAAAAATCAAATAAGCGGCTCTAATTATGCTACATGAGGCCAATTGTGTCGCAAATTCCTCGGTAGAATGTAGTAGGATCTGGTTACCAATATTGAAAGAGGAAGTTATTAATAAAAAAATACCAGTATTAGTAAGTCAGTAACATATAAGTATAGAGGATACATTATTATGTTTTTTAAATAACGAAACATATAAAATCAGAATTTTGGTGTTTATTGAAGGTGAACTAAATGCACGAACAAATACTTACCACGTCGAGATACTATATATAAGGTTTTTTTCCTGGTTTTCCCCTCATAATTTACTATGGAATCACTAACAGGAGAATTTTTTCTGTCATCATGTCATGTGTTTGTCTTTTTAAAAAGACGAATTACATGCTATGATTTTTTTCTGACGTATATTCTCAAGTTAAAGTTGATTTCATGTAATCGAATGAACTATCTTATAAGTAAAGTCGTCCCAGGAGCGCAACTCAACAATATTGGCAATATCATTTTAAAGTCGTCTACTTTAAAATGCATAATGTATGTCTGAATTGTCAATATAAATGAGTCAGATAAAATTAATATATTGGAAGAATTTTTCACTATGTAACAAAAAACAAAATTTGTTTAATTTAATGTCAGTAGATATAAATCTGGTCCAAGTTTATGCGCCCACAACCAGCAGTAGTGAAGATAACATAGAGAATTTCATATAATGATGGGGGACTTTAATGCCAAAGTAGGAAAAGGTAGACAAGGAAACCTTGTAGGGAATTTTGGACTTGGACAACGTAATGACAGAGACCGTTTGTAAAATTCTGCGTAGAGAATAAATCTTTGTGTGACAAATACATTCTTCAAACTATCCAAGCGTCGTTTATGTACTTGGAAGTTACCAGCAGATACTAAAGAAAAGATCATAAGAATTCAGATCGATTATATAACAATTAACGAAAGGTACCGAAAATTTAATCAAAATAACTAAAACACTACCTGGAGCCGATGTCCCCTTAGATCATAACTTATTAATTAGTAACATACAACTCAAACTTAAACTAGTAAAATGCCAACAACCGACTAACCGAATAAACACTGACTCTGATACTGACTGTATTTAAAATAATGGTCATGAAATTACACAAGAGATAAAAAAGAAGTTGCAAAAATCGAAAGAAACACATAACGTTGAAGATCACTGGAATCATGTAAAAAGCATTATGCAAGAAACAACTAAAAGTATAAAACTATTAATAATTGCAAACAACAATGGATGACTGATAAAATATTGTGACTAATGAAAACCAGGCGAAAACAAAAAAATAAAAACACTGAAGAATATAATAAAATTCATAAAGAAATCAGAAGAAAAATCCGGGATGCAAAGGAAAAATGGTACAGCAACAAATGTCTTAAATAGAAGAACTGCAAAAAAAGAATGTCACGTTTAATATGTACAAAAAGGCGAAAGAAATAACTGGAACATATAGATCAACTGCAAGTAGTTTACCTGATAAACAAGGAAATATTATAGTCAATGAACAAGACAGATTAGAGAGGTGGAAAGAATATATTAAGGAGCTGTTTGATGACGATAGAACAGAAATTAAAATCAAAAATATATCGATTGCTGGTCCAAACATAACATTTGATGAAATGGAAAGAGGTATAAAGCTATCAAAGAATAGGAAAGCAACTGGTCCAGATGAAATTCCAAGCGAAATAAACAAACTGCTCGACGTTAAGGGCAAACATCCCCTTCGAAGCATGTGATGAATATGGGCTTAATACTCTAAGACAAAACTTATGGTTGTCAGCAAAATGGAGTTACAATCAACAAACATTAGAGCGTATGGAATAGAGTTAGAAAGACTCCACAATATTACCTACTTGGGTGCAAACGTTAACGATATCTGAGATATAAATAAAGAAATAAGAATACTCATTGAAAAAGCCAGAACCGCCTTCTATAAATTAAAGAAAATTCTAATTAATAGAGATTTTACGTTAAACCTTCAAATCAGATTAATACGCTGCTACATATTCTCGACATTGCTCTATGGTATGGAGAGCTGGACCCTTACAGAGACATTAATGAAAAAATTAGAGGCCTTTGAGATGTGGATTTATCGACGAGTATTGCGGATATGTTGAATTGATCGAATAAGAAATGAAATAGTTTTTACATCGAATAAAAAATAGCACAGAAATAACAAAAAACATATTTTGGTCATGTAATGAAACATCCAGAGAGGTATAACCTTTTACAACCTCATAATACAGGGTAAGATCGCCGGAAGGAGAGGCCCAGGCCGACGAAGAACATCCTGGCTCTAAAATCTCCGAGAATGGCATCAAGATACCACCGCTAATTTATTTAGACCCGCCGTAAACAAAGTTATTATTGCCAATATGATCGCCAACGTTTGATAATCGGACAGGGTACTGAAAGAAGAAGAATAAAATAAGATTATGAATATATATTTTAAACATTATATTTAAACGCAAATAACTTAACTTACTCTATCACATTGAGGCAAAAGGATAATATGTCACGTAAAACGGAACGAAGAATAAAAAACATCCTGAAATGATTATAACGACAGGGTCGTAGATTGTGAGGGGGAGAAGGAAGTATATAACCCAATAGCACGCCTCTGGTAATAGCAAAAAATAACTGTTTGTCAAGTTTAAACAAAAAATATTGAAATATTGGAAGGTGTTAAAACAATAGGCTAAAATCATTTTAGAATATTTGTAATAAAACACTTTGTATCTGGGTAAGGAGGAATATTTTATTTAAGTGTTGTAGGTTAAATTTTCTTATTTTGTGCTAAAGTTTCTCCAGTTACTATAAGGACAATTCTTAATGAAACATTCTGTATATGTTGTTACATAAAGTTACAAAAGATGAACCTGATGAAAAGGCATTTAAGGCACCCTACATTAATATAGCGAAATAGTAAACTTATTTACCTTGTATGGGTAGAGCAAGTAGAACCATTCCAATTCCAATAAAGGATGACACTCCAATCTTAGTATATAAAACATAGCAGAGTACACAGATCTGTACGCATCCACTCCATATATCGTTTATCATCCAAATCGAATGTTGAAATGTATAAACGTCTTTTGTTATTAACGTTACCAAGTTTCCCAAACTAATTCTTGCAACCGCTGAAGGCGTCAGTTTTAGAGCTTTTCTGTATAAAAAGGCAGAGAACGATGTTCGTATCTCAATTCCCAATTTCTCAGCCCATAATAGAGCATTATGGGAATATACTGTGTAAAGTAGGTTGTTAAGTAATAATAAAGCCGCCCAAAAATAGGCGTCTTCTTTAGTTTGATTACTTGTTATGTCAAAATAAGAGACCAGCTTACTTACAGCAAGTGGATTCACAAGACTAAAAAATAAAAATACCAAATTAGTACTTGTTAAATAGTTAATGCCATTTTGAAATTTACCAGATTAAAAAATATAGGTTAAATTCCACAATTTTATAGGACATACTATGCATTACATTTTAATAATGCAATATAGAGCTGGTAGTTCTATCAAAATAAAAGAATCTATTAGACATCATTAACAAATTAGCTACAAAACAAAAACGTTTCAAACTACTTCGTAAGTATTAAAACAAAATCTTTTGAGATTATTGTTACTGCTGTCTACTCTCCACTAAAACATAGCATCACCACCACGGGAAAGAAACTTTTAGAGGCCGTTAAGCAATTAAAATGCGAAATACTTTCAACAGGTAAACCGACATATTAGCCTACTGATCCCGACAAAATTCCATACCTGATTGATTTCTTGATAACTAAAAGTATTTTCATTAATTATTTACGTATTAAGGAAGCATGGGACATGAACTCCGACCATTCTCCCATCCTTTTCATGGTGATTAATACTGTAATTCAAAATCAGCCACGTCATAAACTAGTTGATTCAAGATTTTTGCAATTTCTTTTCCGACTAATAACAAAACGAGAAACTTTCTTAACCAATTATTTTTTATTTCAGAATCAAAGTTCGTCAAATATTGTGTCGGATTGGGGCGTATTTGTTGGCGCTTCGAAAGATTTTGATTTTAATGAGGATATCGTTGGTTGAACAATAACTCATTTAAAGAATTGAAGGACAAAGGACCACCAGCCAAGGGCTGGAATAAAAAACAGATTAAACACTAACTTATATTTAATGCTAAGATTAAATAGTAATTTCTGATAGCGGTCCGAAAACACAGTGATATGGTATATTTCACTAATTTTTACTATATAACACCATAATTACAAGTATAATTGCTTAGCGGAATGTCGTTTCTATGTTCAAAGCGAACTACTGGCAACACTGCTGGTTTGAATAAATAAAATGTTTGTATGAAAATATAACTCCGGTTTTAGGAACACAGATTACTATGAATGATTGGCTTGACTATTTCACTCATCTTAAAATTTTCACATAATCTGATCAATCACAAATCAAAGACAGCTTGTATTATCGCGAAAACACCAACTGTCTTTCAATTCTGATTGGTCTATCAGCTTCGTGTTTTCAACGACGTAACCATGCATATCGATCGCAAAGCAAAGTTTGACGTTTGCCAAAAAAATTATTGTAGCTGTATACGTCAAAATGAGTTGTTTCGGTGCATCGAGTTAGAATCTATGGAGAAGCTATGAGCATATTAACGTATGTATTAAAAACGGCATAGGTAGGAGTGGCCAACGATAATACCAATATGGCGGTGACATCAGGTCCAGACTCAATAATAATAAAACTACTATACAAATATGACTAGTTATTCAGAAGATTTAATCATAATCTAAAAAAAAGAGGTTAGTCTTCGTAAGTGGGTATATTTATTTAAAAACCCTTAAAAGGGCTACATCAAAAAAACAAACGTTTTCGGACTAAACAGTCCATCATCAGGTTTTAAAATCGCTAGGTTAAACTGCCTGAGCCACCAAAAATACATGGGTAAAAACCCTTTAAATTACATATAGTTATAAAAGATTATACATCTTGTTGTTAAAAAACGTGATGTTCAGTATTAATTAAATATGACTTCAGGTAACATACATTGCAAAAATTGAGTTCCAGAGCCGGGGAGGAAAACCTCTACGCACGGAGAACAGCTGGAAACTGAACTGGAAACGAGCTGGACAAGTTTAGACAAAAAAAAAACAACAACTATATATTATTGGAAATATTCTGAAATTTATTGGTCTGAAGAGATTGTGATATTTTGCTAATAATGAACAGTGTGCAAAATGAGACCAACTAAACAAAAAATTAAGGCAAGTTAGAACCAAATTTACTTTGGTTTACTTTGATTATTTATACCAGGATGTGCTTAGGGAACTTTTGTAATAAACGTTTGTATTTTTATATTTTCTACTACGTGAATAATCAAAAGTGTCAATCAAAAGTCAAAAGTTACTTTGTGATGGATAAAACGGTATTAAAAAAAGTTAACATTTTCATTTCCTATAGCTAAGTATATTTTTATGTATATGTATACTGTTGCGTTACGAGTATATCCAATTTATTTCGGCTACATAACTAGATGAACCTGGACCACGGAACTATTGGTAATACAAGGAAAGGTAGAAGGCCGAAGACCAAGAAGAAGATCCCAACACGATGGGCAGACCAAATGAAGTCTCGTTTGTGGGAAAATCTCTACATGAAAAAGTCCATATGGCACAGGATCGCAGCCAATGGAGGCACAAGCCAATAATACTCGTATTTAAAGTGTCACCACGCCCTGACAAGGGCTCAAAGAATGAGGAGGAGAGGTACTGTTGGATACCACAACACGGTCAAAGTGTTAAGGTATTTTATATTATTATATTATGCTTTTTATAGATTCTTTTATTAATAATTTAAACAAATAAAAGTTTTATTAAAGTGATCAATTAACGTTCTATTCTATCTATAACAGAAGTATTAAATGATAAAAAAAACCGGACACATTGTCTTATACAAACGTAGAAAATAACAATTTTTTTAATTGTAAGACGTATGACAATGATAATTTTTTATGAAATTTTAAAAATATTTAAGTGACTTACCTAGTAAAAATTTTATAACCTAAGTCTATGATACCTATTAAGAGATACCTCCATCCGAACCTGTGCCATAGTACTTTATAAATTGATTTAGATGATTGAATTTCATTATCTATAGCCCACTGTTTCTCAAGTTTGTCTCCACATTTTTTTGATTTACATTCTTTAATTATTTCATACAAATCTTCTTCCTCCAAATTATTTTTAAATCCTTTGTGGAATAATTCTTTGGTATAGCTAAAAATAAAGTTATATATATATATATATATATATATATATATATATAATATATATATATATATATATATATATATATATATATATATATATATATATATATATATATATATTAATTTTATATTAAGAATTTTAATTTTAAAACTTTACAAAAATATATATAAACAAATTATTTAAATTTTTGATTTATATCACACCTTTCAATTTTGTTATCTCAGGTTTTACTCGTGCTTCAATATCTATACTTTTAAGCTGATGGATTAGGTCCAAAGAATAACGGAATAAAACAACATAATATGATATGAAAATAATGTAATAAAATAAACTGATTAAAATACCTCCAAAAATTATTAGCATCAAACAAAAATCGTTCTACGTGTTCTACGTACGTGAACCTTCAATAATGCATGAATAATATAATACATAATAATAATAATAAAACAGAGGAAAATGCAATACTTGGGTCATGTGTTGAGAGGCGAAAAATATGAATTACTTCAAAGGTATACTGGAAGGAAAAGTACAGGACAAAAGATCAGTAGGAAGACGCCAGAACTCATGGCTGAAAGACCTGAGGAGATGATTCGACCGCTCATTCGCAGAAATCTTTCGAGCAGCAGTTTCCGTTCAGTCTTACGTGACATTTTTGAAATAAAACACACTAATTTTGTTCTGAAAGAACAAATTTTATTAAATAGGAAAAAATATAAAACAAGAGATATTCATTTTAAAATTCAAAATAATAAAGTACAAAAAGTGTCAACACCGCAATTGTCAAATAAGTATTACCAATTTATGCCAAAATTTTACCTTCGTTCGATTACAGTTACAGTGTGTTCCGAACAAATGTTCTTGATAAAAACGCTTTATAATGCATTTATACAAATTAAATGAAACATATTATTGTGTATTTCTTTAAGTTAACACTAATAGAAATTTTTAAATATTATTTCTACGCGTATATAATAAAATATGTCTAGTGGATGTAATGCCAGTGTACTCGGTAAAGTGATTCTAAAAAAGAACACACCTACCGCATAAATATTTCGTGTTGGTATCATGTGACCTCACAAGCTAATACGCCTATGACGTGCATCGTTATATAAATTAGATGAAGTGTACATCAGCAAAAATGCTATTTTAATTTCAATTTTATTTATGTGTGAAATCTTTTAATTTCTGTAAGTATTGTAAATCTAAGTGTACGTCAGTTTTTTGAAATGCTTGTTTTTTACAGTTACTTCCGATGAAGCTATTAAATACATGGCGAAATATTGAGCTTTAGAAAAAACAAAGATTTTTATTTAATATAGACCACATACCCGATATTTCCAACATATATATATATATATATATATATATATATATATATATATATATATACAGGGTGTCCAGAAACTCTCATGACAAATGACGAAATGTAATGACAAATGACTCATGACGAAAATCTGAGGTTCATCAGATAATTTTGAAGACAATTTAATTGAGTTCACCTAATCTCCAGTAACTTTGCCTGCAGTTTTGTTTGGTGGATCGAGTAACTCGACAGAACTTTTGTCGGTCACAATCCCGGATAACGGAGTAGGGGGTCTACAGCCAGGTTAGCACCCTACTGATATACTTACAAAATAGACCACAAAGATAAAAGTCGAAAGCTTACAGGATGACTCCGCAAGATATCTATTCCAAAAAAGAATAACTGAAGAAAGCAGAAACAAATATATAACAGAAAGTGATGGAGTAGAAAAAATTTGGGCAAAAATTAAGTACATTATCTTAACCTGGGCCAACGAAGTTCTTGGTGAAAAAAATGTGAATAAAAATAAATTGTTCATAAATAAAGGGTACAGGAATATAAGGAGTTCTTCGAAATTTTTTTGTGTTTTACAGCTTATCCAAATTATTGAATAAGCCACAATTAAAGGTTAAAGTACGTTTATTGACGTTTCAATTTCCACTTTAACCCCCTCTGTGGCTCAGTGGTAAGAGTGCCTACCTTTAAATCTAAAGGTCGTGAGTTCGAATCTCATCTGGGTGGATATTTTCTTTTATTAAAAATTAATAAATGAAAATAATTTGTATCCTTGTGCGATCGGTACTCACCAGAGGGACCGCAGACGTTCGAATACAATTAGCGTCTCTTAGCAAAGACAATGACGTCGACTTTGCTAAGTATCAAGACAATTACTCTACACACACACACACACAAACACACACACACACACACACACTAGGTACACTAGGTACCTGACTGTACCATGCCAATGATCATAGTTGTCGAGGCATTAACCCAATAAAAAAAAAATTTCCACTTCGTAAATCGTTCTGAAAACACGTATTTTATACAAAATTTTTAATACAAAAGGATACGTGGCTTGCCTACCTAAAATGCTCTATACAGAAGATAAAGACGAGATACCAAACAAATTGCTGAAATACTGTGGAGCAGTAATGACAGAATAATTCACTACATTAATTAATAAAATTATAAAACACAATAAAATACCGAAAGAATGAAGAACGAGCGAACTAATTCTACTATTCAAAAAAGAAGATAAAAACAGTCTACAAACTACATAAGTATAAACTTGTTAAATACTACCCTAAAACAGCAGGGTTTTTGTAGTGGAAGATCGTGTACAGATGCAATATTCGTTATAAAGCAAATTACTGAGAAAACACTAGAGTATAATAGATCAGCATTTCTGTATCTAATTTACCTAAAGAACGCGTTTTTCCGTATAATAGAGAAGTTTACCTAAACATTATAAAAACTATTGAAAACATCTATCAAAACAACAAAATGGAAGTCAGAGTAGATGGACAACTTACAGATCCTATAGAAATAGGCAACGAAATAAGACAAGCGAATTCATTGAGTCCCATGCTCTTCAATTTAATGATGGATGAAATTATCAAAAGCGTTAACAAAGGAAGATGATACAAAATGGAAACAACGAAATAAAAATACTCTGTTAGGCAAGACGACGCAATACTGATAGCTCAAGATGAAGATAGTCTGCATAGTAGTCAGCAAAGAACCAACCAGATGTAAAATAGAAATTGTTGAAATCAGTATTGAACAAGTAATGGAAATAAAACACATGGGAATTACATTGTCCAGCTATGGAGACCTGAACACAGAAGTGAAAGATTAAGTACAAGAATCAAATAGACTGGCAGGGTACCTTAATAACACTATATGACGAAACAGGCAAATTAATACTAACATGTAGTCAAGAATTTATAAAGCCAGTGTAAGACCTATAATGACATATGCCTCAGAAATAAGACCCGACACAGCCACAACGCAAAGGCTGCTGGAAACAGCAGAGATGAAAGTACTGAAAAGAATTACAGAAAATACGCTGATAAATCGAAAGAGAAGTGAAGACATTAGAAGAAAATGTAACATAGAGTGTATAAGTGAATGGAAACAAAATAGAAAAAAAGAATGGACCACATAAGCAGAATGGAGAAGACCCGTGTTGTCAACATAGCAAGAGATAAGTCACCAATTAGCACAAGAAATATCGGACGAATGCGGAAAAGATGGAGTGACAACCTTCTATAGAGGTATTAATCCGCCAATGACCAAGCAGAATTGTTTATAAAGAGGAAGAAGAAGAATACCTTACTTCCTTACTTACTTCCTAAGGGAGCTACAGACTATCAATTAAAAACAAAAAAAGGAGTAGATAAAGGATAAATGAAAATAAAAGAACAATCTACAAAAAGAATAGCAAAAAATCTTGTGAAAACGCAAAGTCCAATAAAATTACAATAAAATATTTTAATAAAAGGAACTGAATAGTCAATAAATTAATGTGATATTAAAATAAGTTTTGTTAAGATAAAAAGCAATATTCCCATTATTTGTTATACAATATTTTTTTTAGAAATAATCTTAATTAAATCCAACCCTTGATAAGATATTAATTCATAAATCCTAAACTACTACTAATAATAAGCCTACAAAATATGAACCAAAAATGGTAGAGGTAACTTTTTGGAATATCTCCATATGGAAAAGATCATATTGATAAAGATAAAACTTACGCAAACGACAACTTTGAAAAAACGTTTGCCGTTTCCCTGGGGTTTTGCTTTCTTCTTACTTTCTGATTATAGTCCATATTCAACAAAATCGCAAGAACATCTTTTAAAATTGCCGATTAAACTTTTGTGAAGAGTTTAGTAGATCATGTATTTTAATAAGATAATACTTTATCTGTTAAATATTTGTTTAAGACTACCGTACTTAGGATGACCTTTAAGTTTATTAATGTTATTATATGTAAGTTGATTTGTATGTCACATAAATAAGTGTACTTAGTTCAGTCAAATGGTGCACAAAAAGTCTCCCGAAGTTAAAAGTTTTCATACTATCATTTAGCTATTTGTGTACACTTATAACCTTATAACTTGGGGTTATAAAGTTATTTTTGGTAATAAAGATAAAAGACTGGATTGACGAAAGAAAAATAAAACCAGGCTTAACAATTTGATCAAACGAGAGATAAAGAAAATGGGGAGAAATTAGAGATTAGAGGCAAGTGATATTAAATGAAAGGGAATTTAAGTGACCGGATGGTCAAGCTGGTTCACTAAAATTTATAGAGTGGAGAGAGAGAGAGAGAGAGAGAGAAGAGAGAGGAGAGAGAGAGAGAAGAGAGAGAGAGAGAGATAGAGAACAATAAGAGGATGAGACGTAAATATTCAGGGAATGGAGATCGGCTGGCTTTTCGAGCCGTTGTAGAAGAAAATAGATGATGATAAGGAAACAATAGATAAAAACTGAAGATCACTGAAGAGAAAAGGAGTTAATAACAAAAAAAAAAGGATGGGCGCCAGGAGTAAAGATCTGTTGGAACTTCTACTCCGTTGATATTTCAGTGGGAGTGCTAGAAAGTATAGTGATAAACGATAAAAGTATGATTTAATCCTAAAAACTATTTAAAACCCAAATAGCTGAGAGATACCAGGTGTAGGTAAAGTAAAACGTAATATTAGTCTAGGCGGGATCTGTTTTGGATTGGACATTTTCCATAGGAAGCTATTTTTTTGCTGGAATCCCTTCAGGATGGGCCCAATATCGATAATCACGATATGCGCCAATCGTAAACCCTGTGCTAAATTTTTTTTCTCATTTCTCATTTTTTTGCTCCTATTTTCGTTTATAATTCGGAAAATATTGATCCTAGAGAAAAAATTATGAGAAATTAAAAGTTTCGTTATTCAATTTTACACAATATTTCGTTAGCTAGAAATTGAAAATTTTAGGCCCTCAGATAGTTGCAAATTTTTTTAAATATAAAGGAAGGCTCAAACTTTCAAACGCTTTTTGTAAAATGTAAATCGGTTCACTAGGAGAGCCTAGAAAATTTTTTAAAACACATTTTTTAGGCTTATAAACAAATTGAATAACTTTACGAGCTTTAAGCATATCAATTTCAAAATTTATACACTTAAAGAACATTAAAAGACGCTTCTTAAAAAAAAGATATATTCGGCTTACTGGTTGTCGAGATATTGAAGGTCAAAGTTGGCATACATTTGCCCTGTAACCATAAGTGATAGAGGGCTCGTTTTTAAACAAATATCCTCGTCTTGTCAAGAACTTTTTATATGAAAAGTTTTAAGTAAAGCGCTTCATGGCAACATCCATAAAAAAGACAAATAAAAAACCGTTTTCGCGTAAAATGTCGCTGGGAATTAACTCAAAATGGTCTTGAGCCAATACAAACTGAGCAGGTATTATATACTACCTGACTCATTATTCAGAAATATTAGTTGCAAATGTAAAAAAATTTGTACAAAAACATGCAGATGTATCAAACATGGTCTCAAATGTTCTGACTATTGTCTTCACTGCAATGGTCAGACATGTATAAATATTGAACACAGTAAAATATTGGAAGAAGTTGAACGAGATATGGATATGGAGTCGATGGATTCCTTAGATTTTCTAGAGGCACAAGATAAAGCTACAGATAAAGGAGAAGAAACATTAAATTTACAGATCGATGATGAAGATATTGAAATGGAAAATGAAGGTTTTGAGGAAGAAATAAGACCTGAATATTCTTATCCTTCCAAAAAAAAGAAAAAAAACTATTGAAGATTGAGCCAAAATAAAGTTTATTTATGAAAAATTTTTTTTTCTCGTTCGCCTTTGTTTTAACAATTTAAATTATTTATTAACAATTTCTAAATACATATTTGTTTACTAAAAGTAACAATTTACTTCAATGTATCGATTGTAAACTAAAAAAAAACAGTTTCGAGCATTACACAGCAGTATAACACGTACAATATACACGTCATTGTCGAATCAAAATATATTCTTAAATCAAATAATGTCATTATTATGATAAAACTGCAGAAATAAATTATTTTTAATGTAAAGTATTTTGAAAAGTTTGATTTTTACAAAAAAAAAAAAATCGTTCGCCTTTGTTTTAACAATTTGAGTTATTTATTAACAATTTATAAATACATATTTGTTTACTAAAAGTATCATTTTACTTCAATGTATAAATTGCAAGCTCAAAAAAGAATGCATGAAGAAAAAATGCAATTACTTGTTTAACCAACAATTTCCCAATTTGCAATTAAAAATGTTATTTGAAAATATGATATTTGAAATCCTTGTCGTCCGAGATCGATTAAAAAAAAGAGCAAAAGTGGTTAACAAGAAGCCGAGATAATGCAATTTTTGGCACGGCAAATGTATGCCAACTTTGACCTTCTATATCTCGGCAACCAGTAGGCAACCATCTTTTTTTAAAGAAGCGTCTTTTATTGTTCGTTAAGTGTATAAATTTTGAAATTGATATGTTTTAAGCTCGTAAAGTTATTCAATTTGTTTATAAGTCTAAAAATGTTTAAAACTTAAAAAAATTTTCTAGGCTCTCCTAGTAAACCGATATGAATTTTACAAAAAGCGTTTGAAAGTGTGAGCCTTTCTTTATATGTAAACAATTTGCAACTATCTGAGGGCCTTATTTAGGGCCTACTATAAATATGAAAATTTGCGACATTTTTCCAGTAGGCTGGATTGCAAAATTATTATGCAAAACCCATCTGACCGATCTTAACAAAATTTAGCACACGTTTTAAACATATTAAAAAGTTTTTCTAGGCGGAATATGGAGCTTGTAAGTCAAGTTTAAAAAGTCGAAAACATTTAAAGGATTAACTTTATTTTTTTGTACTTTTTTTTCCAATTATTGCTATTTTTTCAACAATAAACATTAAATTTTCAATTTCTAGCTAACGAAATATTGTGTAAAATTGAATAACGATACTTTTAACTTTATATAATTTTTTCTCTAGGATCAATATTTTCCGAATTATAAACGAAAATAGGAGCAAAAAAATGAGAAATTTTCAATTATTTTCAGATTTTGTTAAATAAAAAATTTAGCACAGGGTTTGCGACTGGCGCATATCGTGATTATCGATATTGTGCACATTCTGAAGGGATTCCAGCAAAAAATAGCTTCCTATGGAAAATGTCCATTATGGTCTGAATTTCTACAGATCCCGCCTAGTCTATATGTACAGTATGTGGTTTTATTATAGAAAAATGTAAAACATTGCTTAATTATATAATATATAATGTAAAGAAAATGTAAAATATATGATATACTTTTTTTATAAAGCTCCTTTTGTTTTAAATGAAAAAATTTTGACAATATTCAGACAGAAAATTTGAGTGATTTTATATTAAAACTTTAACAAGATACAGACAGAAAATTTTGAGTGCTAGTAACTGAGCCCATACATGGTTGTACTATGAAAAATTATAGTTAGAACAACACTTAATTAGCTTAATAATATTGTTTTACTTATACCCCTTTACATGCATTCGGTAATGCAAAATAATATCGTGTAATATATTAATTCAATTATATAAACAAAACGGTGAATATAAAGTGAAATTTTGATTTAAATCTTTATGAGTTAAAATACGTTTTAACGTATCAATCGTTCTCAACAAAATACAAAAATTAGTTTGTATTTTAAGAACGATTTCCGAAGTGGAAATTGTAACGTCAATAAACTTCTGGGAATTATTTATCAGAAGAATAGGGCCAACATGCAGCTAGGTATTATACAGTAAATTCGTTTTTAAATTCTCTTTACCAGCTGGCAAAGCAACCTGTGGTTGTAAATATTGTGCTTATAAAATAAAAATAATTTCTTTTTTGAAAATATGCCGAAAGTAGCAAAACAAAAATCAAGTCCATTGTGAAGTTGGGTTGGTGGCAACAGTGAAATGAAGATTGAAGACAAGGAAAGTATTTTCTGTACTATTTCTGATAAAAAGGTGAGTCCATTTATATTTTAACGATTCAAAAATTTTATTTAAAATCTCATTTTTGCAAGAAAATCGGTAATACTAAACATATAACCGTTTGACTATTGGCGGTAGTTTTAGTCCATATTATTGCATTGGACTTGGATTTATTAAACCGTTTTATTACAGATTCCATGTGAATAAAATTCCAAATTTCCCAACACCTGAAAACGGCTCTCCACCAATATAAACTATCTAAGGACTTCAAGTAACCACGCCAGCAGCTTCTTCAGAACAACATTATTCAAAATCGTCACACATTGACGGGGCAAGAAATGTTTGTAAAAGATGTACGCAGTTTTTTTGTAACTTGCAATATCCCACTTGCAATGTATAAATTGGATAGCAAGGTGTGTCAAAAATTTTTGAAAACATTGTGAAAATAAATCAGTACAGGTACCAAGTTATTTAACTCTTCGCAAGAAATATGTGAGGTCATCTTACAAAGACGTTATTGAAGGTATTAAAAGCCGGGTAAGAGATGAATATCTGTGGATATCTGTTGACGAGACTACTGACACCAAGGATCGGCAAATCGCGAATTTAATTATTGGAGTTAATTAATTAATTATTTATTGGATTAAGTTATAACTATAATTTTATTTCGTACCAAATATTAAGCCCTAAAAATTAAAAATATATTTTTTTAAAGTGCATATATAAATGCATATTGCATATAATAAAGGCATATTTGGTTAATTTTTAAGTGCATGTTGCATGCTTATTTAAACCATTTTTTAGAGCATATCATCCAGTCTCTAGTTATAACTTACCTCGCACGCGTAAAATAAACTTTTAATGAGTCTCTGCTTGTGGATACACTTGAGATTTTTCGTAGCATGTTAATTAAAGACATTGGTCTGTAGGATGTTACACATCGATACATGATTTACCCATTTTGGATAACATTATTGTGTTGGCCATTTTCCAAGGTGTAAGAAAATTACTAAATTTTCTAAACATGCATTAATGATTTTTATTAGAAGCAGGCTGTTGTTATGAGAGTATTTCGGACGATAAATTATGTAATTTCGATATACAATATACGAAATACGATAAATGCAATATATAATCAAAATTTATGTTTGTGACGAGATTTTGAATGCTTTGACTTTTTCTGGAAAATTGACTATTTGGATATCGATCAACAGATGAGAGTATTTGGTCTATTCGTATCTTGTTACAAGTTTGATTGCGTTCCAGAATTTGCCGCCATCCCTGTAGTCTAGTTAGAGTAGTATTTTCTCACCGGCAAATATGCAGAATTGATATTTCCCCTTTTAATTCTAGCACAGAGGTGGGTGAATTCTGATTTGATATTGGGATCTCTGTTAAATCTACATTAACGTAAAATTCATATTTTTGTCTTATTTGTCAGTGATTGTAGGAGTACCGAAGAAGAGTAGTTTACTTGTTTATTTGCGATGGAGTGTGTGATAATATCACGTATGAAGCTTTCTGCAATCTTGTTTTTTGGTTATGCTTTTTATATTGTCACTCCATTTGGTAGGGGATCATTCTTAGCTCCTTTCATAACTATTTACATACTAGACAGTTTTCCTAAATGTTTTATCATTGTAATTAATTATTTACTGATTGTAAAAAATTACAGATTAAAAATTAGATGGGATATTAAATAAACAAAAAAAAAAAAAATGTGTAAACGCGTAGGACGTGTAATATTTCGATTACATTATCAAGGTCATGTTTAAATTATACTCTATTATTAGAAAATCTAAGACTGTTTTTTCTTTTGCCATCCATTTATATGTCCTTACATTTACAGTTGTGGAATTTTTTAAAATTAAGTTTGACAATTGTGGATAATAGATTTTTTAATGTACCTAGCATTCCTTTTCGAGACCTTCTCATTGGATACCAATATTGTCATGGTATTACGGATTTTTATCTGGTTGTTGCACATTTGTGTTACTTGTAGATAATAATGGTGTACCAGTGGTCAACCTGACATTCTTTTAAAATAGGTAAAGAAATAATAAAATAAGACTTACTCACAATCAATTTAATTTAACTATCAGACGACCGGTTTCGCTTTCTACAATATGCAAAGCATCCTCAGGTCTAGATACAAAGTTAAACAAATGATGCATCATTTGTTTTAACTTTGTATCGAGACCTGAGGATGCTTTGCATATTGTAGAAGCGAAACCGGTCGTCTGATAGTTAAATTAAATTGATGTCTACGTTTTCTCATCTTATCTAGTCTAGTATACTAGCAATAGTTCATTTCCATTGCCTTAATGTTTGATTTGTTTTTTTTTTATTTATTTCCCAAAGTTCGCGCCATACAACCCAATGCTTTCTATTATTGTTTTATAAATTCTTTTTTTATTTTCTTTTGATTTTTTATTATTCCACAATAGTCCGTGTAGCTGTCTAATGGCTGATCTAGCTGGTTAATCCTAGCAGTATTTCTTCGTTACTCGGTTTTTTGTATATTAATTGTATATTATTGTAGTCATCAGTTCCGCACTCTGGTCCTCTTAACACTCTTTCGTCTTCGACTTGTATGTATGTTTCTTGTTTTGTGATAATATAATCTATAATTGACTTGGTTTTATTAGGTGTATATGCACGTTCATATACATATAAATAAAACTCAATATATCATTGGATCATTTAATACAATTTATTCACCTTGTTTAACATTTTTATATAGATCTTGGTTCTTATCATTTACATCGTTAAAAAAATTATGAGGAGGTGGCCGTTTTATGACGCCACGGTTTCGTTATTAATTATATATGACAGAATTAGTTGAAAAAAAAAACTAAGACATATAGACTTATACTTATATTAGAAATTATAAACTGTAGAGAATTATATCTGCTTAGTTCAACTGTGAGCTACAGTATACAGCAAATTACTATGAAGCACGCGTTATTAATAATTTCCAAAAATTAGACTGTGATCCAAGTGGTACCTCAAAATTTCGTCTAAAATGTAATTTGACTGTACTAATATATTTTATATATTTTATATAGTATATAAAAACAAAAAGTATTTACTTAGTTTTGAACAAATAATTATAGTTTTAGAGTCATTATGTAATTTACAATTTCAAGGCTAAAGCAAGACGAACAGGTGTTTCCAAAATTTTCCAGATAGTAGTTTTGAAGATAAATAAAATATTGCAAAATTATTAACACAAACATACGGGCAACTTACTGTTTTTTTGTACCAATTAAACTTTTTAAGAAATTATATTATATTAAGCAAACTCTTCTATGTCTTCATTTGGTCACTAGTTGTTCTTCTCTTTTCTAGTCCTCTCTTTGCGTTCAGGAATAGTTAAGCATATTGGTAGTTATTATTTCTTAGTATATGGTCTAGGTATGATGTTTTTCAAACTTTTCACGTTTTACCATTGATGTTTTAAGGGTCCGCGTTTCAATTGAATACAGAAGAGTCAACCAGACGTAGAATTTTGATAAACGTAGTCGAATTTTGAGTTTTATTCGAGAATCACATAGCAGTCTCTTGATTTGTTCGAAAGATTTTCTGGCCTGTTCTATTCTCGAATCATATTTCTAGATCAGGATTTAGGCAGCTATCGATCCAACATCCCAGGTACTTGAACTTGTTTGACCGGTTGAGGTAAATTTTGGTTTCTGTTTTCTTGTTTCAGTTTTTCTTTGACGTCTTCTGATTTTAATTTTTGTATGTTTGGTTTATCACTTTTGTAGCTTTTTTGTATCTTTTTTAAGTGAAGTAGGAATTTTGCTACAAGAGGATTGTGAACCGGCGCCACGTCTGCACCTGTCCCCTGCGGGTACGCTTTCACCGATTGTATTGCGTTTCGTTATCTGTGGTTTATTAAATATAGTTAATTTGGTTTCTAACAATTTTATCGACCTGTTTTGACAGTTTAAGTAAACTTGACAGTTTAAAGGAAAGTATTCATTACCGCAAGATTATATTCTAGGCAGAATTCTATAAGGCATTCTCCTCTCTCATTATGAAAACCGAGTCCATATGGTCCTACAGTAGACTCACATCCTCCTTCTCCAACTTTGACGTTAAAATCACCCATGACTACTGTTATATCTCTATAGATGTTGTATTTTGTATCTCTAGATTGGTGCATAAATCTGAATAAGGTTTAATTTCCCATGTGTTGTCATCATTTGTATTAGCATAATTCTTTCCGATATTGCTATATCGCCTACACTTGATTTTGCAACTTTTTTACTGACATTAATTGCTACTCCATACCTATGTTGGCTGTCGGTATAACTAGAGTAGAAAAGTCGACCATTGGTTGTACGTAGTTTACCGGAGTCGAGACATCTTGTGTCACTTATTCCCAATATGTCGATCTAAAGTCACATCATTTCTTGTTCTATGTTTCTTAATATACCAGCCTCATACATGCTTCTAACATTCCATGTCGCTATTTTAAAAGTTGAATTTTGTATTTTAAGTACGCGGGGATTTCGTTGGTTAACAACCTGAGGAGCCCTGTCATCATTGTTATTTCTCCCCCTGCCGAATCGTGGCATCCGAGAACCATGATTACTACGGTGATGCTTGTCACTAACTGCAATGATGATTTCTAAGGGTACTCTACGAGTCTTTAATGCAGTGGTTCCCACCCCCCATTTCCTTCTGCATCCTTATGTCGTTGACCATTCCTTGGTTCAGCCGCGTTCGCGATAGATTTCTCTATCTCAGGACAAAAGAGTGCCCTTATGGCAATCTATATTTTGCAAACTGCTGCTCTGAAAAGATTTGTGGTTGTTGTGTTGAACCACGTACGTATATTTTTCAGCCAGGAAATTCTTCGCCTTCCTAGTCCGCGTTTTTCTTCTACTTTTTCTTGTAGAATTAATTGCAGCAACCCATATCTTTCGCTGTTCCTCATGATGTGACCGAGGTCACATTTTTTATTGTGGTTAACAACTCTTTTTTTTGCATTCATAATCCTGGTTAGTAATGTGGTCGGTATAGAATATCTTCAGGATTCTACGATAAAGCCACATTTCAAAAGTCCCAATTTTCTTGCAAATAGCATCTGTGAGAGTCCACGACTCAACTCCGTACAACAGTAATAGGAAAGATATAACATCGTAGTAACCTGATTTTTATGGGTACTGATAAATCATGACATTTAAATAACTTAAAAATTTTTTGACATGCAGATCTTGCTTTTTCTATCCTACATTTTATTTCTGGGGAATGGTCCCAATTTTCTTACAAACAATTTAGGTTAGATTAGTTAAATAAATAACAATAAAGGGCATGTGTACATACAGATTGAACCAAATTAAAACGAAACATACAATTTAATACATGTCTGGTTGAACTGCATTTGAAATAGTGAACCAATATAAAACTTGGACAAAAATAAATCCATACCTGGGTATAGACATTGTATAAAATATCGTTCAACTATCTGACTCGCAACAAAGTTGTTTGCGTAAGACGGGTTTGTCTAAGGAAGCGGTAATAGTTCAGGAAATGGAGCTCGAAAAAAAGTTAAAACCTCGCAATTTTTTCGTCCTGGATGTATTCAATTGAAATTTTAACAGAAGGTAGGTGATAGCCCAAGGACCAAAATCTATATCGAACCGAAGTGCGCTGAAGGGTTTTTAGGGGTGAAAACTACCCCTAATTGTCAAAAATTATAAAATAACATATTAAAGCTGAATATGGGTAAGATTTGGTTTTAATTAGTTAAATAATGATTATTTTATACTTTTGAATAGAGTTCCATCATATTTCAACCCTTAAAAAGCAACCCTTGTTAGAGATTAATGTAAAAAAATTACTAATTCTAAAAAAATTATTTCGCCTTGGATCGATTTGGATAAAAAATTGGATTTAAGCTCAATTCACCCGCTGCTTTATAGTTTATGTCATGTCGACGAACCCTGATTGTTCTTAGGGGTGAAAACTACCCCTAATTGTCAAAAATTATAAAATAACATATTAAACCTGAATATGGGTAAAATTTGATTTGAATTAATTAAATAATGATAGTTTCGTGCTTTTGAATACAGTTCCATCATATTTCAACCCTTAAAAAGCGACCCTTATTAGAGATTAATATAAAAAATTAGTAATGCGAAGAAAATGATTTCACCTTGGAACGATTTGCATAAAAATTTGGAATTAAGCTCAACTCACCCTCTGCTTTATAGTTTATGTCATGCCGATGAACCCTGATTGTTCTTAGGGGTGAAAACTACCCATAATTTTCAAAAATTTTAAAATAATATTACAAATCTTAAGATGAGTGAAATTTGGTTTGGATTAGTTAAATAGTAATTTTTTTATACTTTAAAATACAAATTCATACATTTTCAACCCTTAAAAATCAATTGTTATGAGTGCTATAGGTGAAAACAATTTTTTGCCAAAATTTGCAACTTTTTAACTTTTGAAAATCACCCTTTAAACATTGCAGTTTTTTATAAACTAATTTATAAGATATAAATTGAAAAAAGTAGAATTAAATACAAAAAAATTTATCAACATAAAAAGGTACCATATATTCTTATACATTTACATAAATAGTTGAAAATATTTACATTTATAGGTAAAACAATTATAATATTAATTTTATTCGTCATCAATTATATCTTCATCGTGATCTCTGTCATCCTCATCTTCTTCAATTATTGGTGGACTGTTATTGCACCCTTCACCTGAGCACCCAGAACAAGTAGAGTTACAGTATAAACGAACTTTTCTGCACCCACATGAAATGCCGCATCCTTTTTTGCATTGGCAAAAATAATTTTTAAATGTTCATCGGGTGCAGGTTGTTTGTTCATGCGTACGGGTAATAACAAACCATCTTTGGAATACCATTCCCAATCTTTGCTCTGATATTTTCATTGCCAAGCCATAGACATATGAGCAGATGTTTTATTCTGTTGTATGGGATTTTAAAATAAGAACGCTTAAAATTTCGAATGTATAACGCCCCACTAGCTAATATACGGTTTTGTAGATTATTATGCTCCGAAATGTACTGTACTATACTAATGGAATTTTCCGGAAAAAAAATTAACTGGTTTTTTTAACGTATTTCCTTTAATTTTTAACGATAGAGTGTTTCTTCAAAAACGATTTGTAGAGGTTTTTAAGAGCTACAAGGATCTGTGAATTAAATCTTTTTGGAACCCTTGGTTTTTAAATGGGGTGAGTTTAAAGGGCTCGAAAAAGATGGTGCTTGATTGTAAATCGATGCTTTAAACGGCTATATCTCGCCAAATATTCATTGTACACAAATCTAAATAAAGGATAATTTTAGTCATTAAAAAAGCTACAATTTGGTAATTTTTATTTTTTTCATATATTCAGTATTTTCGGGCATATTTAAAAAAAGAAGGGTAAAAAATATGAAATTGTAAATCGTTTCTCGCTTTAAGCTGTACTTTTTCTAAAACTAAGATTTTAAATGGGTCTAACTTCTTGGAAGTATTAACAATACATGTACAAAGGGAATTGCAGAAGGGTGAAGATCGTTTAAAATATCGTTTTTTCGTAAAAAATGAGGTATTGACCTTATTTCATCATAACTCACTCAATTTTTGAGCTAGAGTCTTTTTTTATGATAGGTCTATTTATGCTCTTTAAAAAGGTTTTGTGAGTTTTCTTCCAAAAATGAACCATTTTCCCGATATTTGACTTTGAATCTTTCAAATTTGGCATCTGAAGAAAACCGCTGAACATTGATAGGCCGTATTTCGGTTCCTATTATATCGCAAAAACATTTTTAAAAATGAATTGTATTTGTCTTTTTAAAAGCTACAAATTTGTTCTCTACAATTTTTTGATAAAATGCACCAATTTCGAGTTATTCGCGAAAAACCGATTAAAAACGTGGATTTTTTTCGTCTAAAAGTTGTTATTTAAATCGCGAATAACTGAAAAATATCATTTTATAAAAAAAATGTATAGCACATTTTTTGTTTAGAATCACTTTTTTAATCGAAACCTGTAGTTAAAACGTAAAAAAAATTTTCACCCCGGAGATGGGGTGGCAACCACCCTTCCTTAGGCTTTGGCGCACTTTGATTCGATATAGATTTTGATCCTTAGGCTATTACCTACCTTCTGTTAAATTTCAAGTCAATCCACGCAGCACGAAAAAATTGCGAGGTGAAATCTTCATTTCCTGGACTATAACTGGTTTGACAGCATAATAAAATCGTAGATTTATGTGTAGCTTTCAATTTTTATAAGTTCAGAATCCAGCAGCCCGCTGAAGTATGGGATTTTTATAATATAATTATTTGACAATCTTTTGTTGGGCCAACCACCTACAGCAGAATTGAGCCGAAATACATTATATTCCGATGTTCCGAATTTATTTCGTTCAATCTGTATAAGTCTAGTTATTGAAAAAAAAAAGAAATATTAAAAATAAAATAAAAAAAGTACCTAAATTAGCAAATTAAATTGATACAACGAAGCAATGTCGTTATAAAATATGTAAGAGGTGAACACGCTCCTTAACCATTTAAAGACAATACGTTTTTCTTTATAAATTTTCTACAGCCTTTATAAACACTGTTATTTCTTTATTAAATAAATACATTTATTTAATATCTATAGAGTTCGAAATTATATCGTTTCTCTCCACGTACCCTGTTCGATAACTTCGCCATATAGCTTCTCAATACTTTTCTTTCAAAGATTCTTTAGTAACTTTTCATCTCGGGTTGTTATTGGCCATGTTTCCGATCCGTAGTAAGCACTGGGCATATTATTTTTTTTATGAAGTTTGCACTTTTTGGTCTTGACATATTTTTCGCGCTTTGTTGATGATCTAGGCCGAGTTAACAGCGGTTAGTGACGCATATTATTTTACTCATTTCTTTAGATGTGTTGTTTTTGCAGTCATCCGGCGACCCTAAGTAAGCAGAACTCTTACACAGTTTCTACAGTTTCGTGATATTTTTTTATTATCAGGATTTAATTTGTTATCTAACACTTCATCCATATTTGGTGCATTAATATTATTTGCAAAACGAGTAGCTCATTCTTGCTCTTGATGTACTGCTGGATCTTTTTCATTATTTGCATCACAAGCTATATTGTGGAAAACAGCGGTGGCTACTATTATTAGCTGAGCAGTTTCCAATTTTACTCTTAGTAAAGTCCAATTACTAAATACAGAAAAACTCTTCGCTTCCATACACCATACTGTCTGTCTACAACATTTCTTCTGGTTCTTATCTGAGACTCATTAAATAGTTGTTTAGCTGCATTTGTGACATAAAATAAAGATTTTATTAGGTCATTTTTAATTGGATAGCCACTATCTCCTAGTTGGACATTTTCACCATAATTACCCTGTTCAGAAGATGCGCAAATATTTGAATTTCAAAATATATATGCATCTTGAGTAGAACCTGGACATTTAGCGACAATGTTCATTCCGTATTTTTACCTTTAAATCTGAAATAGTTTGGACATTTATCTGAAACAAATTCTTTTGAGTTCCTATAAATTTCTTAATTAGTCTTCCTGGAGACTGAATTCTTATATGTGTACAACCAATGGCAACTACATATCTAGGAAAATGTGTAATATTGTAAAACTGTTTATTTCATTGATTTCATCATTTTCAGGCATTCTTATGTGAACTGGTAACAAATTTTCTAAGGCAACACTGAATTTTTTAACAACTCTGCTACTTGTTGCTTTATTGCCTCCACTAAAATTATCAGTTTGTGTCCAAGATTGGAGCATTTGAATAAAAATTAAGAGTGAGCAGTACCCTAACTGCTGCATAGGTAGGACATAATTCCTAAAATAACAGATATTTTTAATTCAAAATATCTGAATCTATTTAAAATACTTACCTATCTGTAGGTTAAGAAACTTTTATCTTCAATCTGCATCAAAATATTTTCAACAATGTTCTCTGAGAACATAAACCGACAGAAAAAATCTACATGGTCTAGTCCTTCAAAATAATTTGTAAAGATAGACGTAAGAGGGCAAACCGAGGGAAACCTGGTTGTCTCTGGGGTACTCTGCATAAGAGCAGCATATCATGTGAGAATTTCAGGTGACAACAAAAGTTATAAAAAGTAGCATGCTATCTGTTAATTTTGTTGGTTTATAAATCGTCATAAATTTGGTAATATTGTTTTACTTTTAATCACTGCTTTTGGTTAAGAGGATTGACCCATTATCTCATTGCATATATATCATTGTATATATATATAGATATATATATATATATATACTATATACTATATATATATATATATATTATAGATATATATATATATATATAAAGTAAACTATTATATATTTCCACATAAAGAAACTGTATTTTCATTCATATATGTCCATTAATCAAACCATGACAGTGACATATATAGTGACAATATAGTTATTTTAATAAAAAAATTTTATTATATTTATTATGGTTTGTTTTGTAGAGTACAATATTAAAAACTGTAATCTCACGACTAGTAAGTAAGAAAAATTAACAATTTTAACTAGTTAATTTATATTTCTTTTTATAGATGTCTTGAAAAAGAATTAAATAAAATTCGAAAGCTTGACAGTAAAGTCAAAGAGTTTTCTTTGTCTTGTGGCCAAATAAAACTGACTGCATCCTCAAAAATCATAACTTATATTTAAATAAACAGTCAAGAATACCACCATCTTATATAATACAAATGGGGTTTTTTGAGAACATCCAAATAAGGTATGGACTTACTCAGGTTGGATTACTCAAGCAATGGGCCAAGTTTAACATCAAATTAGCTACTTTACGAAACAGACCAATCTTTCTTCTAAAAATGTAGAAAACATTATATCTTTCCAAAACACATTAATAATAGTATAGTTAACTTTACATTAATAATAGTACTTATTACATCATAGAGGAGGTAAAACAGGTAACAAAATACAAATTTTAATTCTAATATAAAAAAACAAATATTAAATCTTGAAATTAGTTCCACCATTTCAGATATAAAGTATTTGACAAACAATTAACAAATATAAAAATCTAAATTAAGCCAGTCAATACCAAATCATATTATTGATGAATATAAACGACGACAAAAAAATAAAATACAACATCCATTATAATCGCATAAAATATCAAAACATTAACAAATTCCAAAAATTAAAAATTGACAATTTTGCTGAAGTTAAATTTCAAGAGAAATGGTTTCATAATTTAACAAATATAGAATTTCCATTTAACATAAAAAAAATTTTAGCTTTAGGACCAAAATTTTGCCTTTTTCCTAATCTTAGAGACTTTAAATTATCTGACTGTTGTCTGATATTGAACAAATAATTGCAAAAATTAATACTAATACTAAAGATATATTTCGATCAAAAAGCACAAATATAATAACAAACTATTTGCACAAAACAAACAATAGTAATCATTTCTTTAATGACTTATTCTGTGAAACAAAAAGATTTTTAATTGAGAATCCAGAATTATACATTCTCCGCAGTGATAAAGGTAACATAACTGTTGCAATGTACAAGGAAGATTATATAAATCAAAGTCAAGCATTACTTAATGATGTAAAATATTATAAACAACTGACAAATGATCCAACATGCACATTGCAACAAAAATCAAATAAACTTGTATCAAAATTAGCTAACAATGGCGTCATATCTGCTAGTGAATCAAAATCATTGAAAATTTACAATTCAGTAGCACCACGGTTCTACGCATTGCCGAAAAATACATAAACCAACTCTCTCAATGAGACCAATAATCTCTTCAATAGATTCTCCCAACAGTAAATTAGCAAATTTTATAACATTAATTTTAACAAATGCATATAATTTCAACAACGACTTAGTAATTAAAGATTCTTTTGTTTTTAGTAATTTTATAAATGATAGAAAAATTCCAGAAAACATACATTTTAGTAAGTTTTGATGTGGTATCTTTATATACCAACATTCCTTCTTATTTAATTCTAAACAGTATAGAAAAACACTGAAATGAGATCCAATCGCACTGTACATTAAATTTGAATACATTAAAAGAAATATTATATTTCATTTTTGATACTAATATATGCAAATTTAATAACAGTTATTACAAACAAACATCAGGACTACTCCCATGGGAAGCTATAGTATTATAGATATATATATATATATATATATATATTATATATATAAAAGGATCACTCAACAGAGTGGGTGGGCTCTTATATCGGTCAATTTGTAGGTGGAGAAATGAAAGACAAAGTTGATGTGCCACTCTATCTATTTTTTGAAAACGTTTCGCTTTCGTATTCTGAAAGCATCATCAGTTCATTCTAAAAAGTATAATATAAGAACCACACAATCATGGAAAAGATTGTGTGGTTTCTTATATTATACTTTTTAGAATGAACTGATGATGCTTTCAGAATACGAAAGCGAAACGTTTTCAAATAGATAGAGTGGCACATCAACTTTGTCTTTCATTCTCCACCTACAAATTGACGATATAAGAGCCCACCACTCTGTTGAGTGATCCTTTTATATATTGGAATTTGACGGTCGTACTCCTTTTTCCCATATATATATATATTATATATATATATATATATATATATATATATATATACATATATATATATATATATATATATATATTATATATATATATATATATATTATATATATATATATATGTTACGAGCAATGTCCGAAATTGAACAATCCTAGCATTGTACGAAAAATCTTGTCCACTTCTAGCATTGTACCCCTTTTCTGTACAATCTCCGAAATAGACATAATCGGCGGACTGTATATAAAAGAATTGCTGTACAATGTTTGAATTTCAAGAAGTAGCCATGCATCAAAGTTTGGGAGAATATGACAGATATCGATTCATATCGATTTTTACTAACATTATCACTCTATTTATTGTAGAACAATTTTTTTCTTATTATTTATATTTTAGTTTGACTTAGCATTTTATCACATTGTCGATTTGAAAAAGAACAACTCTATAATATATAAATATAAAAGATCAAATTGTTCGATTTTTGATTTGGTGTGCGTTTCGATAATCATTTTTAATTTTGGTCATTTCGGACATTGTACAGTTTGGGGGTACAATGCTAGAAGTGGACAATAATTTTCGTACAAAGCTAGGATTGTCCAATTTCGGCCTTTGCTCGTAAACATATATATATATATAATATATATATATATATATATATATATAAATTTGGTAATTTAAATAAAATTACTTTTTTATTCTTATACATTATTATAATTATTCTCAATATACTTAGTCGAATATTTGTAGACCATAAAATGTAACCATATAATAAAACGCAACGTATTATTTATGCCTACATATATTTAATAGCTCAGTTACAAATCCTATAAATCTTGTTTAAACAAAAACTTTAAATTTAATAGGTATATATTAATTCGATAACATACTGTATATCAGATGAATGAAGATATGGTTCACCTGACAATACAGCAGTAAAAATCTTTGATGATAATGGTATTACATTGATAACTTACTTTGTTTGTTGAAATAAATTATTCCAACGAAATGACACGATTCAAGTAATTTGTTCTGAATTGAACTTATCACTAAGAAATCTACTTATAGAAAAAGAAAATAAGCGAGAGTTTACAATATGAACGAGTAATAAGCAGGTGAAATCGATGTTAGAAGACTTATTAGTTTTGTAGGTTAAGTCCTTTTCCTACCGTCAATTTTTAATTTTGTATATTTTTGCCTTTGTTCATATAGGTACCTAGTAATACCTTAGAAACGTTGTATATGGCCTTTAAATGAAATAAATATATGTGAAATACCATAGAAATTTTTACTGACGCGCAGGCCAAATCATGACACATTCGCTGCAAAGTTATAATTATCTGTGAAAATCTGTGTTCTTGTGAGTAAAATCAGTTGTCTCAGATGGGGCAGCCAGCCACACTCTCACGTTGCTTCAACAGAACACCCATTTTGACAAAATTGACAAAACAATTTTATCATTTACACAAGTTGTTGTACAGTATATCTATTAATGGTGATTTTAAAAACCAGACTGAATAAATTACGGCCAATTTAGTAGATGCATATTTAACAGTATGACTGCTACCAACTCTTATAGTTTGGACGTCCCTACTATATCTGCTTTTTCTCATTTCATATTTTTAGCCCTCATTTTACTTCTTCCATTTTCCAATCTGTAATAACGACTATATTTTAAGTTGTTTCTTTTTACTATATTTTTTAATATTGGTTCTGAAGCTATTTTCTTGTGGCATTTGTAAATTAATTACTATTTATAACTTGGGAATAAGCCACAATTAAAGATAAAAATACGTTATTGACGTTTCAATTTCCAAATTCGGAAAATCGTTCTCAAAATACAAACAGTAAATTAAACAAATTTTGTTTTTTGTTGTTTGTTGTTTTTTCCGAATTAAATTAAACGATTTCCGAATTGGAAATTGAAACGTCAATAAACGTATTTTTATTCTTTAATTGTGGCTTATTCCCAGTTATAAATAGTAACTATATTTTTTGTTGTATTTCATATGTAGTTTTCTTTCTTGTCCTCTGATCATTACACGTTATTTTAGTTTTTGCTGTTTTTTCGTTGTTATCAGCACCATAAATAACCTTGTCCTTATTCTCTGACAAATTCGTTCCCACTTATTGAGTTCTTTATATTTGTTGCTATTTTTTTGAATACGTATATTCTTCGTTATTGAATCTTCTAACATTTCTATAAATTTCTGGCTTCACTTGCATACTTTTGCATCTACTAATAATTTTTTGTACGCTATCTTTACTCGTTTGTCTTCGTATCTAAGATTGTTTGCTCTTTTCTATTCTTGTATACATGTATATCGACCCTCCCAACGAAAACTGTCGTAACTCATTTTTTTCAATTTTAAGTTATTACCATAAACAGATTTCATGATATCAAAAATTTCTAAAGAAAATACTATAATAATTCAAATCGTAATATAGACAACTTAATATACATTAGTATAAGTGTAGTATCTTAATGCTCTCTGTTCTTGACCCATCGAGGAAAAAGACAAAAGAGGGAATGTAAAGGTAGTGGAGGCAAACATATTGTTAGACAGGAAGTGTCATCTTGAGAGGCCACAAATAAACAAGGAAGAGAGTCTTTTCCTTGTTTAAGAAATCAAATTTAGTTGGGTTATGTTATTGTTTGTCCCAACTGTCATATGAAATCTTATTTATATTGAAGTTTATTAACAATTATGTCACATTTTAGACTGTTATCGTTTATATTTATTTAAAGTTTCTCTTCTAATACACAATCTGAAAACTATGTTATAGCTACTGTTAATAAGTTTCGAAAAATTTAAATTTGGCGCATTCGCATTTCCGGATATGTCCGCCATCAGAGTCCACTTTTTTGGTCACCTTTTCATAATGATTAGATTCCCTCTTTTGTCTTTTTTACTCGATGACTTTACCGCGAAGAAAGTAGTATTATTATACTATAGTATTCGCTGTAAATTTCTGAGAAGGGACCGAGATACGGCTACCAGTTATGAAATAAACATGAAATTAAACATAATATTGTAGATAACACTACAATTACATTCTGCGCTTGTTGGAAAGCCCAAAATTGACGAAGTAAGTCTACAACGTTAATCACAAAAAAACTTTTATCATTAATTAACTTCGAGTTTTTTATCGAAGTTAATCAATTTCTTCATAAAAAAAAAACGTTTCTTGGCTTGTTTCAGATTCCCCTGATGATGCTTTAGATAGCAAAAGTACTTGGGCAAGATTTGATTAATAAAATTTGTGCTCGATATCTGCCTTTCATTTTATCAAAGTTAATTTATTAGAGCATTCAACCTTATATAAAAATAGGAGTAAAACAAAAATCATGATAGTAGACAGAGCTCGGAATAATCTATACATTAAAGAAATTGGAGGCTTTGAAGTAGTAAATAGTTTCATATACCTGGGATCCCTAATAACAAATGACGGATGGTGTGACAGAGAGATACGTAAAAGGTTGCCTCTTGCTAGAACAGCGATGATGAAACTGGTAGCAGTTTGGAAATATTCTAGCATAACAATACACACAAGACTAAGGCTGGTTAGGGCGCTAATTTTTCCCATAGCCATATATGCATCCGAAACGTGGATAAAAATAAGAAACCGGATAAAAATAAACTGGACGCTTTTGAAATGTAGCTGTACCGCCGCATGTTAAGAATATCCTGGATTGTCATCGCACTAACGTATCGATATTAGAACAACTTAAAGTAAAGGATAGATTGCTTAAACAAATACAACACAGATATTTGCAGTATTTTGGATACATTTCTAGAAGAACAGATACGATGGAAAAACTAATAGTCGTGGGTAGAGTTGAAAGAAAGAGACCTAGGGGAAGATCTCCAAGACGTTGGGTAGATTAAACAAAAATATAGATTAACCATTGGTTACATGAAGCCGAACAACTAGCCCAAGACAGAGAAGGATGGAGGGAAATCGTGAAAAAAACTCTAAAGGCCTGATGGTGTCACCACATCCCAAAAGGGATTAGTACTGAGGAGGAGGAGGTTTTACCAATTGACAGTAAAAAATTAAATGGTTTATTAAGTTTATGTAAAGCCAATTTGATACCAGCAATGTACCATGAGTTTTATAACTCTCTGCGGCCTGCTAGTAAAGACATTCTACCGAGTACTCTACAGATCAAGAAACTGGTTCCAAATTTGAACAATGGCGGTGTATTCTACTGAGCAATTAACCGTTAATTATTATTATAATTAGTGTCGTAATGCTATTATAAACAAATTGCTAAAAATCAAATATTTGTTTATTTTATTTGTTTCATTTTTGTAGTATGTTTTTATAAATGGAATTTTTTTTTTGACGAAGACTGCAGTGACTCATTCAAAAACTAAAATCGAATATCTTTATAAAATTTGTATTCGTTTGTAATAATTCTGATTGGCCAAATAATTACTAAGTGAAAAAAATGAAAAAGTAGTAATAATTAAAAAATTAAAGAACCGTCATTTTTCACAATTATTTTTTAAACGCAATTATCTCGGAATTGTAATATAACTGGGGCTCCGCTGTCACCACTGTACAACTCGCGGGAGTTATATCCCCTATTGTAACATCTGGAACTAGAGGGTGAGAAAATCTTTACCACTGTACAACGCTGTTACCACAGTAATATACTGGTAATAAACCTTAAAGGATGCTTATCCTGCGAGCGGCTGCAAGGAATACTGGTCCCACTAGTCTGGAGGGCTGGCTCGCCTTCGTGGATTTATGAGAAGGTAACGAACTTCGGAATAGGGGTTAAGGACTTCTAGGTCTCAGGTCCTGTAAAGAGTTTGAGTCTATGGGCTTACTTTAGAAGCCGGATAAAATGTATAAGCAGAAATTTGGTACTCTTCTGGTCTCTTAATATTGTTCTGAAGCTATTTTCCTTGTGGCATTGTAAATTAATTACTATTAAACTGGGAATAAGCCACAATTAAAGATAAAAATACGTTTATTGACGTTTCAATTTCCACTTCGGAAATCGTTCTCAAAATACAAACAGTAAATTAATCAAATTTTGTTTTTTTTTTTGTTACATAGTGAAAAATTCTTCTAATAATTTAATTTTATCTGACTCATTTATATTGACAATTCAGACATACATTATGCATTTTAAAGTAGACGACTTTAAAATGATATTGCCAATATTGTTGAGTTTGCGCTCCATGGGACGACTTTACTTATAAGATATCTCTGTCTGAATCGGTCGGAAGGAACATAAAACCAATTTTAGAGTCTACAAATTTTATTGATATACTATGTGGTTTACAATTAAGTTAACAAACTGTCAGATATAAGTAATAATAAACTCGTTCGGCGCGAAGGGAGACGAGAAGAGATCTTAGCAAGAAAGTAAAGGGGTGACAATCTGTAATACTATAATTTACTCGGGTTAGTATATAGAATTTTGTTACCTTTCGCGTATTTAGGTTCTAGCTAATGATACGCCCTTCAGTTCCTCTGGAAATCGGATTTCTTTCAGTACCCGACACTTATATGGAACTAAACCCCGTCGAAATATAACAATCGCGCGTACTCGTATCTGGAGCAGCCTATCGTCGCAGCAGCACCTCGCCGTAATACTGACTTACTGGACGCTACCGCCTCCGACCCGGAGCAATCACTGCCTGAGCGGGCAGTCACGGTGCCAGCTATCACTGACTGCCTGGTTGACCAATTTTTTTAGTTTTTTATGTCCCGCAAACATTCCTAGTTTATTTTGCTGATTCTGCTGTACTTTTCCACGTGTTGGAATGTAACATGCGATGGTGTGTCGCTTCGTTGTATTAATTTTCACGAAGATTAATTTTAACAGAGATGAGCGATTTTGAGTTCTGAACTAGAGTTTAGCTTTCGTAAGCAAGTTTTTGTATTTTTGTATTTTGACGCAAATAAACTTACATTTTATACAGGTGTTATAAATAAATAACCGTGGAGCGATTTTTGCCATTTTTTATGATTCTCACGAGATCAATACACTCTATCCCTTCACTATGAAGTTTCGATTACTAGAGCCTAATCTTTAAAACCTATAGCATGTAATTTTAGCTTTGAGTTTTGGCAACACATGTGAGACATTTGCAATATGCTTAAATAAAGTTGGATTTAGACGTTCACACAACAAACGATCTAAAACATTTAAAACTCGTTTTTCAATTACATTACAAAACTTTTCAATTACAAACAAAAATTCTTCAATAAAACAGTCACACCAAAACAGTTTTCTTAAATGCATTTTCCGTACGTGTGATCGTTTGTAATGTAAAACATTAAATTCTGCTGTTTTTTATTAATATTTCCAATGCCTCATATTTGTTACCACAACTCAAAATTACAATTTTACGTCATAGCTTTTAAAGATTGATCTCTAAGAATGGTAATTTTACTACAACTGGTCAATGAAAGTGATCAATTTATTTGATCTCACGAGAATCGCAAAAAAATGACAAAAATAGCGTGACGTTAATGTATTTAACACCTTTATAAAAACTGAGTACATTCTCGGCTAAATTTAAAAACGGCATACGAAAGCTGCACTCCTTGCTTTAAAACGCATTTTGATTTTTGTAGATAAGACCTATTGGATCAAAAGATATCGAATTTTTTAAGGTTCCGCTGATACAAATTTGATTGAATATTGATTTCGCGTGTGTAACTGACGTGCAAAATGAAACAACGCTTGAACCGACGGTCGCTTCAGGCGTTGTTTCTAAGAGAACGGTTCATGCTACACAAAAAATGCTTATAAGCATTGTTGTTGAAATTATCTCAGCTACATTTTTTATTTGAAATATTTTTTTCTACGGTGTACAGATTCTTGGTAAATCCATTTTTTTTGCGTTTTTACCCCCCTACGAGGGAGGTTTAGGAGGAAGCCCGGGGATAAAAGTGTTAAACTTTTTTGCATCTTTTTTGGAGTCCACAAAATTAATATTCTTTGCAAAATTCAGCTTGTTCGTATGATTTTTAGGGGTCAACTCTCTGACGACTGGACTATTTGTACATACATTAACTATTAAACCATCTCTTCTTTTAACATAGTATAGTTTGGAAATGGATTTTGGTTTGGTTCCCTGTTCCTTTCGTTTTATACTTTTCCTGGGACCAGAAACACTGCAGTGATTTAATCTAAATTTTTCTGAGTAGTTTTCTCTGAGAATGTATGAAACGAGTGGAAAAATATTTAGTAACCCTCTTGGTAAGCAATAATGTACACTGGAAAGAAGGGTATGGTTTTACTACATGTCTACATTTTGGAAACATCGGTAGGGTAAAGTGTGCAAATCGCGGTCACCTAAGAAGAAAATTTAATATAAAAAAAAGTAAAACTCTGTGAATCAAATTTAAGCCGTCAATCCGTAATTTGGGGTTTTAACTTATTGCAAGATACATTTAATTTCAAAAATATAAAATTTTTGTCTTTGACAGAGACAAAACATAAAAAAGTATCTTTGACCGGTATTGTCACCATACATGGACAATACCGGTCATGAGTGTGGGTAATGCCAGTCAATTTGTTTGTGTTATTATTAAAATAAAAATCAATATCTATTTAACATTTTTTTGTTATAAAACGATTAACGAATGTGGCTTAATGGGTCATAATTCAAGTAAATCAGTAAGAAAGGTGAAAAAATATTTTTTATTACAAAACAAACAAAAAATAACAAAAATATGTGTTTTAATGTAAAAATAGTTGACAGTCATCGCAGGTATAACTCTCTGCAGAATCCCATCCACTGCACTCTGAATAAGCCCATCGTGAGCAAACGGTAAATATATACCACAATTCATTGTTTTTGCCAAACTCGCTGTAAACCAGGCATCTATCTTCGTATGCATCGTCACTGTTATCACATGATATATCAATATCCGATTCCAAAGAACTAGAATCAAACACCTTTTTCTTGTAATGCCAATTACAAGAAAAAGGTGTTTTATTACAAGAAAAATTATCTTGTAAACCCAAATGCTAATTTTCTCAGTTCTATTGCTGTTACGCCATAAAAAATTAAGCTAAATATTTTTTTTGTGTGGCTATTTTAGCTTCTTGTTCGGCAGAAAATACTGATTTTCTACCTAATGAGACACCTTGAAGATTTTTATTTTTTATTCTTTCTTGCAATGTCGAAAAATGGATGGATTAATCCCTAAGGATTAATAGTATAGGGTATAAATTATAGCATGGGGTAATACCGGTCAACTGACCGGCATTGCCTCCTGTTGGCATTTTTTTTCTTAGAATTTTTTACTCGTAAACATGTATTAAAATATTGATCTTTAAAAAAGGAATAGGCAGCTAACGTCATTATAATCAATTGTAACCAATTTTAAGATCTACAAGTGAATAAAAATGAATTAAGACCTTATATTACTCAGCATAAAAATAAGATCGAAAACACTGAAAACAGGTTAATAATATTTCTATGACAATGGTTTGCGCCAACTCAACGCTCGTCAGCAATCTGAATACAGAGTAGTGTAGCGACACGTTGGCAGTTATAGGAGGTTGCCAGATTGAATAGATTTCGCACAATCGGGATGACCGCCATTACCCACTGACCGGTATTTGCACAGTTTAACCCTAATGATTTTGTAACATATCTACAATCAATAACCATAGGGAGAATGTACTATCAAACCCACCAATTACATTTTGCAAATTCACGTTTATTGCTTAATTATCTTTTTCTGAGATTTATAACTTCAGATGGAGTAAGATATTCTTCATAAGGATAATATTTCTTTCATTATTAAGAAAAACAATTACTTTGAAACCTCATAGTACAATATAAACAACAATGTATGTTGTTTTTAACTCGTGTCTGACATGCGCCTTAGCCACGTAGTACATCCAACTTCGTAGTTCTCTGATCCAACTTCATTTTTATTGGTTGTCGTGGGCATTTCAGTGTTTACATTGAAGTCAGCTGTAGCATATTAGAGCCGAAGTCACTGTGACGTATAAATCTCAAAATCGTAAAACATGCAACTTTTAGGGATTTGCATTTAGGTACCTGATTTGCAAACTATTTTAAATCAATTATTACTAATTTCACCACAATTAAACTATTCACAGAAATCCACCTATTCTTTTTTTAGGTTGGACACATTACTTTAATCTAACTAAAATAAAATTTCGTATCTTATTTTAAGTATATTTTGGGTTTGTTACAATAATTATCTCACAATATGTATGCTTTTACTGTTTTAATTTCCTAATCAGTAATAAACTGATATTACCTTAGATATAAATAATAAAATAGGAAGAGAGTAATTACAATTTTATAGTGTTTAAAATTAATTGAAAAGTACTTCTGTTTCCCCCTATATCTTTTATTCATGTACTAATCCTGACTGTTTAACCATGTTATAAAATATACTACCTGTATTTGTAAGTAAATTTTCAGGAGTATCGAATTCAACTAATTCTCCCCTGTCTAGCACCATTATTTTGTCATATTCTAAAACGGATTCAAGTCTATGGGCAATATTAAGTATTGTAGAATTTTGAAAATTTTGCTTTATAATACTGTAAATGGTTTTTGTCAGTTTCTGGATCCATATTAGCAGTCGCTTCATCCATAATAAGTATTATATTTTTATGTAGAATAGCTCTTGCTAGACAAATGAGCTGTTTTTGGCCAGCACTAAAAGATAATGAATTGCTATAAACTTTTTGGTATAAATCATTAATATAATTTTTTATGCCAACTTTTTCTAAACATGTCCAAATATCTTCATCAGTAAATTCTTTAAACGGATCCAAGTTTGAACGAATGGTTCCAGAAAATAAAATAGGATCTTGTGGAATAACACCAATACTTTTTCGTAGAAAATCTAATCGTAATGTCTTGATATCTACCCCATCAATAATAATTCTTCCTTTAACTTCATACAGTCTAAACATTGTTGAGATTATAGAGGATTTACCTGCACCAGTTCTGCCTACGATTCCAATTTTCTCTTTGGGCTGAATATTAAAATTTAAGTTATTTAAAACCAGTTCATTACTATTTTGATATGATAAAGAAACTCTCTCATAGACAATAGAACCTTTGGACGGCCAGTTATCCAATTTTTCACCCTCGCTTTTTTCTTTTTTCAGTTCGGTATATTCCAGAAGTCGCTCAGTCGATGTCATTAGGTTTTCCAGTTCTGCCCACTCACGAATACCCCACTGAATGGTACGCCCAAGACCAAATACTTGTGTAAGAACCAAGCCAACCTCGCCTGCAGTCGAATCTAAATTGATAAAAGATTATAAAATTAAAATAAAATATAGAGTTTTACATAATATTATTGTCGCATGGCAGCTGGAAAGTTGAGTTATGCAAAATATGAGGACTGCATTTTGTTAAAATGGCTATATTATAAGAAAACTTTACAAGTTAATATTTTGTATGCCGACTTATTACATATATAAATTGCGCAAATGCTATATCAGGGTCAAAACTATCCCATAATTTACGAAATTTACTCTTCAAATCGGCGACGATTCTCTGGGAATCATTACGCAGTTTCTGTTTTATCTTAGACCACAATGTCTCAATATCATTAAGGTTTGGACTGTTTAAAAGCCACGAGAGGATATATTATCTCCAAACTATTTGTAGTTGTTTTAGTTGTATGGCATGCAGTACCGTCCTGCTGGAATATACAATTCAAGCCCTGGTAGAGATCGTAAGCAATTGGTGTATGACTATTTTTCAAAATTTCTTGATACTTTGCTGCGTTAATTGTGCCTTCCACCACCTCACAGAACCTCATGGATCCGCTCATGACATGCAGCTTCAAATCATAATTGCTTTGGGAAACCCCAGAGTTTTTTGAAGCAATCTTTACGGAATGCTTCATTTTGACTTCTAATAACCCGTTTTCGAAAGTCTTTCACGCATACATCAAATTTGTATGAACATCACTCTGAACCAGTCATCAACGGTTCATCAAAACTTTCAGCAACCGCTTAAATTGGGTAAGATCGAAGATTTCAAGGACTGTTGATGACTGGTTCAGAGTCATATTCAGTGACGAATCGAAATTTGATGTTTGCGTAGGAGACTTTCAAAAACGAATTAGCATAAGTAACAATTAGGCATTCCAGAAACGTTGCCTCAAAAGAATTGTTAAGTTTCCCATACGTTTTATGATTTAGGGGTGCGTATCATCAGCTAGTCTAGGAAGATATGAGGTGGTGGAAGGCACAATTAACAAAGCAATTAAAGAATCAAGAAATTTTAAACAATAGTCTTGTACCAAGTGCTCACTATCTCTACCCGTACTTGAATTTTATATTCCAGCAGGCCGGTGCTGCATGTCATACAGTGTAAACAACTAAAAAATGGTTTGGAGACAATAAGATTAAAGTGCTCTTATGGCCTTCGAACAGTCCAGACCTTAATTTTATTAAGACATTGTGGTATAAGATGAAACAGAAAATGCGTAATAATCCCCACAGAACCGTCGCCGATTTGAAGAGTAAATTAGGTGAATTATGGGATAATTACGATCTTGACTTGTCTAACTCCTTAGTACAAACAAAATTACCGCGGTTGTAAAGGTGCGTGGCGATATATCTCCATATTAAAGTAGTAATTTCTTAAATTATCCGAACATTTAGTTGTCACGATGTTATGCAACATTTTCGTTTATTTTGCCGCCAACGCAGCAATTTAAAGTTTATAAAGACTAAACCATTTCAATATCTTGTTTATACGAACATTTAGTTGTTAAGGCTCGTATAAACACCCATTAAATATACAAAAACCTACTTTTACTCATAAACTGTTCTTTTCTACTGATTCTCATCATCATCATCAGTGTCGTTACAGCTCTTTATGAGCCAAAGCCTTCTTCAGAACAATCCTTTATTCGCCCCTGTCTCTGACAACTCTTCCCCATGCTCTAATTCCGATAGACTTCAAATCATTTTCTAGGTTGTCTTGGTACCTAAGTCTCGGTCTTCCTCTTCTTCGTTGTCCGATCGGACCTCTTCGGTCAAAAACTTTTCTGACTATGGCATCTTCCTCTCGTCTGATTACATGACCTATCCATCTGAGGCGTGCTACCTTAATGAATTTTAACAACGTTAGGTTCTCCAAATCTTCTATACAACTCAAATTGTAACACCTGCGCCACAAACCTTGTTCTTTTATGCCTCCATATATTAGTCTTAGTATTTTTCGCTCAAAACGTTTGAGCAATTCTTGGTCATTCTGTGTTAGTGTCCAAGTTTCTGAACCATATGTTAGCACTGGTCTTATTAGTGTTTTGTATACGGTCAGTTTATTTTTTCTAAGCATTTTTGAGGACATATGTCTTCTTAAGCCATAGTAACACTTATTGGCGAGTACTATTCTTCTTTTGATTTCTTCACTGACGTTGTTATCTTTGGTTAGCAGCGACCCTAATTATATGAAGGTGTCAACACCTTCCAGTTCTAGGTCATCAATTATTATTCGTGTAGGTGTCGGGTTGCTTGACCTAGTGCAACACATATATTTGGTCTTTTGAACATTTATATTTAGTCTCATTCTGTGTGCGGATGCTCTTAACGACAGAAATGCTTCAGTCAGAGATTCTGTGGACCTACCTATGATGTCTATGTCGTCTGCGTATCCGACAATTTGTACTGATTTGTTAAAGATAGTACCATTCGTAGTAATCTGCGACTCTCGAATTATTTTTTCTAATGCCCATTTTTTTAGGTCTTAGTCCATTTTTGCAATGGAAGGGTCTTGAGAGATCGTTTTGGATTTTTACCATGCTCTCTGCACCTGTGAGTGTAAGTTCAGTTAACCGGACAAGATCAAACGGAATGCGAAATTCTACCATAGCAAGTAGAAGTTTATTTCTATTAACGGAGTCGTATTCGGCTTTGAAGTTAACAAATATGTGGTGGGTGTCGACGCCGAACTCTAAGGTTTTTTCAAGGATCTGCCTCACTGTAAATATCTGGTCCGTTGTTGATTTATTAGGACGGAAACCGCATTGATATCCTCCCACTATTTGTTCGGCGTAGGGGAGGAGTCTTTTGTACAATACGTTGGACAACACTTTATATGCCATATTGAGTAGAGTGATGCCTCTATAATTATCACACACCATCATGTCTCCCTTTTTGTGTATAGGACACAGTACACCTAACTTCCAGTCTGTGGGTGTTTTTTTCTATTGCCAAGTTGCAGTTATCAGTTTATGCATGTGTTTCATGAGGGGGTTGTCGCCATTTATGAAAAGTTCGGCAGGGAGATTATCCGAACCCGGAGCTTTATTATTTTTTAGTGTTGCAAAGGCTTCTCCAATTTCTTCTTCGGTGGGGGGTGGTTGCCGATCATCTTCATTCATTTGAAACATGGGATCCTCAATCTCGCCATCTTCGTGATTGTTGCTAAGTAGTTCTTCAAAATGGTCCGCCCATCTGTTTAGTATCTGTTCTTTGTTACTAATTATGGAACCGTCCCTATCTTTACAGGCTATTATTCTGGGTTTTCTTTTCCATTGTGGTGGTTAACAATTTCGTTTAGAGCGTGTTCGTATTGTTCTTTCTTTTTTCTTCTAAACATTGTCTTTTCTTCTCTTTTAAGATTTTCATAATCTTCCAGAGTTAATCTCGTTCTGCGCTGCTGGAGTCTCTTATAGGCTTCGTTTTTTTTTGTTGGTTGTTGGTGATTTTTCTACTGATTCTACTGATTCATAAAATGCTGTATGGTTAGGTAGAAAAGGATTGTGTGGGGGAAAGAAAGGACTTAACATGTGTTAACATTAACATAGGTCAGCAAGATCATCTCAACTACTTCTCGCACTTTACCTACTGTGTAACTTTTTATTCTTTTCTTTATTTATGTTATTCATCTAATCTTTGATTAAGCAGTTACAGTTTATACCAGAACGTAAAAACTACTAAAAAGCCCTTGTTAATTTTAGAAAAATATATGTCAGGATATTTTAATTACCCATTAAATATTTTTTATTTTTATATCCAACTTTCACCAGTCAAATCCTTGCACTAGCAAAACACATTGAAGAGGGCTTTAAAGAAAAACTTGTAATACGGGCTGCTTTTCTAGGTTTGACAGCAGCCCATGACACAGTAAGGCATAAAATATTGCTCCGCAAATTATACGACACTCCCAATGACAACCATCTGGGTAAGGTCGTATATTCCTTACTACAAAACAGACGTTTTATCGTTATGCTGGATGGTAAAGTAAGTAGGTGGAGAGTTTAAAAAACGGCCTCCCACAGGGAAGTGCTTTAGCACCAATGCTCTTCAATATATACACAAACGACCAACCTAGGCCGACCGAAACTATGCCTATGCTGCCGATCTTACAATATGCGCTCAAGGAAATAGTTTTGAAGAAGTAGAGGAAAAACTCGAAACTTCTTTAAAAACAATGGCAGCGTACTACCTGCAGAATTTCCTGAGACCCAATCCCTCTAAAATCCACGTCTGCACTTTGCACCTTCGCTCAAAGGAAGCCAAGCGAAAACTCCAAATTGCGTGGAATGGTAATACATTAAAACACACAAACCAACCTATATATCTTGTAGTAACTTTAGGACCGGTCCCTCACCTACAGACAACATTGCATAAAAACGAGAGGGGAAGTAACAACTAGGAACAGCATACTCATAATGCTAACGGGAAGTAAATGGTAGCGGCTGAATATGCGTGTCACGTTTGGGGCAGATCTGCCCATACCAAACAAGTTGATACTGCACTAAATGAGATATTCAGTTTAGTAGCAGGATAGTGCATGAAGCCAACGCCACTTTCAGATCTATATAAAGCAGCGGGTCTTGCAGAACCCCTTAATACGCAGAGGCGTTGCAGAGCACATAGAGCAAATTAAACAGATCGCGGACGAGCAGCATGCCATGTACAAAGCTCGAACATCACGAAAGCGACTAAAATCCAAAAAAAGCTTCCTTGAAACAGTGCAGGATGAACAGCCTGAGTATTTTCCTCTTCCCCTGGTTCAATGGACCGGCCAATCCCTATTCTTTAAAACGTGGAAAACTATGAATAGGATAAGAACGGGGGTCGCTCCAGTAAAATCAAACATGGCAAAATGGGGAAAAATAGACCAAGATGATGTGAACTGTGACTGTGGAGAAACACAAAATATGTAACATCTTCTTACATGCAAAAACTGTCCTCATCTATGTACCCTCTAAGATTTGTGGCTCTAACAAAGATGGAACCGTTTGGGCCGAAATTTTATGATGTCCGGATACGACAAAGTAAACGTATTATTTTTAGTATTATCTAACCATTATTTTTAGTATAAACATTAATTTTTAAAAAAGTTATTGTTACTTGAATTATTTGAACTATGAAAGGTAATACATACAAAAAAGGCAAACAGCTTTTAAGCTAACAGGAAAAAAAATAATATAAAAAAAAATAAGAAAGCTGATCTTTAATCTTAGTAGAAGCAGAAGAGTAAATTTGTATGAGTTTTATTAAGGTGTATGTGCATTAAAAATTTGTTTATTGGATCCATACCTGTAGTAAAGAAAGCAAATTTGGCTACCACCGCAACAACAAAAAAGGTACACACTGAATCCATAAAAAATCCCAGAGCTTTACTGCTACATATAGAGAGATAATGAGCAGAAGTATATACATCCTGATGTCTATCAAATTCGTCGATTAGGATGTTTTGTACTTTACAGGCTCGTATAGTTGTAAGACCTTCAAGTGTAGAATTCTAAGTGACCAATCATTGGACTTCTTGCTGAAATAAAAAGATATGTTTTAATAATTAATTTTAATGTAGGAAAAGTTTTAATATACCGCGCTCCAAAATTCTTAACCCTACACAGCGCAATTTTTTATTTTGTTTCCAAAAACACATACAGTGCGTTAAGTTTTTGATTAGGTATTGCACACTATACGGAGCGCTAAAATCAGGCAACGTTGCAAATGTTCGTTCTCCGACGCGAAAATCTACACCGACAGAAAATCATTTATTTTAGTTTAGTAACTCACAACAACGTTAGGGATGTACTTCTCTGTCGTCCGATCTCATGTTTCATTACGTAAAGCCGATTTTAATAGTAGGAAATTCGATAAAAATGCACTGAACTAATCGGTGCATTGTTATCGATTTTTATTAATGTGAAAATTTTTTTGTGGTTGAATTAAAAATAAAAGCGTATTTCTTTAAAAAGATAAAATAAAAAAATATACTCTTATGAAAATTAAAATATTATTCCTAATAAAATAAAAAAAAATTCTTTATGAGCTACAGAAATGGTTCAAATAGTTGACCTTCTATGGCTGAACAGTACCCCAATCTGTCATAAAAACTTCTGCGAACAGATGAAAGAGTTTCTGCTGTAACAGAATTGGAGACTTCTCTTATTCGATTTTTTAATTCATCCAAATTTTGGGCTCTAGCCTCAGGATGAGCGTAGATAATGCTTTTTAAATGTCTCCCAAAAAAAGAAGTCCATGGGTGTAAGATCTGGAGATCGCGCAGGCCACTTAATATCGCCTGTTCCACTGATAACTCGATTCGGGAAAGTATTGTTTAAATACTCCCTAATAATTCGAGCGTTGTGAACTGAACAGCCGTCTTGATGAAACCAAACATTCTCCAGATTTACATCAGGAAGATTGAGAATAGCGGGAAAGAACATGATTCTGTTACAAATCGAGGTATACTCTACTATTCAAGTTGCCCTCAATAAAAAATATTATGTGGTCTCCTAAAATGCCAGTCCAGACTTAACTTTTTGAGGACGTTGAGTTCGGTAAACAACACTTCTGTGCTGGTTTTCCCGCGTCCAATACCTCGTAATGGAAGGATTGTGTCTCCCTACTAACGAAACAGAAGATTCATCAGTGAATAAAATGTTTTTAATAAAATTTGGTTCACTATTAGCCTTCGTTATTAGAGTTTCACAAAACTCCATTCTTCGAAAGTAATCGTCTGGATAAAGCTGCTGCGTTTTCGAATATTTAAAATTCTTGTAACCGTGCTTTTTCCATACTTTCGTTACAGTAACATTGCTAACATCTAACTCTCTAGCAACGCTTCTACTTGAACGTGTTGAATCTACCTCGATTGTTGCACAAATTTGTGTATCCCGGTATTCTCTTTCCTCAACTTTTTCTGGTAACACTTCTCGAGCGTGACATTTTCTGCAATTTTTGAGGCAATAACAACTCTCAAAATTTTAACAATATTATAAATTGACTGTACACAAGGAATTGGTCTTCCCTCAAAAAAACACAGAAAATAAATCTACACACTGTTGCGCAGAATTGCCACTATAAAACCATTTTATTATTTGAGCTTTTTCCGCGGCCATATAAACAGACATGTTTACAAAAATAAATTAAAACTCTACGCTGTTATACCTTTAAACAACCACGGTATAATGACAATATGACAAGTTTGCCGACCGGCGACGTGCAACGACGAGTCAACGAAGCAGATATGTAGTGAAAGTCGAAGACGCGCAGTGTTGCCATTTATAGAGTGTATACCTAATCCAAAACTTAACGCACTGTATATGGACAATGTAATTGTGTCTACAAAACAGGGAGAAATAAAAAAAAATTGTAAAATTAGTTTATTATATACATAAATCTTGTTGTAGCAGATACGTTACATTACGCATCATCGTAAAAGTTGACAAAGCAGTTACTATTTTTGTTTAACAAAGATGTAGGCCACATTTAGAACATTTTATGAAGGAGACTGACTTACAGGTTGGTATTTACATCTTTGTTTGGTTCCATTGTATGTAGGCCGGTGACCAATGGAATCAGTCTTAATATATTTTGGGAGTGCAAAAATTTCATAGGATTTATGGCAGTTTATAAACATGGGAAAGTTTGCCGATTTCGTTTTTTTGCTCTCTTAATTATTTGTCACAAAAATACGTTAGCTGCTAGCTATACAGGATTTTTTAGATCTCAAGTCAGATTGATTTTTATTTGTGTTCTTGATATTCAGTTTGTACAAAGTCACAAACACAGGATCCATACTTAGCTTCAAGTACTTGTTACAGATATGTCTATATACATATTTGGTAGTCAATGTATTTTTTTTAAATAAAATGTGATGTTTTAACTACAAAACAAAAATAATAGAAAAGTCTCACCTGATGCTTCTAATCGCTTTAAACTTCTTCCAGCTGGCATGTAGATCCATTTTAATGTTAGCAGCAGAACAAACATAATAACTATATAAATCCCGAACTGAGGATGGACTGACATTATAAGTATTAAACTTCCACTAATTCTGAATGTTACCTAAAACAATTTTTTTAGCAATATTAACTGGGAACTAGTAGTAAAACTTGATTAGCAATCTATTGTATTTTAGGTCAGAATCAACCGATAATAATCATCATAGAATTCCTGGGTATTCTAATTGTATTGTTTTTGACGAATACTTCTATCGATAAATACTACGTCAGAAGTGACTTACGCCCACATTGTTTTCACTACTACTGATAGAGTATCAATTCCCATCCAAACTCACTTAACCCTCTCTTGTCTGGTATCCATCAATTGGGAACTCACCTTAAAGGGTATATGAGTCTACCTAATTGGAGCATTTCAAACACATACCCTACCATATCATATCAAGATAACAAAGACATTATCAATCGGTGAGAGAGACTCTCTATAGACAGTTAAACGGCAAAGATTTATAGCGCTATAAGTTTACCCAGGGGTCAGTAACGTTTTGAGTCGTAAGATTAAAAAAATTACAATTTACAGAATTTCAGTCTTTAAAAAGCCACAAATTTTTTGTTGCTAATAATAAATAGTAGTAATAGAGATAATATCGAAACTCAAACTCACTCAAAGGTTAATAGAGCGATGCATTTCAGGTATAACAAAGAGATATCGAAAAAGAATAAAATGAATCGGACAGAAAATCAAGGTCACTGATGTAATCCACAGAATTAAAATTTTAAAATGGTAGTAGCCGCGACATTTAGCGAGAAGAACTGACAATAAATTGTCCGCTAGAATTACACTGTCGTATTTAAGAGCCGTCAACAGGCCAAAAAATTTCCCAATTTTATAACATGGCACAGAAAAGCGAATATTACACAATCGTGGGCAGCAATGAGGAACGACCATGCAATCACGTGTTCATCAGATTCGGTCATTTTTGTAATTATTTCTTGATTTGTTAAGCCAGCATTGAGATTGTTATCTAAAATTCACTCTTGTGAAGTTTCTCTTGATTCTGATGAATTAGTTATATCGTAGCAAATTTGAAGGCAACATCTAGTACAACTTGCACAGGTTGGTTATTGGATCCTTTAGTAATTTTTATTGGAAGGAGTGGGTTGTTGGGCCAAATACTCTTCTACGATTTAATCAGTGTAGTAGGCTTGACTTGCTAAAATTGAAGTGATGTCAGCGTTAGGTTGACTTACAATATTCACAAGAAGTTGTTTCATGTAGTGTGTCTTGAGAGTTTTATTAACGTTTTGATCTATGGGATGCATCAATGCAGTAGTATTTTTCGGTAAGTACGTTGCTTCGATATATCCATCGGTAGTTTCGATTTTTAATTCGTCCTTATTAGAATGTCCTCGAGCACTGTCTAATAAAAGGAGGCTTTCACTGCAAGTTTGTTTTTTCTTAGCTCATCTTTAACTTGTTGGATAGAGCTGTTCTTGTACCAATCCAGAAAAACTTATTTTGTCACCCAGGCACGGATTTGCGTAAAATGTGCGTAATTGGCAGCTTGTCAATTTAAACATTTTTGAAGGCACGAAGATTTTTTGGACTTACCTACGATTAGCAATTTCAATTTGTGGGATCCTGATGAATTCGCGCATACCATGAGAGTCAGACGTTCTTTCTGAAGTTTTCTACCAAAAACTTTTTTTCGTCTTAAGTGACAAATGTCTTTTTCATAAATTGACGTCAGTTTAGACCGGTTTATCAGCGTTATAAAGATATTCAGGAATTAGGTCTGTAGCGACAGAATGTCATTCTGTCTCCGGCTTCTATATAAAATGTAGCTTCTCCAATTTTTTAAATTTTAAAGTGTTTGTTTGTCTTTGTTTAGTGTATTTGTTATGTCCCAATTTACATTTATGACATTCTGTTACTGCTGGATAGGCCACAACTGACGAAATGCCCTTGAAGATGATCTTGTGATCGAAAGTACTTGGGCAAGATTTGATTAAATACTGTGTTCGATATTTGCCTTGTGTACCATCAAAGTTCATTTATTCGAACATTCAACCTTATATTGATAAAAAAGATAGACAGTTGGTTTCCAAGGGGTGCAAGGCGAACGGCCGTTGTTCTCGGGTAGTTTCCTAGAGGTAGGAAACAGTAGCAGTGAAAGTTTGTGAGTTTTTGTGGAGTTAGTGTATCTGACAGAAGCTGAAGCAGCAAAATATTGTAAGTCATAATTTTCTACTTATATTCCAAGAGTCACTGTTCAGGCCAACGAGAGATTCAGTTTATCGTAAAAGAGAAGATATTCCAAGAGTCATTTTTCACTCGGGCCAACGAGAGATTCAGTTTATCGAGAGGAGAAAGGCTATCATAATTTGAATGATTCGTGCTTTTGAAGGAGATCATTAAGGACGATATACTTGGAACAATTTGCTGTAAGATTGCTGATTACCTAGGGAGCTGATAAGAATAGATAGTATAGGCTACCAGGAACAAGGATTTGGACCACTCATCATCAGAGAGAGATCGTGTTGTTTTTCTGCAGTTTTTTTTTATTGATAACACATTTTTACAATTACTTTAGAAAAGATAAAAATATTTTGAATAGGAGATTTAGAATAATAATTGGAATTTTGTGATTTTAACTAATATTGTTAGTACCATTAATTTTAAAGGTTCACGTACGTAGAACAAAATTTTAAGAATCATTATATGAGATATTGTTTATTGAAAATATTTGAGTGTGAATTTTATTTCATTATTTTTATTTCAATATATAGTGTTATATCATATGTGTTTTTTATTATTCCAGTATTCTTTGGACCTTACCTTTCACATGTGAAGCATAGATATTGAAGCACGAATGTAACCCTGAGATAAGAGAATTAAAAAATGTGATAGAGTCATAATCATATCATTTAAATAATTTTAATTAATTAATTAATTAATTAGCTAATTAATTGCTTGGCGCACTAAGAGTTGAAATATCACATTAATATATATATATATATATATATATATATTATATATATATAATATATATATGCATATTTATCTGATTCACACAAAGCAAAATGAAGCCTTTATTATGAAGGAGGTCGAAATACAACTAGTTCGATAGGAAATGTTTGGACACAAAGCGCTTCTTGGTGTATTATGCAGTGAAACATAAGAATTTCGTGGTTTATTTTGCTCTGAAGAATCCTTTACTTTTTCCTATTATACTTCTGGCTCCGTCAATTGCTATTAAAAGGATTTTATTTATAATCGATCTTATTCTCAAGGCATTTTTCCAAGGTATTCTCTATATTATATCTTATAGTTTTATCCGAGAGCGATAGTAATATTGGGCCTTGGGAACATATATACCTCACAAAAAAGGCAACTTATACCGTGTCCGCTATGTGACCAGACCCATCTATAGCAAGTAATAAGGCAGAACAATGGTAAATCTTCCACTTGCAAAGACACATTCTAGCTATATTTAGCTATTGCTGTAGAGAGTGGCAAATCTTAGATTTTTTTCGTTATTTCTGGATCTTCTTCTGGTTCCTATCCGTTTCGGATGTTGGAAATCATATTGGCAATCATAACCTTGCTCGCTGCGGCTCGAAACAGCTCCGTTGAGGTTTTCTTAAACCATGTTCTTAAATTCCGCAGCCATGATATTCTCCTTCTACCGGGTCCTCGCTTACCTTTGACTTTACCTTGCAATATAGACTGTAGCAGGGAGTAACGGTGCTGATTTCTCATAACGTGTCCCAGATATTGCAATTTTATGCGTTTGATCGTAAACACAATCTCTGGTTCCTTCTTCATTTTTCCTAGAACTTCCTTGTTCGTGATCCTTGCTGTCCATGATATTCTCAGCATTCTTCTATAAAGCCACATCTCAAATGCTTCAAGTTTTTTAATAGTGGTGTCTGTAAGCGTCCATGCCTCCGCCCCGTACAACAACACAGAGAAAACATAGCATCTCAAATGTCTCATTTTTGTATCAAGGGATATGTTGTGACTTTTGAAGATGGCGCTCATTTTGTTAAAGACCGTTCTTGCCTTTCCTATGCGGCACTTTATTTCCTGTAAATTGCTCCACTGTTCGTTAATAATAGTTCCCAGGTAACAATACTGTTTTACTCGCTCTATCTGCGTCCCATTAATGTATAGATGAGCCCCATTTATATTCTCCTTGCTGATAATCATTTGTTTCGTTTTGTGGGTATTAATGTTTAGTCCGTACTGTTGACTGTACTCGTTTATTCTGTCCATTAGCCTCTGAAGTCCCTCTAAACTATCTGCTATCACCATGGTGTCGTCGGCATATCTAACATTGTTTACTCTTTCACCATTTAGAAGGATGCCTTCGTCTATTCCGTAAAGAGCCTCGTTAAAAATTTTCTCTGAGTACATATTAAATATCAACGGCGATAGGATACATCCCTGTCTAACTCCACGTAGTATTTTTATGTGATCTGTTTCTTCTCCGTTAATTTTCATGTATGCGGTCTGATTCCAGTAGAGTTCTGAAATTATTCTGAGGTCTTTGTCATCCAGGTCTGCCTCTTTTAAAATGTTTATCATCTTTTGATGTTGAACTCTGTCAAATGCCTTTTCATAGTCGATCAAGCACGCGTATACGTCGCAGTTAACGTCCCTGCATCTTTGAATCAGTACCTGTACTCCGAAAAGTGCCTCTCTGGTACCCACTGCGTTAATGAAGCCGAACTGTCTGTCCGATATTTGTTCCTCGCACTTCTTATAAATTCTTCCATGGATGACTCTAAGAAACAGTTTCAACATGTGGCTCATTAGGCTGATTGTTCGATATTCTTCGCACTTTTTAGCCCCCTGTTTTTTAGGTATCGCTATGAATTCTGATTCTAGCCATTTATCAGGGATGATTCCTGTATTGTATATTTTATTGAAGACAGCCGTGATCCAAATTATTCCTTCTTCCTCCAAGAGTTTTAAAAATTCAGCTTCGATATTATCAGGCCCTACAGCTTTCCTGCTTTTCATCCGTTTTATTGCTTCTTCTACCTCGGATTTAAGTATGTCCGGGCCCGTCATCCTCTCTGAAAATGGATGCCTATAATCCGTTCTTTGGTCTTGAAAAAGTGTCTCCAAATATATTCTCCATCTGTCTTTCATCTCTTGGGTGTCAATGATTAATTTTCCATTGGTGTCTATGAGTTTCATTTGTGTTCGCTTTTTAAAAGTACCCGTTATTTCTTTTACCTTTTTGTGTACATTAAAATTGTCATGCTTGGCTTGTAGTCTTTCTATTTCTTTACATTTCTCTACAGCTTCTTTTTCTTTAGCTTCTCTTATTTTTCTTCTGATGTAAGCCTGCATTTTTTTATACTCATCTTTATTTCCTTTAATTAACCTTCTGCGTTCCATTAAATGAAGGATTTCTGGAGTCATCCAAGATTTCTTCTTTGTTTCTTTGTTTGGTTTTAGCAGATCTTGTTTAGTTTTCTTAATTATTTCTTCGAATTGATTGATTTCTGTTGGATGTTATTTTCTTCTTTTAGTTGTTTAACTTGGTTGTTAATATATTCCCCCACTTGCTTTTTAACTTCCGGATGTTGCAGGGCTGTCATGTCGTAGTTAGGTCTAGACTTTTTCTTTATTGTCTTCAGTCTCACATCCATGACTCCCACTAAAGGTATGTGGTCAGATTCAATGTCCGCTCCTGGATATGTTTTGACAGATTTAAAACTGTTTCTGAATCTTCTATTTACCAATATATAATCTATCTGGTTTCTAATTACGTTATGGGGTTTATCTGCTGGTGCCTTCCATGTATATAATCTCCTCGGTGGTAGTTTATAAAATGTGTTCAGAACCACTAGCTTGTTATCTTCTGCGAATATTTGGATATGTGTTTGAAATCACCAAAGAGTTCAGATGCACTCATGAAGCAATCTTTGACGACTTATCATCTGTAGTGGTTTGCCTTTTTTGCAATTTCTTTTGTTATTTAATTTTTTCGTTCTTCGCTGGCCGGATATTTACTAGCAAACTGAATATGTGTTTTAGTGAAATTACTAGTCTACTGAAGTTACTCCCCTACGCTTGTCATGGTGGAGGGGTGTGGTGAAAAGCGTTTCCAGTAGCTAAGAGATAGAATCGGTGCCTACTCCTCGGACGGATATCCTGGCTTAAAAATTTACGCACTTGATTTTTTTAGCCATAAGGATTGTCAATATCCGAAATTGAAAGGCACAAAAAGAAAAAAGGGAAGTATTGCAACATTATTTCCAAGTTTCTTATTATTCTCAAACTGCCCTCTTTTCAATGGAAGTCGGCTACTATACAATTGCAAATTCTTGTCTGTCTTAAGCTGTCTGAAATTTAGCCCTGTCTATTGTCGGATGTTTCTTATTACGATATTTAATTTCCAAGCTATTACGATATATTTAAGACAGGTATTTGACATTATTGTATACAATCTGCATTTTTATAGTCTTTATTGCCAAAACTGATATTACAACTTCATCCATAGTGTTCTAAATGAATTCCAACAGGTTTTATTTGTTTCATCTCCAAGTGGATTTCGGTGTAAAATAAGAAAATATGTTGTTTTATTTTCATTGTTATTGTTATTTTATTAATTAATTCTATAGACTACCAAATTTTTAGCACACGTCTAAATTATTATACAGTCAAAATCGTTTACTTACACTGGCTATATCGTACAATCGGATATAACAAACAAAATAGTAGGTCTCATAAAATGACATACAAAAAACGCATTTATATTGCTTATAATGAACAAATCGGTTAGAGCAAACGTATTTCTTGGAACACTAGCAGTTAAAATATTGGTTACAGCGTACAATTTCAAATACATATCTGTACTCAGTGTACAACACCATTTTTTTCACTTATGACATTTTTACACACTGTATAATAAATAAATAATAAATAATTATAACCCACGCATGATGTAAATGACAGTAGATACAATGTTCAATATAATGTTGTTTCCACATCTTAATAAATAAATTTAAAAGTGCTATCCTGTAAAGTTATGAAAATGGACATTGTAGTGTTGTATTTCTCACAGGTATTACCGATATTTAGTACCACGAAATGAGAAGTAAGGATTTATTAATTTATGGTTATAGTACATCCGGGCAGGCATCTACACTTGATTACTTGTCCTTTAGACATTTAGACCTCCCAAGACGGGTCCATTGTATTACAAAATTTTGTTTATATGACACCATTTGACCATGCCACGAGTTTCTGAATTTGAATTCAGTTGTGTCTAGCCTTCATAGAAAACATGTCACGGAAACAATTTACTATTGAGGAACAGTTTGGAATAATTTGCCGAGTCGATTCCAGTGATTCCGTAAGTTCGATTGCTCGGGAATTTAAAACGTCACGCTCAACAATTGCTGGAATGATGAAACGGCGAGAGAAAATTATTATGCAATTTAATAAGTATGAAAAAGGAAAACGCGTTTGGTTATCAAATCACAGTGACATTGAAAGTGCTTTGCTCGATTGGTTCAAACAACAACTGCAAACAATGTACCCGTGAGTGGGCCGATGCTTCAGGTAAAGGCTGACGCTTTCGCTGTGATTTTGAAGAAGGATTTTAAGTGTTATGCTTCCTGGGTTTAACGTTTCCGAGCTCGCCACAATATTGTCCATGGAAAAATTTTAGGTGAGTAAGCAGTTGTTGACAGATCAATTACAAATGACTGGGTTGAAAATGTGTGGCCTACACTCAGGTTCGGCTATAGCGATGATGAAATTTTTAATGCTGACGAGATGGGGTTATTTTTAGGCTGACACCTGATCACACATTAAAGTTTAAAGGGGAGAAATGCTCCGGTGGTAAACTCTCAAAAGAGCGAGTTACAGTTCTTGTTGCAGCCAACATGTCCGGTTCCATAAAAATGAAGCTTTTGGTGATAGGAAACAGTAAAATGCCGCGCTGTTTTAAAAACGTGAAAAATCTCCCTGTTGATTACGATTTCGATAAAAAAGCCTGGATGACGTCGGCTATTTTAGAAAATACTTTAATGGGACAGTGACCTTTTACAACAAAAGAAACCCATAATTTTAATTGTCGACAACTGTCCGTCCCACCCCCAGTTGACAGGTTAAAACAAATTAAACTCGTTTTTCTGCCTCCAAATTGTACGTTCGTACTGCAGCCCATGGATCACGGACTTATAAGAAGTCTTAAAGCATGCTTTCGGAAAGAATTGGTGTACAAAATCATCGAAAAGAGAGAGAATAACGACCATATTAAAATCAATATTCTTGACGCTATACTAATTATATCAAAGGCATGGGAATCTATGCGGAAGGAAACGATCATCAACTGTTTTCGTTTTTCCGGCCTAACTAACGACTTACATCAGGAATCGCATACAACGATATTGCACAAACGCATTTGCAGGATGCCGTTTCCCTTCTCAGTTCTGACCGCTCTGTAGATGACTATGTACGAGTGGATGACGAAATAAGTACGAGCGAAGAACTGTCAGATATTGACATCGTACTGAGTCACCAAACTAGTGACATAATAAAGTACTGATGAGGCTGATGAAGAATTGGAAGACTTCGGCAAAATCCCTACTCTTGCTGAAGCGTATGCTGCTTGTTTCACCATAAGAGCATTTATTCAGACTGCTGAAACTTCCCAGAGTGTGAAAGAATCATTATCGATTGTTTTCACATCAATTGAAAAAATGTTTTTTCAGAAGTTCAAGGAAGGCAACAAACAAAAATTACAGACTTTTTTCATTAAATATTCAGGTAAAATGTTGTATATATTTTTAAACATAAATGATGTATCTTTGTTTTTAAAAATAAATAGTATATGTATGCCTACATTTTTATAATACAAAGATTTTGAGAAGCCGTTATATTATGAGTATACTTTATTGACTACTTATATGTACTTATTTCAATACATATTATACATATATGTATGTACATATTTAGATTTAAGTACAATAGACACATATGTTAAATATTATGTATAATATGTTATTATAACATATAAGTATATATAAAGTAACACATTTTTACATCATAAACCTAGGTACAACAAACTAACTGTTCCTACCAGTGTAATATCGTTTATAGCAACCTGTTCATTATAACCGATAGAACCGCTTACAGAGAACACTGGCTACAACGTACAAAAACCACCAGTCCCCTGAAGTTCGTTATAAACGATTTTTACTGTATTTCAAAACCATCTTACTTTCTGAATTTAGTTGCTTAATTGAATAATTGGCCCCATTGTTTTTTAACCACGATTTTGATAAGTAATAATTAAACATATATAATAAAATCTATAAAAACAGATACAAATTTACAACAAAAAAATATATTCACAAAAACTTACCGATTTGCATACCCTTATTACACGTGGAAGCACCTCGTCAATATTAACCAAATCCTGAGAGAATCTGTTTAAGATGTTTCCAATAAAATGCTTATCAAAAAATGTCATTATAGCACTAAAAATATTTTTAATCATTTCTTTATGAATGTTTACGGATGCTCTTCGACAAAAGTCTAGCATTAGGAAAAGTACTAAAAAGTCTAAACTACTTGACATTACCAGCATGATAGAATAAAGCTTAAATGTGGCAGCTTCCACAGCTTCGGCTTCGCTTAGTTGACTTATGTTAAAGTCGGTGGTGGTATTAGTATGAGCTAATTTGTCTTTTAATGTTAAAACGCTTTCTTTTTTGTCCACCCTGTAAAGTAAAGCAAATTTAAATATATTCATACTAGCGACACTCAATATTAACAAAATATTTGAAATACAAATGATCGACATAAAATTATCAGTCGCAATATTGAAAAAAAAAGGAAATACGGGATAATTACAGGTTTCTAACCATGGGCACAAGCAAAAAAGTGTAATTGATGGATTCGACCATTACTTGATGGAAATTCATTTTATGTAACAATAAAACACTGAAAACTTTGTTTTCAAACAACCACAAAATTTATTTTAACTCTACATAACTCTATTTGAATCACTAGAGCTGTTTTGGCTAATTGCCTTTCTCAAGTGATCTATTTTTAGCATGTGTTTACACTTTATAGTCTTTAATAAAATACGTTGAGGAGGGGAGGACTGTTTGACTCAAGTTGGTCATTCAGAATTATATCTGTGTTTCTTAATTTGTTGATTTCCATAGATTCTAACAAAGGCCTTTATTTTGAATGTAAAGAATTTTAAATTTGTCATAAAATGAATGATTATGATCTAGAAGGTGAAGTGCGTATGTAGAATCTATTTTTCTATTATGAAAGCCCTTTTATGCTCTGATATTCGTTTATTAAAGTTTCTACCAGTTTGACCGAAGTTTTTGGGCAGTTGCCACATTTAAGTTTGTACACACCACTATGTAAGTGGTGTGTAGTTAAATAAACCTGAACATAAATCAAAAACTACACAACAAAGCCCTGAAATTAGTATTTCCACCACCAGAAAAAAACCCGGTACCTTCTGCTCGATTACATATACAGGCAAAATATCAACAAAAATAGCCAAACACATAAAAAAGAAAGGAATAACACCAGCTGTCCGAACAAATAACAACCTAGGCAAATATATTAAAAACAACAAAAGCCAAAATAAAAACCACTTACATAGTGGTGTGTAAAAACTTAAATGTTGCCCAAACTGCCCAAAAACTTACATTGGTCAAACTGGTAGAAACTTTAATAAACGAATAGCAGAACATAAAAGCACTTTCAATAATAGAAAAACAGATTCTACATACGCATTTCACCTTCTAGATCATAATGTTTGCTTAGTTGAGGAGATATGACGTGGAATGTAAATTTTAGATTCCGCATGTCTCTAATAACATATTTATCAACGTCTATTTTGCCTTGCACTTCTTAGAAGGCACAGATTAAAGCAAAAATCTCAATTTGGTTTCGAAAATTAGTTTACGGATTTTAATATCAGGTGTCGCTATTTGCGTTCATTGGAAGCCATGTTAAGTTGCTTCCTAAGACAGAAGAGATTTAATTTCACGTTCAGAGCGACAATGAGTTGCCGTTCTGACGAGGCCTATTAGGCCGGAAATACGTATAAGCGGCTACATTACGCACTATACGTGAAATTAAATCTTAATTGTCTTTTCCTTTTTAATAAGATTTAGTAAAATATGAGTACTTTGGAGTTAAATGTCAACCAATGTTTACTAAATTCCTAGTCCAAAACCGATGACTGCTACTCCTAATAAACTTGTCTTTTTAACGTTCTTTATTAATAGTATTTCAGTAACAACAATTGTAGAAGTGATATTTTTACTTACCATTTAGTTAAAAGCTTTTCAGAGTAGCTTGTGACAAATTGTGAGCACCCTCCTCCCATGACGTTAACAAGTAGGTACAAAAATCCACCACCAAATAGCACATACTTTGTATAAACATTTATATTAACTGATCCCTTCTTCTTTACTTCGCGGTATATTTTCTTCTCAGATCTAATTTGTTCAGCTTCTAATAAATTAGTTTCTTCATCGCAACCATTTTCATTATTTTCTTGAACTATATTTTTTTGTAAATCGTCTTCTGCTGGTAAATTTATTATCTCGTTTAGTAAATATGTATGAGGAATACCAAAATATTTTACTTTACCCTCTTGCATAATCAAAATATTATTCGCTTGTTCGATGTGACTAGATATGTGACTAACTAAAATACAAATTTTGTGTTTCAAGAAAGTTTTTATACAATTTTGAAATATATACTCTTGAACTGAAATATCTAATGCTGTAAGACAGTCATCTAGAAGATATATATCCGCTTCTCTATATATTGCTCTTGCTAAATTGATTCTAGCCTGTTGCCCTTTGCTTAGATTCAATCCTCTGTCTGTGACAATTGTTTCGTCGCCGTGTTCAAATAAATTAAAATCGTATAGAAGTGCACATGCCTTAATGACGTCTTGATACCTGAAAATAAAATCATGTAAATTTTGTAAAAAACGGTATCGATGAAGAGTGGTGAATTTGGCGGGTGTGAGGTAAATCTTTTAAAAATCTGCGTGTAAAAATATTCGATTACATAATTTTTCTCTATTAGTAAGTTAAAACTACCTATAACGGCCTATATCAATTCTTGATTTAAAACCAGCCTATTAAAAAATTCTTTTGTAAGTACGTGTAAGTTGGTTAATTTTCATACTACGGAGCATGTGTATCCTAGCCACAAATTTATTAGGCCATTTTTTTATGTATAAATGGTGGGGTGACATGTTTTAGCTTTAGTTTTAGTCAGTTCGATTTAATCAAGCGACGCAATCTGTCGGAGAGCAGTCGTCAATCGTTAGTGTTTTGGGTAAGCATTGAGAAATTCATTCGTTACAATATTTGCGTGCAAATTATTACAGAAAATATTTTTTCACCTACATAAAGTAGTTTGTTTGTTATAATTATTTCTTCTTCTTTATGTGCCGTCTCTCAATCGAAGGTTGGATATCATCATCACTATCTTTACTTTATCTACTACTGCTCTAAAGAGTTCTATATAACTGCATTTAAACCAGTCCCTTAAATTCTTTAACCATGAAGTAAGCAGGACATTGGACCGCAGGTGACACAGGTGACGCAGTGCAGGGCAGGCTACAGAGGTCAGAAAATATACGTGTCACGCAGTGTGAGCGCATATTTGGAAGGAGTCTTCTCAAAAATTTTGAGGTGCGAATATCGAATATATTATATGAACATAGAAAGAGAATTTTAAAATTTAAATAATGGCGTTATTTCTGGACAGTTCCGAATCAGAGTCAGACACAGAATTTGGAGAAACAGTTTTATTATTCAACATGTCAAAGAGAAAAAAATAATTTTGGAAAAGTAACTATATGAAATAGAGATATACTCATGGGGAATTTGCACTATCATCAGAATTCTCTGAGTTTCGTTATTTAAATTATTTTTGATTAAGCAGAAAACAAGTTGATGAAGTACATAATATAATAGAAAACAGTATTTATTCAGATGGTTGTAATGCCCAAAAACCAATAGGAACCAAAGAAAAACTAGCTGTTTTTTTAAGGTATTATTTTTATTAATTTTTGTTTTATTTAAAAATACAAAAATATCATTTTAAACAATCATAATTCTATACTCTATAATTTTCCACAAAATTACGAATATTACCAGTATCTATCAACGGTATGAGGATATATGTCTCAGCAGACAACCTGGGGGTAAGTGTAGTAGATGAATAATTACTGGTGCTTCTAGAGTTGTAATCATTTGAGCATAAAAAAGAGTTGTTGGCAATAGGAGCTAGAGGATTGTTACAATGTTGATTCTTAGTATGCTGGCTACTGTGACTGGAACTTGGTGATGGAAGAGATGTTGACGAGTAATGGGGCTGCTGAATATGGGTATTAACATATGCACTTGTAAAAACTCTTTGTTTACTATGAGTGTAGTTTTCTTGACTGGGATCATGAATTTCTAGATATGCAGCTTCGAGCTGGAATATAGCTTGGAACACATCATTTCTTGCACGATATTGAAATTTAGGAGGCATTTTTTTGGTTATTTTGTACATCGACATATAAAAATGATAGAGATCATCATCCAAAGGCTTCTGTGCTGCCCTTTCAACTGCTCTTTCTTCGGCCCTTTTTTGAAGTTGCATAATTGACTGCTTTATCACTTCCTGTATATCATCATTTTTAGGTTTCTTATTTTTAGCTGCTTTGGTTGTGATTGATTGGTCTTCAGTTGCCTTACGTTTGGTATTTTTTTTTTGTTATTTTTTTGTATAACAATACCACACGTAGACGGCTCATTAACAATGTCATTTTTAACACTCTCGATTTTTTCGGTATCATGTCGAATGTCGCTGGTCACCCCGTCAAAAATTTCACTCTCTGGACAACTAAGAAGTCTTCCTGTTGTGGGTCTTCATCTTCACTATCTTCTTGTAAATTACTTATTTAATTTAAATAATTGGGATCGTTTATATCGTAAATAATTCTCTGGCTTCTCACCAATTCGATTAATTGTTCATTCATTTCGAATATAACTACACAAAATTTTACTAGAAACAAACAAACTGCTCTGCACGTGGCACAGGAATCTGTGTCCGGTCGACTGGCTGCAGGTTTTCTTAAACACAGTTCTGTGCTGCCCTGCCCTGCGTTCAAATTCGCGCGGGGTAATAATTGTACGGAAAACAGAAATCTGTGCTGTCCTACGCTGCATTGCCTGCGTCACCTCCGTCTGAATGTGCGGCGCGCCTGACACTCTCCTTCTTCCTATACTTCTTTCTCCTCTTATCTTTCCCTGTATTATCAGCCTCAGCAGTTCATATCGCTGTCCCCTCATTACGTGTCCCAGATATTGTATCTTTCTTATTTTTATTTTGTTTATTATTTCGCATTCTTTGCCATTCTTCTGTCTCCATGCTATTCTAAGCATCCTCCTGTAACGCCACATTTCAAAGGACTGTAACTTATTTATGTGTTCTTGCTTCAATGTCCAGCTTTCAAGTCCATATTGCAGTATCGAAAACACGTAGCATCTCAGTGCTCTTACTCTCAGTTCTAATCTAAGATCTTTGTTGCAGAGAATTGTTTTCATTTTTACATAGAATTGGTTAGTAGTTGTATTTTTATAAAAAACTTTAGTTTTTGGGCCAAAACAAAGTAGAATTTACAAAACTAGATTAGGCCCGTATTGGGGCACAATTTTAGTGGCTAATCTAATTCCGGTCCAATGGGTGCTTTTTTCAATTCAAAATTTTGTTCTTTAATTTCAAAAATTATTAAGACAAGTAATGCAGTAAAACAATTACCAAAAACGTACTATTAAATTTCGTCCCACACTTTTTTTTCTATAAACCATAAAACGAAGTTTACAACTATGCAAGTCAGGTAGATATTTTTAATGGTAGAAAATTTAAAAAAATCTCGAATTTGTTCCAAAAAAAAAATTCTTTTTTTTTGTAAAGTAACTTAACTTAAGTAAAAAATATCTAGTCGGACAATTTATTAATTACAAAAAAAACATTGAAATAAGTTTATTTTATTCTGGATGGTATTAGATTTTATTATATTTCGTATGTGCTCTAATTTCGGCATAACTCAAATTTAGTCTGACATGTATCTACAAAAAAAGACTCAATTATTCATAATTGATTTTTTTACTAGAATCATGGTCAGAACTTAAAAGCCAAGTCGATGCAAAAAAAATATATTCACAAGAGCTACTGGATCGTATAAATAAATGACATGAAAACTGACAGGTCTGCCTATAAAGCATCCAAGGTGTATGGTATAAAAAAAGTAAATTCAAAGATGTGAATGCAAAAGTATGTGCACGAAAATATTTCCCGTGACACGCTGTCAGCTTATTAACACCGTAGCACTGCTCATTAAAAATCTAAAGAGAGTCAATCGAGAAAGAAATGTCTGAAAATATAAGTATTAACATTTCCTAACCTGGCATCCGAAAGTAATTGAAGGAAGTAACGACCTCGGGTATTGCAAAATCTGACAGCTAGCCGTTCCTTCGTTATAGAGGAAATGATAAGAAATTGGTTCAAGGAAGTATATAATTATTTCACTCAAAATGTCATTACATCCATGTGATGCCAGTTTGTGATATGTGATATGTTGGATATGTTGGAAGATCCAAGCCAAATATTGTTCTAAAGCTATTTTCTTGTGGCATTTAAAATTAATTACTATTTAAATGGGAATAAGCCACAATTAAAGGTTAAAGTACGTTTATTGACGTTTCATTTTTCACTTAGGAAATCGCAAGGATTTCCGAAGTGGAAATTGAAACGTCAATAAAGGTACTTTAACATTTAATTGTGGGTTATTCCCATTTAAATAGTAATTAATCCAAGCCAAATATTCAACTGTGAGGATACAGCCTTTATAACAATAGTATTAACCTTATTAACAATATCCACTAGTGGAGATATCCCACCCACAATAGTTTTGTTCCAAAACCAAAATTACTTAACGCGGAGTCAAACCCGGAAAACAACTGAAATCATATATATATATATATATATATATATATTTATATAATATATATATATATATTATATTTGTTATATATATGTATATATATATATATATGTATATATATATTATATATATATATATATATATATATATATATATAATAACTATGCCTTTAACCAAGACCACGGCTTCGAAACTGAGAGTGGCACAGAGACGAATGGAACAGTCTATGCTGGGAGTGACGTCGAGGGACCGAATAAGAAACGAAGATCTGCGAAGAAGGACGAGTATTACTGATGTTGTGGAACGCATAGCGGAACTAAAATGGAACTGGGCAGGCCATGTAGCGAGAATGCACGATTCACGATGGACGAGCAAAATTACAAATTTGAGGCCAAGAGCAGACAAAACGCAGTAGAGGAAGACCACCTACACGTTGGACCGACGACATCAGGCGTATCCATCGAGCAAAAAGATAAAAGAGGGAATGTAAAGGTAGTGGGGACAACAATATTGTTAGACAGGAAGTGCCATCTTGAGAGGCCACTTTAAACAAGGAAAGACAGTCTCTTTCCTTGTTTAAGGAAGTCAAATTTAGTTTGGTTATGTTATTGTTTGTCCCAACTGTCACATGAAATTTTATTTATATTGAAGTTTTTTATCAATTATGTCACTTTTTAGACTAGTATCGTTAATATTTAATTAAAGCTTTCTTGTCTGAAAAATATTTTACAGGTATTGTTAACAAGTGTTGGAAAATTTAAATTTAGCGCCTTTGCATTTCCGGATATGTCCGCCATCAGAGGCCACTTTTTTGGTCTCCTTTTCATAACGATTAGATTCCCTCTTTTATCTTTTTGCTCGATGGGCGTATCACTAAAAATTGGCAACAAAGAGCACAAAATCGTGAGGAATGGAGGAGTTTAAGGGGAGGCCTATGTCCAGCAGTGGACGTGATAAATAGAGGCTGGATGATGATGATTATATATATATATATATATATATATATATATATATATATATATATATATATATATATATATATATATATATATATTTTGACATTGAGCGAGATTTGTGATGAAAATGGAATTGTTTTGGTAGCACTGGTTCCAAATTCCATACATATCATGTAGCCGCTAGATATTGCTATATTCCGACCTGTCAAATCTACATGGCGCAAAATAGTTCATGTTTTCTGTGCCTATTTTAAAAATCAATCTTCCATAAATTCTTAGAAGCACCAGAGAAGAGCAGAAGCTGAAAAAAAAAGGAAGCAAGAAAAAAAAACACAAGCTTGAAGAAAAAGAAAAAAAAGCACCTAACATCTCGAAGAAAAATGCAAAATCTAATGGCAAGAAAACAGAAAAAATTAAAATTTCGAAAGCTGTCAATGTAAACATAAACATTGAGATTGAAGAAAGACAAAGAGGAGAGATAGATGGAGCAAATAAAATGAAAATGAAATTTTAAACAAAAATGTTGATTCTGACAGAAGACATGTGAAGGAACTAGAGAAAGCTATAGATTTAGAGGTGAGCGACCACGAACTAGGTGACTACTTCATTGTAGCTTACAAAGAATAATATTTTCCAGGAGTAGTAGAAGAAGTAACAGAGGATAAATTTAAAATCAAAATTATGAAAAAAAATAGGATATTGGAGATGGCCAGAGACAAATTATATTATTTGGTATGATTCAGAGGAAATTGTTTGTTTAATTGCACTGCCTCAGTACATTAATAAATGGGGTCTTTTCTGTACCTGAGATAAATAATTTGTAGGTCTTTCATAGCTCTTTGCTCTTATGCAATAAATGAAAAAAAAACTGTTGCTAAGTAACTGATGAAAGTATTTTTTGTTGTTTTTTTTTAAGGTTCAAAATGTATTAGGTATGTCCGTCCTTTTATTTAGTTTTTCTATGTTTTTTTTATACCTACTTTAAAAATATTAAAATAAATATTTACATGTTTTGATATGCAGGCCGAAATTAGATCACCATTAGGTCGGAATTACCAGTAATTTTTTTAACATAGGCCAGAATTAAAGTCTTTTGCATGTTAGTGAAACAAAATTTGGCGAATAAAAAACACAATTATTTTCATAAAGAAATCCACAGGCTATCAAATATATCAAATATACTTTAAATCCATTTTCTTATTATTTGGTTTCCTTAATATTTACGTCTAAGGTCAAATATTCCTTAATTAGGCCGTTATTAGGTCGGTTTACCTTATTTGATATTTGTACTGTTTTGATAACTAATAACAAATCACAAAACTCACTTACCTCGCATCATTATATTCTTGTCCAAACAAAATATTTTGTTTTATAGATGAGGGAAACAACCAAGGATCTTGCGAGGCATAAGAAATTTTTCCATTTATCTTCAAAGATCCACCTGTTATCGGCAAATCAAGTAAAATAGCTTTTAATATGGAGCTTTTACCAGAACCGACTTCTCCTGTCACCAAAGTTAAACCGGACGTAATTTCAAGATTAACCTTATTAAGTAGTGTCTCTTCTTTCAATACTACTGTAACTTCATTCATTTTAATAAAAGTATTATTAATTTGTGTATCTTGTTCCCGAATTTCAGTTTTAAACTCTTCAGCTTCTAATGCCTTAATTATTCTTTTATATGCCGAAAGAAACTCACCCGCCATGCCAAAAGTGTGTGGTAATGCATGACCTAGCCAATGACTGAGATCTTTGTAGTTAGACATGGCGTAGAAAATAATAGCAGTATCTGTTGAAACACTTGACCAAATACAAGCCATGATAAGAAGATAAAATCCTAATCTTGAAAATATTCCTCCCATTAATATAATGACTGTTTTCAAAATCAAAGTTTTCAGTAACTTTGAAATTTCTTTTCTAAAAAAATATATTAGCTTTAAGTTAATAAATATAATTAAAATTATAATTGATGGATTAAAACATGATAAGAAATAGAAAGGGAATAATACTAATAGAAAGTAATAAAAATAACATCACGATATAGTTTTAGGTAAAACTTACGCTAAGTCAGATGACAATTAGTCCAGTCTACCAAGGTAAATATGAAGTATAATCTGCGATTTCTTTGAAGACGCATCGATTTTTATAAAATTTTTAAAATAAGCTCTCCTTACTCTCCACATCAAAATATACCCTATGGTAATATGTGCTTATTGTTTTTGACGGTGTAAACTATCCATTTTTTCAAACAATAAAAAAAACAATAAAAGTTAAAAATTCTTTCTTTCTTTCTTCCTTTCTTCCCTTCCTTTTACCCTATCAGGGTGTCGGATTTGGGCTATCTGTTTTAATTTACATTTACTTATCTTTTCCATACTTTTTTATTTTCAGTCATTATTTTCAATTCCTCGAGTGATTTTTAACTTCTCCCGCCTCTACTACTTGCTGTATTCATTTTTTTCTTGGTCTACCACTTTTTCCTTTTACGATGTTCTTTGCTTTGTGAACTTTTGTTGTTATTTTGGTTGCACCCTTATCAGATCCCCATACCAGTTCATTTGTCTCTTTGCCATTTTATTCACTATTCGATGTTGTTAGACATTCTTCTAATAATCTCGTTGCTTAATCTATCTCATTTTGTCTTTCCAACTGTCTTTCTAAGGTGTCTCATCTTCATTGTGTTTATCCTGCTCTTATGTTTTTTAGAATTGTCCAGTTTTTAATTGCATAGCGCACAGTCGGTATCACTTGCGTGTTATAACTTATGTGATATATATTTTAATCTTTGTGTCTCGTGTAAGTTCTGTTTTTTCCAGTATTGAGGCTAACGCATAGTATATATTCTTCGATTTTTTTGACCTATTTGTTATTTCCCAGTCTATTCTTCCGTGGTTAGTAATTATACTCCCCAAGTTTTTGTAACTATTTCCAATTCTTGAGTTTTTACATTTTATCTTTATGTCATTATCTTTCTTATCTTCTTCGCTGTTAATTATCATCATCTTACTTTTTTCCTCGTTTATTTCCATTTCTAGTTATTCTATTTGTTCTACCCATATATCCATTCGTTTCTGCATTTATTCTCGGAACCTGATATTAGTACTATGTCGTCCGTGCACATTAACGACTCTATCGTTACCGGTTCAAATCTATGATATCTGATTATTGCATGTGGTTGGTTGGTTCTCACTCTAGTATTTCTTATCAATTAGTTTATTATTATTATTAAGCATAAGCATAATTTGTAAGCTACAAAAATAAAAAAAATTAAGTTATTTATGGAAAACCTATTAAAAACGTGTTTTTTGAAGTTATACTTCTATAGGCACGGTCGGCGTTAGAAATTTGCATGGGAGTGAATCTGTGAAATCATTACATATGTAAGATAATGAGTAAGAGAGAGAAGAAGATATTTTCTCTCTATTCCTCTCTCGAGAATAAAAATGTTCCTTTTGTATATATATATTATATATTATATATATATATATATATATATATAATATATATATATATATATATATTTATATATATATTATATATATATAATACGTATTAGTAGTGTTATGTATGTGATATGTTTTGTATTATTTAATAAACGTTTATAATTATTTTAGGCTTTTGTATTTCAAAATAATCACTGTTTGACCGAGAACTGCCAATTTTGAAATTCGTTAGTGTCATGTCTAATTGGCAAATTCTTAACGTGTTTGGTTCATACGGTGATGTTTGTGAGTTCGAATCCCAATATGAATTTCCTTTTTTATTTTTGAAATTTTTAAAACCTCACGTTAATCTTATTACATATATGTAATATACGCAAAAATGCTAAATTTTAAAATAATATGAAAATTTACAACAAAATCGGAGTTGTTGGTTTTTTATTTTTATCCTCGTAAAGTAAGTTATGTTTATTGACAGTTTTAAATACTTATGAATATTACATTTTAATTTATATTGTATTATTATATTGAATTATGTTGCAGTGTATTTCTTGTATTGTAATTTTTATATTAATAACAAAATAAACAATGCAGAGTATTTCACTGTAGAGTATGTGTAAAATTTTTTTTTATATATTCAACTCCTTTTATACATATATGTAAATAAAAATATATATTTTCATGTAAATATGATGCAATCCTTCATTTGCTATACTCCTATTACAGGTCAAATATTTATATAGAGCAAACGATGCACCATATACCTATATAACTAATTATTTTTCTCTTTCTGCTCTCTTTTACCTGTAGCATTAAATATGTAATGATTGTGCAGACTGACTCCCATATAAATTTGTAACGGCGAACGCGTATGTAGAAGTATAACTTCTACCGGCAGTCCCACTAGACTGCCGCACCCGTTTTTTATGAAATTCATTCCAAAATAAGAAAAAAAAACATGCAATAAAAATAGTCTATAAGATATTTTTTGCTTAAAATGTGTTACTTGATCCATTTGTAGAGATATTTTTAATAAATTTAGTCACTTAGTGTATGAGACATATAATGAGAGGAAGCAGATACAGGATAATGCAGTTGAACGGAAAGATCACCGGAAGAAGAGGAATTGGTAGAAAGAAATACTCATGGCTCCGAAACTTTCGTTAATGGACTGGCTTTTCAGCAGATGAATTATTACATGCCGCGCAAGATCGAGAACGATATCGGCAAATCGTCATGGAAGCTACCCACGCCTAAAACTTGGGCACAGTACTCAAAGAAGAAGAAGTATATGAGAACTTTTATTATGATACAAACTGGCTGTTCTTCTAGCTTTTTTAAATATATTGAACTTATCTAGTTACTTATCTAGATATCTAGTTTGTCTTCTAACTTTTCTATTTAAATACATTTATTCTTCATTCATTTTTCTTTAGGCATTTTCCCTAGTATTTTTCAGTTGACTTCTTTGCTCCGTCAATTCCAGGTTTCTGTTAGATATACATTATAATTTTTTGGTGTATTTGACTTGTGTCAGTATTTTTTTACTATTTTTTTTTCAATATTATCTATAAACGTGTTTGTGTTAAGGTGTATTGGTTGTGTTAAGTTCGTGTTTAGAGGTATTTACTGTTGGTGTTTTGATTTTTTCACTTTTTGGGTTTAACTTTGATGCCAGCTATTAGATGGTTGTGGTTTACATCCATATCTGCTCTATGATATGTGGTTATCCTTGTAACACACACTATTTTTGAATCTGAAGTAGATTGTCACCTGGTCCTTTCTATTTATACAGATATATTTTCATTTCATGGCGTTTGTGATTATTATGTCGCATTCTTGGTAGAACTGTTATAATCTATCGCTTCGTTTAGTGCTAACTCCACTTCGGTTCATTTAAGACTGTTGAGTGTTTGTTTTAGTTAAAAATAGGATTCTTTTTCATTGTCATATTTAGTATCATTAATAGTTTTACTAAGTTTAAAAATATGTATGTCAAGACAAAATATCAAAATACCTTCTAGCATCTGTGATTTTTTTCATAAAAAATTCCTCCCATGTATGCATTTTAATAATTCGAATGGTTGATAGCACTTCTTGGGTTAATTCAAGTCTTTGGTCAGTCTTTTTATTGGTTTGCAATCTGGAAGATGTTACCATTTTGCTAATGTAAGCTAAAAACATAAATAAACATTTTAACATCTAAGTAATTATAAGTAGATAAATCTTAACAAAATACAGCATCCCTATTTTGTTTTATAATAGCATGACAAAACTTATTTTTATATCTAGGCTACGTGATGAGGGGATCAAAATATGAAATTTTGAGACTCATAATACCGGGAAAGATTCAAGGAAGAAGATTTGTTGGCCGAAGGCAGAACTCATGGTTCAAGAATTACGTGAATAGTATCAATGCAGATCGATTGATTTGTTGAGAGCAGCAAGTTAAAAAATAAAAATAGCCATTCTGATTGCCTCGGATGCGAAACGTGGACTATGACCAAAGCAAACGAAGAAAAGCTCAGACGCTTTGAACGAAAAATACTTAGAAAAATTTTCGGACCTCACCTTAACATCACCACAAACTGGTATAAGATTAGAACCAATATCGAATTAGATTAGATTAGATTATGTGAGGTCGTTAAGGCCGTGCGGCCTCACCGCACTTCGACCTATACAGATCTTTTGTGCATACCTTAATCTAGTTAAACTCTAGAATGCCAATACTTCTGATAAAGTTGATTAGCTTCCTAGGTGACTTGTTTCCTATGTCAGAGCACGCCAGACTCACCTCTCCTAGGAATTTTAGTCGTTTGCAGAACAGTGCTACGCAGTTGCATAGTATATGTTCTGCCGTTTCTTTTTCATTGTGACAGAAACGACAGTTCTCACTATCTGATTTGCCCATCTTCTTGAGATGATATCTCAGAGGGCAGTGACCAGTGAGAAGGCTAGTGACCATTTTAATATCTTTCTTACTCATTTCGAGAAGGCGGTTTGTTGCAGTAGGCGACACTTTTATAAGCCTTTTTGCTTGCCTTTGTCCTGGTGTGTTAGACCAATATGATCTTAGTTGATTGAGTTCCCAGGTACGGAGTTCCTCTCTGATGTGGCTTTTCGATAGTCCACAGAAGGGTTCCGGACCCTGGAATGGGGTATTAGCTCCTTCTTTTGCGAGGCTGTCAGCTTCCTCATTTCCTGCAATTCCCTTGTGACCTGGCACCCACATCACAGTTACATTGTTGCGTTCCGCCAGCTTCTTGAGAGATTGTTTACAGTCCCAAACCAGCTTTGACTCACATGTAAATGACTTTAGAGCCTTTAAGGCGGCTTGGCTGTCTGATAAAATAAAGACTTTTGCCCTACGAGTGTCTCGGTTGAAACATTCTTGGGCACTTATGTCTATGGCATGTATTTCTGCCTGGAAGATAGTTGGGGCGTTTCCAAGAGATATAGATAGCCTGAAATGGGGCCCAGTAACTCCCACTCCTGCCCTTTCATCTATCTTAGATCCATCCGTATACCATACGAGTGAACCCTCTTCCACTTTTGGCTCAATTTCTTCACTCATTTGGTGGTTTTTTATGACCACTTCAAAGGGTGTTTCAAAGTCGAATTTGACTGGCATAGCATCTGTCGGCATTTAGTTAGAATCCAATGGAATTTATTCCACGATTTTCAGGTGGCCAACTAGATCTCCAGGTTTCATTATTTGTGTCTGTCGCAGTTTTAAGGCGGTAGTTACTGCCTCCCTCCTTATGCAGAACTGCAAGGGAGGAAGGTTCAGCGTCGCCTCTAGAGCTGCAGTGGGGCATGTTGACATTGCCCCTGTGATTCCCAGACAAGCTAGCCGCTGAACTTTTTGCAGCTTGGCGTTAGCTGTTGTTTGTTGTGTTTTTGGCCACCATACGAATGATGCGTATGTGACCATGGGCCTAATATCGAATTAAGAGCACTCTACAATGACGCTGATATTGTACAAGAAATTAAATCACAGCGACTAAGATGGGCAGGCCACGTGCACAGACTGCATAACGAAAGACTTGTAAAACTGGTATGAGAGGAGATTCCCACAGGCAAAAGACCACTCGGACGTCCCAGAATGCGATGGAGAGATAACATCCAAGCAGATCCAATGGAATGTTCATTTTCTGACGGAAGACCGAACAAATTCGAAAAAAGTTGTACAGTCAGCCAAGACCCACCCAGGGTTGTAGCGCTACGTGATGATGATGATTCTGATTGCCAACCTCCGTAGGGAGATACACTCTAAGAAGAAGAACTTATTTTTAACGTGTCATGTTCTCCTGTGCCATTACTTTTTCGGATGCTAGTTCTAAGTGTTACTTTAGACCAGTTCTGTATTCTTTGTACCGGTATGTAAGTATATTTATAACAGAGCTATATCATATAAAAAAACTTATTAGACTTAGTAGTTATTGTCAGTATTTATATTTGATAATCTATAACATTTTTTTAGTAGTAAAGTAAGCTTAATCGGTGATCTCACGATGAACTGAAATTGTAGAGGGTAAAACCGATCGTCTAATAATCTTGAAATTAAATGCAAAATATCTCAATAACTGTTAGATTTAGGTACAGGAACTATTTCACGAAACTGAGAGAACAGTTAAATTTATTTTTAATAATGGTATACATAATATATAGAGTGATCCATTAAAGAAATATATCCACTAGATTAAATATTAATCTATCCACAATGTTATTATGTTTGAAATCTTATCAAAATAAACGATACGTACGATACAATACGAAAAATTTGTATTACACAAAGCGTTTACAATTTTATTATTCATATACAAAAAAGATGTCAAATCGGAAACTGTTTCATAATAAAATTGGTCATAGCTCGTTCAGCGTAATATAGGATTGAGAGATTCCTCAAGAGCAGTAAAACAAAGAAGTTTTAGTTAACAGCAGACAGAAGGCTCTAAACATATTCGATTGTTTCAAAACTCCTTACCCCGTAATTATGTGTCACGTTTGTCCAAAACATCTAATTGATTGGAATACCCAAAAAGTACCAACCTAGTAATGTTCCCAGAGAGAGATTCCAAATCAACCACCAGATTTTCAGAAATTGATTAGTTCGGTTAGGAAAATTTAAACAATTTAAGCAAAAATAACTGATGTAAAGTCATTAAGAAGACTTAAATTGATATTTATGCAAATTGATAAAAATTTTAACTTAAAATAATTTTGAAGCAATTTGGTTTATGGTTTGAGAATTACTGTAGTTATTTTTATTTGTTTTAATTTTTTATAATATTTCATTTATTATTGGCATACTATTCATTAGACTGATCTAATACGTTCAAACGGACATAGAATACTTACCTTCTAGAGGAATGGCGGCTAACAAGATTCCTATTCCAGCAAAGGAAATCAATCCTATTTTCATATATAAAAGGACACATATTACTAGAATTTGTGTTACAGCTATCCAAATTTCGTTAAAAAGCCATATAGACATTCTTAATGTTTGAACATCTTTGGTTATTAAAGTAACTATGTTTCCTAGCGAAATTTCTGACAGAGCTGCTGGAGTTAGTCTTAAAGCTTTTCTGAAAAATAATAAAAATTAATATACATCATCATCTTTGGCTCGACAATCCTCTGTGGATATTGGCCTGCTCTAAGATTCGTCGCCATTCTGTTCGGTTTTTGGCAACATGTTGCCATCTTCTGATTTTTAATATTCGTAAGTCGGTTTCTACTCCATCTAACACTAGTCTAAAAATTAATATACACTGTAGAATAAACCTGATAGTTGATTTCTTTTATAGATTTTGATATTAAAAAACTATTTTTCTTCTTCGTCTGGTGCCTTCTCGGCACCAGATTTTCCGGAAGTAAACTGAGGGTCCGTTCGAATAATTAGATGATGACCTTGATTATTTCAGGGGGAAATTGGATCTTGAAATCTTGGAAGTCTTACAGGTAAGAGTATGGATTTGGTAGATGCGTTTAAAATAAGATCATAAATTGCTTGCATTCGAGAGACAAGGTAAGAGAGGCAAAGGGCAAAAGGACTAGGTAAGGAATACAAATTATGGTGTGTAGAAAAAAAATAATACTAGAAACGGAGTTGATATAATTTCGAATAAAAAACTGGAAGGTAAAATAATAAAGTTGTAAGAAGTGATAAAATAATTACAGTGAAATTTATACTTGCTAAAAAAGTGCTTAATGTTTTGTGTATATATTGCTACTCCGCAGTAATCGTTTTTCCAGTTGTTTCTTGTCCCAGTTATCTAGTCCAGTTTTTTATTTTTAAATTAATACCTGATGAGAAACCGGAGAAATGATCCTCAAGAAAATAACAGTCTTGAGACGTCTTCAGAAGAGTCATACAGGGGATCATATATCTACCAAACCAGGAAGAATTTTCTTGAAGAATTTGCATCCCTCAAGCTAGAAATAATCGAGGAATGGTGTGACCAAGATTGCCAACAAGTTATAAATAGCAAAAATACGGCTAGGCAGAAATATCTAAAAAGAAATGCCCGATTGATTAGAAGGGCCTATAAAGAATTAAGAAGAGATGCAAGGAGAATATATAGAAAGAAAAATAGAGAAATGCTAAATAGAACAATATAACAAATTACTGACTATAATAACAGAAGAGAGACTAGGAAATTTTACCAGGAAACCAAGCGATACACTTAAGGACACATGACAAGAACAACAATGTGTAAGAATAAAAACTAATAAAAAGGTGGAAGAAATATTTTCAAGAGCTCTTAAACCAAAAACAAAAAAAAAAACGAGAAGAAGAAATAATTCATCACAAAGCAGAACCACTAGTTGAGGAACCAACATTGAAACAAACTATATACGTCATAAAACATCTGAAAAATAACAAAGCGCCTGGCACAGATTTAATATGATAGAATGAAATGGTCACCCAGAGGATTGGAAGGTAGAAATCATATTTCCTAAGGGAGAAGACAAACGACACTGTAAAAATTATAGGGCCATAACAATGTTAAACGTCGTCTACAAAGTATTATCAGGAATTATATACAGCCGCCATCAATTATTTTCGGAAGTAATAATTATTGAATACCGTCTCTAGGGATATCAACTGGACTAACTGCGTCTATATATATATATATTATATATATATATATATATATATATATATATATATATATATATATACCGGTATTTAGGCACCACGATCTTCCAGTAGGGATATATGGAGAAGTATTACCGAGATGCAGGGCCTTAGCTCTTGCCGTACTGCTCCATCATAGGCCGATCAGACTTTAAGTCGCAGATTCGTTTTAGAATTTTAAACTGCTGCGTTAACCTTTTTTATTTTTCTGTACACCGAGCCGGAGCTTGAACCCACATCCGCGTAACTATTCGACAGTGAAGCGAACTATGGAAGCGAATAAGAATCGCGGGCCGCCTGGCTGGCTTGGCTATCTGACCGACTAACTGCGTCTTTACCGTTCTTTATTCTTTTAAGTGCTTGAGCAACTTGTTTATTATTTTGCGTTGTTTTGTTGCAGTGTTGCTAAGGTCTCTGTTCACTCAATTGGTTTTCTGTCAAATTAGTTTTCCTTCGCTTGCTTTTTGTGAACAAATATTGTTTTAAATACTAAAATATTTTACTTTCTTTGGTCTGTTTGGCTATGTTATATATCGTTGCTTCATCATCCTTGGTATTGAAATCATTGTATAAATATGTATACACTTTTGTTTCTCCTTTTGCTACTGCTACTTTCCCTTCGCTAATGCAACTTTATACTACAAACGATATAGCTATCGAAGTCCCATTAAAAAAAATTAAGTTACAAGCAACTTTATGTATAACCGGAAGTAGCTGTCATATCAGTAGGTTATGATTACGGTCACGGGGCTCTAGGCACAATGTAGGGAGACTCGAGACAGAATTCTGTCATTCTGCCATTCTGTCTCCGGCTTCTATACAACATGTAGCTTCTCCTTTTCAAAAATTTTAAAGTGTTTGTTTGTCTTTGTGTATTGTATTTTGTATTGTTATGTCCAAATTTACATTTATGACATTCTACTTATGTCGGATAGGCCACAACTGACGAAATGCCCCTGAAGATGATCTATTGATCAAAAGTACTTGGGCAAGATTAAATTAATCACCGTGTTCGATAGTTGCCTTGTATACCATCAAAGTTTAAAAAAAATAATAAAGACTAGATGAAAAATTTAAAAATTAATAACATTGATATACCTTTTAAAATAGATACAGGTTAACATTTTACCCAAGGATTTGTTGAAAAAGTTTGCAAAATTAATGAATTAAAAGAAACTAAGGTCATACTTGAGACATATGGTGGTTTTAAGATCATTCCTTTGGGTATAATAAAACTTGTCTGTAAATATAAAAATATTGATCATTTATTAGATTTTGTTGTTGTAAAGGAAAGATCAACACCTATCTTGGGTTTATGTTCTACCATAGAGCTTGATTTAATTAATAAAATTGATAACATAATACTACATTCTAAAGAAAAATTTGTGGAAATGAATAAAGATGTTTTTTTAGGTTTAGGTAAATTTCAGAAAAATGTAGTTTAAAGCTTAAAGAAAATGCAGTGCCAGTGGCTAGGCCACCTCGTAGAGTCCCACTTACAATCAAGCCTAAACTTAAGAATCAACTAGTAGATCTTGAAAAGAAAGGAATCATAGCAAAGGTTAATGGTCCTACGCAGTGGCTTAGTAACCTGGTAATTGTTCAGAAAACTGATAAATCATTACGTATCTGCCTAGATCCTCGTGACCTGAACAAGGCATTGGAACGGGAATTTTGTATAATACCTACTGTTGATGAGATTCGTTCAATGTTACAGGGTAAGTCATTTTTTACAGTTCTAGATTTTAAGGAAGGTTTTTACCAAGTAGAACTGGATGAGCAATCCAGTAATTTATGTGCTTTTGGCACTATATTTGGCACATATAAATTTTGCCGCCTGCCATTTGGTCTTAACATAGCAGCTGAATACTTCCAGAAATTAAATTCTGAAAATTTTGCAGATATTCCAGGTTGTATAGTCTACTTCGATGATCTATTAATTTGTGGTGAGTCAATAAAAGAGCATAATAATACACTCAATAAGGTGTTAGATAGGGCTAGAGAACTAAATGTGAAATTTAACCCAACCAAAATACAATATTGCGTTGAAGGTGTTAGATACTTGGGTCATATCTTTGATAAAGATGGGATGAGAGCTGACAACAAGAAAGTAGAAGCGATAAGAAGATTGAAGGATCCGGAAAATAAAAAGGAATTACAACAAATTTTGGGAATGGTAAATTATTTAAGGGCATTCATTCCAAACTTGTCAGAGATTTGTACGCCCTTAAGAGAACTCTTAAAAAAATGAATGCATGGGTATGGACAGATAGACATTCTGATGCACTAAATAAAATAAAAGAAGTAATTATGTCAAGTAGTGTGCTTGCCAATTTCAATGAGATGTTACCAACTGTGATACAGACTGACAGTAGTAGTAATGGCTTGGGGTGCTGTCTCTTACAGAATAACAGACCAGTAGCATTTGCATCTAGGGTACTAACGACAGCAGAGTCAAAATGAGAGGAGTTCTTGGCAATCCTATATGCATGCAATAAATTTCACAATTTTATCTATGGAAGAAAAGTGCAAAGTGATTCTGACCATAAGCCTTTGGAGGCATTAATGCATAAAGGCATTGCGGACATAATGTCGCCGAGATTACAAAGGATTAGGGTAAGATTATCTAAATATGACATAGAGGTAAAATTTAAGGCAGGCAAGTTCATGCATGTGGCAGATTTATTATCGAGGAATTTTATAAAAGATGAAGTGGATGATGATAAATTTATTACAGAAATAGTTCATACTATTGACATGACTGATGAGAAGAGAGAGCAATTTAGGACTGAAGTGGATGCTGATGAGGATCTGAAACTAGTAAAGAAATATTGTATACAAGGGTGGCCCAAAACCCTGTCAAGAGTAAGCGATTCAATTAGGTATTATTATTATATAAGAAATGAACTATATTTACTTGACGGACTAATATTTTACAAAGACAGAGTTGTAGTCCCAAAAATATTGAGAGAGAGCATGCTAAGATTATTGCATTCTAGTTATTTTGGCATTCAGAAAACCCAACAGAGAGCAAGACAGATATTACATTGGCCACAAATGAACAAAAGTATAGAAGACTGGGTAAGAAATTGTAGCAAGTGTGAGATATTTAAAAGTCACAATGCTAAAGAACCACTATTACTTAGAGAGTTGCCTCAAGCACCTTTTGAAAAGGTAGCAAGTGATATATTAGATTATGGTGGACAGTCATATCTAGTTCTGATCGATTATTTTTCTAAATGGCTCGATGTAGTGAAAATTAATTCAAAAACTTCTCAAGTGGTCATCAAGGAGTTAAAGAAATTTTTTTCAACACACGGAATACTTTACAAAGTCATATCAGATAACATGCCTTATAATTCGTGGCATTGTCAGCAATTTGCTAAAGACTGGGATTTTAGGTTTGTAACGTCCAGTCCCCGCTATCCACGGTCTAATGGGCAGGCAGAACGAGCCGTTCAAATTACAAGAAACATGCTTAGAAAGTGTGACGACTTAGAAATGGCACTCCTGGAGTATCGCAATACTCCAATAAATGGAACAGATAAAACACCGGCCAAATTAGTAACTAACAGGGTTCTTAGATCGAAGCTACCATCGAATAAAAGCACAAAGACATAAATCTAAAGGATGAGTGGGAGAAGCTAGAGGCGAAAAGAAACGAATATAAAAATTATTATGATAGAAACACCAAGGTAAGAAGAGAAACAGTGCCAGGAGAGAATATAGGTGTCAGAGAGGGTAGAGAATGGAGACCAGGTAAAGTTCTGGAAAAAGTGGACGAAGCACCCAGATCTTATTTAGTGCAGAAAGAAAATGGGGAAGTCATCAGGCGAAACAGTTATCACTTAAGACCTTCCCTAGTTAAAGCGAAAATTAAGAAGAATACTGATTTCGCACAAAATGAAAGATCATTAAACTCCTCATCTGGGAATCAGAGTTGTGGAGTAGAGGTACCTTCGACCTCCCAAATGAATGCTGAAAATAGAACTAGCGCTAGACTCAAAAGGGCTCCAGTGCGTTTTAAGGATTATCAAATGTAAGGAGAAAGATGTCATATCAGTAGGTTATGATTACGGTCACGGGGCTCTAGGCACAATGTAGGGAGACTCGTTGTCAGTTGTCACTACTTGTCAATCATTGTTAGAACATGGGTTTTTGGACATTGTTGATTCCTAAAGACTTTGTTAATAAGTATGTTTAAATAAATGTATTAAACACAATGAAATATTATTACTGTAGTAAATAGATAAAAATATCTTCACTAATCAGTACAGTCTTCAAAACCACAGCATTCCAATTTTCACGATTTAGTTACCTTTAGTTTTCGAGATATTTCTAATTGACTGTTTGGACCAATGATCTGTTGGACCCTGTTTATATTTTTAGTATATTTTTATTTTTTTATTAGATTTTATCATAAATTAGATTAAAGCAAATAAAGGAAATACTTACCTATAAAGTAATGAAGAAAACGCAGTCTTTACTTCTATGCCGAACGTTTGAAAATATAGAGTAAAGTTGTGCCTGTATATCATTCGTACAATGTTTTGTAGTAGTACTAAAGAAGCATAAAAATAAGCGTCATTCTTTGAGATGCTCTTCTGGCCTGTTTTAAAGTAGGCAATGAGGTTGCTAATCGCGTATGGTTGGATTATACTAAAACGAAATTATTATCTACCTTATTTGTAATTATTTCCATTAAATCTTACTGAGTATTGTGAGTTTAAAAACTATAAAAAATATGACGTGTTACTAAACATTAATTATTAATAAATTTTAGTTATACCTGCTAGCTGTTGTAACAACGAAATCAAGGATTCCCAAAGCTAAATACTTTTTGCCCCATCGCTTCCATAACACTCTTGGAACTGTAATATGTTTGTTTGCTTTTGCACTTTTCTGTTTCTCAATTAACCAAATTTTCTCCAGTTTGTCTCCACATCTTCCCGAATTGCAAGATTTTGGTACTTCGTAAAGGTCTTCATCTTCTAAATCTGTTTTAAAAGCTTGCTTGTAGATACTACCTATATATCTAAAACAAATATTTCATTCAACAAACGTCACATGATTTTTCTTTAAATAATTTTTGTATTTCAGTTTCTTTCGATTTTATTCATCTAATAACTTTATCTTTTATTTTTTAGTTTTATTCTAAAAATACTTGGCGGTAAACTCTTCATTCAAGTTTCTATTTACTAAATATTGTGTCATAATCTAAATTATAATTTTAATTTTTACTTCATATTTTAATTCCTTTATTTAGACCCTATTATGTTCTATGCTGTAAAATATATACTGACAATTTTGAAAACGAGATTATTTGGAAAATCCACAAGGAAAATAATTCCTGCAGCTGGCTGTATACCACATATTACAAAAAAAGAGGTTAAATCTTTGTAAGTGGGTATATTTAAATATACCCACTTACAAAGATTATTTGGCTCTGGTACCATACGACAAATAAGAAATCACATGCCAAATAATTTCCTTGTAGATAAAAAATAAGAGCAATAGGGAGGCCGGAATTCAATTTATGTGGAGAAGTTTCATTTACAAAATGGAAGGATCGTGTTACGAAGTGTGTTACAGTGTGCAGTAACTTACATACGTCTGGTATTGGTAAAGTCAAGAGGACAAATAAAATAGACAAAAGTGATACTGTTGACTGCCCCATCCCTGTAGTAGAATATAATAAGTAATGGGAACAATGGATCGATTTGATCAACGGTTAGAATCGTACAATATATCATGAAAAAGTAAAAGGTGGTGGACGAAATTACTGTATTACTTCGTAGATGCATCGATAATAAACGCTTACATTGTATATAAGAAAATCTTGAACCGAATCAATCTAAGAAAAAAATCGATTACGTATCTAAAATACAGAAGTCTGTTAGCGACTAAACTAATAGGAACATTTACTTACAGAAAAAAGCGAGGGCCGGGTATATCAGAAGTACTTCCCAAACTAGAACATTATTCAAAAATTACAAGCAGACGCAGATGCAGGTTATGCGCTAAAAATGTATCGCAAAAACACACAAAGTGTTACTGGCATGTGTGAACGCGCGCTACTGCTACGACGAGCATGTCAGTAGCTAGCAGGGAATTGTCAGATTTGTTGTGTTGCTGATAAAAATTAATCATTTTATTTCTAAACTTAATTTAAAAAATGTTTTCGTTGGGATGATGGTAAAATCATCAAATTTATTGCTGTATATAGAGAATTGGAATGTCTTTTGAATTCTAAATCATCTCTATATAAAAATCAAATATCCCGTGACAATGTTTACAACAAAATTCAAAAGAAAATGGGTGAAAGCATTACTATAAATGAGATAAAGGCCAAAATAAAAAATTCCTCCAAGATTTTCTCGCCTGCCAATCCAATTTCTCACCCAAATTTTTCTCTTTCTTAAGTTAATTTTCGGATTTTATATTAACGGATTAATTATATTAATCATTAATAATTTTTTAACAATATCTGTGGTTATTAGCAATATTTGCATGTTGAATGCATTTCGAATACCTTCCATGGATCCCCTTTTTTTTGTTGGAAACTCAAAAACCTTTTATTAAAAAACAAGTACTTTAGTTTCAGGTGAAAACCACTCGATTGTGGACTAGCACTGGCATGTGTAAAAATATACCCTGCTTTATCGCCTTGCCAGTATAGGCAAGCGAGCTACTCGCATGCCAATTACTAGCAAATGTATTTTATGCTGGCCAGCTACTTTCCCAATTTACTAGCATGTGTGTACTCGGCTTTAAGGTTATCACTAATAATCCTGCTATTGTAGAAATTGCTATCAAATTCGAAAATAGGCTTACTGGTGACATTAAGATTAGTTTTTATAGAACAACAAGATCAGCTTAAGAAAGTCCTTGATGAGGTTAATACTAGTAAGAAAAATGGTGAGGATTACCTAGCTGTGAAATATTTTAGTTGATTACCAACAATAGTTCAATCCCATTTAAAAAACTAAAGCGAAATACTTCAATATCTCTATACTATCGTAACGTTGGTGGTTAGGACAAGATTGGTGAATGTTCGTAACGCTTAGTCCATTACTACTAGCAACTACATAATAGTTCTGGTAGACTTGGCTATTAAAATGCTTTGTGGATACAGAAATTCACTTGGGAAACTATAATATATTTAGATTTGTCCGTTCCTTTAATAATAAGTGCCACATCGATTCTTTTAAGCAGTACGGAAAAGGTTTTTGGGAGTTTAAGGGTAAGGTCCAATCATCATCAATCAGCCAATCGCGTCCACTGCTGGACATAGTCCTCCCTCAATTCTTTCCAGTGTTCTCTACACTGGGTCGCTTATAGCCAGTTTCCCGCTACACGTTTTATATCATCGGTCCATCTAGTCGGTGGTCGTCCTCGGCTTCTTTTATAGTTTCTGGGCCTCCATTCCATAATACGTCTTGTCCACCGTCCATCTTGTGCTCTGGCTAAGTGCCCTGCCCAGTTCCACTTAAGCGACGTGGTTCTTTCGATGACGTCTTGAACTCCTGATCTTTGCCTAATTGGTCCAATACTGATTTATTATTACTATATAAGATTTTAAATGGTTTTATGGATTGTTCTGATATTCTGGAATTGCTTGGTTTGAAGGTGGAAAATTTACGCACAAGAGACAGGTTGTTGTTTCATATGGGATTTCATGCTACAAACTATCGGTACAATAGTCCTTTGGCTAGACTTTCCAGAACTGGAAATGCCATAAATCTAAAATAAGAGTATTATCTGTCTAATCCATAAAAAGGGCGAATATATGGGAATATTCTTGATGTATTGTAGATATAAAAAAATTACCAGTATACTTAACTGTAGACTAAGACCCATCGAGGAAATCTTAGGAGAATATCAGCCAGGAATTAGGCAAAGAAGAGTCATCGACCAACTATTTACGGTTAAGTAGGTTTTAAGAAAAGCCTGGGAATTTAACGTAGGTGTCTATAATATATTCGTTAATTTTAAATAGGCACATGGCTGAATAAACAGGGCATACTTATACAAAATATTAAGTGAATTTGAAATACCGTCCAAACTAGTTACGCTTATCCAAATGATGATAGCGGACACAGTGGGTCAAATACAGATACATAATGAGATGACAGATCTATTTCAAATAACACAAGAATTAAAACAGGGATATGGACTAGCACCTACATTGTTTAATTTAGCACAGAAATACGTACTTAGCAAAACATCAGAAGGTAGATACAACAGACTTCATAACTCAGTTCCACTGGGCATATGCAGACATAAATATATTGAGCAGAACCAAAGCAACAGATGAGAATAAGTATACCTACGAAACTTCACATCAAATCACATGCTTAACAAATAGGTCTGTCAATAAACACAAAAATACTGAAGTCCAAGTACAAAGTGGATCGAATAGAGTAACACGACCCTACCTGATAGTTGACAACTTTGAAAATATAGACAGCTTAATCTTTGCAGAATTATCCAAGAAAACGATAATGTGTATAAATACATACAGTGTGGAAACCACTTATGGAATAAAATTGTTTGTGTCCTTATTATAGAAAATAATCAAAAACTTTGGGACACGTTAACTTTTAAATTTAAATGTGCGTTTTTTAAACATAAGTTTAAATGTACAGGGTGATCCATGCACGTCTGGTATAGTCCATAATTCTTATTTTTAATGAAACACCCTGTATATTTTTATGTTTTTAAAATACTTTTAACAACCTGATTTCAATTAACTATATTAAGTAATGTCCATAATGAATAATACAAGGTGAAATTTTGAAATTAATAATTTATCACGTGTTATGATATTATTTTAAATTAGCTAAATACAGACAATAGACTTCTACTGTAAGTGTCAGTACACTGTATATTGGGGAAAATTTCTGTTTAGTAACTGTGTTAACATTTTTTGTCGTGAATAGGTAAAAACTGTATAGATAGTCTACTAATTAAACTAAATCGGTAAATAATGCGAATTGTTATCAATCAGTTGACATGCTGTTGACATTTTACATTAAAATAATAAATTCTTAATTAAAAACTAATTTCTTGCAGAAATAAAAGTGAAATATTTAACTAAGGCCTACCGAATTGAGATTTTAATGATGATCGGTTACGGGGAGAATTGTAGAAGTCAAGTTGAAGTAGTAAACTTATTTAATCAGAGGTATCCTTACTTGCCTAATATTTCACAAGGTACTGTGTCTAAAATTTATGCACAATTCAGAGAACTTAGATATGCCAAACCAAAAAAAGAAAATCGAACTTCATTGAAAATGAAGTGAAAGTGGATATTTTGTTAAGTGTCGCAGAGAATCCAACGTCAAGTTCACGTCAAATTGCACGTCACATAATGTGAGTCACACAACTGTCCCAAGGTGTCTCCATAAAGAAAACTTCATCCATATAAATTGACATTTGTGCAGGAGCTAACAGAAGACGATCCGGATCGGAGAATTGATTTCTGCAAAAGAATGATGGATAAAATTAACAAATGAAATAGCTCTTGGCACAATTCTTTTTTCTGATGAATCAAAATTTAGATTGAACGGAGAGGTAAACTGACAAAACTGTAGATATTGGTCGGCGGAGAATCCTCATTGGATGCGTGAAAGACACACTCAGTATTCTCAAAAGTTGAATGTTTGGGCAGGTATTATAGGAGATCATAATATTGGTCCTATATTTATAGATGATAATTTGACAGCGGAAAAATATTTAAGCATGCTAAGAGACGATGTTCTTCCTTAGTTGGCTAACTTATATCTCAATCCAATAGATCCGACCCTACCGCATGAAACTGTCTGGTTCTCGCAGGACGGTGCAACACCCCATTATGCTTTAATAGTGAGAAATTACTTCAATGAAATCTTCTTCAATAAGTGGATTTGATGAAGAGGACTAGTGAGCGGCCAGCTAGGTCGCCAGATCTTACGCCTTTGGATTTTTTTGTGGGGTTATCTTAAGAACAAAGTATATGCAACACAATGAACTATCATTGAGGACCTCAAAAAGTGAGGATAAATACAGAAATACGGAATATTTCACCTCAAACTTTAAACAAAGTTCGGAACGAGTTTTATATGAGACTGTGTTATTGCCAACAATAAGGGGGAGAACATGTTGAACATTTCTTTTAATGTAATCCAATCAATTACCTCGGGTATTCTATGAATTCATTGTCTTGAAGAAAATACCTAATTTCTAAATTTCACCTTGTATTATTCATAATAGACCCTACATGATATAGTTCGTTGAAATCAGGTTGTTAAGGAGCTTTTAAAAACATAAAAATATACAGGGTGTTTCATTTAAAATACAGATTATGCGGTATGTCAGACTTGCATATTGATCACCCTGTACATTCAAATTTATGTCTAAAAAGAGTACATTTAAATTTAAAAGTTAAGGTATCTCAACGTTTTTTATTATTTTCTAAAATAAGGACACAAACAATTTTATTCCATAAGTGGTTTCCACACTGTATATAAAGATAAAAGAAAATTCTTAAATATGATGCAATGACAGATAAAAATGCAAATTGAACATAGACCTTACACACTTTCAAACATACGAGAAAGAAGAAGTAGTACTAGTACTAGTAGTATGTTCTTATACTGTATGAGAAAATTAGTAAATGCAAAAAATGTAACTTACGCAAATGTTAAGACTGAAAAAATATTAGCAGTTTCTCGAGGATTTTTTCGTCTTTTTGATATTCTACAATGGTCCATTTTTAAAATTACATCTGCTTGTACAATATGAGCATTCTTACTTGTGTAGATGATATCATATCACAAGGGTGTATCACATTATTCTTTTAATAAAGAAGTAATACCACCTTTAAGTTCTGAATAAATAAAGGAATGTGTAGATAAAAACAAATATTTAGTTGAGATTTAAAAAAAATGTAAATATATGCAATTATCATTGTGTTAAGTCTACTGTCTGTATAAGTCGATACTATCTTTCTATCATACACAAATTTATTTACAGTTATCTTGTATGGTAAGCTAAGTACAAAGAGTAACTTTTATAATACAATTATTTTCAATCTTGTTTTTTTATAAATGCCTCAATTCGATATTTTATTATAATCACATAAAATCATAGTAAAATTATAATAAATCGTATTTAAATGCTGCAAATAATATTTATTTTACAGATCTGAAAATTTATCTAAAACTTACATAAATACAATCATTTTATACAAAGGATTGTTCAAAAATTATATTAAGTGATTATAAGAACCGAAGAATTACGGATAAGCACGACCTTTAACTCTAAGGACATCTTCGCTGCACTTCCGAAGATACAATCCAACTCCATTCAATATGTTCTCATTAAGTTAGCATCGACTTTGTCACCTCGGGGTAAATGGAAAGGGTCTACATCACCTTCTGTACCACCGTGTGCTCTGTAGAGGGCTTCGAGAACGTCTACGTTCTCTACCCAAGTCCGTTTACAGGATACGAACTTGTAAAAGTTTCGCTGATGTACCCGTCTTGAAAAAGACGGGTTATTTCTTAAATGACGAAAATATTTAAGTCGAAATAAACATCAGGTTTGTGGTTCCTCGATGACTTGCCTTGATAAAGGCAAGATATTTCTTACACGACTAAATAGTCGAAATAAAACACCAAGTTTCAAGTTGGATAAAATCTCAGCCACAGAGTATGGATAAAGCTAAAAACAAGAGCAGAGCCCCGAGAGCACTAAGCTCTCGGAGAGCCTGTGAGGGACTGACTTGGTTGACCTGAAAATCGCCTATTTTTATACACGCTGAAGTAGCGATAAATAGGGATTTCCAGGTCAGGGACCAAAAGGTAAAATGAGGGCGGGGCGAAAACTTCCTAAGGACTTTAGGACCTTTCGGTCTCAGGAAACGAAACAAACAGTGGAATCGACTCATGGAATTCGCAGCGGAAAAGTAATTTGTAGCCACAAATACCTAAACTTTCTCCTAGAATATTCATCATTATCAACCTGTATGCGTGCACTGGTGGACTCCCTCCGCTCTTTCTATATGTCTCTGTCTTATGCGGATTACATCCAGTTACTGCTAATACGCTTAAGGTCTTCAGTCCTTCTGGTTGGTGGGCGTCCTCTGGTCCGTAGTGCTTCTTGCCTTGGTCTCCACTCGACAATTCGTTTTGTCCATCGGTTATCTGATAATCTGGAGACGTATCTTGCCCAGTTCTATTTTAGTAACGTGATTTGTTCGATGGCGTCTCTTGTTTTTGTTCTAAGATATATTTCTTCGTTTGGGATTCGGTCTCTCAGAGAGACACCCAACATCTCCAAAGTCCTCTGAGTCACGCGAATCTTATTTACCACTTTTTTTGTGAGTATTAATGTTTCTGCTTTATTAGTGAGTACAGGTTACACACTTTAGTCAACGATTTTCCTTTTTTAGACATATGGGTAGGCCCGATTTAAATACATAGTTTAATTTACCAAACACTGCCCAGACTAATTCTATGAGACTGTTATCTCTGCGCAACCGAATTTCATGTCCTAAATGCTTATAGGATACATCCTGCATAATATTCCTTCCACCAAAGCAATATTTTGATTTAGTTGATAGCAATATTTCGACTTCAACTTCAACTTCACATACCTTGGGTCGCTATTGATTGCTACCAATAAAACAAGCGAAGAAATCAAAAGACGACTAAATCTTACAAATAGGGCATACTATGGACTCCAAAAGCATTTCCACGCAAGAAACATTCAAATAAGAACTAAAATTATTATATACAAAACATTGCTGAGGCTGGTCCTCACATATGGAGCAGAAACATGGACTCTAACGCAGAAAGATGAAAGAATTTTGGGAATATTTGAGCGTAAAATACTCCGCAAAATATTTGGAGCTGTAAACGACCAAGGGCAGTGGCGCAGAAGATATAATTTTGAATTGTATCAGCTTTTTGATGAGCCAGATATCATAACGTTCAATAAAACACAGCGACTTAGATGGGCTGGATACATAATACGAATGCCAGAAAATACGATTGATAAAAAGCTAACCACAGGAACACCTGTAGGAAAAAGAAGCAAAGGCCGACCGCGAATTAGGTGGTTAGATGGAGTGAAAACTGACTTAAGAATATTAAATATCAGAAGATGGCAACATGTTGCCAAAAACCGAACAGAATGGCGACGAATCTTAGAGCAGGCCAAGATCCACAGAGGATTGTCGAGCCAGAGATGATGATTATAATTTCGATTAGTCATTATTTTTTCATATTAATCCTGTTCATATCTATTAATCTTTAGTGCGACCTTCAAGGACGCGTGGCATAATTTGTTCAATATTATTATTGCTTCATCCATGCGATCGGCTATGAGGAAGCTGTCATCTGCAAATCTCAAATGACTGAGCTTCTCTTCATTTATATTGATACCATGCTTATTCAGATCTGCCTTCTTACAAGTATGATCTAAAAGCGTCATAAATAGCTTTGGACAGACGGTGTCTCCTTGCTATACTTTCTCTGTATATAGAATTTATTTGTTTCTTGTTCAGATAGTCTTACGCTAGCTGTGGCATTTTTGTAGATATACATGGTGGTCCTTAAGTAATTGTACAAAAAGAAACCGTAGATTTTACGCTTTAAAATATTATGATTTAAGTCAAGTTGCTTTAATAAAATGTTGATAGTAAGAAAAATACAGGGTGGGAAAATGAAAATCTAAAATTTTATTTTTCGCTATAACTTTTATGTTTGCCAACATTTATGTATAAAAATTTACAACTGGGTACTATTAAATATGAGAAATTATATTTTGATGTATACTTTAATGTGACTGATAGAAAGCGCCACATATGCCACATATGTGGCATACATTTGCACGTAACTTTTTTACTGTTAAAGTTACCGGTAATTTTAATAAAAAATATTAAAGATACATTATTTTAACAAAAAAAAAAAGATATACTTGTTGATATCTTCAAAACTCAACAGTTTTCGAGATAATCGCATTTTAGAAATCAACTTAATAATTCTGAATTATCGCAATTACTCCAGGCAACGAAAGAAAATTAAAGAAAAACAGAATAATTGGTTTTTACATCAAATATTTTACGTTTTGTATTAAATTAAAGTCATAATCAAAACATTTTATTTATAAACCAAACTAAGAAATAGTTAAATTAAATAACATTTAACTTTTTGTCAAAGTAAGTTGTCAATATATCCACCATTTTCTTTATAAATATCATAAAATCATAAAATATCGTTTCATATTAAATAGCGTCATTGTTTCTAAAGAAACTGCTGCAGTATTTGTTATAAGTATAATAATAAGTAATTTTTTGAAATGTTTATGAAATAAATAATTATATTAATATCTCACCATAAGAATATGACTACCATGAACAATTCAACGTTCAGGAAAGTTGTATTTAAATACTGTCTCACTCCGCTTTCTCTGTAATGTAATGGTGTATCTTGTATAAACCACACATTTCGCCTTAAGTTCGATGACAATTCTTACAATTTGTATGGTGAGATTTATTTTCATTTTTTATTAAATGATTTTATTGATTTATTGGAAGAATTGTCATCAAACTTAAGGCGAAATATGTGGTTTCTATAAGATTATACACCATTACATTACAGAGAAAGCGGAGTGAGACAGTATTTAAATACACTTTCCTGAACGTTGGATTGTTGATGGTAGTCATATTCTTGTGGTGAGATAATAACATAATTATTTAATTCATAAAAATGTTAAAAAATTACTCATTATTATACTTTAAACAAGTATAATAAATACTGCAGCAGTTTCTAAAGAACCAATGATGCTATTTAATATGAGACGATATTTTATGGAATGTATTGTCAAATGAATTAAAGAAAATGGTGGACATATCGAACACTTACGTTGACAAAAAGTTTAATGTTATTTAGTTTAACTATTTTTTAATTTTTTTTTTGTAAATAAAATGTTTTGATTATGACTAATTTAATACAAAACGTAAAATGTTTTATGTAGAATCCAATTATTCTGTTATTTTATCAAATCCTATTATTAATTATCCTGCTGATATATTTATGTTATTTAACATTTCGTTAACTATTATTTATTAAAGGTATTTTATAACAAAATTCAGAAGTATTGATGTTTTTATCTATTTTTCTTTCATTGCCTGGAGTAATTGCGTTAAATCAGAATTATGCAGTTAATTTGTAAAATGCGATTATCTCGAAAACTGTTGAGTTTTGAAGTTATTAACAAGTATACCTTTTTTTGTTAAAATAATGTATCTTTAATATTTCTTATCAAAAATACCGGTAACTTGAAGAACAAAAAAGTTATACGTAAATGTATGCCACGAATGTGGCATATGTGGCGCCCTCTATTAGCTATATCAAAGTATGCATCAAATTATAATTCCTGATATTGAGTAGTACATAGCTGTAAATTTTTATACATAAATGTTTACAAACATGAAAGTTATAGCGAAAAATAAAATTTTAAATTTTCACTTAACACCCTGTATCTTTTTTAATATCAACATTTTATTAAAGCAAGTTGGCTTAAATCGTAATATTTTAAAGTATAGAATCTGCGGTTTTTTTTTGTACAATTACTTAAGGACCAGCCTGTATTTGATTATTTTGGTGTAGCGATGATCTATTCGGCGTTCTGTCGATGCTTTTAATATTGCTGGTTTATTGTATCGAATACTTCCTTGTAGTCCACGAATATCAGTGTCAATGGTGTCTTGTATTCGGCAGACTTCTCTATCAGGTTCTTTATTACTAGTAAGTGGTCGTTAGTGCTATATCCCTAACTAAATCCAGCTTGTTCTCTAGGTTGATCGAAGTCTAACTTAGCGTTCAGTGTTTTTTTGATAATTTTTGTTAAAAGTTTGTATAAATGTGAAAACAAACTGATATGACGGTAGTTTCTCAGATCTGTTATGCTTTTTTTGTTTATGTAATAAAAAAATGACTGCATTGTTCTATTGGGAAGGAGTTTTTCTTTCCAAAGTCACCATTACCTGATTTACAACTATATAGAAACTAAATGTTAATGTTTCCTGACCATTTAAATATTCAGAACAAACAACTAAAATTTAAACAATTGGGAGAAAATTGGCAAAGTATTCGGAGAAATCTACGTTTAATGGACTTTGGTAGTTTTTTTATAATGATACCAAAATTCTAAGCTAAATATTTTTCTTTAACAAATAAATAAAACGTGTTTGCCAATAGGCATCAACCTCTAGTGCATTTACTGAAATAATTTCGTTCAAATAATAAATATGTGGTAGAAAGAAAAATTTGATCGTCGATTTAGCACTAACGAAAATAATAATTTCAAGAAACATTTATTAATAAATCTAAAAACAATTGATAAAAGAAAATGCGACTTAATATGTGACATTAATTCCAATACATATTTATACATCTAGTATTATTTATGACATGTTATACTATTATATTTGATGTATTTTGTGACGACGACAAAAATGTTATCAATGTGTCGTGTCATTATTTTATTTTTTATCAGCATTTTTATATTTTCTTTGGAGTTAGGATTTGCCCACTGCCCATTCTCTGGCAGTGGTTTTCCCAATTTTGGAGGGCTGCCTTAATAAATAAATTTAACAGTAAGGGTGACAAACATCATCCTTGTTTTAGTCCTTTAGTTACTTTTATTATTTTATTCTGATAGTTTTTTTCCGATTTTTAGGTAAGTAGTGTTATCCCTGTATACTTCTGTGATTATTCCTAAAAGGTATGGACTAATGTCGAATTGTTGTAAAGCTTGCCACAATTTAAGTCTTGAAAATGTATCATAAGCCCTTTCTAGGTCGATGAAGGCTAGATCTACATCGGTACCAACCGCTATTCTTTTTTCTATTAATTGTTGGAGTATAAACAAGTTATCAGTGCAAGACCAAAGATCAAAGATTCCAACGTCAATAAACTTATTTTAACCTTCAATTGCGGCTTACTCCCATTAAAATAGTAACTAGACCTTATCTCTGTCGTTGGCTTGGTTGGTGTTTCTCTTCTTCTTCTTTCTTTTTAATGACTGCTCGAATGTAATTGTGAACACTGTTCCATGCCTCCGTACTTCCCTTCATCTTCACGATCATCTCTCTTATAGTCACAGGGTTCATACCTCTTTCTTTATACAGTCTGTTTTTCTTCACTGTACATCTATTACACTCCAGCATTGTGTGAGTAACAATGTCGGAATATTCGAAGTATAGGCATTTACCTGTATCTGTCTTTCTGAACCTATGAAGATTTCTTTTTTTAATAGCTGTTGTTACTAGTCCCTATAGTTATTGTCAAATGATCTCTTCTCTCATAGAGATGTCTGTTTTCTACTGCTAACACATGCAGAGGAACACAACCCGTGATAGTCTACAAGACCGCTGACGATACAGTCCTTTGACTCGTTCTGTCTACTTTTGTCATAAGCCTAATATTAGGTATCACTTATTGTGCTCTACATATTTAAAGTGGTAATTTAATTATTCAATTAACGTTAAGGATTTTTTTTGTATTGAAGACCCCTCCTGGGTGCGCTACAGAATGGAAGATCTACAGAGCTATGCGTGGAATGTCCATACTCGTCTTAGTATTTGTTTTTAAATATGTAGTTTGTTATCAATCGATGGTTTAGAATTTCTTCCAAGGAGCTACTTAAGCTTTCTAAATTTTTAATTAAGTTCTTCTCTCTTCTTTTAATGTCAACTTTCCAACGCAATCTCTTATCTAAATGTAATCCCAGGTATTTTACAGAATCTGCAACAGGGATTTGAATGTTATCAATTCTAAAAGGCTGATATGACTCTCTTTTGTGGATGAAGTTGTCATGAACTGATTTTGTATCATTTTTAATTCTCCGTTTTTTTGTCCATCATTAATTTTATTCACTGAGATGTGCAGTTTTTTGCAGCCTCTGCATTGTCTTCTTCAACTGATTGGATAGCTTGATCGTCAGCGAAAGTATCTCTTTTTTTATTGCCAGTGATTTTATACTGTAAAAGACTAAAGATATTGGTTTTCTCGTAGTTTAAATTGTAATATTTCATCCTGTGAAAACCTTGTTATCAAATTGTTTATTTTGAACAACATGTACCTGTGAAGTACATATTTAGATTCGTCTCGACGAGACCTTTCGATCCATATATAGATTGTGGGCTCTAAAACTTAAAGTAAATTTTAAGTTCCGGTCATCTCAAAACCGGAAGTGAATTTTTGTACCAAAAGTAGATATATCTTGACAATCTCATACGTAATACTAATAATATTCCGAAAAAATATTTTAATTACCTAATATGGTTTTTGAGTAAAGTGGTGGACAAGAAAAGGGCTTAGCGTTTTGGTATATAAGATGGCAAAACAGTCTTTGTACTTGGCTTTAACTATACTACCTATAATAGGTTAACTTTAGACGGTAAAATAAATGTGAAAATAATTAATAGTTTAAAATGCCTAGAATCGATATTGCAAAGGGGCAAAATGGGGAAATAGATGCAATAGATGAAATGAAAAAAGACACAAAAATTCCAATTAAATTGAAAAGAAAATTCTATGCGATAAGACTAGCTATAGTGAACGGAACTGAATATTGGACAGAGTAAAAGGAAGAGCAAAAACGAATCCCTGTTACAGAAATGGAAATGCTTAGATGGATAAATAGAATGACAAAAAGAATTAAATTATGACAATTAAGCAAAGTCTAGGGATAGCAATAATTGATATTAAAGACGATACATGCGAAGGAGATTGATATTTGTATGACCCAAGGTAGAAACTAATGGAGAAATGTTTTTAGGGAAGTCGACTAAATACAGCGATGAAGGTAAAGTGGAAATGATGATAGCACTTTTGTAAATAAGATCAAAAGCCACAATTAAAAGAATAAAGCCTACTTATACAATCTGTAATACAAATAATAAAAGGCTAAAGGAGCAGTATACCGGTATTTAAAGATAGGTGAACTCTTTAGCCTTATAAGTCAATGTGGATCAATCTCTGGTCAACAAACGAACTTATACACTGTCATATTTTATTTATGTTGCTAGTTTCAGTATTGTGTTGGATACGGAAATGCAGCTGTAGTTTTTTGTGGCTTATTGCTTATTTTTTTTAAAAAGATTTTGATAATTGATCGCCACTAATTATACGTGGGCTATGGTAATAAAACTAACAATAAGAAATAATTATTTTATCTCGGCCTTTGTTTCTACTAATAATAAAACAATATTGAAATCTCATATTTGTATAATTAACTTAAATTGTATTAACAATCAGATAATTTGTAACTAAAGTTATTTAAAAGAATGGTTTCGTTACTAAAAGAGTAGCCAGTTGAAATTTTGCGAAATGTTATTCTCTGGTATATGGTTTTTATTTAACATATTTGTTGTCGGATTCTCACACCCCCATCATAACAACGAAGTAGCCGATGATGCAGCACCTCTGATTCCTGAAGTAGTAAAAGATGAGATAGTTAAAAGAAAGTTGGTAAGATTTATGTTTGATTTTTAAAGAAGTTTACAACAATAAAAAGTATTGTTTTTAACTTCAATTTTTTATCAGAAATACCTGTACGCATGTTTTTGTGTGTGTATGTGTTTGATCATGTGTCTTATAAACTCTTAGGTCATCTCGTATATAAATGTTTCTCTTTCTGATTTGATGAGTTTTTGAGTCCTTTAATATAGTGTAAATCTTCTGCTACATAGCTACAAATTTACTTGGAGGTTATATTTTTTTATTTATTCTGTTTCTTTTATGCTTCTCTACGGCTAGCAGCTAGCGAGGGATATATTTAATAAGTCTTCTTCTTATGTTAGGACTATGTCCTATGTTTTTTATCAATGGTTCAGCAGTAACACTTGAGACAACAAAGACCAACTATGGTACCATCCCGTAAGCGGTCATCCAGGCTGTCTAGGTGTGTTTAAGCGTTTTTCTTTGGAAATTTTGGCTAATCGATCGTCTGGCCTTCTGTTAACATGATCTCTCAATTCTTTGCTTCTGTTTTTTACAGTTCTTCACTTCTTCTTGCCCCACTTTAGTGTTTAAATCGCCCAATATAATATTTATAACATGTCTTTTAGTAGCTTAGTGACATTGCCAATTTGTTCATAGAAGGTCTCTATGGTGTCTTCATCCTTGTATGCAGTGGGTGCATATACTTGGAATATCTTTACTTTATGTTTTAAATGAGAATTGAGATACATGATCAATACTCGATCATAGTGGAAAGTTACAAACAGCTTTTTGATAATTCTTATATTCTTATAATGCCAACTCCCTCCTTATGATTTCAGTTATTGTTATTTCAGTTGTAATATAACACATTATTCCATTTGTTCCGAGGTATATGTTCCCTGTTTCTATATGAGCTGTATGGTTTTAAAGTCTATCAGTAGGGTGCTAACCTGATATTGTGCAAAATCTGAATGAAAACACATACTTATATGTGATAACAAAAGACCAGAATACACCGCAAATATAAAAGACGAAAACTTACAGGATGACTCCACAAGATACTTATTCCAAAAAAGAATAACCGAAAAAAGCAGAAACACATATATCACAGAAAATGATGGAGTCGAAGAAATCTTTGCAAACATTTAGTCTAATATCTAATATCTAGCCTCGACCAAGAAAGTTCTTGGTGAATGGGAAGTGAAGGAAAAATGTAAAGAAAAGAAAAAAACTTACCTAAAATACACCTAAAATACATGTCAACCAAAACACAAGAGGTATACCATAATTACAACACAATTAGAAACGAGACACATGCACTAGTAAGAAAAATAAAAACTGATCACTGGAAACGCTTTTCGAAAGAAACGTAACATGATTTTTACAGTCTGCAAAAGAAAATATGGCGCTACATAAGAGGTCAAGGAACGGAGGTAAAGAAACTAATAGAACCAAAACACATAGAAAAGGATACTACGTGAATTGACTACCTAAAAAGACTATATGCAGAGAAAGAACAAACGACGCTAGTACCGGAAACACCAGCGATTTCCACAAATAAAGAACTTATTATAAATGTACAGGAAGTTCGGAAAAATACTTGAAAACCTGAAGAACAGAAGAACAGAAAAGCAGCAGGTAAAAACGAGATACCAAATGAGTTATTGAGATATTGTGGAGCAGCAATGACAGAACAATTAACAACATTAATTATTAAAATTATAAAACAAAATAAAATACCGGAAGAATGGAGAACGAGCGAACTAATTCTACTATTCAAAAAAGGAGATAAAAAACAGCCTGAAAACTACAGAGTTATAAACTTGTTAAATACTACGCTAAAATTTACAACTAAAATTTTACAAGCGCTAATAAATCAGAGGATAAGTTTATCAGATGAACAACAGGGCAAAGTCTTATTGTTTTGTTGCAAGTGCAAAAAATCCATCTTTTGTATAATAGAGAAGTTCCCATAAATATTATAAAAACTATCGAAAATCTACCAAAACAACAAAATGGAAGTCAGAATAGATGGTCAACTTACAGAACCTAGAGAAATAGGCAACGGAATAAGGTGATTAATTAAGCCCCATGCTTGTCAATTTAATCATAACCGTTAAAAAATGAAGAGGATACATAATGGGAAAAAAAAGAAATCAAAATACTCTTACTACTGTTACGCAGACGACGCAATATCGATAGACCAAGATAAAGATAGTCTACAAAGACTGGTCCACACATTTAATATTAGAGCAAAAGAATTTAATATAACAATTTCATCTCAGAAAACTAAAACAATGGCAATCCGCAAAGAACCAACTAGATGTAGAATAGAAATTGATGTCATCAGTATTAAACAAGTCATGTAAATAAAAAAGCTGAAAATTACACTGTCTAGCTATGGAGACCTGGACAAAGAAGTGAAAGATCAAGTACAAAAAGCAAATAGATTAACAGGATGCCTTAATAACACTATATGGCAAAATAGACACATTAACACCAAGATAAAGTCCAGAATTTATAAAGCCAGTGTAAGACCAATAATGACATATAACTCAGAAACAAAACCCTACACAGCCACTGTTGCGTTCTGCCCATACGATGACCTCAATATAACAATTGGGGTCATCCTAAAGGGAGAGAGAAGATATTTTGTTCAATCCAGATATCGCTGGTTTTCCCCTTTTGAAATGGGTATGTATATTCAACTAAAGAAAAGAAATCAAAGCCAGTGGACTGTATAAAACTCTATTTAAAAAGCAATGAAATAAAAACATAAATATACATATACCAAATATACCATTATAATAGCCATAGCCGCAAACATACTATACATAAAAGATAAGACAAATTAATAATATTTAAAAAAAAACATAAAAATATGGATATATATGTCAATGGTATAAAAACAAGTAATAATGCGGTGCATACAAATAATTAATACAATTATTAATACAAATCACGCATGAAATAAATCGGTGTTAACAAAATACAAATATAAGAATAAGTAAATAAACCGAAACAAATGCAAAATGTCCAATTGACAAGGTTTAATCGCGATCGCGGCACAAATGCGATGAAGTTCCAAATAACTATCAAATAAATATACACAGTGCACGTACTTGATATATGCAGCAAGAAATTAATGGTGTATTGTTCCTTACCCAATGAAAAGATAGCACCAACGCTATCGCAAATTATGTCTTCAGCGACACTGGAACCACAAAATTCATAATGTACATTCTTTGACGTCTCTCTCGGTCGATAGACCGATGCTGAGTCAGGTACTCTTAACACATGTGTCTGGGTTGAAAGACAAAACTCGACCCTTGTATATGGAATGCAAACCCTTATCTTAGGTACACACATATGTGGTGATATTTGGCAGATGGCTTCTTGAAAATTTATTTCTTAAAATAGCTGCATTATTTCGTATAGGCAAATCTGGTTTAAATATACTACGAGGAGAATCGAAACTAACAAAAAGGCTGTTCATATTTAATAAATGTTTATGTATGGTTGCGAAACTGCAACAGCCACAATGCAAAGGCTACTGGAAATAGCAGAGATGATAGTACCGAGAAGAATTAGAGGAATTACGAAAAATATGAGGGATCGAAAGAGAAGTGAAGACATTAGAAGAAAATGTAACGTACAGTGTACAAATGGAGGGACACAAAATAGAAAAAAAAAAATGGAATAATCACATAATTAGAATAGAACTTGTCGTCAAAATAGCAAGAGATAGGCCACCAATCCGCAGAAGAAGTATTGGACGACCGCGCAAAAGATGGAGTGACAACTTCATAAAGGTATTAATCCGCCAGTGAACAAGCTGAATTGTTTATAAAGAGGAGAAGGAAGAAGAAGACGAAGATTATTCTGTTTCTGGTGTTCTCCAGTATGTAATCTTTATTCTGCACATTTCTGACATACTGTTATCTAATTTGCTTAATAGATATAAACTTCCTATGTTCCATGTTCCAATTTTCAAGTCTATAGAGGTATTTAATAGATTCTTTAATTTTCTGAAAAATAGCGTGTTTATTATACTGTTTCAAGCTGGATTTTAAGTGCTTTGCCAATAAATTTTTGCCATTTAAAAAATCAAATATTTCATTAATATATTGGATTAAATTCTCCGTAGATTTGCTGTTCTTAAATTCCTTGGAGTATTTTTTATTTCTTAAATAATTTAATGCCGTACAAACTTTGTGGCTGAAAGTTTAAGCAGATAATTTCACCTTCATTTTTTCTTTAAACCAATTAATATGCCTTCGGGTTATCCTAGTTGCTCGATAAAGTCCTTCCTTTTCTTAAATTTCTATTAATTTTTCTAAATATTGCCATCTAATCGCTTCATTATTACCATAAAAAAATAAACTTTAACAGGTGGAGGGTCAAATATTACATACATTGGGTGATTTGCGACTGGATGTAAAAAATATGAAAATCAACTCTAAGATGATTGGCCATGCTAATATTTGATGCTGCACCATTAACCGTTAAACTTGTGATGGTGACAGCAACTTCGTGCAATATTTTTAAGCACACTTTTACCAGATTACTTTTTTAAACTCTTGATACACCATCAAATAGAAAGTAGCCTATTGGTAGTTTCCATGTATTATTTAAGCTATTAATTAAAAATACAATGGTTCGTTTTGCTTTGACTTTGAAAGAATAGCTTTGAGGGTTACTTCCTATGTCAAAAAACCTACAATTAAGGTTTTCAATTATCTTCTTCTTCTTCTTCTTTTTATATAGACATGACTCTGTCTGTTTTTCAATGTGCTTCCAGTAAGTTGTCATTCCATCGTTTTCATGGTCTTCCTACTGATCGTCTTTCTATTGGGGAACCGTCTTCACTACTCTATTTGTTGTCATTCGACTTATATGATCGTTCCATTCTATTCTTCTATTTCTTACCCAGTTTTTGATGTTTTCCACCTTGCATCTATGTCGTATATCTGTACTTCTAGCTCTGTTCCATAGTGTCTTACCACAAAGTGTTTTCATCTCTGCTGTTTCTAGCAGACATCCTTTTTGTCCTCTCTGTGTCAGGTCTTGTTTCTGCCGCGTATGTCATTATTGGTCTGATGACTGTTTTGTAAATACTGCCTTTTGTTTTTTTCACGATATTTTTATTTCTCCATATTGTTTCATTTAGGCAGCCTGCGGCTCTATTTGCTCTATTCACTTGATCTTCCACTTCGGTTTCGAGCTTTCCGTAGCTAGGTAATGTGATGCCTAGATATTTAAACTCCATCACTTGTTCTATTATCTGACCTTCCAGCTCTAATTTACATCTTAGTAAATTTTACTGTTGTAACCACGTATTATCCCTTTGTTTGTATCCTTTTTTAGTTCTTACTTTTTTTATTATATTATCCAAAATTAGGTTGAACAATAAACCACTCAGGGTCGATTACTTCTTCTTCTACTTTTACTTTTATTGTGTTATTTTGGTAGATATTTTTGATCGTTTTGATTATTCCTAGAGGTATCTCTTTTGCATACAGTAAGTGGACAACGTCTTTTAATTTGACCCGGTTAAATGCCTTTGTAAGGTCCATGAAACATAGATATGCCGGTTTGTTGTATTCTTTCTCTTGCACTTGCCTCATTATAAATATATCGTCGATGCATGATCTTCCCGACCTAAAACCTTGTTGTTCGTCTGCTAGTGTTATAATATCATTCAATTTATTTGTTATCACTTTGGTTGGTAATTTTAGTGTTGTATTTAATAGAATAATTCCTCTGTTATTTTTCGGGTCCGCTTTGTCTCCATTTTTGAAGAATGGTATTAGGATGCTTGATCTTCATTCTTGAGAAATTCTGTTTTATTATATTATTTTTTGAAGTTGTTTGGTCAGATCTGGTCCTCCGTACTTTAGGAGTTCGTTTGATATTCTGTCCTGTCCTGGTGATTTTCTATTTTTTTTAAATCCTTCATTCTTTCATTACCTCTTCCTCCTCAATATTTATTTTTTCGTTTGTCGTCACCTCTGGTGTTGGTGGTTCATCATCGTCACCTTTAGCAAACAGGGATCGAAAGTAGTCTACCCATGTTTCCTTCTGAATGTGTTTTGTTTTTATTACTTTGTTCATCTCTTTTCTTTGTCATCTGATCATTCTCCATATTTCTTTTTGTGTTCCGTAGAAATCGTTTTCCATCTGTTTTGAGAAACTTTGCTAGTGTTCCTTTTTTATTTCTCTAACTAAAGTATTCGTTTTATTTATGATTCGATTATAGTGGTTGTATGCCTGTTGTGTTGTGTATTGTAAAAAGGCTTTCTTTTTTTTTCTTCACATTTTGTCTTCACTTTCTCTCCAAACCATGGTGTTTTCTTTTTTGATGTTAGTGTTTGTTACTTTCCTCTCTCCAAGTGATTCTGTTGCTGCGTTAATTATATTATTTTTTAGTTTTTCCCAGCTTTCCTCGATGTTATCGTTTTCTAATATTTCATTCCCAGTGATCTTCTCTGATGTTCTTATCCTGTATAAGTATTACGTCGAATCTGTATTTAGTCCTTCGACTTTGATTTTTGTTTTTGTTGACGCCGCTCTCTTGGGTGGAAAGTATTTCAGGATTAAGGTAAAGTCACCTATTACCGCACCAGTTAAGGAAAGTTAAATATTTCGTTGGATTATTTTTATATTTTTATGGTTACAAAAATCTCGTAGAATTTATCTGAACACATCTATATTATGTTTCTAAATAATTAAATTATTTTTCCAAATTTTAATTTTTATTGTTAAGAAAAAATACTAAATCAAAATCGAGCAAATTTTCTTAATACCGACTTAATAGTAATATTTTTACCTATTACCGATTTTTTATAACCTATTACCGATTGTGAGATAACAACAGATGTTATCAACATCGTCTATATTCAGTAAAACACCCTTGACTATAAAAAAGTGTTTATTATATTAAGCAAAGCAAATAAAATATATGAAATTAAACTAAAAAAAATTTCTATTACCTTCTCAAATTTTGATTATAAAAAATATAATTATACAAAATACTATTATAAAGTTTAAGACAGTTTAAGATTTGCTAAAATTTTTGGTCAATTCCTTCATTTTCGGTACGGAACAAATACCTCTTTTATTTATTAATTTAGGGGGTTCAATTTTGGAAATAATCTCCTTTACTTTATAAGTTAATATATCGTCCTTCTCTGGCCATTTCCAATTTGGTCCAGTTGCCTCCATAGATTTTACTATAACTTCATTTTGTGCTCCATTACTATTTATATCACAAACAATTGATAGGAAAGTCGTCCTTCATATAATATTGTAACAACAAAATCGTCTTTTATGTATATGTTTTTTTAATTTGTTTATTAGTTTGGGGGTTTGTGAACTATTTAGTTTCGGTTTCTTTTTCTCGGGCTCAGTCGCATGCTTTTGTCTAGACTTCTCCGTTGATGTTGCTACGGTTGCGTTTTGGGTTGCTTCTAGTTTTAATTTCGTCTCCTTTTTGAATTTTCGTTTTCCTTTCTCATTTTCTTTGTTTTCACGGTCGACTTCAAGTCTTCTCTGATACTCGATAAATTCGTCAGACGTAGCAAGGGTAGGGGTAATTCTTTTGGTAACTTTTTTGTTTGTCGATTGTTCCAATCTTTTAGGAAAATAAAACGACTTATTATTAAACGACTTAGCTATTCTATTATACACCAGCTTTGTTACTCTTCTTACTAATACTTGCTTCCCTTGGGACATAAAAGAAAGGCTGTGTCATCGCAGTTAAATATTCGGGATTCATCCTCAAAAATATTCATAAGATTGTTGCTGATGAAATAATCCCCAACCTTTCTGAACCACTCTCTAATACTTTGCTCACTAACATTCCTCCTACTTGCGGTAAGAATTTGGGACACTCTTGTACTAACTTCAGGATGTTTTTCAATGAATTTTTGTAACCAGTGATTTCCGGGAATACCATCTTTAAATGGATTTTGTCGGTCCAAGTTTTTAATCAAATTGGCTACTGTGTGTATTAATTGGGATTTTGTGACAGGGAACCCTTGTTTCGCCAAATAAAAAATCCAAACCACAACACACTTTTCTTCATTGGCGGCAAACACAGGTTGCACTCCACATTTGGGATTTTTAAATCTTCCTGAACGTTTATCCCGTAAAGTGGTCTTTGGCAGTCCGAATCTTTTAGATGCCTTGTAAACTGAGATCCCATTTTTTATAGCTTCCAAGGCGCTAGACAATTTTTCTTTTGAATATTGTACACGTATTTTTGGTGCCATAACACCATTTTTAATGCATCGGTATTAGGCTATGGTATTTGCTATTATCGACCCAATAGGTCGGTAAATTGATTTAAATATGGTCGCACTTATCCTAATACCGACTGTGTAAAACTTGAGACAAATGACTGAAACGCCTTCTTCTTGTTAATTCAAGACTTTACCAATTACCGTAATTAAATATATCAAAAGTTATATCTATATTAACTACATTATTCAGGGTTATTGGACTTAACAAAATATTAACATGTTTGTCTCTCCAGACAAAGAAAGTTTTAGAATATTAGGTTACTATTATAAATCATGGGTCGGAAATTGAAAAAAACTCGACTTAATAGTATCTGTACTTAAGAAATGAACAATCACGGTACAACTACACGGCAAAGCAAAATAATAAATTATTAAAATAAAGGTTTCCAAACCTAATACCGACTTTGGGTCGGTATTAGAAATATCTATACCTATTACCGACTCATTATATTTTTACGATTTTTTCATTAAGTACTGCAAATCTTCGAAAAATTACTACATTGTATTATAGACAACATGTCTGGAAATGTCTTCAAACTTTATAATAAATATATAAAAATATCTACTTGGATTTTACGCTTAATTTCTTTATTTGTGTACTTACCCTTTTAATGAATCACAAGCGCACGTAACCTGAACTCTACGAAATCTGACCATAAATTAATTCAAATGACATCAATTCGGGTACTTTTGTGCTAGACACGAATAAATTCTTCATGTGATTTTGGAGAGTAGACTGAAATTGTGACAATACAACGTTCCTTTTATCCACAAAGCTTAATATTTCGTATTAATCATTTGGATCGGTAATAGGTGCTATTTTTGTATGGGTCGGTATTGGGTGACTTTACCTTAATCTTATTTTACATAATACTGGCTATGGTCGCTACCTACATCTGCTGAGTTGAGACATCTTACGTCAATTAATTTTGATGGATGTTGTACAATATCAAATCTTCAGAATTCATATCCGAAATTGGACAGTATAATTTTATCACCCAGTAGACCGAATGAATTTATTTGTTATTAAATACACACACGTAGTTAATTAGGTTACATACGGATTTGGTCTATTATCAACAATATAATTTGGACATCAGTCAAAAGTGCTGACAAAGTTGAAGAATTTACATAAATTAGACACACATATCACGCGAGGCCCGCGAATATATTGACCCAATTAAAACTTATATAAAACTAATATCTCTTGCCTAGAGAAGCATTCAATCAATATTCACTCAACAAACTTGATAGTCTTCAGCGATGAACTGCAACAGTCTCTACTCAAAGTAATCCCGGGTCAACACCCATAGTGTAGGTCTCATCAATAAACTCTGCTACTATTATTTGGTGTTTCCATTACAACTGAACGAACAACTCCACTAAGTCAATGAAGGGGATTTGTTCATATGTATATCTCTGTTGGTTATAATATATTCTATCATAGATCTTTGTCCACGGGTGTTATTAAATATATATTTGTGTTGTTCTTTGTGGTCAAAAAATGTGTAGTTTATTCTTAGTTCGTTATTCGTGCAGAAGTTGATCATCAGTTCTACATTTTCGTGTTTAACATTCTCGTTATGTTTTGTTTGATGCAGGGTATTACTTGGTTGCCTATTCGTATCATCTTTTCTCTGGCCTTGTTATAATTGGTCGTAAAACGTTTCCCTTGTTGTTTTAGGCTTGTTATTTTTAATTATCTAAATAGAAAATATATGTTATACTTTTTATAATTGCTAAAATGCTAAGCTAAACCTACCCTAAAAACTTTTCACCATCCCATTCTCTTTTCTGATGTATAGACATTCCTTCAACCATCGACGCACAGATACATGATTTTCCTTTATATTTAAGTTCAACTACTTTTTGTTTTATTACTTTTATAATCTTTTGGAAAAGTTTTATATTAGAACTTAATACTTATAAAAAGTTAGCAAAAACTTCTAGTATGTAACGTTTTCTGCCATATACTGACGTCACACAGAGCTGCGAAAAGCAATTTATGTTGGCTTCACTCTTTGAAGCCGGATACGGGTATAGGATACGGAGTGTCTTTAATAGTCTAAGCTTATATATAGCTTTAATGGTCTAAGCTATAACTATAGACTGGATTATATGCTCTAAAAGATGGTTAAAATATACATGTAACATGCTCTTAAAAAGTAACCAAATATGCCTTTATTATATGCAATATGCATTTATATATGCACTTAAAAAAATATTTTTTAAATTTAAGGCTTGAGATTTGGTGAGAAATAAAATTATAGTATAACTTAGAGAGTGTTTATTTATTACTACATTTAATAAAAAAATATAAATAAAAATTCACAAGAAAATGTCCTCGTTCTTGCTGTTACAGTATAATATAATCATAAAATGTTCAATATTTTCAAGAGTAATGTTATGCCTTTTATCAGATAATATGTGTTTATATGAGGAAAACGATCTTTCAACATCACAGGATGTAATTGGCGCAAATCTAAAATTTGACACTAGCGAGGGATCGATATTAATAACTTCGTTAAAGCTTCGTATGTTATATATTGATCGCAATAAAGAAAAGCCTTCAGTCCGGTTTAAAACTTCACTAAAGTTATCTTTTTTTTTTCAATTGTCCCTGAAAGGTTTACTATTCTTTCTTTGACAGAATCAACAATGCAAAGACCATAGACACAAACCAATGGCAAAGACTATCATTTAAAGATAATTTTTGACTCTCTAATTTTGTAATAGAGTTTACAATTATGTCAAAATTTGCTTTTATGTTGGACAGTTCATTCTGAATAGAATTCTCACCACCACTATTTTGACATTTCTGAACATCAATACAACAAGACGGATCAAAATTCGATATAACATTTTTGATATCAACATAATTATTTGCAAGAAATATTAAGAATATTAAGAAAACAAATTTAACATTTTTTGTTGTGTCACCACAAATAGTTACAAAAATAGACAATATAAAAACACTATATTAATACTCACAAATATAATACAAAAATGCATTATTTATCCTTTTTATTTGATTTAAAAAAATCGAAACAAACTAATAAAAACAATAATAAAACTAGCTGTGATATATTAAAATTAAATTTAAAAAAACTGAACAAATAAATTGACAGCTAAAGTCAAACCCTAAAATTTTACAATTTATTAGTTATTAAAAATCCTTTAAATTTTAACTAAAGCAATTATTATAATTATTAAAAAAATGTCTGTCTTTACTTTAAAATTAATACACAGTTACCTAAATTTCACTTGATCACACATTAAATTTTCTGGAACCGTAACTGCAACTATAACTGGGGTTGAACTCTCTGGACACGAAGACACGAACAGAAGGACTGCATCTCTCACTGCGAATTGGACTGACTATTAAGTCGGCATTTAACACAAAACTCGAAACTTTTATTCTTAAAGAAACTATGACAGGTAGAATTGGACTGCAATTACCATTAAATTGCTACTATTAACCGCTACTATAATTATTTTCCATGTAGGACGAAGAACAAAAGGACATTATAAATTTGAAGAAAAATTTGGACTCAAGCTAAAATGTCTGCCTCTGGCAGCTATTTTAACGAGAGTGGTGAAATTATCTTTAAAATTAATTCACATAAGTTAGAATAAACAAGACACTTGCAATAAACATAATACAACGAAAATTAAAACGGAAATTATTAATTTGAAAACGCAATATCAGGCAGTTCGAATATAACATGAAAGAAATACCGAGGAAGTACACATCTGTAAAATAATAAACAACTCTAAAATGGTTTATATTAACTCGAGCCGACCTAAGAAGGAATTGAAATATATTTAGGTTTTAACTCGTACGATTAGGAAATGAAATACACTAAAATAATTCTTCGTTACTTTAATGCATATATGAGGGGATTTCAATATATTACATATGAGGGGATTCCAATATATATCAAAAAATATCAATGAACACGCTAAGCATGTACAATGAATCAAATTCGGAAAAAAATCTACTAGTAACAACTTTAACCATGTAGGAAGCAGCATCGCTAACTAGTAGCAAAATTTTTTCAGAAGGTACTTGATTCGGTAAAAAGAAATTTGTCCAAGATTCATTAACAAATCGAGCAATTGTTGCATATTGGTTTTTTCTAAACATTTAACGTTATTAAATACGACTTGTTCGAGCCATCAGCTGAACTGTTTAAAACTCCAATAATTAAATTCGGGATTGGCCGATCCTTGGCGTCAGTCATCTCGTCGACAGATATCCACAGATATTCATCTCTTACCCGGCTTTTAATACCTTTAATAACGTCTTTGTAAGATGCCCTCACATATTTCTTTCGAAGAGTTGAAGAACTTAGTACCTGTACTGACTTACTTTCAACTTTATAATATGTTTTCAAAAAATTTTGAGACACCTTGCTATTAAATTTATACAGTGGGATATTGCAACTTACAAAAAAATTGCATACATCTTTTGCAAACATTTCTTGCCCTGTCGATGTGTGACGATTTTGAATAATGTTGTTCTGCAGAAGCTGCTGGAGTGGTTTCTTGAAGTCCTTAGATAGTTTATATTGGTGGAGAGCCGTTTTCAGGTGTTGGGAAATTTGGAATTTTTTTTCACATGGAATCTGTAATAAAACGGTTTAGTAAATAGGAGTCTAATGCAATAATATGGACTTCAAATTTTTAAGATAACTTATATTTTTTTTTCTCGAAACTAAAACTACCGCCAATATTCAAACTGTTACATGTTTAGTATAGGTATACCGATTTTCTTGTGATTTAAAATGAATTTTAAATTAAATTTTTGAATCGTTAAAATAAAAGTGTACTCACCTTTTATCACAAATAGTACAGTAAACACTTTCATTGTCTATAATCTTCATTTCACTGTTACCACCAACCCAAATCCGCAATAGACTTGATTTTTGTTTCACTACTTTCGGCATATTTTCAAAAAAGAAATTATTTTTATTTTATAAGCTCAATATTCACATTCACAAGTTGCTTTCCCAGCTGGTAAAGAGAATTTAAAAACGAATTTACTGTATCATACCTACCTGCATGTTGGCCCTATTCTTCTGATAAATAATTCCCAGATGGGTTTTCCAAAACAATAAAACTTGTAGATTTAGTAGATTTGTAATAAAATTATTTCGTAGTTACCTTACCTAGTACCTGCTATGAATAATTCCAAGAAATTTGATATTTTCAAATATGTGGCAATATGCTCTAAATCAAGTAAATTTAAATAGCATATGCATTTATAAAGAAACCCACAAATCTGCTGCATATTATATCATTGCCTCAAAGCAACAGTAGGATATGTAAAATAATGTAGTTTCGAGAAAAACACTTCTGGAAATTTTATGAAACTTCACTAATTAATAACTTTTTAAAACTTAATTAACTTAATTAAAACCGATCTTGGGGAGCGGACACCATAAAATTGCTGCATATATACCAATCATTAATCCGAAGTAAACTGGATTATGGTGCAATATGCTATTCAACTGCGAGTAATTATATACTTAAAAAACTAGACATTATACAAAACACATGTTTAAGACTAATTCTGGGTGCTTACCGAACTAGTCCTGTTTCAAGTTTTCAGGTTATCCTAAATGAATCTCCCCTATCAATACGAAGACAACACATTTCTTTAAATTATGCCGCGAGATTGTCTTCCAACCCTAATAACACAAACTATCCACTTCTTTATAAAATATATCCACCTACTCATTGCCATCAACAAATTAAATATCCACCCCTTAAAGAACCTCTAACGAGATACGGTTTTGACATGGAGCAGCTCACACATTCTTACCCTACACAACGAACTATACCTTCCTGGACTATTAATTTTCCCACTATTGATCTATCCCTCACGGCCTATCCAAAGAGTACCACAAATCCCATAATCATTAACAAATTATATCAAGAACGGATATTAGAATACACTGGCCATAACAAGATTTTTACCGATGCGTCAAGAACTGAAAACGGACACGCAGCGGCCTTTATTCTAGGAAAGTCTGAATATGCAGTTCGCATCCCTCAATTCTGCAGCATTTTCACGGGAGAAGCAATCGCCATTTTAAAGGCTTTAGACATGTGTAAGAGTCATGCAAGCTCAGATTTTCTTATCATTACTGACTCTTTATCTGTTCTTCAGAGCTTAAGGCAAATATATCCAGTACATGCTATCCTGCAACAAATACAAATAGCACTTTATCACCTACAAAACAGACACGTGAACGTTACATTTCTCTGGGTACCATCACATACAGGTATCGCAGGAAATGAAAAAGTAGATGAATTAGCAAAGAAAGCTGCTACTGACGAGCAAACTGAAATTATGACTACAATTCCATTCAGTGATATCCAGCTCAATATTAAACAGCACTGTGTAAAAAATTGGCAACAAATGTGGAATTCTACTAAGGCTAACCTTAAAAACGTGAAAACTAGGATTGGCACTAAACTACAATTTCCAGAAAACAGAAGGCAACAAGTGATTATAAACCGACTAAGAATTGGACACACAGCGTTAACTCACCAGCATCTCATAACAAAAGAACTACCACCTGAATGTTCCTATTGTGAATGTCCAATAACTGTTCAACATGTATTGATTGAATGTCCTCTTTATTCCTACGAAAGAGCCATCAACAACGTACCAGAAGAAGCAAAGAAACTTAAAGATATTTTAAACAGTAATGTATCTAATACAATCAAATTCCTTAAGGACATACGTTTACTACACAAAATTTAAGTTATATTATATGTATCTCTTTGTAATTTGTAATTTATTATGTGTAATTTAATACGCAATTTGTAATTAGTAAATTTGTATTTGTAATAACAACTGTAAAATCTGTAAAACCCGCTAATAACCTTTAATGGTTGATGCGGAAATTCTAAATAAAAAAAAAAAACTTTTTTATATTTGAATGGATTTACGTGGAATTTTGTTTGAGTACCTAACTTTACATGTGTCAAATAACAATTTATATTAATTAATAAAAAAGTGAAAAATAATTGGAAAAAAGTTAGTTGTCCTACTGTTGCCCTCAAAGATAATCTATTTTTTAACGATATCCGTAAATTTCTGTTATATAAACTTATATTGCACTAAAGTTTTGTTTAAAATTTTACACATTTCAATACAAAAAACAAAACAATTTTGTTGTTCAAACATGTTATTACATAAATAATAACATGAACATACTTATTATTCCAAAAATTTAAAAATTTGACATGATAAACAAAATAAAATGAAAAAATCATCAGAATCAGTAATGGTAATAGCGGATACTGAAAGTTGTGAAAGTACAAATTTATTGCATTCAAAATTTCTAAAGGGGAATTTATCATGAATTTAACTTACATTATTCCTGTGCTTGGTAAATTCCAGATAACAACTCAGAATCAGTGTTATTTTTGTTCGCTAAATACACTAAATACTGACTTCTAGATACCCATAATTAATGTACAATTTAAATTGGCCGAATTATTCATTTTTACTCTTTAACATACACCTTCTAACATCAATTTAATCGAACTATTGTTTAAGATTACTGAAGATAAAATTGTGACCGCAAGCTGGATAGTATAAACAAAGACATAATCGCAACTGAGCAATAAGTACATGGCAACAGTGGAATATGTGCGTAAGATAACTTACGCACATATCCACATAGTTATTTGAAATGAGGTTGAATGCTCGAATAAATGAACTTTGAAAATAAGGCTATTATTAATAATTTTAACTAACATTAATAATAACATAAATGTTTTCACATTCTACGCTTGTCGGATAGTTTATATTTTGACGAAGTAAGTCTAAAACGTTAATCTCAAAAACTTTTTTTCATCCATTAACTTCGAGTTAATCTCGAAACTCCTTCATCTAAAAAACGTTTTCTTGGCTTATTTCAGATGCCCCTGAAGATGCTATTTTAAGCGAAAGTACTTGGGCTAGATTTAATTAACTTGTGCTCGATAATAGCCTTATTTTTTAAAGATAACTTAGTGTTGCATTAATATTGATGACCAAAATGGGTAAACGACAAAATGGTATGATATACATATATGTAGTCTTAGTGTTGCATTATGAAACTTGGGCTAAAAGGAATTAAGCTACACAAGGATATGTAATATTATGAAAAAAGTATATCACTTTTTATTTATCCTAGTGTTACACTCAACAGAAGGGTTTATTTCGAATCATTTGACATGAATATCACAAAAGTAATTTTTTTTTACTTTTTACATATCCTACTGTTGCTTTGAGGCGACGATATGCACATGCATTATGCATATAATCCAGTCTCTAGCTATAACTAATATGAATGAATCTAGACCGGGCCAGGTCTATTATTGGAGTGGAAGAAAACAAAATATAATAAATAGCACGTTACGACTAATAGCAAGAAGAAGCACTGGCATGACTGGAAAGAAATGGATTAATACTACTACATAGGATAAAAGGAAACAGGCAATTAAAAAAAACAGGCATTTGGTGCAAATAAGAGGAGAAGAATAATTATATTGCAAGATATAAAATATTTATTTCTTAATTAATACATATAAATATTTAAAACCATTTTTATAGAACAATATATCGTCGGTCCAATACCAAAGTTTTAAACATTGTTCAAAATAGAAATTTCAATTTATGAAACTAACGACTATTGAAAAATTACTTTTATACAGCATTAAATAATGACGGCTGAAAATGTTTAATATTTTTCCAAAAAATAATGCATGCCATGGTTTTGGCCTTCCAAAATTTAAGACATATTGTGTGTTGTTAAAACAAATAAAACCATAATATTGATAAAATGAACTAGTTTTATTGAGAATATAAGTCAATATTATAAAAGTTTAGTTTTCGTTATCATCGGACTGAACAAAATAAAAAAAACAAACATCAAAGTTTTTTTTCAAAGAAAAACAAAAATTCTTTCTCTATAGAAGAAAATGAAAGTAAATCATAGTCGTATAATCTTTTTAAATACTTAATAAAACAATAACGTTTATTCTCTCACCTGAGAATGGTAACCTCTTGGTATTGTAAAATCCTTGCACATTTTATCTATGTCCTTCCATTTTGCCTCACTGATGGGTGAAGTCATTTTGATAGACCTTTTGTAACTCTGCTTGTTTTGGGCGGCCTCGTGTTTTTTTTGTAGTCCGCTTGAATAAAATCATCGGTAAAGTTTACTTTATAAAGAACTTTTATGACATAATTTTCTTTAATATATTGAAGACAGCAAAGCTTTTTCCAAGGAATTTCCCTTAATTTGAAGGAATTATTATTTAAAAACCCTTTAAAATCTAAAAAGGCATCAAACGTCAAAGACTTTACAACAAAGGGAGATGGTGTGATACGTGCATCTCTTATAAGTTGCGCCCAACCCTCGGGTGTATAAACGGGTATATATTTTGCTTTCTTTTCTATTTTTGAATGAATGAATCACTTTCAATGATGGATGTTTCGCAAGAAGTTGGATATACATTGTTGCAAATATTGCGTTTTTTTTGCTGGCCTCCATAGCCGTCAGACATCATACGTACAGCTTCGATTTGAGAATGGCTCATAACGAAATCGAATACACAAGATGAAATTTCATTAGACCCTCGTTTTCCCCTTAGTTTTGTCCCAAAAGTAGCACATAACATCTTGATTGCCTAAATTGTAAATGGTAAAATTAAAACACTTCTAATTTTCCTAAATAAAATTATTTGACCAGCGTAACCTTTGGGCGTTGTCAATACTGCTTCTAAGTCGAAGTTGAAAGCCAAAACTTTAAGATTCACTTTTGCAATTAACTTTAACTCATCGCGAGCTTGTCTAGCTTCATTTTTTCTTTTTAGATGTTGTTGATACACTTCGTCTTCAGTATTTTTTGTAAGTCAAGCATTTCCTGCATTGGTCAATTGGTCCTGCAAATGATACAGTTTTGTCTTTGTTAGTGCTGTACAACTCCTTATACATCCTGTACATTATTGTTATATTATGGGATGAGTCAAGGTATTTCTTTGTACTCTATTTACAACAATAATGCGATTCTACCGCTGGATAGGATAGAATGTGGTTTCGTATAAATTGTTTGACATCCAGGGGTAACTTGTTTGATGGTTGGTGTTTCCCGCGCGTATCTTTTTCTAAAACTCCATTGGATGATCGCTTGTTTATTGCACTTCGCATAAAGACGTCTGTCACGTTTAATGTGGCCATGAAAAATTCGCTACATACGATAAGTTTAATACTATCAACTGTAAGACTATAAACGTAGGTGTAATTTTTTCTTGAATTTTCGATTCCTCTTGTCGTGCGTTTCTTGTCCTTTTGTTTAATGTGATTAGACACAAATTGACGTTGATCGTTATTGCAGGTAAAATTACGAAAATCATTATAAATTTTAATTCGGTTTTGCTGGGAAATTTTTATATTTATGTTTTTGCTTATTGAGATAAGGTGCTGGCAAAAGAGGCCATGAAGGTACCTCGATTCCCTTATAGCCAACGTAAGACTCTCCTTTAAGCCTTTTCACTTTCTTAACATTTTTGTTTCACAACTTCTCGTCTCTTTTTCTCTTCATAGATTCTTTTATCGTCAGATTTTTAGGTGTTATGTCTGTTAGTATAGTTCTCTTACGGTCAGCAACACCTTCAGTACTGTGTATACTTCACTTTCCAATGAACTGTGTATATCCGACGCAGGTGAAGGTTCATAGACATCTGAAGATGAATCAGACACAATCAAATCTTCTTGTAGTGTTTGTGGCGAAGCTGGGAGTAGATCGTTCGGATGGTTAACCAGAGGAGGTGTTGACATGCGCTGGTCAGATATATCGCCTGAAATAAAAATGAACTTTTGAATGCGTGTTTCTTCAAATTCCCATTTTCATTTAAAAACCTTTTAATGTCCGTAAATTATGCAGACATGATTTTTAGACCAAAATTGCTGACAAGTGCATACAGAAAAACAAAAGCCGGCACTAGGATAGCTTTTAGGTTTTTTATTTTTTTGCCGGCAATGACTAAAAAAACTTGTATAGGAGTAATTTTAATGTTTTCTTACCTGTGTATGTCTGTACATTCTGCCTTACATGGTACTGCGATACATCTGGATGCTCGATGTTGGTTCTTAAAGGAACTTCGTTAAATAGATCATCTGAAAACAGAAAAAAGAAAAATCATAACACAGGTATTTATATAAAAAGTGTGTCTTCAAATAGCTACGTCAAATATTTCATTAAAATATATTTATTATTTTTAACAAAGTTATGAAAACTAAAAATTTTAAGTAACAATAAAACACTGAAAACTTTGTTTTCAAACTTCCACAGAATTTATTTTAAATATTATCACTGCAGCTGTTTCGGCTGATTGCCTTTCTCAAGTGATCTATTTTGGCTTGGGTTTACAAATTTATAGTCTCTAATGAAATAGGTTGAGGAGGGGAGAACTGTTTGTCTCAAGTTGGTCATTCAGAATTTATATCTGTGTTTTTTTAATTTGTTGATTTCCATAGATTCTAACAAAGATAGCTTAAGGCCCTTATTTTGAATGTGAAGAATTTTAAATTTATCTTTAAAAGAATGATTATGATCTAGAAGGTGAAGTGCGTATGTCGAATCTGTTTTTCTATTCTTGAAAGCCCTTTTATGTTCTGCTATTCGTTTATCAAAGTTTCTACCAGTTTGACCGATGTAAGTTTTTGGGCAGTCGCCACATTGAAGTTTGTACACACCACTATTTAAGTGTTTTTTATTTTGGCTCTTGTTATTTTTAATATATTTGCCTAGGTTCTTATTTGTTCGGAAAGCTGGTGTTATTCCTTTCTTTTTTATGTGTTTGGCAATTTTTGTTGTTATTTTGCCTGTATATGTAATCGAGCAGAAGGTACTGGGTTTTTTCTCTGGTGGTGGAAATACTAATTTCAGGGCTTTCTTGTGTAGTTTTTGATTTAACATTTTAATAATTGTTTGTTCGTTGTATCCGTTGTTTACTGCTATTTGTTTAATTATATTAAATTCTGTCTCAAAGTTGTATTTTGACATCGGAATTTCTGTTGTCGGTAATTCTGAATGACCAACTTGAGACAAACAGTTTCTCCCCTCCTCAACCTATTTCATTAGAGACTATAAATTTGTAAACCCAAGCCAAAATAGATCACTTGAGAAAGGCAAACAGCCGAAACAGCTGTAGTGATAATATTTAAAATAAATTCTGTGGAAGTTTGAAAACAAAGTTTTCAGTGTTTTATTGTTACATAAAATGAATTTCCATCAAGTAACGGTCCAATCCATCAATTATTTAAAAATTTTAAGCCAAACAAAAGCCAGCCAAAGCGTAGCTTTTAAGTTTTTTTTTAATTTTTGACGACAATGACTGAAAACAATTTGTATAGGACTAATAGGATTTTAATTTTTTTCTTACCTGTGTATGTATTTATATTTTGTATTGCATTGCACTCTTGTACATCTGGATGCTCGATGGTGGTTCTTAAAGGAACTTCGTTCAATAGATCATCTGAAAATAGAAAAAGAAAAAAACATAAACTAGGGATTTATAGAAAAAGTGTTTCTTTAAATAGCTATGTCAAATATTTAATTAAAATATATTTATTATACACAAAGTTATGACAACTTAAAATTTTAAAACTCACTAATCTACGAGCCATAAAAGTAGTTTGTAGAAGTCGCATAGGTCCAGTCTTTTCATCTGCGGATAACTATTTATGGGGGAGTTTATCTGACAGATTACAGACATGCCGATCTGTCAGATAAACTTCCCAATATCTAGTTATCCGGAGGTGAAAAGACCGGGCCTTATAAGAGTTACTATTACATATTTACTTACCTTGATTTTTTAATTCTCGGCACTTTTTCATTATTCTTGCTATCCTTGAAGTCATTTTTCAAAAATATCACTAAATTCACGAATACCTTGAAACTTAATTATTCACACTGCCAAAACAACGAATGTGGCACATTCGTTAAATTGGATCTTAAATAGTAAAATAGCTTGCAACGTCAAAAGCACGAACGTGGTACATTCGTCTTCGCGGTATGGCAGTAAATCTCCAACTGACGCTTTCTTGGAATGCGTTCCAGTTGAGGGGGTAGAGGGGATAGGTCAACACTTTCGTGATTCTGTCACCGTATATTATGAATATATAGACGCTGATAACATAAAGCGGAAATGGGCAATTTGGCACATTCGCAGTTTTGTAATTGGACCGAAGATGTTTACTGTAAGTTTTTGGCGATGGAACACGTTACGTTTGATTTGTTTATTTTTAAATTACGTTTTGGTAGGACAAAAACACATTCTTAACTGGCAATTTTATTTATATCCGTTTTGACTGGTAATATTAATAAATGTTATTTATTGTTTTAGAGAGAACTTATGATTAACGGGACTATAAGTGCAGACTTACCATCATTCGTCGGTAACATTTTGGGATACAATACAGAATTGGGAGGAAAATTTACTCTTGGAGGAAATATTAAAATTGGTGGGAAACCTAAGCCCCCAATCCTGATACAATAATTCAACCTTACCCACTTCCTAATGATAATAATAATGGTAACCCTTCGCCAAGTGGCCAAGTAGTTATTCTACCAAACACTGTATGTCAACTATCCTGGCAATCCGACGGAAAATTAATTTGTCCTTCTACTGTTGGACATCTGATGATACCTATGCCACCACTTACAGTATGGCCAAATCAGAAACCAAATTACGTCGTTCAAAATGTTGGCGGTAGAATGGTATGTCTGTATACAACTCCTCCTGGATATATGTATAATGGTATAACCTGGGTACCTGTTGCTGGATAATATTTAATAAATAATTGAAAATTTTAAACAATTTAATAATAAAATTTTGACTTTCAAAATTTTGGCTTTTATTCTTTGTCTATTGAGGGTATTTCATTTCGAAAAAAGAATTGATGGATTATTCTTCGTATTGCTTCTCTGTCAAATTCATTCAGTGAGTTAACAATACTTTTACGATGCTCAACTGATTTTGGTGTCGACAATGTTCCCATAATTTCATATTCATGAACCACATTGTGTACACTACGGCCGCACATGGCTACAATAAATAAAAAGTAACAATAATATGTATATAATAATATATATTTGTCAAATAAAGTGAAAATGTTCACTCTAAAATAAATAATGGAGAAACAATGTCAGTACCTGTTTTATCTGATACTCTAATAGAAATCGCACTTTTCGACATTGTAGGGTTCTTCTGCATTTCCGTTTTAAATACATTTATAATCATTTCCTTCGTTTTAACGTCAAAATGTCCCTTTACTGGTCTTTTTTAGGTGGAATGAGGGTTAAATCAATATCATGGAGTTCATCGGCTGCTTGATATTTTTGTTATTCTATTTATCTTCAATAACTGAATGTACTTAGTTGATTGAGAGAATGTCAAAATAGCCTAAGGATAAATAATATGTATTGTAATAAAACCAGCATTATCGAAAATATCGGTATTGGCGACGTGCAAGTACTTGGATGTGATACGAGAAACGATCGTGCGCGAGTAGCGGAGAAATCTTGCATTTTTTACTGCACATTTCATAGATTTCATAAATTCATATTGTCAATTGTCAAATTGTCATATTTCATATTCGTTTGTTTATTTACACCTGCTGTCACTAAAGAAAATGGGATTTAGTAAATGCTGTGTTATAAATTGTAAAAATACAACAAAAAATTACTACTACTACTAAAGCTTTTTCCTTTGACTCAGTGCTTGGTGGAAAAATTATTTGGTGATTTACTTTCTCAAATCCAGTTTTTATTATTGCATCCATATTAACAGTAATGCTGTAATTTAATACCTAATATATTTATTTGTATTTACACTACATACAACGTTTAGCTTTTAATAACATACAGAGATAACCTCAATCTTACTTTTTCTTCTTATTCTTTTTTGGGGCTACGTCTTTGACAGTTATCCGGTAACCTCGATCTAACATGAAAGCGCAGTAAATTTTGCTGATTTACGACACCAGGTGCCACTCTTCCGAACTTGCACGGTCCCAATATTATGAAACAGCAGTTTGTACAGCAATTCTTTTTCAATTCCAGAAATATTCCTTTCACTCACGATAAAACCTCGCCAAAGAACAGTTTGGATTAACATTTGGCATACGCATAGGTAACATGTTAAATAAAAAAAAGTTATATTGTGCCGATATGTGTTTTTGCCCTAGGGTTGAGTTTCACCCATTCTTAGGGGTAAAAAAACATACTTTCAAAATAAGTTAGGCATTGGATAAACTGACTAATTCTATAAGCAACCTTTGTTCTATAGAGTTTTTTCACTGAGTCAATACTTTTCGAGTTATTTGCGAGTGAATATGTTCATTTTCAACAACAAAAAACAAGGTTTTTAGACGGTTTTTGCAAATCATTCAAAAAGTAAGTATTTTATCGAAAAAATATTTTTAACAAAAATATAGCTTATAAAATAACAAAAAATGGTGTACGTATAAAGCCAGAAGCACATTTGTAGCTAATGAAAAGTAAGTTCTTATCCGTTAAATTCCAAATCGAATATTTCAACGTGAAAGAATAAAAGAACAAGCACTTTCCCGGACAGCAAGTTTTCCCCGAAAAGCACTTCATTTTTTTGATATTTCTCTTTGAAATATTCTATTTGAAATTTGAATTACTTTTCATTAGCTACAACTCGGCTTTTACGGAGTCTACAGACTTCATATAGGTATAAGTACATAATTTTTTTTAACTTTTTTATAAGCTATATTTTTGCTAAAAATATGTTTTTTGATAAAATACTTAATTTTTGAGCTATTTGAGGAAAACCGTCTAAAAACGTGTTTTTTTTTATTGAAAAATGATCATAATCACTCGCAAATAATTCGATAAGTATTGACTTTATGCAAAAACTGTATAAAATCAAAGTTTCTTAGAATTAGTCAGTTTATTTAATTCTGGCTTATTTTGAACGCATGTTTTTTCACACCCGAGAAAGGGTGAAACTCACCCCCATAGCAAAAGCACAATCGGAACATTATCACTTTTTTTCTTTGCCGTTAGCTATGTATATGCCAAATTTCATATCAATCCAAGCGGTTCTGTAATATTTACAGCAAAAACCGTATAAAAAGGAAATAAAACTTTTCGAAACATCATTAAATTAAAGTATTGGTTCCTCTTACCTTTATTAAAGTGATTACCGCAAGCTATTTTTACTTTTGATTAACAAATACTTTGTTTTTGGATACAAAAAGTTCCCTACACACTATAAAATTTAATAATAAACACTAAAAAATAACACGACCAGTAAATAACTTAACAATAACTATAACATATAACACACAATATAATAACCTAAAAACCAACACGCTACAATTTAAATTTAAACAGACTGACAAGTTTGGACCTGTAAAACGAGAATCCGTCTGACTTAAGGCAATAAATTATATTTAATAGCCTCTTGACGAATGAGAGGGCGAATATCAACACGTGCGTTTGTTTCAGTTGGGAATTTGGTGAATGAATGTAATTTTTATGTGAATGAAGAATATTACGAACAAATGCTATTTACTACAGAGAAATCACATTGCGATGAAGAAAACCAATAGTACAACATAAACGACGAAATAGAAATTCTCACAGATGAAAAAGTACAAAAAGAAATTAAAAACCTCCGAAACTGAAAAGCAGCAGGAGAAGATGAAATAGCAATGGAATTTATAAAATACGAATTAAAACAATTACACAAAGAAATAAATAAGCTGATACGACAAATATGAAACACAAAACATTACCAGACGAATGGAACAGTGTTATAGTGCCTATCTATAAAAAAAGTATATCGGAGCAATAATCCTATTAAATACCACATCAAATTTTAGCAAACATACTAAACATGAGACCTAAATCATATGCTGAACAAATATTAGAAGAATATCAGAACGAGTTTAGACAGGCAAGATTGACAATTAATTCAACACATACAGTGGAACAAATAATTTAAAAATCGAGAGAATATAATAGAGAAATTTTATTTGATATTCATAGATTTCAAAAAGAGCATTTTGATACAACTAATCGGACAAAAATGATGGAAGAACTAGAGCATCTTAGAATCCCAGAAATATCTTAAAATATGCACAACAAAGATAAGTTTCAACAGAACAACTTCTAAGGAGACCAAAGTAAACAAAGGCTGAAACAAGATGACTCTTTTTTTCTAACACTGTTCAACCTGATATTAGAACCAACAATAAGGAGGACAAACTTTTTAAACAAAAATATTATTACAGATCAACTTTAAGTATTAACATATGCAGATGATCTAGTCATCATAGCAAAGATGAAGATAACACTTATAGGAGCAATTGAAAAATTAGATAAGGAAGCAAAGAGAATTGGGCTGGACATAAACCAGCAAAAAATATATGACGATGGAGAAGGACGATAACTCAGAAGAAGGAGGACATCATCGGAGTATACGGACCAGAAAATACCAAACCTCAAACAACAAGGGAAGCGTTTTAAGACCAATTACAACAAGTAGTAGATCAAGTCAGAGAAAAGATGATAATATTGGAGAATTTTAACGCTCGAATAGGCTATCAAGTAATACTTGGCATTAAACAAACACATAATGCGAATGTTAAGGACAAAAATGGAGAACTGGTGACCAACTTCTACACGAATAACGAACTAAGAATAAACAACACATTGTTTGACAACAAAGACCAATACAAATATACATTTAATAACACCCGTAAACAAAGATCTATGATAGATTATGTTATAACCAATAGAGATATACATCCATAAATAATAATCGACGTAAGATGCCTCAACTCAGCAGATCTAGGTAGCGACCACAGCCTAGTATTACGTAAAGTTAAAATAATCCTGAAATACTTCCCACCCAAAAGAGCGGCGCCAACACAAAAAAAATCAAAGTCAAAGGACTAAATACGGAATCCATGGATTACTTAAACAGGAAAAGAATATCAGAGAAGATTGCTAGGAATGAAATATTAAAACGATAACATCGAGGAAAGCTGGAAAAAACTCAAAAATAACATAATTACCGCAGCAACAGAATCACTTGGAGAGGGGAAAGTAACGAACACTAACATATCAAAAAAGAAAACACCATGGTTTAAGGAGGAAGTGAAGACAAAATGTGAAGAAAAGAAGAAAGCCTTTTTACAATACAGAATACAACAAACACAACAGTCATACAACCACTATAAACGAATCAAAAATGAACCGAATACTTTAGTTAGACAAATAAAAAAGAAACACTGGCGGAGTTTCTCAGAACACAAAAAGAAATATGGAGAATGATCAGAGAACAAAGAATAGAGATTAACGAACTAATAAAAACGAAACATATTCAGAACGAAACATGGGTAGACTACTTTTAATCCTTATTTGCTAAAGGTGACGATAATGAACCACCAACACTAGAGGTGACGACAAACGAACAAATAAAATATTGAGGACAAAGAAGTAAAAGAAGCATTAAGGAAATTAAAAAATAGAAAATTACCAGGAGAGGACACAATACCGAACAAACTCCTTAAGTACGGAGTACCAGATCTAAGCAAACAACCATTAAAACTAATCCAAAAAATAATAGAACAAAACAGAATTCCTCAAGAATGGAGATCAAGCATCCTAATACCTCTTTTTATAAAGGGAGACAAATCGGACCCAAAAAATTACAGAGGAATTAATTTATTAAACACAACACTAAAATTAACAACCAAAGTAATAACAAATAAATTGAATGAAATTATAACACTTCCAGAAGCACAACAAGGTTTGAGGTTGGGAATATCATGCACCGACGCTATATTTATAATGAGGCAAGTGCAAGAGAATTTATTAGAGACAACAAACCAGCATATTTATGTTTCGTGGGCCTTACAAAAGCATTTGACCGGGTCAAATTAAAAGACGTTATCCACTTACTGTATGTAAGATAGGTACCTCTAGGAATAATCAAAACGATCGAAAATATCTACCAAAACAACACAATAAAAATAAAACTATAAGAAATACATGATCCTATTGAAGCTGGAAATGGGATAAGACAGGGAGATTTCCTGAGTCCTCTATTGTTCAACCTGATTATGGATGAAATAATAGAATAAGTAAGAACTAAAAAAGGATACGAAAGGGGAGAAAAACAATTTAAAATAATCTGCTCTGTAGACGACGCAACACTACTCTCTAAAAGTGAAGATGATTTACAAGGTATGCTGCCCCAATTTAATATAACCGCCAGAAAATTTAACATGTTAATTTCCCCAAAAAAGACAAAACGCAAGGTTGCAACAGAAATACAGTGCAGAATAATCCGAACTTAAATAATCAAAATCACGCGACTTACACACAGCCAACAGGTGGAACAAATGTAAATATTGTCCATAATAAACGAACTCATACAACCAAAATTATGCAACTTACGCTCCACTCAAGTAACAAGTGGAACAAATGGAAGCAATGCAAACAGTGATATTGGAGAGATGATGATGAGTTTCCTTAACGAATTCAAAGCTAGGTATTCATAACTAATATATTAAAATAGCGTGATCTTAAACATGCTTTCCACATTAATAAATAAACTCAGTAATGGAACTTAAGTCACTACGAATTGCACAATGGAATGCGAACGGCCTAGGTAACCATAACACAGATGTTACTAACTTTCTTGAACATAACAAAATTGATGTTCTACTCATATCGAAAACCTATTTCACTGACAGAACGATGTTCAAGATACTTCATTATTCTATTTACAACACCAACCATCCTGATGGAACAGCACACGATGATATTGTTATTATTGTACGTAACACCATACCACACTATGAGGAAACAATGTATCAGACGGAAAAAAGCTGCAGTAATCTGTATCAATTCTTAACCACAATATTTTAACATTGTGGCAATGTACAGCCCTTCAAGGCATAATATCACCACAGCAGAATATAAAGACTTCTTTAAACAGCTATCAAAAAAAAAATCTTAATTGGAGGTGACTGGAATGCCAAGCATACAGACTGGGGGTCGAAACTATGTACGACAAAGGGAAAAAATTTCAGACAAGCCATAGCTAACACAAACAGCTCTTACTTAGCTACAGAGCAACCACCTGCTAGTTGCTACAACCATCCTGAGATCTGTCCACCAACCATAATCCCATAATTGTTACACTATCTACGCAAATTATAAAACGTCCAAATATTCCTAAGTTTACAACATCAAAGAGCAACTAGAATGTATTTTATTCTTACATAAATGAAAATTTAAATTTAAATATAAGATTAAAGCAACCAGACGATATCGATAATGCTGTGCTTGCTGTGCAGAATAACACAGAACCAAGTGACAACAATATACCCGTATATATAAAACGTCTTGTTGCACAAAAAAGAAGAGCCAGGCGCATATGTTAAAGAAGTCGCAATTCTAAATTATAGATAATATAATATACAATATAAGATTAACACGGCAACTTAAAACTGCTCTACAAGACGCGACGAATGATACATTTGAACTATTGATCAACAGCCTGTTAAAAGACCACAGCATCTGGAAACCAACAAAATCATTCAAGAGGCCTACACAGCACATACCACCTCTAAGGAAAGACGATGAAAGCTGGGGAAAAACTTAACAAGGAAAGGCATCAATCTTTGCTGCACATCTCTCACACGTTTTTGGTGCACCTGAACTTAATAACCATAATAACGAAGAACAGGTTAAAAACTTCTTAGACACTCCAAGCCCAATGATGCTACCAATCAACTGCTTTACTCCTAATAATATAAAAGAACCAATTTCTGGATGCAATAACTACCAAGCACCAGGCTTCGACATGATCACCGGGCTAATATTAAAAAAATTACCGAGAAAAGCAATAATTGTACTACTAACAATGATAGATAATAGTATCATAAGATTAGCCTACTACCCGCTTAATTGGAAGTTCGCACAAATAATTATGATAAGTAAACCAAATAAACTACCAAATATTATTACTTCATATAGACCAATCAGCTTACTTCCAATAATGTCAAAAATCTTAGAAACACTTCTGCTCCAAAGAATCTCAGAAGACATCTAGATTAATTCAGTGATCCTAAACCACCAGTTTGGTTTCCGCGAAGCCCATTCAACTCTACAAGAGTGTCATAGGATTGTAAAAAACAATAATGTATGCCTCGAAGAGAAAAAATTTGCACTGCTGCCTTCCTGGACATAGAAAAAACCTTCGACTGGGTTTGGCATGACGGCCTTTTATATAAACTTAAGTCATCCTTTCTCACTCCTCACTGTCTACTCTTAAAATCATACCGTACAGAACGTTACTTTCAAGTCAGATTCCTTACAGAAACCTTTCACTACTATCTTATAAAATCCGGTGTCCCTCAAGGAAGTGTCCTGGGTCCCCTCCCGTTCCTCATATACACTGCTGATATCCCAACAACAAATACGACCACAGTAGCCTTGTTTGCAGATGACACCGCCATAATATCCATCGATGATGACCCCCAAAGAGCATTAGAAAACCTTCAAATACACCTGAACCTAGTACAATGGATGAATAGATGGAAAATAAAAGTAAACCATAATAAGTCTAATCAAATTACTTTCACCAATAGGAACATTATTTGTCCGAGAATCAGACTGAATAATATACTACTACCAGTAAAAACAGAAGTTAAATATCTGGGAACGACACTTGATTAAAAGCTCGCTTGTAAAGCACACATTTTGGCAAAAAAATTTAAATCAACATGAAAATACGTCAAATGAATTGGCTAATAGGCCGAAAATCACAGTTATCTACAGATAATAAACTTCTATTGTATAAGTGCATAATAAAGCCTATATGGACATGGAGTGCAACTATAGGGCTGTGCAAAGCGTTCTAATACCAAAATCATTCAGAATGATACTCAGAATGATTTTCAACGCGCCGTGGTACGTTAGTAACAAAACACTGCATGATGACTCTGGTATACGTTGAAGACGAAATCAGCAGACTAACAAGAAATTATTTAGAACATCTGAAAGCCCACCCCAACGAGAAAGCAAGACAACTACATCTCCAACCAGAAGTCAGACAAAGATTGAAGAGACAGTGGCCAACAGATTTTATAAACTAATTTCAATTTTAATTTTAATTTTCATTTAATTTTAGTTTTAAATTATAATCATACATTAATTTATTTGTTAACACTAACAAATTGTATTGAGAGTGTTATCAATGGATAATTTCTCTTCTCATGTATTTGCAATAATCACATTTACTAATAGCTTGTATAAGTAGCAGATTGTAAATTTGCAAATTTAATAAAAAAAATAAAAAAATCTTTTGTTAAATACGTAAAGTTGTGATTAGTTCAATAACTTGTAGACCTTGTAACCTTGTTGTGTTCAACTGGGGTGTAGAGTTGTGTTATAGAGGTAGCACCTTTTATCGGAACGACCACATCGAGCGTCATAGACGGGAGATGGTTCTTGCTAACTGGTCCTCATAAGACAACTAACTCTCACTTATGGCTCCACGTGCCACACCCCGGGCAACTGCATTGGTCTGCAGGCTAAACTAAGTGAGGGTAGCCAGATATGGCGAAAATATTTACCGAGCAATTGCCGGTATAAGCGATCTCCCACTTGCTGTCCAACGGCTTCGGGCGGATGAGCTGGTAAGTGGTAGGGATCAAACTAGCACGCAGCGTCTGACCCAGAGTGGGCGGCTGCAAATAGCGTCTGTGTCCAGAGGATCGGCTAAAATACAAACCAGAGAAGGCAACGGGAAACCACTCTGGTATATATTTCCCAAGAAAACTACAATGAAAGCACAAACAGAATTGGCCCCTAGTCCCCGGCAGATCTTAGATGATCAAGGGGTGCGAAGAATCCCCGGGAGGAATAGCCTAAATATTTTAAATACAAACTTTAAGATTGCAACATGGAACGTTAGAAGTCTGTTCGAAACAGGAAAACTAGCAAATGCATGCCACGAAATGAAACGTTTAGGGTTGCAGATATTGGGTTTGAGTGAAGTTAAATGGCCAGGTTCAGGTAAAGTTAAAACCATGAACAAAACTTTCTATTACTCGGGTAATAACGATCCGGCTCATCGTAACGGGGTTGGAGTAATTTTAGAAGACAAATATAACCATGCCGTCACAAACTTTGTGCCATTTTCGGACCGATGTCTTCTTATTCAACTATCCGGAAAGCCAGTAAATATTAACATCATTCAAACTTATGCCCCTACGGCCGATAAACCCATAGAAGAGCTAGAAGCGTGGTATGCTGACGTAGAAAAACTAATAAAGATGACCAAAAAACGAGACCTAACATTTATCTTAGGTGACTTTAATGCTAAGTTAGGTAGAGGAAAAGTTTCTGGATTGATCGGAAACTTCGGACTTGGAGCAAGGAACGACAGGGGAGAGAGAATGACCGAATTCTGCCAACAACACAACATGGTAGTGACAAATACATGGTTTAAATTACACCCTCGCAGATTGTACACATGGACATCACCACAACACAATGAAAACAGAGTAATCCGTAACCAAATAGATTACATATTGGTCAACAAAAGATATCACAATGCAATCATCAGTGCAAAAACATATCCTGGAACTGACATCAATTCCGATCATAATCCTGTTGTTGCAAAAGTTCGCGCAAGATGGAAACTAATAAAGAAACAAAAACCTCAACACCAACTATTAGACATCCAAATATTGAAAAACGACACCATACATAAGACAGTAAATAAAGAATTAAACAAAAATTTAGGAAATATTGACCACAATAGAATTAGAGAGTACGATGACATAAACGTTCTGTGGAAAACTATTAAAGAACAAATGAACAATGTAACGAAAAAACATCTAAAAGTAACACCTAGAAATAACAAACAGGAATGGATGACAGAAGAGATTTTACAATTAATGAACAAACGAAGAGAATCTAAAGGAAAAAATGACAAGGACGTAGAATACAAAAGACTAAATAGAATAATTCGAAAAAAAATAACCGAAGCAAAAGAGAAATGGCTGGAAACAAAATGCGTTGAAATAGAAGAACTGCAACAAAGGCACGATTTTTTTAATTTACATAAAAAGGTAAAAGAGTTTACATCGACTACCAAGAGAACGACTTTTCACACCATGCTGAACACGGATGACAAACTGCTAGAATCAACGGAAGATAAACTGAAAGAATGGGAAAACTATATTAAAATTCTTTTTCACGACATACGAGAAGAACCAAGATTGGAAAATAACAACGAAGGGCCAACAATTCTGAAATCTGAAATCATAAATGCAATTAATCATCTCAAAACAAATAAAAGCCCAGGTCCAGACGGAATATACCCAGAAACGCTCAAATTAATCAGCGAAGAAAATATCGAATTATTTGTCCTTTTATTCAATCGCATTTATGATACAGGTAAAATACCCCAAGATTGGCTGGAGTCAATATTCATCCCACTACCAAAAAAGCCAAACCCACAACACTGCAATGAGTTCCGTCTGATAAGCCTTATGAGTCATGCTGTAAAAGTCCTACTAAAAATCGTACATAATCGTATCTATAGAAAGTGCGAAACAATCATCGGAGACGATCAGTTTGGATTCAGAGCCGGCATGGGAACGAGAGAAGCCCTGTTCAGTTTACTAGTTCTCGCCCAAAAATGCTACGACCAACAGAAAGATATATTTATATGCTTTATAGACTTCGAAAAAGCATTTGATAGAGTAAGACACGACCTACTATTAGAACGTTTGCAAGAAGTCGGTTTAGATGGAAAAGACATCAAATTCTTAAAAAACTTGTACTGGAACCAAAAAGCCAGAGTTAGGATCGAAGGTTCCACATCCGCAGAAGTAGAAATTAGGAGGGGAGTTAGACAGGGATGTGTTCTGTCGCCTCTGCTGTTTAATCTTTACTCCGAGTTTCTATTTAAAGAAGCATTGGAGGATTCCAAGGATGGAGTCAAGGTGAATGGCGTAAATATCAACAGTATCAGATACGCCGATGATACAGTGTTAATTGCGGATTCCGACTCAGGTCTACAACGACTCATCGACAAGACCAACTCGACCTGTGAGCAATTTGGTATGAAAATAAACATTAAAAAAACCAAAGTGATGTCAATCCGAAAAAACCAAAACGTACCTCAACCTTGCACAATAAATGGGCACATCTTAGAACAGGTCAATAGATTTAAGTACCTGGGATGTTGGATCGATAGCAGCCTAAATCCTGATCAAGAAATAAGATCGAGAATAGAACAGGCTAGAAAATCTTTCGAAAAAATAAAAAAACTGCTTTGTGATTCTCGAATAAAACTCGAAATTCGACTACGTTTATCAAAATGCTACGTCTGGTCGACTCTTCTATATGCAGTTGAAACGTGGACCCTTAAAACATCAACCGTAAATAAATTGGAGGCCTTTGAAATGTGGATCTACCGGAGAATACTCAAAATTTCATGGACATCGCATACCTCAAACGAAGAAGTGCTGCATAGAATAGGCAAGGAAAGAGAACTTTTTAACACAGTAAAAGTAAGAAAAACATCATACCTAGGCCACATACTGAGAAATAATAAGTACCAATATGCCCAACTTATAGTGAAAGGAAAAATCGAGGGAAAGAGAGGCCTAGGAAGGAAAAGACTATCATGGCTCAGAAACATCCGACAATGGACAGGGCTAAATTTTGAACAGCTAATAAGAACAGCTGAAGATAGAGAAGAGTTTAAAATTGTAGTAGCCAACCTCCATTGAGGAGAGGGAACTTTAAGAAGAAGAAGTTCAATAACGATGCCAACGACAACTATATAAACCGAAAGATGATTATTTACTTTAAAATTGATCAAAATCACAGACTACTAATAACTAGACGTTTCACGTAGGTAGCTCAAGGTCAAACTAAAACAAAATGTCATTTGTAGTACCGATAAAAATCTTCAGATGTCGCTTTGCTCTTTTTTTACCTTTACTCTGCAGTTTAGGTTTAGAACACAACTAAAAATTATTATTGTCAATCGCCAATATGTTAGTAATTGATTAGCGTCTATATTTTATTAGTTTGTAAATTACAAATCACTACCTCGGTGTTAAAACAGTATTTTGCAGATTAAATAATTAGTTAAATATGGTTTTGACAATAAATGTTGTATCCTACAATGACCAATTCGTCATCAATTAGACAAGCCTTTCCAAATCCTGATAAAGACATTATACGATTTAGGAAGTGGCTTAGTGTTATAAATAATCCTAATTTGAATATCCTAAGATACGATGAATGTCAGTACAGTTTTTAAAACAAAAGAAATCTGCCACAGACACTTTAGAGATAAGTTTGTTTCTTCATGGAGTCATAAATTGTATAAAAATGCAATTCCTAGCTTATATTTGTATGGTGAGTCCAATAAATATTTGATATTAGAGAACAAATAACTGATTGATGATTGATTTTAGATTCTTTTAATGTACATCACAGAAGTATTTCAATGTTGAGGTAGGTGATCTGTGATCTAGATATTTCAAGGAATACGGCGGTTGCCATGTTGTCTACCGAAAATACTTTTAGTTGGAGAAATTATTTATTTTAACGAAAAGGTGATAGAAAAGTTTATATCCAATAAAAACAGGATTGAGTTTCATTTTAAGAAGTAGGCTTATTTTAAGAAGTAGGAAATAGAGTCATAGAGTGCTATAAATTTAATTTGGTATATCTCTAAGTGACTGCGTAAAATTCGGGCATACCTCTTGGTGGCTTCTAACTTAAAATCACATAGTTTGGACCTAAAATGGTAAATTTATTTGTAAATGTTTTGTAACGTAAATAATTAAATAAAACACAATTAAAAATTATAATTAAAAAAATAATTAATTGATTATAACATATAAAACATAAAGTATAATTATACAATTCACGTCCTACAAATGTTCCAGATATGTTTATTCTTCTCTAATATTATATTAATCATAATTTTCTTTTTCTAAAAGTTCAATATATTGACAAACACACGTTATTAAAATCTGAAATTGACTTTAAAATGAGTAACAGACATTTTCATCTACTGTAGTAATTGCAAATTATAATCTAATCCTTAAAGCCGATATCTTTCAATATAATGATTTCTGCCCATAAAATTAAATGCCAACATCAAACATACATATTACACTAAGATATAAACTTGAAATAAATGGAGTAATTATTAAGAATAAAATTCAAATCTTTAGTTTAAGGCCGTGAACGATATACAAGGATGAAAAAAAAATGAGGAAAACAACGGAAATAAAAATTTTGCGTACAATAAAGGAGGCCACATTGAGGTCACTCTCCAAATATAAGAGAATGGAGAGTGCATGACGTTGCCAGATGGATAAGAACAAGGTGCCGCTATTGGGGTGACCACGTTTAATCCGATCGAACTAATTAATCTAGTAATAAGACCAGCGGTATTCTATGATGCAGAAACTTGGATTACTAAAAAAAAAGTAAATATGAACTACGTAGATGAAGCAGAAAGATGTTAAAAAAGGCTTCAGGTATTTAAAGTAAGGAGTATGGCGTATAAAAATAGCAAAGTATTATAAAAATGTCATAAGGTTTTTATTCACCACTTTCCAATCGCATTTTGAATTTTTGAACAAAAATAAGCATAATCTATTTATAGACACTGTCAGATGACTACTAGAAATGCGGTCGCTATTCTTTTTTCGCGCTTTTTTGTTCATCCCACAGGAATTTTAAATATTTATATTAGATTCACATTTAGCACATTGAAAAATCAATGGTCAAACTCTATTACGAATCCCAATTAAAATGTTTAAGGTTAAGGCAGCGCATTTCACTCCGCGAGAGAAATTTGAACCTACTCTTGTTTGGACGATCACAGAAGTCAGATAATAATTTCAGTATTATCTCTTGTTATTAAGTTTAGGAAACAGGTCCAACTGCCTCTTTACAGGAGCAGATCTGACACAGTGTTTCTCAGTTTAATGGTTTCCTATAGCATCCTGAGTCCGTAATCACTGGGAGTCAGGTCATCTAATTATCGTTAAATGAATCCATACATACCACAATCAAACATTGTGGTGAACAATTTAAACAACCAAAATTCACTGTAAGTCCTTTAATTTTTTGGTTTTTTAGCTAAACAAAATTATGCATATTGTTGGTTGATATATATTTTTTTGTATGACTAGTAATGTAAGAATCACAAAATAACTCTTTATTATCTGTTATATTGTTATGTCAAATGTGTTCGTTTATTTTTTTTAAATGGACCTTTCTGTTTCTGTAATATATAATATTTAATTTAAAATCTGTTCAACTTGTTAGTATATTCAGTTTTTGACCTAAATACTGATAAATATAGCTAGTAGTTAACAACTTTATATCTCTTATTTATTTATTTATAATGCTCAACAGGCCTTAAAGCCTAGAGCTAAAATACAATTAATATATTATTTATATATTACAAAACTTGTATCAACTGGGTGCCTTCTTGTCCAGTCATGCTCCTTGCCTACTAAATTAGCTTACTATCATCCTTCATTCATTCCTGTCTCTTGCTCTTTCTTTCCAACCATCAATTCTCTCTTTTCTGAGATCTTCCTGTACGCTATCAAACCATCTTTGTTTGGGGCGTCCTTTCCTTCTTTTCTTCCTAAGTTTTAGACCCCGTTTTAGAATCATCTTTCGCATCATCTTTCTTTCCATTCTCATTATATGCCAAATCTATCTCGCTCTCTGTGCTTTTATGAAGCGACTGATGCTTCGTTCGTTATACAGTTCCTCTATGTTCCGCTGTTTGTTCTTGGCAGTTAACCTTCCACCATAATTTTGCCTCCATATATAGCTTTGAGCATTTTCCTTCTAAATCTTGCCAATTTCTTCGTATTTGCTTTTTTCATTGTTCATACTTTACTACCATACGTCATTTTGGGTCTTATTACTGTTTCATATATCCCTAACTTTGTTTTTCTCGATATATATTTGGATTTCATCAGTAGTCTTAGGTTTATTATCTTTTATTTACCTTTGCCAATCTGGCATTAAACTCCCATTATTCCTAACCTTTCTCTTATATTTTCTTCCAGATAAGTGAAATAGACCACTCTCTCGAAATTATATTCCGTTGATTCATTAGATATGAAAGTAAACCGTCCCTCTTCTTTGTGCTCTGTATTTTCGATTATCAGTACCTTGACTTTTCCAAGTTTATTTCTAGGTCAAAATATTTTGACTTTCTTTTCAATCTTTTTATAACATTATTTTCTTGTTTTCGTTAGAGTAGTAAGATCATCAGCGAAGGCCAAACGTTGATTTTCATTTTGATAGATCCGGTCGTTTTAAGTAGACTATTTCTAACAATTGTTTCGAATAACAAATTAAAATGGATAACGGATCTTCTTCTAAGTCTAAGACCTCTTTTTACTTCAAGATTATCCGATGAAAGTCATCTCCATACTACATGATTTCGTTATGCAGAGTTATTCTTACTAACCTAACCAGTTTTGCGGGTAGGAACAAGGAGCTCAGTGCTTTATACATTTTTTTCCTTCTTATCCTATCACGCGCTTGTTTAAAATCTATAAATAATACATGAAGGGTATAATATATAACAAGCGAGTCTTCTACAGCTGGCGCCGCTTCTCGCATCCTAATTTCTAGCGTTTTCTGTCGAAGCAATCTTCAGTTGTTAGATCTCTGGCGGTCATTGCATCGTCGACATCGTCTCTCCAGGATCGTCTTGGTCTACCTCGTTTTCTTCTAGTTGGCGGAGTCCATTCTTCTATTGTTTTTTTGGCCATCTGTTTTCCGGCATTCTCTGAATACATGAAGGGTTACCATATTATCATAGCAGGTAGTCTGTAAGTAATGAGTAAATAATTTTAGCAAGTTTACTAAAAGATCATACAAGGCAAGTGTGCTTGTTTTGTTTCCTTTGGTTATACATTAGATTAGAAGCAGGTTCAATTTATTTATTATATATTTTTTAAATTTTTTATTTTTTTTTGTAAATAACTCCTTTAACATTTAGGATCCTCCGAGTTTTCCTTATCTCTCAGTTAATTATCCAAAGGATAAGGCGTCGCCCTTTTCATTTAGTTTGATTTTTTTTAATCTACTTCCTTTTCTGTTAGTATGACCCTTTTTTAATTTACTTTTTTTCTGACTTGGTGTTAAATAAACCGTTTAAATATCCAAAGTCCAAGGGTTATATCTCTTCTAGGGTTATTTTCACGCAACACAAAATGACGCCCAGTACCGTGAATACTGTTTACTAGTACCAGGTATATTGTACATTACACAATATGGCGCCCAACGTCTGGGGCCCTTTTTAATCATTCCAAGATTATTTTACTATTTATTATTTTACGTTATTCACGTTATCCATGTTTGTTATTTTTCCTAATTATTATTAATAATAATATTAATAATAATTATTTTATTTCAATTTCTTTGATTTTATTTATTAATTGACTTGTCTCTTACATTTTACTATTTTTATTTTAAAAATAGTTGCGCTCAACCCTTCGATCAACTTTCTACTTAGTAAATATTGTGTCATCTAAATTCCAATTTTTGTTTTCACTAAATATTCTAATTTCTGTATTTAGACCCAATTACGTTCTATGAGATAATATAAAATATATTTCTATGTGACACTTCGGTCGAAAGTATATGTATCAGTTTTCAACTCTTTGACTTCTGTTATGTCAGCTGTACTTAAAAATAGAAAGGGAATAATGTTTTGCAAATATCCTTCATCAATAAAAAACATGCTTTTCTTAAAAATGCATTTATACGGTTACCCAGTAAATACCTAGTGTCTTTTTATACATATCTAACCTCCAACCCATTTGCTTCTTTATAAACCATGTGCAGTTATTAATGATAATTATGTTCATTTTATCTTTTCCAATTTGCTATTTTATTTTTAATATTGTAATAATTTTCAATTTTCATAAACATATATACAGTTGCTTACACAAGGTTTATTATTCTAGTTTTTTTGCTTCAATTAAATTTTTGCCTACCTTTTTTGATGAAGAATTACTGAACCAAATGGTCGGCCATTGGGAATAATACACTGCACTGCAGTAGATGGCTGTTGCTATGGGGAACTCAACATATCCCTAGAGTTTATTACTAATATGAACAACTGAAACTAGCAAACAACAAATATATTCTGCAATTCTGTTTAATAACTACTTGAAGACAACATGGGAAGCCATAAGTATCTTTTATGTTTTGTTAAGCTATAGGCAAGATTTGCTGTTTGATTTTAATTTAATAATACAATTGGAATTTTATATTTATTTATGTACAATAAATATGATTGGTTAATATTTTGGTTTATTTGTCCCTGCCAACGTCATTTTTCAGATTTACTTCTAAAGGCGCGTACAGACTAGCACTCGCATGCGGTGAGAAGCCACACATATGCGTGCGTACTCAAACCATTCGCGCTCAGAGCATTCGTTGAAATTAGAAATCACCGCATATGTATGCGTGCTCAAGGCGCTCCATCCATTCGTGAAAAAATGTCTGAGGAGCTTCATATGGCAAATGAAGTCCGATTTACCAGTAGATTTGGCGTTAGAAACTAATACTGGATAATTTTAAAATTTTACATGTATGTCAGTAGAATACTTATAATGAACGCCTTTTAAATTATATAGGCCCCGTAATAAAGAAAAACGACACAGTCTTAAGAAAAGCCATATCTGTAAAGGTTTGTGGCCACAAGGAATACCCTGTATTTTTTTGTCCCAAGAAATTAGTTTCTTTATTACCGCTTTAATGATGTACCACATTTGTATATTTATAAACTTGTATTTTTATTTTCAACCTGCATCTCAAAAACCTTGGTACCCCATTTTTGTTTGCAGCGAAAAAGTAGCACACGTTCGTTAAAAACGCAATCCTTTGTCTTTCATAACAACCAAAATACCCTATAAAAGTGTACGAATTGGGACACCCTGTACTTACTGTAAAAACACAATAACTTTTCTTGTACCCACGGACTTCTTGCATTTGCTCCTTTGAGTCCTAAAAGACCCAAGTAAGCTGCTCATTTTCTTCTTCGCAACTGCTGAATCTATATCAAGATTTATTGAAATCGACTCCCATGCATTGTCTTTTTTTTGTTTTTGAATAATAAAACTTATTTTTTGGATCCCATAATAGGCTTTTCTTCATACAAATCTATTAATTGCAAACATTGTTCATTTGACCACTCCAGTTTACACATAAATCAATAAAATGAATAAAACTCAATAAATCCGAACTTGTCTTGCAAATGCAACAAATTCACACGCTATCCGTCTAAACTGAGCACGAACGCACACGTATGTTTCTTTGATGTGTGCGAAAAAACCGACACCACTCTGGCTCGCAGCATATGTGCTCAAGTCATTCGCGAGAAGCTACGCATGCGGCGAGAGGTTTCGAAAGCGCCGTCCACATTTGCACACGTATGTGTATCCGTGGCTGCTCACCGCATGCGTTTGTTGGTCTGTACGCGCCTTTACGTAGGGTCAGTGCACCAGTGCCGGATTTAGTTCATGGACCGCCGGGGGCTAAGTCATACTATACCACCACTCTCCAGTAGGTATAGATGCGCCTTAGGTTAACAATTCATTAAAACTATTTTATTATTAGGTAATTTATTTCAAATATACAAAAAAGCCACAAAGACGCAAATGCACAACTTATAAAGTAAAATAACATAATTATTTACAAACAAATCTTCCTGGACTTTCTACTTGCAAACAGGTCGATGATTTTATTAAAATTTAATTTTGTAAGCAGATCATTATTAATATTTAAAACAGCAAACGAATTTAATGTTTCTTCCGTCATTGTATTTTCAATAATTTTTGAGCCGTTTTAAAGTGGAAAATGATCTTTCACCAGTTGCGTTAGTAACCATCAACGATACGAAGATTCTTAGTGCTATTTCTACGTTTCGGAAAGTTGCAATTATATTATTTTTATGTAAAAGCTCCATCATAAAAGTAGTGAGCTCCAACGTGTGTTGGATTTTTTTACTCAACTTGGCCTAGTTGTGACATTATAAAATGTTTTAATTGTTTTACTTGCTAGAGATGTATCCAAGTCATTCGAATAAATACTCACTAATACCGACGCATTGTCTGAAATCACGTTATCTTCTGAAAGAGGTAGAAAAAATAAAAATGAGAAAGTGATGGCAAGATCTGCATAAGCTTTTCCTCTAGATTTGTGATAAGAGCTGCCCCTTTTGTTCAAATAAATACATTTATCACTGAGACTTGTAAAAATGTTGTAATGAGCTACACAAAGACGAACATGTATGTAAGTCTATATTTGCGCTTTGTAAAGATTTACTCGCTAGGTCAGTTCTTTTCAGTACTTCGAACCAAAAGGCAAAATAAATACCAAATTCCAACGTAGCCATATTTTCTTGTAAATTGTTTGCTTGACAGCGAACTGCCATCTTCTCATCGTCGTTAGAGGAGGGATAACTCTAAAGTGCTTGCTTATATCTTGATAGCATAATTTAAGAGCTTATAATGCATTAAATCGTCCTGAACATCGAGTCACATTAACTCTTTTTGGAAGAAATGTTGTATGGCCACAATTTTTCAATAGATCAGTGAGTCGTTTCCATCTGTAAGTTGAAGCTGAGAAAAAAACATAAATTTCTTCAGCAACTAAAAAAAAATACTTTCCATAGTGCATTCTGCTGCATGTTGCACAATCAAATTTAGGGAATGGGTCTGCACATGGTACATATTTTGACAAACTATTCCTAGATTTTATTCGGGCGTTGAGACCGCTATAAACGCCAGACATATTATTCGCATTGTCTTACGATTGTCCCCTGCAGTCATCGATATTATTATATTCAGGTTGGACAAAATTTTTACAATGCTGGCTTTCATATCTTCGGCTTTGTGGGCATGTTGTCTAAAACGTATGAACCTCGACAGATGTTCCGGTGTCTGAGCAATACCTTATACTGAATGTCAGTTGATATGTACATGTTATATCAGGCGTAGATTCAATATTGATTGAATAATATTTGCCACAATAAATTTGTTTTACAATTTCTTCTAAAATATGGTCCGAAAGCACTTGCAAAAATTCAAAACAAACCGCTTTTGATAAATACTAAACGACAGCCTTTTGAAGCATATTTTTCAATATGTTCTTTTAAAAGAGGATCATATTCCGCCAACAACTCTAGTAATCCAATGTAGTTGCCAGTGCTAGTAGAATCAAATTTTTTGTCGGTTCCTATAAAAGGTAGTCCCCTACTAGCTAAGAATTTTATGACACTGACGACTCTGTAATATGTTTCGCCAATATGTGGTCTCATGTTCAATGAGACCCCCCCCTTAATCCGGCACTGGCAACAGTAGATAACCTGCATCCAGTTAAATTAAGATGATCCGCTTCTAAAAACCGCTTCTGTCTCTGTCGTGTGGCCAATCAACTTCCGTTCCGTACACGTTCATTCCCTAGAAGCGCTAAAAAATCTGCATAGATAAGAGGGTTAGGTTAGGTTAGGTTAGAAGAGGATAGAGAAAGAAAATTAAATTAAAGGGAACGAAATGAAAAGAAAAATGAAATTGAAGAAAGCAAAAGTGAAAATTGATTCTAAAAAAAAACTGAAGAAGCCTATCAGAAATATCATTAGTGATCAAGATATAGAAATAACAGAACCGAAAAGAAAGCGCGTTGGGATAACAGATGAAAGCATCGAGGAAGAAAAACCCTTAAAAATACTTAAAAAGGAAGTTATTAAAATAGGCAAAGGACGTGTTGGTCACGTTGGATACGTGTTAGTCAAATACCAAAACAAAAAATACCCTGGATTGGTATCAGATGCTGAGAATGATGAATATGAAGTAAGTACTATGGAGTAAGAGCTAGGCAAGAAACACAAATGGAGATGGCCGAATGTTCCAGATAATATATGATATAAGTATCACAATATTGTAAAGAAAATTCCAGAGCCTAGCTATGGTTGTTCTGATGGCTATTTTTATGTTTACAATTGGTAATTTTTATTTTCTGGATGACTTACTATCAAAGAGTAGTTATTATGTTATTTGTATCATCGTTTTGTTTTTATGTTAATATCTTATTTTTTTAAAATAGAAACTGTTAGATATGTTGTCGACTTTACTATATTATTATAAGTATTGCAAATTTTTAATTTCTGTCTTACCTAAACTAATATATACCTCATAATATAGATATTAGATATTAATTATTTATATTTACTATTAATATTTACTATATTATATTTACTATTAATAGAAATAATTACTATTTTGAGAATAAAAACTCATGCTTATTCACTGGCTTACTATCGTTCAGAGATACCTGTTCACTTACTGGAGTTTTATGCAATGTTAATAAAATACTTGGAAAATTATATATTAACCCTTAAGTACCATGGCGGGGTCAAAATTGACCCCCCGCGTTTTTAATGCCAAGATTCGCTACCGAAACATAGATTGATCATTGCGCGCTTTTTGCTAATCTTCGACCGGTAGGTGATTTATCGATCTACGAAAATTCCGTTAGTTTATCTGTTACTACTGCATAGTTGGGCACGCATAGGATCAATTTTGACCCGCTTATGGTATAAGTGTTTCTAGTGCAATTAACGAGTAATTTGAAATGGCGGGATGTAGTCGCACTAAACGTCCTCTGACACAGAAAGAACTTAAAGAGGAGGGGTAAAAAATTATGGACAATGGACTAGATAGTGACAGTGAGTTTTAGACCAGCCTAGTGAACACAGTGATCACGAAACAGACAGTGAAGAGGAATGGGAATGGACGATGATGACGAAAAAAATTGGCAAATTAATAATTCCGAAACTGGTAGTGAATATTCGGGTGAAGAAAGTGATATAGCTGACTCAAGGGATGTGTTTTATGGCAAAAATAGGTAGAAGTGGTCTAAAACTTTTCCCACCTTTTCTCGTACACGTAAGCATAATTTAATTAGTCATTTACCTGGTGTAAATCAGTTGATGCTTGGGAATGTTTTATTAGCGACGATATGTTGCAAGAAATTCTTGAGAAAACCAATGAACGAATAACTAATATGGCTTCTAAATATAATTTACACAATTTATCGTGTCAATATACCAATCATCTTGACCTAATTGAATTAAAGGCCTTCTTAGGCTTATTATATTTAGCAGGGGTATTTAAATCCAATAATAAAGATTTAAGGTATTTATTTGCTACGAATGGTACTGGCCGTGATATATTTCGAGCAACCATGTCACTAATCCGAGGCAATAGTATTCGTTTCTTAGCAGTGTATTTTTTCATAGCACAACCCCCAACCTGGAGGACCAGAATTTTCTGCCTGGATTTATTCCCATAGCCGATATGTTCCAGTTTTAAGGCGCCAGAAACTCAGGGAAGACATGGAGAAGATGGAAGTAAGGCCATGGGAAATAATAGCACAGGATCGGAATCAATGGAAGGCAATAGTAAACGCGGCAAAAACTCTCGAAGAGTTGTAAAAGCCAATGATGATGATGATGATGTCACTAATCCGATTTTATTTTTTGCTTGGAAGCCTTTGTTTTGACGACCCAGCTACTAGACAAGAACGTATTGCGCACAGAGATAAACTGGCAGCTATATCCAATATTTTTAATATGTTTATAATTAATTGCCAGTCCAATTATAGCTGTGGTGAATATCTCACAATAGATGAAATGCTTATTGCATTTAGAGAAAGGTGCCAATTCAGGATGTATCTCAAAAATAAGCCAGACAAATACGGTCTGAAAATGCAGTGTTTAGTAGACTCTTAAGACACATTATTTGCTAAATGATTTTATATATACTGGAAAAGATACATCCCCACTCTTATTCCATCAATTTCTGGTACAAATAGAAACATAACAGCAGATAATTGGTTTTCGTCCATTGAGCTCATAAAAGAACTGAGAAGACATAAAATTTCATATGTTGAAACTCTAAAAAAAAATAAAAGAGAGGTTCCTGCTGAATTTCAACCCAAAAAAAATAGGCCACCTAATTCTGCCTTATTTGGTTTTACAGGAAGCGAGAGCCTGGTATCTTTTGTTCCTAAGAAAAATCGTGCAGTGTTGTTAGTGTCAACTATGCATCATTCCAATACAATGGTTAATGGAAAGCCAGAGATTATAAATTTTTACAACGAGACAAAAGGTGGGGTGGATTTATTGGATAAGAAATGTGCATGCTATAAAATTGGCAGAAGAACTCGTAGATGGCCTTAAGTAATATCGTTTCGCATTTTGGACATTGCAGGATTAAATGCTAACGTAATTTTTAATGGAGTTCAGCAAAATCAAATAATGAAAAGAAGATTGTTTCTAACCACTTTAGGTCAAGAACTTATTAAGGCCCATTAAATTCGTAGTGTCATTTTTAAAGTTTCCGGACTTCAGGAACCAGTGCCTGCGGCAAATCCAGAGCCACAATGACGAAAAAAGAGGGGAAGGTGTAAAATATGTCCATATTCCAAAAACCAAAAGAAAGAAAGCTCATCGTACGATAAATGCCGAGATTTTATTTGCAAAAATCATTCCCGCATACAGACATTATGCATAAGCTGTGTTGAAAATTAAAGTAAAATCATGCTTGTCATTTTTGAGATACGAAATCTAAATCGATTTTTTTTAATTTTAGGTAGGAGCTATGATACCTAGATTTCACCATTGGATATAAAAAAACTGCACATTGTTATTATTTTTCTTATAATTCGAGAAAGTGCATAGCTATGTTAATTTGACTGAATACAAAAGTTTTTTTTTTTAATAAAGTTATATCTAATTAACCAAATTCGTTTATTATTATATAAATGTAAAAGTAGCTGTAAACAAAATAATTTAAAATAAAACAAGTTAAAAAAAGAATATTTTTTGATACAAAAAAATGGGGGTCAAATTTGACCCTGCCATGGTACAAATGTTACTATTTTTGGCCATGGTAGTTAAGGGTTAAGATTCACTGAATTAACTTTTGTTGACTTTTTAAGATTTAAAATAGTTTAAGTTACCTATGTATGCATTTTTAGCCATATATCAAAATCATCAAGCTTATTTCATGACCCAAAGTCCAGGATACCCCTATTTGTTCATTCACTGGTGCACTGACCCTATAGTATTGGTTTAGGAGTGCAAGATTATCAGGATGGTTAAAGTTTAGTCAACTTTAGTTTTAAAGGTTCACTAAACTTTAGGTTAAAGTTTATTGAATTTGAAAAAAAAAAAAGATTTTTCCCCTTAAATTTATTTAAAGAATTATTGACTTTCCATAAGGGGTAGTTAACGGGCGAAAAATTACTAAGGTGGTATTAAATTCATAAATTCATAAAAATTCATAGCACTGATATCATGAATATTCTTTTTGGAATTGTACTAGTTTTAACTGTAAGCCAGCAAAATCGCTTCCCTTATGTGTGGTTTGGTGGTAAACAATTATTAGGGTGTTTTGGTGGTGAAAAATTATTAGTGTGGTAATAAATTAGTAAAAAATGGGTAAAAAATATGCCATAAGCAAAAAGTTTTTTTTTCGAATTCTACTAGCTTGAACCTTAAGCCAGCAGAATCGCCTCCCTTAAGGTTGGTTTGGTGGTGAAAAATTATTAGGGTGGTAATAAATTAGTGAAAAATGGGTGAAAAAATATTACGTAGATTAAATTGGATTCCGCTCATTTGTCCCAGCTAGCATAGGGTCCTGAATTTTGACACATTGGTTTCTAATTGGTCGTTTAATGGTTACAAAGCACAAGTATTTGTAGATAACGAAAGGTCTTTTGCAATTGTTTAGTTATCAGTAAATTTCCGAATTTTAAGTATGTAGTTGTAACTATTTATACCTGTAATATATCTATATAACTACATATTTTTATATTTTGGTCACACAAAAATTTCTAATGCAAATTATTCATGATGAAGGAATAAAGAGTCGTAGTATTTGTTAAAAATTGGAACAAATATTTTAAATTTTATCTCGAAGGGTTTTTAATTATTTCATGGTAAAAAATGATTGAAATCGGTTAATGACCTCAAATGCTACATATTTATTTTCAGTTTAAATGAGCCACTATGTTTAAAACAATAAATTAACAGATCTAAAAATGTTGAAAAGATGTTTGTTCCAATTATAGAGTTATTGCAGTATAAAATTAAAATCAACTTTCTTTTAATATACTTACTTCCTTAATAATCTTTTACAGCTATAAACGAGAAAAAAATAATGGCTGCCCACCGAATACTAAAAATTAATATTATAAGTAAAGTCAGGCAAATTGATTGCGATAATATTCAATTGTTTAATAGTGTCTCAGGTTTGTTAAACAAGATGGTCGTTTTAATAAAAATTCAAATTTTTTGTCTAGCTGCAGCTGGTATTTTCGCTTATCAAGGTTCTGAAGAAAACGAACGACTAATACCATATAACCTGGTAAATATTATTTAGATTATTTTGTAATAATTTATCAAAATATTATTTATCATTAATATTATATTATTATTTTGTACTACTTAAACTTAAACTTAACTTAACTTAAACTTTTATTTAATTATTCATGTAGTAGAAACAATTTATTATAGAACAAACATTTTACTACAAAGTATCTATTCCAGACGGTGGGGTTAAATAGCTATTTATATTATACGATTATGGGATTTTTAAGTTGTTGTTAAGCTGTTCCTAGGGTATCTGCCGCCCAGGTGCGGGAGAAATTTGGCCGCCCTTCCTTTCTTCTTCTTCAAGTGCCGTCTTCGTTCCGAAGTTTGGCTATCATCAAAGCTATGCGTATTTTTGATGCTGCAGATCTAAACAGTTGGTAATTGGTGCAATTGTTCCATTCTCTCAAGTTTTTCAACCATGAATGCCTTCTTCTTCCTATAGATCACTTTCCCATTATCTTTCCCTGTATAATCAACTCCAGCAACTGGTATTTATCTCCCCTCATAACATGTCCCAAATATTGTAGTTTGCGCTTTTTAACAGTAAGTATCAACTCTTTCTCTTTCCGCACTCTCCGCAAAACCTCCACATTTGTTACTTTCTCTGTCCAGGGTATTCTTAATATTCTACGATACATCCACAACTCAAATGCTTCTATCTTTTTGGTATCGATCTTTTTCAATGTCCATGTTTCCATCCCGTAGAGGAGAACTGACATAACGTAACATCTCAAAAGGCGAATTTTAAGTTTTAGACTTAGATCTCTTCCGCAGAACACCTTTTTCAATTTAGTAAATGCGGCTCTAGCTTTCTCTATTCTGGTTCTGATTTCTTCAGAGCAATCATTATTTTCGTTGATAACAGTTCCCAAGTAATTATATCTTCTTACACGTTCGATTCTTTGATCATGCACGGTTATGTCAGGGAAGTTTTGTGGTGATTTAGATATTAGCATTATTTTTGTTTTGCTTATGTTAAGTGATAATCCGTGTTCTTCACTGCATTCTACTATTTTGTTAATTAGTATTTGAAGATCTTCCCAAGTTTCTGCGATTAGTACCGTGTCATCGGCATATCTCAAGTTGTTTATTCGGATGCCATTTATCTTAATACCTATATTTTGATCCGAAAGTGCTGTGTTTATAATGTCTTCGGAGTATAGATTGAATAAGGTCGGTGAGAGTATACAACCCTGTCTTACGCCTTTCTTGATCTCGATTTCCTCCGTTGTCTCTTGCTCTATTCGGATATTTGCTTTCTGGTTATAGTAAATCTTAGAGATAATTCTAATGTCCCTTTTATCCAAGTTTTTTTCTACTAGCAGTTTCATTAAGTGATCGTGACGAACTTTATCAAACGCTTTGTTGTAATCAATAAAGCACATATATATATATATATATATTATATATATATATATATATATATATATATATATCTTGGTTTATATCTAGACATCTTTGGCATATGACGTTAAGTGCAAATAGTGCTTCTTTTGTTCCAAGCCCGTTCCGAAATCCGAATTGAGTATTACTAATATCTGCATCTAGTTTTTTGTTAATTCTTGAGTGGATTACTTTGATGAATACTTTTAATGTATGCCCCATTAAGCTTATAGTGCGGTAGTCAGTGCACTGTTTTGCATTTGCTTTTTTGGTAAGGTTACAAAAGTTGAAAGTAGCCATTCCTTTGGTATTTCTCCCCTTTTGTAAAGGTCGAGTAGAATATTCACTGATTCGCCTTCCACAAGCTTAAGAAGTTCTGATGTGAGCCCGTCTGGACCCGGTGATTTACCATTTTTCAATATTTTTATAGCGTATAATAGTTCTTCTTTAGTTATTTCTGGTCCTTCGTTGCCTTGCAAGTTATCTATATTAGGTTCTTGTCTTTCATCGTCGAACAATTCTTCTACATAGTTCTTCCAGGTCCTAAGCTTTTCTTGTAGATCGGCTATTATTTCACCATTTGCGTTGCATAGGAGATTGGGATGTTTTCGTTTTTGTGTACCTGTCAGTTCCTTTATCTTTTTATGTAAGTTAAAAGTGTCATGTTTGAGATGTAGTTCTTCGATTTCCTCGCATTTTCTTGTATAAAAATTTTCCTTTGCAGTTGTTTTTTCTTTTCTGATTTGTTTGTTTACTTCATTATATTTTTGGCTGCATTTTCCCTTTAACTGTCTTCGCTCTTCCATGAGACCTAAAATTTTTTCTGTTATCCATTCTCGTCCTTTTTTCTGTTTCTCCTTGGTAAGCATTTTCTGGGCAGGTTTTATTATGGCGTCTTTTAAATCTTGCCACTTGTCTTCTACCTGCGTGTTCTCTGTCTTTGTAGTAAGCATTCGTAAGTTATCATTGATATGTTGTTTTAAATCTTCTTTAATTGTTGGATCTTGTAAGCGGCTGGTATCTATGTGATCTATTTTTGTTTTATTTGAAGGTCTTTTGAGTCTAATGTATACCCGCGCTATCAGGGGCGGGTACACATTAGACTCAAAAGTCTAATGTGTACCCTTAATAAAACCTTAATAGAAAGTTTATAAGCATTTGTAAATCAAAAAGTTAAAATAATGTTACGTTAAAAAAATTTTTTTTTCGTCAAAAGGTATAACTCTAAAAAGGTTATACCTCTTTAATGTCTCATTACATGGCCGAAATATTGTAATTTTCAAATTTTTGTTGGAGGATTACAAGATTAGAATTGGTAGCGGAGCCTCATAAGCATAACTGAATACCATCTGTCCAGATGGGCTTGAGGATCGCCTTGTATATAAACAGTTTTTTATCCAATATTAATTTAGAGTTGCAACTAAGCAATCAGTACTTATATCTAAGTTTAATACCAAGTTGTTTTCTTTTGGTAAAGATGTGCTTCCACAGTTAAGTCGTCTGTCAAGATGAATACCTAAGTATTTTGTGTCGTTTGCATTACTTAATTTCTTAATTTCTTGCCTTTAAGGGTGACTGTGGGGCATTCACCTCGTTTCATTGTGAAGTTTACATGTGTTGACTTCAGGGTTTAATTTAAGAACTTTATTTGTAAACCATTATTGCGACCCTTTATTTTTCACCGTTATCTTAGCCCTGTAACCTAGCCCTGTAACTCCGCCTCCTGTAAGTGGTAGCTCAGTAAATTCCAGTGCCGGTCCCAAGCCCGGATAAAGGAGAAGGGTTGAGGCGATGGGCTAGCAACTCATCCCTTGTCAAAACAAATAAATGCTAAAAATTTCGACCAAAAGCCTCGGAATACAAAGGATGGATCAAAACAAAGACGACTAATGCAACGGAAAAGGAAAATGATATTGGCTACCTGGAATGTACAAGGACTTAGATCCAAACAAGCAGAAGTATTAATTTAAATATATAGCAGAAAGAAAAATAGATATTTAAAAAATGCCTTCATGAGGCTGCAAGTAAAGTCTTGGGTTATAAAGACAAACATGAAACAAAAAATCAAGAATGGTGGTCGGAGAATATGCAAACTTTAGTCAACAAGAAGAAATCTGCTTATCAGAAATAGATGTCAACGAGAAAGGATGAAGATTACAAGATATATTAAAAATTAAATCGAGATGTAAAAAGAGATGTAGTGAAAAGTAAAAATAAGATGTAAGATCGAAGATATGTAGAGGGGGATAGGTATATGGGTAGAAAAAGAGTTGGGTAAGCTTGGAAGGTGATAAAGTGTCTCCGGAGGAAAGGAAAGGAAAAATCTAGCTTACAGTTAATAGATCTGAAACAGTGGAAACACCATTATGAGGTCTCACCGACAGAGGATAGATGTAAATTCCAAGAGATCGAAATGGAAGAAATATCTGAACACACACAAACAATTGAGATAACAACCAGAGAGTTAAATGATGCCCTCAAAAGATTAAAAACGGTAAAGCAACAAGACCTGGAGACATTCCAATTGAGTTGGTAAAGTATGGACCAAAAATATTACATGAGATGTTGGTTCAACTATTTAACAAATGCTTAAAAGGACAAAATATCCCTGATGATTGAAATATTGAATACATCAGCCCAATATTCAAGAAAGGGGATAAACGCAAATGCTTTAATTATAGGAAAATAGCTGTTATCAGCTTAGTGGGGAGGTTGTACGGTCGAATAATAAAAAAAAGAATAGAATCAGAATACGAAGACATAGAAGAACAAAATGGATTTCGTGCAGGAAGATCGTGTACTGATGGTATATACGTTCTGCAGCAGGTAATCGAAAAACGGAAGGAAAGGAATCTATCTACCCACCTATTGTTTGTAGATTTAGAGAAGGCATACGATACGGTACCTTTGAAAAAACTGTTTCAAACATTGACGAAAGTAGGTCTCAGTAGTGAGTATGTAAATTTTATCGCAAATATATACAAAAATGCAAGAAGGGTCGTTAAAGAAGAAAACTTTATATTTGAATAATTTCCAATAACAAAGGGGTTTAAACAAGGATGTTGTCTATCTCCGACCTTATTTAAAATATATATTCAATCATCGCTAGAGCAGTGGAGGAAACAAGTATCCGGAATGAGAATAGACATAGGCGATGGTAAATGTCTAACAACTTTATTCTTCGCAGATGATCAGGTAGTTGTAGCGAATGATGAGGAAGACATGGACTACATGTTTAGAAAACTAAAGAAAGAATATGAAAAATGGGGCCTCAATATAAATATGTCAAAGACAAAGTATCTTAAATTAGGAGATGATAAAGAAGATCCAGAGTTAGAAATTAAAAACACAAAAACATGCAAGGAATATAAATATCTCGGATCTATAATATCTAAAGAAGGCACTACCAAAAGAGACATCGAAAACATAACGCAGCAGGGAAAAAAAGCGGTTAACATTCTAAACTCTCTACTATGGTCTAAAGATATTAAACAAGAAACGAAATGGACAATGTATCGAACCTTGGTAGAGCCTATTATGACTTATGGGCCAGAAGTTTGGCAGATCACGAAAAAAGATGTAAAAAGAATAGATATGTAGATGGAAAGTAGTAGATATGGATTTTCTAAAGAGAGCGTGCGGTGTATCCACAAAAGATCATATCAGGAATGAGGATATTAGAATAAGGCCAAATACTGTATATTTCAATGTAGGCAAAATTGAAACGGGACAACTAGTGTGGTATGGTCACGTGAAGCGAATGAATGAAGATAGATGGCCAAAGAAAGCTTTAAATTACATACCATAACAAAGAAGAAGAAGTGGAAGGCCTTCAGTTGCCCGGGAAGAAAATGTACGACACATAATGAGAGATAGAGCCATCACAGAAGACGAATGGATGGACAGAAAACGATGGCAGTCGAAATACTAGAGGCGGCAGAGGCTGTAGGAATCTCGCTTATATATATAATATATATATATATATATATATATATATTATATATATATATATATATTTATATATATATATTATATATATATATATATATATATATATATATATATATATATATATATTATTATATATATATATATTTATATATATATATTATATATATATATATATATTATATATATATATATTATATATATATATATATATTATATATATTTATATATATATATTATATATATATATATTAGTTTTTATAACTTTAATTGACTTTAATTAGGAGTCAAATCTAAAATAATACAAAAATATTTTCTACTTTTAAACAGATATATAGTTTCATATCTTATGTGCATTCCTAAGAGGGAAATTAGTTTGTTTTAAAAAAGCAAATAAAAGGTTCTTCCAGATCTTTTTTCATAGAGGAGGATGTAACATACTATGGGACATAACGGAATTCGTAACATTCTTCTACAAAAGAACATTTCAGTGGCATCAACCTTTCTTCTTTCCGCTTGTCGTAGGGTCCAAGATGCACATCCGTACACTGACACTGATTTTTTTTCGGTGCAAAAAGCCCATATTAAACTCAATATTGAATATGTGTCTGTATTGCAATGGTGGCAGTACAGTGAATACAATTTGGCAAACATTAAAATATGGCTACAATTTGGAAAAAAGCTCATCAAAATACATCTTAGTTCTTTTGCTGAAATCGACTTTATATGGGTACGAATGAAATTTTTAACATTTGCCCTGTTCTTATGGCGACCACTCATATCTCCAAGCATAAAGCATATCTGTTCCCTTAATTTTCGTTTCTCCTGATCTGATTAAGAGACAGTCCAACAACTGCATATTACGTCCATTCCTAATATAACATCCTCTTCGATGTCAGCAACTATAACAGTATGGACGAACTTTTCTGCTCCAATTCCTACTTGTACCTGGATTTCTCCATGAATGTTGGCATTTTCACCTGTAACGGTCCGAAGTCGCAACCTCGTTAGTATACTGGTTCTGGTCGCTTCGGTATTTACCAAAAACGTAAACCTTTTACCATTTATTTCTCCATCTACATATACACAATCTTCAAGACATTTCAAAGAAGCTATTAGTATGGAGGGTGGTATATATATATAGTATATATATATATATATATATATATATATATATATATATATATAAATGTTAATCTTTTTATCATATTTGTTACCAATGCATGTGTATAACTATATATATTTTTTATTTTTAGCGGGATAAACCTACTAAAACCAATAATGATTCATTATCAGCTCTTCTTAATTCTAATAATCAGGTATGTTAATAAATTTAGTTTAGAATTCTTAAATTTAGTAACTTTACTAAAACTTTTACAAAACCTGAACAAAAGAAGCAATATTGACCACATCTCAGACCGTGAATAAATTATCCGGATACATGTAGCTAGATTGTGGTGAAAGTCTGAAAACGCATCAATAATAAAGAATTTGAGATCTATATTTCTGATTAAGTATTACTGCTATATAAATTAACGATATAAAGCAAATATTATAGTCATAAATTAAGAAATTACCAACAAAAAGCTCAATGATGAAATTAATACAGTTATTAATAAAAGCATATCAAAATTAGAAGCAGTAGAGGAGAAGGTGGGAATATGGCCCCTTAATTTGTTTTTCGACTAAAGATTATAAACAATCAAAATTTTTAAATTTTAATTTTCGTCCACATAACTATTAGTCTAATACTAATACAGTATTATTAAAAAATATAAAAAAAATCAAGATCTAACATAAAAAAATTATTCTTGTCAGTATCTAGGATACTGTGAAAAACAAAAACGTCACTCTTATATGGCCCCCAGGGATCCATACTAAAGGAATACAAAAATCTTTTGGCAGAAATCGCAGATATAATGTTCAGTTTCTGCACCAGTACATTCATTATGTCGCCACAAAAGACAGCTATGACACTGTACCCAAGATTCCCATCTGCTATTACTTGAATAAGACTCCCCCCAAAAGATGCACACGGCGTCGTCGTTATCAGGAATTGAACCCTGTGAACTTAGTTCGGAATCTGTACCCGCTTCAATACTGAAAAGATCACTTTCTTCGGTCTCAAAATCTTTGGCTTTTTTGTAAATTTGACCTCATCATCGTCCCCTTCCGCGTCCACCACTCTGTTTACGGTCTTCAGTTTTCTTAAGAGATTGTTCTAATTCAAATTTATAAGGCGATGATGTAATTACAGTGGCTCTTGTTGATTTTCTTCCTCGATTTGAGGTTTTTATTTTAGGCTTGGGTATTGGTGAAATTTGATTCGGTAGTATGAGCGAAGGGTTTACAGCTGATGATGTTCCTGGCTTTGAATATAAGACAGAAGGCTTTATAGTTAGCAGTCTTCCCTGCTCGTTAGATGATTTGTGTTGAAGAGATACTGAATATGATGTTGACGTGCTTGGAGCACATGACTTCAGTTGAATTGAGGATTCAGGAACAGTGCATGAAGTGGGTTGGAGAGACAATTCTACAGGTAATGTAGCAGTTTCCACAGACAGTTTAGGTGGGTTCATCATCGAAGAAGTTGTACTCGATGATATATTTTTCTCTTCCATTTGAAGTGATTGTGACTGCTAGAAAATCAGCATATTGAAAAATTTGAGGTTTGAAGCGATATATTCCAGTCTCTCTAAAACCATTTACTGCCATCTCAGCTATTGCACATTTTAAGTAAGCTTTACCCAATATCTCAGCAATATCATGAGGCTTAAGCTTTCTGTCAGAATGTAACAAAAATTTTCTTATTTCTTCACTATAATAAGATTTAAGTGCACCCATAAATGTTTTATCAAGCGGTTGCAGCTTGTGCGTATGATGAGGAGGCAAGTTGATAATGGTGACATGCTTTTCACGAGCAACTTCTAGAATATCAACATTACGAGTGAGGCTGTAATGTTCATCGAGTATAAGAATAACAGGAAAATCATCTGTTCGATTGGTTTCATTTCTCACCATGCCTGTAAATAAAATGTTTCTTTCTCGCATTTAATCCGATTCGCAAATTCATTAGAAAAAATATTTATTAATGTCCACCAACAAGTGCGTTAATTTTTTACGTCCACCAAGGTTTTTTTTTAGAACTCTTAAAAGTGCAATAAATTTTTAGCTTTATTGTTTTATATTATATTTTTTTTTTCGTAAATGAATAAAAAAAATGGCTTATTTCTGGAATTTTAACCCACTATATGGAACGTTAAAAATTATTAAAAACCGCTAAAAGCATCTGAGAATGGGTGGGTTGCTTTTTACTATAAAATGTTAGATTTGAACGGCAATTAAGTATTGTATAATCGCACGTCAACTCGGGCACTCTCTCGTCACGAATCATAGTACGTATAACTCAATCATTTCACAATTTCATAGGCATACTACGGAAAATCTGTTCGTATGTAGTAGAAAAAAAAGAACAAAATTAATCTTAGTTAAATACTTCTTTGTAAAAAAGTGTTTTTGTAACAGTGCAATATAAAATAAATTGCTTTTAAATTTATCAAACATTTCTTATTACCATTTAGATTTAGACTTACGCAAAAATTATTTTACACAAGACCTGGAAAGACTCATGAACAAAATAGTCATGTGTAGTAGGGAGTACGGACTCTCTCTTAATGTCAAAAAGACGAAGTTTATGAAAATTTGTAAAAACAACTATAATACTAACGAAATCTTGATAGTAGAGGGCCAGCAGATCGAAAGAGTAAAAAAGTACACTTACCTAGGAACACTTATAACAGAAAATAATGACTACACGGCAGAAATCAAAGTCAGAATCGAAAAAGCACGTTCTAATTTTATAAAAATGAAAAAGGTCCTATGTGGCAAAGATCTAACATTAGCTCTTAAAGTACGCCTAACAAAATGTTACGTATACAGTATACTATATTATGGAGTGGAATCATGGACGTTAAATCTAGATACCATGAGACGACTTAACGCTTGTTTTTATAATCGTGTACCAGTACCACACACTTTCTTTTTCTTATCTTTATCTTTCTGTTAACCTCAACACTAAACAAATAAAAACTAAAAACCTCCATTCAATATTCGATCCTACTTCTTTCTTTAGCATTGTGTTTTGTTTTGACCGTTTTGAGTTTGACACACTTTCATTTCAACCTTTCAAATGAAAGTGTGTCAAACTCAAAACGGTCAAAACAAAACACAATGCTAAAGAAAAAAGTAGGGTCGAATATTGAATGGAGGTTTTTAGTTTTTATTTGTTTAGTGTTGAGGTTAACAGAAAGATAAAGATAAGAAAAAGAAAGTGTGTGGTACTGGTACACGATTATAAAAACTAGCAATATAGCGCACCTGGACTGGAATAATTTTATTAGAATACCCTATGCACTGTATCAGAAGAAATTGATGAACCAGTTTTCATCAACCATGGTATTTTTCTATGTTTCCGACAGAAAATTTATTGTGGAAGGATTTACTTACGTGCTTTTAGGTATAACAATGATGCTCCTGTTATTCGTTTCAACAAAGAAAATGTACCTTTAGAATTGAAAAAAGGATAAAAATTTGAAATTTTCAAAAATATACATCTTTTGTAATAATCTAACTTTAATCATTAGTTATAAATAGTACTTACATGTAAACAACAGATTACATATTTTAAACTCCTAATGTAAATTATTCTATTTAACAAAAAATCTTAAATAAAAACGACTTAACGCCTTTGAAATGTGGACCTATAGAAGAATTATGAGGGTTTCCTGGGTAGATAGAGTTACAAACAATGAAATACTGAGAATAATAGGCAAAGAGAAGGAAATTGAACTTACAATTAAAGAAAGAAAGCTACAGTATCTCGGACATGTGATGCGGGGCGATAAGTATGGCATCCTGCGACTCATAATGCAAGGAAAAATAGATGGCAGAAGAAGCATCGGAAGAAGACGAATTTCATGGCTGAAGAACCTGAGAGAATGGTTTGGATGCAGCTCAAAACAACTATTTAGAGCTACTGCCTCAAAAATTAAGATAGCTATGATGATTGCCAACCTCCGTAGCGGAGATGGCACCTGAAGAAGAAGAAAAATTATTTCCGACGAAGGAATATTTAATTTCAATCTTCATACTTAGCTATTTCCAACGTCTGGCTCTCTACTTATGTTAATGTTAAAAGAAACAGTCCACAATACATGCCACAAGAAAACAGTTTCATAACAAAAGCAATTTTTTATTTCTGCTGACCGCATTAACTACTGATATTATTATTGTTACATAGTGTGTGTTGAGTAAATACTTTCTTACTAAATAAAATTTTCCTTTATTGTCATATATCATCACTATAAATTTGAATAACTGCCTTACTTCGTGAGGGTACCGATTATGCAAAGATATAATTTCTAATTATTTGTTTTCACCCATTTTACAACATTAAGAAAATTGGTAAAAACCTTAAATTATCCATGTATATCTGTCCGTGAACACAACTTATCCGTTATTAGAACAGATAGAATGACAATTAAGCCGAATGAGAGGTTATAACCCAAAGATGGTAATAAAGGTATCGACCTCTGACTTCCGGTTCGAAAATTAAACCGGAAGTACTGTTTTTTTTTAAGATATTTTAACCGAAAGTTTGGCAAATATAAGTGAAATGAGGTGAAACAGATTAGGGTGGAAAAGAATCCTGGAAAACGCCAAGACTCAAAAAGGTTTGTCCAGCCAGTGATGATGTTGATATTATGGCATTATGTGAATTTGGTACAACCTACTTTATTCATTATTTTTTTTTTTAGAAAAACTAAATATTATAAAAATAGGAAAAATATAAAGATTGAGATAAAAATTGTTTTACCTGGTATAACTAGACTGTACCGTGAACATTTTTTTCATAAAGAGAAATCAATTTATTTAAAATGAATATATATATATATATATATATATATATATATATATATATATATATATATATATATTATATAAGTGTGTATTAATTTTTTGATATAATTTAATATTATTTTTATTTTATAGGGAAAGAAAAAGGTGTCTTTGACTCCTAAAGAACTGGCTCATTTGATTGCTTCTTCCCTAATTCACAGTTTAAGACCACGGATGTTTTCGGTAAGATCACCTTTTATATTTCTAATATACACATAAACCTATTTTTTTGATGCCACTGACAGTAAAAAACTAAAGGTAATTCGAACACTATAACTGAACCAAATAAGAGTAAGAACGCATTCGAGTTCATTGATAACCCGAATAGCAAAAGCACGGCTATTGGACACAAGACTCAATAAAATGCAATAACAAAATAAAATTTACTTCTATACAATATGTAAAATTATAGTTCTTTGCCGTTAAAACCGATGAATTGAAAATGAATGCTAACGGCATTCGGATGGGTAAAACAAAAAAAGATCTTTAGCCAATACCCCTAAAAAATAGCGGGCACATACAGCGAGGACTATCTTTTACCAAGTGAAGACGAAGGATATTTACTCCTCCTGCTTATTCCTTGAGCCCTTGTCAGGGCGTGGTGATATTGTTGAAATATTGTTAGCTTGCTGTCTCCATTAACTGCGATCCTTCGCCATATTGACGCCTTAATGTAGGGATTTATCAACCAGTTTTCCACTAGAACTACCAATAGTTCCATGGTCCCCGTTTTGGAACCTGAGCTCAGTATTTCTTGTTATTGTTCGGTCTTTCAATATTTTAATTAATTTAAATGGTGTGATTCACGCCGTTGCTACTCTCCGCTTGATTTCTGAGAAACAATCGCCATTGTTGGCTATCAGGGAGGCCAAGGATTTAAATCTGTCTACCACTTCGAAATTTGCCTCTTGGTGTATGTGCGGTAGATTATCATTTGCTCTGTCTACGATCATTATTTTTGTTTTTCCGGTGTTGATCTGAAGTCAGAATTCTTCTCTTATCCGGCTTTCTAGTTCGGTGATGGTAATGATTTCGACATCACTTGCTGGCACTATAAGTGTGTCATGTGCGTTTTGCAGGTTACTGATTTTTCTGTCTCCTACAGTGATTCCCCCATTTTAGTTGTATAGTACTTTTCTCATCATATATTCAGAATATATGTTGTATATTAATGTTAATAGTATGTAGCCTTGTGTAGTTCCTTCCTTTTTTTGAACAGATCTAAATATATTTGGTGTATTATAACTTTTGAGTTTCTATCATACAGATTTCTTATTAGGTTAATTAGGTGGCTAGGTTCCGAAGCTGTACATACTATAAGACACAGCTAGAAATGCAGATATACGACATAGATGCAAGGTGGAGACCATCAAAAACTGGGTAAGAAATAGAAGAGCAGAATGGAACGATCATATAAGCCGAATGACAACAAATAGTGTAGTAAAGACGGCAAGAGACGGTTCCCCAATAGGAAGACGATCAGTAGGAATACCACGAAAACGATGGAATGGACAACATACTGGAGGCACATTAAAAAACAGACAGGATCATGTCTATATAAAAAGAAGAAGAAGGTAGCTAGGTACTTCAATATTTTTCATTATACTTCGGAGAGGATCTGTTTAGTTCATTTTCAGTTTTTCTAAACTTGGCGTTAAAGTATCCAATGATATATACTGGCTTTCTTGTGAGATTATCTTCAAGATGTTTTCTATGTTATTGTAAATGTCGTCAATAACTTTATCTTCAGATATTTACTATGTATCCACTATTATTCAGAATTGTTAACAAAACTATCGGTCCTTAGCTCTGCTGTTAGGAATCTGCTAAGATTTCTCTACTACGGTATAACTGGGCATTTACTACTATATTCTTCAGAAATATGTTGAAAAAAACATTTAAAAAACAGAAATATTCAAACTTTACAATATAATGAAGTTAAAAACCTCATGTATTTCTTGATTATATTTTAGGATTCAGATCCGCAGTTTGATACAGCAGAGGAGAACGTAAGTTCTGATGTAATGTTGGATGAGGTAAGCCTAAGTAACACAAATTGTTTTTATAATTATCAATAATAAGTATTGAACAATATAAATAAAGAGATTAGAGGATAAATGCATTATTGGAAGATACTGCAATGTTACTTTAAAAAAAAATGCAAAAAATATCTCTAATGAGAAAAATTACAATATACTTTAAAGTATACCCTACAGAGAAAAATAAAAATTCTTTTTTGTTAGTAACAAAAAAGAAGAAGATTTGTTCACCATTGATAGATGCCTGAAAAAATGTAACAAATACATGGAACAATTAAATCAAAATGTGATATTTTACTGGTTTCATATATAAACTACATAGAAATAATATAATTATAAATTTTGCTTAGATTTTGAATTTCTGATTTTTTTTAAATTAATATCACTTTTCCAAATACAAACCATTTCCAAAAAAGTCCTTTTGAATTTATTACTTTTACTACACAAAATTTTAATATTACCAAAATCCATAATGTGGTCTTTGTCGATTATCTAATCGGTTTCTACAAATTCTTAAGAACTAACGGAGAAATATATTTTCTAAATATTCATTCTATTGTCTTATCCACTGTACAAGTCTATTTGGAAAACCCGCTCGCATTGTTCATGGGTTCACTAATTGCACTCATGTCACTCAAATATATTTTACAAAAGAAATAATTTATGCATATCTTTAAAATTTTGTTTACTACAGGTAATCCAGGATAATGGACTTTCATTTCTTCGAAATATCTTTTATAGTTTATTAGTAGAATTATTTGAATTATTATATTTTGTACTTTGAAATATATTAAGCAAACCAATATTATTTTCGATTTTACATACATATTTTCTACAATTGATTTACAAAAGATAGGAATATTTTGATCAGGAGATCTAGAACAACAATTTTGATTTGAGATTTTAATTTATATTGTATGTACCATTAATTTTTGAAGGTTCACGTACCGTTCCCGTCATAAAAAACTCGTACAACTCTTATAACCGAAAATGCTGCTTTTCAAGCTGTGTAAGTTAATCTTGTCACATATGTCATTTTTTATTTTTGGGTCAACGTTGCCAGAACAACGAATATATGATATCTAACCAGCTAAAAGCAAGGCTTGAATCGTGTTTTATTGTAATTTATGAAAATATTTCAAAAAGAGAAATCATACGATTTCTACCTGGCGAAATCGAATTCAAATATAAGCCGCCGTGCCCCCTAAGACTTGCGAAGCAAACAGCTTGATGAATGCATCGGCAAGGGAGTCTAAAAATTGCACTCCAAATGCCGTTCATCATGGCCTATATTCGTAGTGAATTCGATTTCTGGTACTGCAAATGAAGTAAATAAACAAAACAAAATGACGGTATTAGATTTTGATTTGATACAGAGCAGCAACAAGCCGCATATACGTATTTCGATCTCTTTAGATCTCCTCAGTACGGTATAGTTACTACTCCATATCAAACCAAAATATTTTCCCGTCGTAGATTATAGTTATTAAAAATAACGATTTACGGACGTAACCACGCCATCTAAGAACAAAAAGAGAAATCATACGATTTCTACCTGGCGAAATCGAATTCAAATATAAGCCGCCGTGTCCCCTAAGACTTGCGAAGCAAACAGCTTGATGAATGCATCGGCAAGAGAGTCTAAAAATTGCACTCCAAATGCCGTTTATCATGGCCTATATTCGTAGTGAATTCGATTTCTGGTACTCCAAATGAAGTAAATAAACAAAACCAAATGACGGTATAAGATTTTCATTATTAGATATTAGATTATTAGATATTAGATCAGAAATTTTCGAAAAATTAATAATAAAAAAGTTTCCCATGTGATGCCGACTTAATTGAACACACATGTATAGATATATATATATATAATATATATAATATATATATATATTATACATAAATCAATAATGACAATATTTAAATTTTTTTTAGGGAGAGGCCGAAAAATTGATCCAACAAGCATCAGATTTGGATTTACTACAGTAAATTTAACTAAAATATAAGATAATCTGAAATCTAGTATATTATGTATTCAATAAATTGTTTTACAAATATTTTGACAAAATTAATAATAACATTATGCAAACGTTTCTACTCATGAACTAAAGTCAATCTGGCAAAAATGGAGTTTTTTAATTCCTAAATATAACCTGATTTATCCAAAAGCTGGTGTGGCATGCAGAAAGGATATAATTTTTTTTACCTTCTAGGTACTTGGCTAACAGAAACTTTGGATCTTTCTAGCAGGAATATATTATACACCATAAAAATATATAGGATTGTATTTCAGAACACATAGCATAAATCCATAGTTATTTATATAACCTCGGGACAATAAACATAGTTCTAGTAACTATTAGGGCTTCCGGTAAGGGTCTAAAATAAATATTTTTTTGACAATATATAAGAGAAAGGGTTTTGATTACCTCGTCAAGAGACCACTCAAACAAAATAACATTCTGGCTGTTTGACTTTCAAAGAGAGAAAGTTAGAAAGAGATGAGTTTCGCTGGGTTATTGAACGCTCTGAGTTTGAGGTGAGGTTCGAAAATATTAGGAACTACAGTAGGGTCCTTGAGGTAATTTAAATGCACTCGGCGGATAGATGGTTTGAGCAATATGATTTTGAATATTTATTCGGAATTATAATAATAAATGTTTTAAAGCTTTGAATCGGTTACACTTCCCCTTCACACATTTCAACCGGGTACCAGCTTAAAATCGGACTAAGCATGGTGAAACACCATACTAACCAATAAAAGTGGGAATACATACACAGAGATGTACGACAAACAGAACGGACAAATGCAGACATGTTACCACAATCCAGACTAAAATAATCTTCCACTCACAATTCATGTAAGATCAAAGATTTTAAAACAAAACGAAATAATACGTATAGGATATTTATAACTCAACCAAAAAAATATGAGAAAAGGAGGTAATAGCATTATCACTCTCAAAATGCATAGGGTATTTCACCTATGATCAATACCATAAACAATGCGGAATATACAAAACATAATATACAAATCATTATTATGAGACCAACTGCTTTCATTCAATACGAAACAACATCATTAAGGTACTATAATTTGGTATTTCACAAATGATATAAAATAAAACTCACTAGGGTTGTCACTAAGTTACAAAAAAATAATTCACTGTGTAATTGTTAGGAGACCTTAGGCCCACGCTAACATTACTTTACAAACACAAATGTGTTTGCTGACCCACAATAATGTTTTTGTGTTGACGCACAAAAAATATTATCGTTTATTCGAAAGCGTAGAGTCTTTTATCTATGACGTATTCCACGAATAACACAACATAATAACGCAACGCGTCATTATAAACACATTTAGAAACACGCAAAAAGGAAATGAGTTACTAGCAGTTCAAAATTGGGTATACTAAAGTTCAGCAAAGATAAGCCTGTAATAAGTTTACTGGAAAACAGACATCAGAATTTCTGAAAGGCATTGCTCTATTTAGAAACTGAGAGAGAAAGAGGGCTGATGTTTAGTTCTTAGTAAGACAACTAGAGTTGATGATAACTAACGCGTATCATACGCCTATAACAGTGACAAAATCGGTAGGTCAACTTCGGGTTGGGTCAACTTCGCGTAGGATCTAGATAAATCTAGGTTAAATAATTAAACAAGGTTTGGATAACTTAAAAAAAGGTTCCTGTCGCCGAAGATTATTATGCTAGGTTTATTACTGAAATTCAATTATGAATGACTTAATATTCGGACGAGTCAACTAGCGGGAATCCGCTAACTGTATCCCTAGCCTTTCGCAGTGCCCGGTCATTCAGAATGCAAGGTGTTGTATAGCACTAATCTTTTTTAAACATTATTTTGGGGGTTTCGAATAGAAAGTCGAAATTTGTAGGTCTTCACACTAAGAGTAAAACTTAGGCAAAATGAACAGATACTATAATGAACTATCCTTGGTAACTAGACAGAGGAACTTTGATATCTTTGTTATAGACACCAAAAAAGAGAATTGGATTTATAAATTCGTAAGATCAGATCCATTGAATTTTATCCACTAAAGACAACTAAATGTATGTACAATATATTGTGACATAAACTAAAATAAATATAAGGTTATAATATTCTACCAAAGCATTCCAAAATAAAATGAGATTAAACTTTGCAAACACCCTTAAAAGCAATGTAGGTTTTTGGTCAGGGTAGCAAGAACTTAAGATCTTGGTGATCACAAACTAGAAAGAAAACGATACCAAAGTAGAATAAGATAAAGATAAAGATAAAAATAAAATTTATGTCGAAAATAAATACAACATATAGACATACTAAACACAAAAAAATAATAATATTAAAATAATAATCGGAGATATTATGAACTACAGTAGGGTCCTTGAGGTATTTTAAATGCACTCAGCGGAGATATGACATGAGCAATATTATTTTGAATATTTACTCGGAATTATGATAATAATTTTTTTGAAACGGTTACAGATTAAGGAGAAAATGCGACAAGGTTTATTTCCGAACAGTAAACATAGAAATCATGTCAAACCAATACCTACAGATTGAACTTGTTTAGTGAATGCTTTAGCATGTGTAACAATGAATCCACATTGTGGATTATCCATCAGTTCCATTGGTGCAGAAACTGAATGCAAGTGATGGCGCAAGACACTTATGACTTTCTAACTAGAATATAAATATTGTTCTGAAGCTATTTTCTTGTGGCATTGTAAATTAATTACTATTTAAAACTGGGAATAAGCCACAATTAAAGATAAAAATACGTTTATTGACGTTTCAATTTCCACTTTGGAAATCGTTCTCAAAATACAAACAGTAAATTAAACAAATTTTGTTTTTTGTTACATAGTGAAAAATTCTTCTAATAATTTAATTTTATCTGACGTTTGTGGAGTTGTACGAAGAACAAATATGTCTTTGGGATATATCTAGTAGTCAGTATAGAAATAAATAAATAAGAGATTCTATTAATAAAATAGAACAAGAAATAAAAATAGATGATTTTTGTACTGAAGATGTGAAGAACAAATTAAACAATCTGATAACGAGATATTACTTATCTGAGCTAAAATTGTTAAAACACAACAAGCCTAGTGGTGGAACAGACGATCTTTTGCGCGTCATTTTTCTCTCTTCTTATCTGAACCACTCTTCAAGTTCAGTTATTTTACTTGAATTGTGTAAATGCTTTATTCGAATGCCTTTCAAACTTGAATACTTGATTAAAGTTACTATACAAGCAACTTAAACGGCTACTCGACTCATGTAAACTAGGAAATGATCATGCACAATCCATGACAAATTATATTCATATCAAAGCGAATTAAATTACCTTTAAACAGTATTTTCCTACTTTGATCCGAGTAATTAGTTTCGGAAAAAAATATAGCTAAAGTCAAATGTTTAAAATGGGTCAATTTCTATGCACTCACATTTATAATTACTATATTAAAACAGTTTTTTGTGAGTTTTGAGTATAATTCAAGACCATCTGCTACAGAGTCTTCGATATAAAGGAAAGATAATAATTAAAGTTTTTATAATTATATTTTAGCGTTGTTAATGAATTTAATCAACTCTACCTATATCCTTCTATCTTTTAAACTCAATAAAGCTGCGAGGTTGACTGGAAAATTTACCCATAGTTTGCACAATCCAAAAATGTTTCCGTTTCGTCCATCAATTTAAGAAGTTCTCCGTGAATACCATTAAGGCCAGGTGCTTTATTATTCTGCAAGGATTAAATGGAATTTTTATCTTATCTTTTAAAACAGGTGAACCTGATACTTCTTTGTTATTACTTGTGACGGTTTCTGGAAGCTCATCATGAACAAGTATTTTTATTAATTGATTCCCATATTTTTCGTAGATGCGAGATATCCGTTATGACAAACCCGTATCTACTAATTACAATGATGGCCTACTTTTTTTGAGGTAAGATTATATGTTATTAACGATATCATACTTTGAAGAGCGGAGACATGTACATATTTATGTTTAACGATAAATATCAAATGGGACCATTTTTTGAACATCATATGTAGAATATAGATAACAAGGTTATCCTTCTGGTGTATGTCAAAATCATTTCATAGTTACAACTTAAAGAACCTAAAAGTTATTTAAAAACTATTTTTCTTTCCAATATTTCTCTACTTAGAATTCTCAGGATTCCCTAGAGAGATCATAATATCCAATGAAGAATATTAAGAAGACTGCGTAAACATATAGAAGTCTTTCAATATGTTTAAAAACGATATAAGAGGCCACGTAATGCGAAATGGTGAAATTTTTTTTCTTGTTTTATTATGAAGTATTCTTTGGATTGTGCCCCACATCATCTGATATGTATGTATCTTGTTGGTAATGTTTTTATTTCCTCTTAACTTATTATAATCCTACAAAAATAATTCTGAATATTAGAAATATTATAATAACATTAATAATACATAAATAAAAGAAACACCTCTGTGACAAAGCATCTACATAAAATATGCGCAAATACATATGGTCGAAATTCTCGTAACAAACAGATGTGAGTGTGGAACTAGCATAGCTGATCTAAGTCTCATTATATTTTCTGACTGTCCCTTGCATATCAATACAAGTACATGGTTGATTCAAGAATTTCTGAAAGCCGGTTTAAAGACGCCATTAAACTTAAATGTACTATTAAGTGAAAATAAAACAAAATTTTTTAAACTGATTATGGTATTTCTGCAAAAAATTAAATTAAAGGTCTGAATGAAAAATTGATCACTTGAATTGATATTTCCTTTGTATGTGTACTTATTTGTTGTCCACCTATCTAACCGTAGTTTATGTCATGTGTTATAGTAAAATCGCTTTGATAAACCTATAAGAGTGAAAATTGTCCTCCCTGTATAATCCTGAATGAATGAAAACTAATATTTATATGTAATTACATGACAAGGATCTAAACCAAGACTAAAATACAAAGAAAAAGCTCTGTAACAGTTTTTGTCAGTTCTTCTATCACTCGCAGCCCCCTGTGAATGGGAAAAGCTCTCTGTATATTTGTAGTACTTATATCCGGAGAGCAGGAAGTAGAAATAAAAACCGATACCTGACATTAGGATAAAATGCATATAAATGAAAATAATGAATAATATAATTTATGTTTAGAGTCACTGCCTAGAGATCGCCAGAGCATATCTAGAGCCGGCACTGGACGTGCCAGCTTACGAGATGTCGGTGCCACTATCGTGTGTTGAATAGGGCCCCTATCATAAAATCAGCTACAGCCCAACAAAAAGCTAATTAATGATTACTGAGAGTTCCACCCGCTAAACCTTTGTCGAGAAATAATCGACTCTTGACAACATCCGTATGCCGAGTTTGAAGGAAGTCCCCATATATGCAAGTATCTAAAAGACGAGTAGCAGATGAATACCTGGTAATGATAAGAAACAATCTTATCCCCTAGACTAGACGCGATACCACCAGAAGCTAGTGAGTAGCCAGTAAGTTGAACGGGAGAATTATAATGAAGAGGTAGTTAGAGATCTACCCTAATGAAATTCATGTATAGATTCCTGAGTCCGCCATACAAGAAACTCAATCTGATAATACACAGCTAGATAACAATCAATTTGCGCGGTAAGCTAAATTACTCTTGCGTACAAGAGTTTAATGGAACAAACCAACAAACCCACTTAGCAGACCACCGCTACCAAAATAAACTGTTCTACCCAATCATATCATAAATATGAAAAACTTAAATCCAGAAACAAACATCATCCAGAAGCTGTGAGGCACCATCGGCTTCCACCTTGCGATCATCTGCTCTGGGCTTGTCTTCTCAACCGCGGAATACTGCTCTTCAGCCTGGCTTATCAGCCAACATACACACAAAGTAGATGCCCAATTAAACAATACTACGAGAATGATTGCTGGTGTTATCAAATCCACCCCTACGCAATGGCTCCCAGTTCTGAGCCACATTTCACAACACAGACTACGACGTATATACTCTCTCACAAGTGAGTACCACTAGATACTTAGCAACGAGACCCTGCCAATTAATCAAGATATAGATGATGCCAACGGTAATCATTTACGCTCCAGACGACCGCCAATAACAACAGCACAGATTGAAGTGGAAAATGAGTTCAACTTAACGACCACTTGGACTCGAGAATGGATGGAACAACAAAATAGCAGCTTACTCTGTATCACACAACAAACATCAGGTTTTGACTTACCATGCAACATATGGACTACGTTGAACCGAATCACAACCAAACATGGCAGATGCGGTTATATGATGCACAAATAGGATAAACGACCATCCCAACTCTGTGACTGCGGACAACCCATCGAGTTACAATCGACAACCACAAACCATCTGTCACATTACAAAACAGTGTCCCACAAGATCTTATCAAGGTGGGTCAGAGGATTTCCTAATGTCCAGAGTCGATAGAATATATAAATAAGTTAAATGTTCGTTTGTAAACATATGTGTAATGTTTTATACAAAATATAATGTCAATGTGTCAAGTGCCATACAATAAATAAAACCTAGAAACCATGACTTTTATTTTAAATGATAAAAATAGAATAAAATATAGTAAAAAGATAAAGGAAGACCTCTAATGAATTGAATCCGACAAAAATAGACAAGAAATAGTCTTGTGTTAGGTAAACTGAAGTGGGTAAAGCTATTGACAGTAAAATAACTGAACCATACGGTCAGTTGTTGGTGAAAATCAATTATTGACTATGTTGTGATTAAACAGAATTCACGAAGCAGCACTAGCAGTCATTGGTGTCAAATATAGGACGAAATGCAAAAATTCATGGTGGACAGATGATTTAATCTCACTAATAGAAGAAAAGAAAGTTTTATATCTGAAATGGTTAAATATAAAGAATGATGAAGGCTGAAAGAACTATATTTGATATAAAAATATAGTGAAAAAGAAATTAAGAAAAAAAATAAATCATGAGAAACCAAATGTACCGAAATTAGCTCAACGGTAGATGGATCTAGGTCGAGAAAAACTTGGAAAACTATAAACGCTCCTAGAAAGAAAGACGTGAACAGTATTTAGACAGAAAACTAGATCTAGAAGAAACAAGGATTAACGGAGTATATATCATTACTAGAGAAGAAACAAACACACAGAAAAAATGAAGAACGATAAAGCTCCAGGACCAGATGATTTACCCATCGAGTTACCATGCAACCAAAAAATATATGAGATACTTTGTGTAATTTTAAAAGTGTGTCTAAAAGGGGAAACAGTTCCAAGGGATTGTAAAAGCTCTTACATAAATTCCATTAATAAAATGGGAAATAGGAGAGATTGCTGTAACTTATTATCGGGTCATTAGCATTACATCGTCAATAAGATTGTTTTACGAGAAACTTATAAGCCGGATTAAAACAGGAAGCAACGGAAATGGAAGACTAAAGTGGATTTCGACCTAGGCGATCCTACATGGACAATATATTCACGATAAAGCATCTGGCAGAAAAGAGGCTAGCAAGAGGAATGGAGCTTTACGTGACTTTTGAAGATTTGCGTAAAGCATTCGACTAGGTTCCTTTGCAAAAATTATGGGTTGCTCTAAAAGAAGCAGACATTTCTGTATAGTGTATACATAAATGCCCTAAAATCATTGTTTAAAACAAATCAATCTGCTGATAAAATCAAAAATGATACCTCTGAGGGTTTTAAACAAACAAAAGGTGTAAAACATGGCTCCTGCATCTCTCCAACCCTTTTAAAGTTTATCTTAGCTGCGCTTTAAAACAATGGATAAGAAAATGCCTCCTCGTAGGGATACAGATAGATGATATTTACTTATATACATTTATTTTTGCAAATGATTAGGTAGTTCTAGTGGAAGATCAGCAATAAACAATTTTATACATCAATGAGCTATACATCTTCATACAATAGATAATTATTAAAAATATATGCTTAAGAAAGTAAATAAAATAGTAGAAAAAAATATTTAAAAAAAGACAAAAATACAATATATCATTCTTGGATTCATACAACATTGACGTATGAGTCAGAAGCGTGGGTTGTAGATAGGAATATGTCACAAAAACTTTTCTCAACTAAAATAATGCACTGGAGAAGATATTGCAGTATAAGTTTAATACACCATTAAGAAATGAAACTATAAGAGAATGGAGGTTAACAACACGATACAGGACAATATAGCTGAAAATCAGTTGAAATGGTATGGATATCTACAACGAATAAATAGGGGAATGATAGCGTTAAAAATTTGGAAATAGACGCCAGCACAAAGAAACAAATGAGGAAGGCCGAGCAAAAAAATGGAATTTAAACATCTGCAACGAAATGAGAATTTTTAACGAAGCCTTGAAAGGGCAATGTAGAATTCGAATCGGGGGAGAAACTATTAACAATATAAAATATGCAGATGACATCGCGATCATGTCTAAAAGTATTGATCTTTAATTCCTTATAGATCGAGTCACTAGATAATGCTCTAATAACGGACTAAGCACAAATACAACAAATAAAAAGTTACTTGTGGTTAGTAAACAAACCCTCGGCGTTATACAACTAATTGTCGATATTAACCGAGTTAACCATTTTAAATACCTAGGATGTTGGATAAACGAGACACTAAATCCGGATGAAGAAATTAAAACTCGTATAGAAATTGCAAGAGAAGCATTTATAAAACTTAGATCTATTTTGAGCAATTCTCTGCTGAACTTACAGCTGAGAATTAAGTTCCTTAAATGTTATGTGTATCCTGTATTACTGTATGGATGTGAAACATGGATTATGAAGGTTAACATGGTAAACAAATTAGAAGCCTTCGAGATGTGGTTATATCGTAGAATGCTCAGAATATCATGGGTTTAACATATCTCAAACAGAGTAGGTCAAGGTAAAGGTGACTTAATAAAGGTGATAAAAAAGAGAAAACTTGAATATATGAGGCATATAATGAGAGGAAGCAGATACAGGATAATGCAGTTGATACTCAACGGAAAGATCCACGGAAAAAGAGGAATTGGTAGAAAGAAATACTCATGGCTCCGAAACCTTCATAAATGGACTGGCTTATCAGCAGATGAATTATTACATGCCGTGCAAGATCGAGAACGATATTGGCAAATCGTCATGGAAGCTACTCACGCCTAAAACTTGTGCACGGTACTCAAAGAAGAAGAACATCTCTTAATTATAACAAGATTTGGAAAAAACCAATAAATACAAGACTTAACATTAGAGCTGTTAGCACAATAGTTATCCCATCCATACAAAATGAAAAAAACGGACAACAGATAAATCGCAATCTCTACTGGAAAAGAATTGGGCTGACTTGGTCATCTAATGAGGAATAACCAAAACAATTTAACTAAGAGGGTAAGAGAAGCAAAGAGAACAAAGGAAAGAAAAAAGACAGAATAAGGAAAATCAAAAAGATACAATAAACAACACGAGACAAAAAAAGCAAGACGATTGAATACATGATAGTAATGAGTGCAGGTGGAAAAACAGGAACGAATAGATAAGCATTAGGATTCACGCGAAGAGGAAGAAGAACTTGAAAAAATCAGAAATTTAAAATACGTGGACGATTATCAAATTTTTATATTTTCTAGTGAATCGGATATCCTCTAATTCAGAAAAGTAATGAACCAAATATGTATCTAAAAGCACGGTTATAGACATCTTACATCTCCAAGAAGAGATTCTATAAAGATTTTTAATCAGATATTGTACTGTTGCTAGTAAAAAATGGATAGAAAGCTACAGAGTTGAATAAAATTAAAATCATTACCGGCTACCGTAATCATACACAACTATTAGCTACACACGAAGCGCAACACAGAAAACCTCAGGTAGAAACTGTTAACAGTAACCTTACCAAAAAACAATACATTACTTACTTGCGTTAAATCATTTAATTATGGTGACATTTATTTTATATATTTTAATTCGATATTGGATTACGTTGTCGTTTAGAGTGATTTTATTCTTATTTATGTATAAAACATTCATAATCAGAACTCATTAAAATCAACCCACTGAAAAATATTATTACCTCATGTGGAAAGTTTAATAAAAATCAGTTTTGTTAAGTAACCGGAAAATGATAATGAAGTTTAATGTGTTAATAATAATTTATCTTATTTGCCATTTTGCATGTATTAGAGGACGAAAAATCAGAAATTTTGTAAGTGTTAAACGACTTATTTGTAACTTTTTTTAAATGGTAAACTTTAATACAGGTAACAAGATCAAATATACTTATATTAAAAATAAATTTTAGTATCAGTTTTGATAAAAGTTAAAATAAAAAATCAATATCAAACAAATCTTACTACTTCAGATTAGATTTCTCTATATAACAATAACAGTCATTGTATCACATCCTGCACGTTAAACACAGACTAATTTTTTTCTTATCTTTCTCTGATCTAGCCTAAATGTGCAATAATTAGTAAATTTTAGAATCCTACTCTGTGCTATAAAGGGTAATATAGTCTGTCCCAAACCCTTCATTCAATGCGTCACTAATTTTGACGTCATATAGGATTTTAAGAATGTCGAGAATTATTGCATGTCGTTTTAGGTAAATCTGACAGTTGCAGGATCGTAATCGGCTAAAAGTGAAAAGGTTATTATTTTTTAATGTAGAGTAAAAACTTTAACAATTCAAGTTTTTATTTAATTTACATTTTGTAACATTTTTTTTATAATTAATATATTAAATTATTTCTAATGCCTTTACTCATGTGGATGATACGCCGATGGTAGTGTTTAAGATTAAAAAAATTTATTGAAAACTACTAATTTAAATACGACGGAAGAATCTACCTACCTACTTATTTAGAGACGTCGGTTTGGCTAATTCTTAGTTAATCCTTTTCCGGGTTTTTTCATAAATTCGGTAAATATCTTCGGGGGCACGATGTAATGTTTTTTTCTACAATAACATATTCCAAGGGAATTTATATTTCATCACGATTCTAGCTAGAAGGATTCGTTATGTTCGATGTTCGTTAGAGCTCTTTACCGTCTTGGAAATGGATACTGTCCCATAATTTTTAGGTAGGAGATACCCTCACCTTTTTGTGGGTAGTTTGGAAAATTTTTATAGAAGAAAGACTCACTTCTGAGTTGGGCTGCTGACGCTTCTCTCATATTATCGTATCTGTTACCTTACCGTCTCTGTGTATTTTCTTTTTAAGTGTGTATACACTTGTATATTTAAGTTTTTTTGATCTTATACTATATTAGATTAAATATAGTTATAAAGTACCTTTAATGTTAATTAACTTCATTGTTGGCTACAAGTAAAGTATTAGAGTATAGTATCTACCAGTTCCGGTATCCAGATGAAATCATTTTAATGGAGTTTAGTTAAAAAACAAGATACCGAATGTAATTTACCTTTTTTTTATGAATAACAAAAATGAATATTATATTTCAAACAATCCATAATCCGATTCAGAATCTGATTCATTAAAATCAATGATTACAGTAGATATGTGGCTGGTATCAATTATATCTTACATTTCAAGAAAATGTCATGGGTCTAAAAAGAACCATTTTAGTACATATAAATATCCATAACGGTGTTAGTTTAAGATATTTCCTCAATATCATTCCTGAATTCACAATCTGATTCGCGAACGACAGAAACTGATAATAAAGATGTCCCAGCCTCTTTTTCTAATTGAAAATAATTTAATAATTTTTATATTAGTCTTTGCTCATTCTCGGTATATGTCGGAAAAAATATTTCTTCGACAATAATACAAAATTTAATATACAGTGTAGGTAAAATGTCTGAAAATACTAACCTGGAGTGACAATTGTCATTTTATGAGTTGGCATTGTAAAAGTACTGACACTGTCACGATCCAGATCATATGATTTGATGATGAATGACAATTGCATCAAATTATATTTATGTGCATCATTGATTGGATATCTATTTAGCGTATTCTAAACTCCAACTAATTATACATCCGTAAGTAGAATTCGCTTTAATATGCGAATACATGTGAACGATGCCTAATTTTCTAAATTCTATGTATAATCATCACAGACTCACGTTTTTTTATGTCACTTCTAGCTTAATTCGTTAGAGACAATTCGAACAACTATGACGCACTGAAAGAAGGGTTTGGGACGGACTATATCAGGAACAACTTCCCAGTCCGTGCAGGAACAAATTTGTTGTTATTTATTTATGAGCCTTTGAAGGAGTAAAATATGCACTTTTTGATTCAGATTGTTGCGAAGTCTTAGATACCTGACTTTATGGAATATTAGAGCTATAGAATCATAAAAATATAGCTGTCTTAATAAATATGGTAGAACGGTCAGATTTGAAGGTTTTCATAATTCTGTTTTAAGATATAGTATGGCGGCTGGTTGTTCTGGTAATTAATTAGGCTATATATATACCATTATATGGCTATATACCATTAAAGCAGGACATATCGTATGTGCTTCTTCTAATTTTGATGATTTTTTATTTATATTTTACCTTATAGAGACTCTCCCTCTTACCCCATGTTTGCATTTATAACTGATGTACAATAGCTTTTGTAATTACTATTGTTATTGCTAGAATTATTGATACTCAAAAAACTTTATAAAAACAGGGGTAAATCTAAAAATTAACCGGTATACCTAAGTATACAGTCCAAAATTTTAAAATTCAGCAACAATTAATGTCCACACTGTTTTTTTTTATTTAGTACATCAATATTTAAACCTAAAAATATAACAACTTTTTTAACCCTTAAGTGGTATTGTGAGGTCCCAGTGGACCCCAGGACAAAAAATATGCGTTTTCAGCGACAAAAAAAGTGTCAGGAGAAGTTTGTGTGTAAAATTCATGGTAGTAAAATGAAAATTGCATTTTTTGCATATGGAAAATGAATTTCCAAAGTACCTACATAAAAATGAAAAAATTGCTCAGAAAAAAACTCAGAAAAAAACTTGTTACTTATAAGTTTTGGATGACGCTGAATACAAATATGATAACGACGATGGTCCACGAGCTACCTGGTGCCCAGGGAGTACCTGGTCCCCTGGAGTTATATATTATTTTTATTCGAAATCAGTCCAAAGTTTTCGAGGTCGTTGAACACGAATATTATGACGGCAATGACGGGAGAAAAAGAATGTGAGGGGGGAAGATAATTAGTAAATTATCTCTTTTATTATTAACTTTATGACATAAATGTATCTTAACAAAAATAAGAAGATAATTATATTTTACACAATTTTGATTTTTTTCATTTTTTGCTATAATCAATATTTGAAATCGTACGTATGTGGTAAAGGCTCGAGCGTAAGACCTTGAATGGATTGGTTAAATAAGAATCGTCTGTGTTCAATATCTCGGCCATTTAAAATTTTTTGTCAAAATGGAAAGGACTTAAATTGTTGCAATTACGATTTCCTAGAATTTCTCATTTAGAAATTTTTTCGTACGATCGATTTTTCGTGCGAGTTAAGGGGGAGCTTAATTATTAAGTTTATGAGATAAATATACACAAACAAAAATGGGAAGAATTAAGTTTTATAGAATTTTGATTTCTTTTATATTTTTCGTAACAAACCCTAGATACTGACATTATCAGCAGCAAGCCATAAGCTAATAATGAGCATTATCGTTTTGTCTTTTAATGGATTAAAATTCTCAATGGCCTTTTAACTACTGGAACAACCTGCAATTGTACTCCAGCCGATAAGGATTTAAATAGTTTACTAAAATAAGTAAAACATTTGTATTTAACATTTTAGAAGGAATTTTAAATGTGGCGGAGAAAATTTTTCGGAACAGTTAACACTGGCCTAAAAAAGCAGTGGCGTTTCAAAAAATACTAATGATTTAAATCAAATTGTTAAAGATAGGTAAATAATGTATTTAATAATCTTAGATTATAGTTGGCAATATTGTTTCACATATATGTATGTAAAACCGTAGATACGTATTACAGTATTAATAACTAATAATTACAAAGATTATTTAACCTAAAAAACAGTTATTATTTTTATTATTACTCATTATTCCTTACTGAAACTTTACGATGGTAAATCGAAGAATTTTCGAAATGAAGGTGATAAAGTAAATAATAATGCATACATATAGGACAGTTTTGAAAACTTATATTCATATACATCATAATGTTAAATTATTTTATTCACTTGCATAATCAGATGCACTGTTGTCGTAGCTAAAATCATTTAAATAAATCCTTAATTCTTCAGTATTATATATATACCATGTTTATTTTCCAAATACTTATTCTTATCTTATCTTTGACCTTGACAACATGGTCACACACTTTCTTAGAGTTATCTACAGTTACTCTAGTAAATTTCAAACAATTTCTATGGGTTTCACGTCTGGATAATATGGAGGGAGTTTTGAAGAAATATGTCCACATTCGTGCAGTACTTTGTCAAATTTATATTCATTATGTTTTTGTTTGTGTCCTTTGATGATTTCATACAATTGGCATTTAACATTGACGTTACCAATGCCTACCTCTGAAAGTCTCTAATGTGTTCGTTCCACTCCTGTTTCCGTTTTGTCACCCATCCATTTATGTCTTCTATATTGCATGCTCTTCTTATGTTTTCGCTTCTCTCCCTAGACTTCTCCCTGATATTCTTCGGAGTATTTTCATCTCTGTTGTTTCTAGTTGTTGTCTCGTTTTAAATGTTTAAGGTCTTGTATTCGCCGTGTATGTTAATATAGGTCAAGTGGCTGCTTTATAGATTCTTGTTTTTGTGTCTTATCTTAGATATTTGTTCTTTCAGATTATGCCATTAAGCGATCCCGCCGCTTTACTTGCTTTCAAGCTTTGTTGTCGAACTTCTTCAACATCTTCGTCACTAGTTATATGTATTCCCAGATATCTAAACCTTGCTTCCTGCTTTATTATTTTCCCAACAAATTCGATTTTACATCGTAGTGGGTATTTAGATGTTGTCATACATTTGGTTTTTTCTGCTGATATTATCATATTGTATATCTTGGCTGTTGCATTGAAGATGTGTGTTAATCTTTGGAGCTCGTCTTCTGTGTCGACGATTAATGCGCGTCGTCTGCAAAACATAATATTTGCATTTCTTTGACCCCATTCTGTAGCCATGACCTTTTCGTACTGGTTGTATTATTTCGTCTATTATTATATTAAGGAGAAGTTGGCTTAACGAGTCACCCTGTCTGACTCTGCTTTGTACTGGTATACACTGTGTTAGTTTTCCATTTATTATACTATTTTATTAAACTTTGCCTGTATTCGATTATAAAAGTAGATGTTTTCGATGGTTTGTATAATATTAATTGGTATGTTTCTTTAATACAGTAGAGGTAAGACGTCTTCAACTTGAATGCGATCGGAAGCATTTGTCAGGTATATAAAACATAGATATGCATAAATATTCCGGATCTGAATCCTTGTTGTTCATTTGATTTTAGTTGTTAATTTATTGATTTTATTGGTTAGGAGTTTTATGGTAAGCTTAAGTGCCGTGTTCAGTAGACTTACATCTCTATAATTGTTGCGGTCTTCTTTATCTCCTTTTTTGAACATTTTATCATTAAGCTGTTTCTCCATGCGTCTGGTATCTTGCAGGGCAATATTAGTTTTTGTATAAGTTTTGTCATCTCTAGGGTTATACTTTCTTCTCCGTGTTTTAGAAGCTCGTTGGTTATTCCGTCTGGTCCTGGTGACTTTCTATTTTTGATTGAATTTATGGCTCTCTTCTTTTTCTTACGGTGCCTTATCCTTAAGGACGTTGGCCATTACATTTTTCCATTTAATCTTATTTGTAGCAGCCCTAAATAGTTCTATGGAGGTCATGTTCGTCGATTGCCGTAGGTTTTTAAGCCAAGAGTTGCGTCTTCTTCCTGGTCCTCTTTTGCTATTGACTTTGCCTTCGATTATAAGTTCATACTTTTGATTTCTTATGATGTGACCAAAATATTGTGTTTCCGTTCTTTTATTATAAGCATAAGCTCTCTTTCCTTATTCATCCTCCGCAAGACTTCCGCATTTGTCGTATGGCTCATGTAGGATATTCTGAGCATTTTACGGTAACACTAGAGTTCGGATGCTTGGATTCTTTTTTGTGTTGCTTCTGTCATTGTTCAGGCTTCAACACCATAAGCAAAGTGGAGAAAACGTAGCACTTAAGTATTCTAGTTCTCAATGAGATGCCCAGCTGGCGGTTGCCTGCTCTGGTATGGCTCTCTACTTCCTGAAAACTAATTTCTATTTCGTGTCCTAATTCAGGTACGTTATTGTGTTAATTATTATTTTCCTTTCCTTTAAAACAGTTCCGTCAGCTATCTTTCCCATTCGTTTGCTGATATGTTATGGTATTCCTTCAATTTTGTCATTTCTTTCCGTTCGTTTCTTTTGAATCTTCCTATTTGTTTTTGTGTACCGTAGTAGCTTGACATTCTTTTTGTAAACTGTTTTCAGTGTTAATTTTTTGTTTTTCTAGCCAACTGCTTTGTTTCAGTTCGTATTCTTCTATAGGTGTCTCGGGTTTCTGGGGTATTTGATGTTTTGTACTTTGTGTAGGCCTCTCGTTTCTCTTTAAATTTCTCTTATTTTTTCTTCTTGTTTTCCTTTTCTTTGCGTGGTTCGTCATCTTAGGTTCCGTCTGGTTCCGATGTTTTATATCGGTAGTTTGAACCTTGTTTTCTTTTACAATGGGTAAGATGCTAACGTGGTCCATCAACTCTCCTCTTTTATCCAGGTTTGGGATCGGCTGTGGGCATGAACGCGGCTTCTGAGCTACTCAATCTACCCGTCATCTCGCTAATTATCCCCAGAGAGATTATGATATGATCCACTATCAGTAAAAACAACAAAATCATACAGGCAACTTGGGGATTAATTGTTCATTCGTCCATTTTTCGTAATTCATATAACCATGATAATCTTTTGTCTTGATTCTTGATTTAAAAATCAAAAGTGGATTTCATATTAAACCCATCTCCCCACCACAATGTACGATAACCAACCTATTTCCTTTTGAAATGTTTTTGAACAATCCTTTGCACTGATATCTGTCCAGCTATTTGGCTTAATGTGTCCTGCATGTACATAGGTTTCATCAACATATATATATTTATATATATATATATATATAATATATATATATATATATATATATAATATATATATATATATATATATATATATATATATATATATATATATAAATATATATACAATTAACTAACCTTCGCTTCTGTAAGATCTATTTTGGTCCAAATACTTTTCTTCCATTTAAATCCCAAATTTTTCACAATTCTGTAAAGAAAACTCACACTTTCAGTCCACTTATATACCTCTTCAAGCCTTTTTTGCAAAAGCTTTAATGATATATGACAATGTTTAGTCCCAGAATAATAAACAATTGTTTATTATTCTGTGGTTCAATCTCATGAAAACAGTGATAGGTATTTCTAATGAACTGTTTGTCATACTCCCTCAAGTCTGTCATCTGTCGCGGTTGCTTTAGATTTAGCAAGTTTCGTGGTTGGAAATTTTAGTAAATTATTTGACTCTGCATTTGTTAACATATTTGCTTGTTGAATGATCGATTCAACTGCACATAAAGTCGCTAGCTCTCATGGTATCTGGACACCCCAATTAGATATCAACCAATATCAGGCACATATCAATAATCATCTACTACTGCATGAAACCTCTGAGAACGCTTTTAACGACTTGAATAATTGCATCATAAACGCCAAGAAAGTCATCGAATACACTGTCCTAAAAGAAAATCAGATAGTAAAATAAGTACATATACTTAAACGCTGCTAGATCAAAGAAGACAAATGAGATGCGATGAGAATGCAGACAGCCACACTCTAAGATAAATGAATAAAACTGTTTCGAAGGCAATCAGGCGAGATTTAAGAAAATTTAAAACCGATAATATAAAACGTACTATACAGAAAAATAACAGCATAAAAGTTCTAGGTAAAAAGCTAACTAATGGGAAATTCGAAATTCATAAATTAAGAAACAAGCAAAATAAAATAATATCACGTAGAGACAAGTTAATACAGGTTGTCGAGAGTTCTACGAGGAATTATATGGAAGTAGACGAGAAGATCAAACAGGAATATAAACAGCCATTTCAAAATAAGATCATGAATCAAAGTTCCGTACTAATGCCAGAAATAAATGTAGATGAGATTCGACAAGGGTTAATAAAAATGAAAAATAACAAAGCCCCAGGGGAGGATGGAATTGTAATAGAAGGAGAATATCGTACATGGAGAAGATATGCTCTTAAATCAATTAAGGAGTCTATTTAATCTATGTAAGTAGCAAAGAGAGGTGCCCAAAGAATGAAACAATGCCATAACCATCCTTTTACATAAAAAGGAGATAGAACGGACCTAGAGAATTATAGACCTATTAGCCTGTTGAACCACATATACAAGCTCTTCACTAGATTAGTGACATCGAGATGGAAAGAAAATTAAATTTCTACCAACCTCCATACAGTAAAAATGTTTATTGAAAAATCTATAGAATACAACAAACCTCTTGTTTCCACTTTCATAGATTTTCATAAAGCGTTTGACACAATCGAAATAGACAGTCTTATAGAAGCAAAGAATGACAGCAGGATTGACAATAGGTATAGTGAACTTATTTACAATATTTACAAAAATGCCACTATGACTGTTAAGATACACGATACACGATAAAACCCGACCAATAAAAATAAAACGTGGGATACTCATAAGGGCATTAGAGTTTGCCTTTAATATGGTCAATTGGGTCAAATTTGTTCCAATGTGTAACAACATATTTGTAAAGGCTTTCTAAAGCTGTCTAGAGATTAGAAAATGCCGAAAGGTCTTAACCTCGATGAAGGAAAAATCCGAATCTGCACCTCCACGTGGTAGAAGGTGGGCACATTATTATTGATGGCTAACGCAGATAGGGACCTTAATGCTCAAGTCGGGAGAGGAAAAGTAGACGAATATTTTGGTGAATTTGGACTAGGTGACAGAAACGAAAGAGGGGAGAGACCTGTAGATTTTTATCAAAATGAACATTTTGCAATATTGAACACAATGTTCCAATTACCCCATAGAAGATTGTACACTTGGAGATCTCCTGCAGACAACAAAGACTGCATAGTCAGAAATCAAATAGACTATATATCAGTCAAAAATAGATACAAAAACTCAATTAAAGCAGTAAAAGCATACCCCGGAGCAGATGTCAACTCTGACCATAACCCGCTGATAGCTAGAATCCACGTGAAACTCGAAAAGATTTCAATACCTAAAAATAAACCAACGTTTGATTACACAAAATTAAGAAAAAGAGAAATACATCAAAAAGTGATCCAACAAGTCAACTCAAATCTAACAGAAGTGGGAGAAGAAATCTTAACATCAGAAGATGTCAATAAAAAGTTGAGCAATATTCAGGAGGCATTACTAAAGGCTGCAGAAAAAAATTTAAAGCCTGAAAAGACAAATAGAAAACAGAAGTGGATGACTTCAGAAATTATAGCATTAATGGAAGAGAGGAGAAAAGCCAAAGGAAGAAATGAGCTAAAATATCAAGAACTACAAAGTAGAATTAAAATAGAGACAAAAAAGGCCAAGGAAAAGTGGTTAACAGATCAATGCATAGACATAGAAGAGTATGACAGAAAATACGACAGCTTTAATATGCATAAAAGAAATAAAAAAAACGAACAAATACCAAAAAGTGAGCACAGTATGGGATACTCAAAGATGATTTTGTCAAGAATACATAATGAAACTATTCGACGATGATAGAATGATACAAGAAGAACCGCAGGAACAAACAGGACCGAAAATAATAATGTGCGAATTAGAACAGGTAATTAGAAATGCAAAGACCGCAAAATCAGTAGGCCCAGATCAGATACCCACTACGCTAATTAAATGCATTGACGAAGAAACACTGCATTTACTTTTAGATCTGTTCAACAAAGTATATACAACAGGAGTAATACCCCAAGATTGGTTGCTGTCCACGTTTGTAACACTACCAAAGTCAGTACATACGACAGAATGCTCACAGTATAGACCAATTTCCTTAATAAGCTACACACTTAAGATATTTCTCAAAATAATACATGGAAGACTATACAAAAAAATAGAAGATATAGATGACACCTAGTTTGGATTCAGAGGAGGACTAGGAACGAGAGAGGCTCTGCTTTATAGATTATCAAAAGGCTTTTGATAGAGTACAACATCAGAAACTCGTAAAACTGTTAAAAGAAAAGAATGTGGATATTCGAGATATACGGGTTATTGTCAATCTGTACTGGAATCAAAAAGCAAAGGTAGAATCGAAAATGTCAATACAGAAACAATAGAAATTAAAACAGGTGTTAGACAGAGTTGCGTGCTGTCCACATTATTATTCAATCTGTACAGCGAAACTATTTTTAAGGAAGCAATATCAAAGGAACAATACGGTATATCAATAAACCGAAAAATCTTAAACAACATAAGATTCGCAGACGACACCGCTGTTTTTGAAGACATTCTAGAAGCATTGCAAAGCTTAGTAAATAGATTACATCAAGTCAGTATCAAATATGGACTACAAATAGGGATGGTTGGAACAGGGATTTTTCAACAACTGTTACAACCTGTTTCAGTTCCAAAAATTATCTGTTTCAAAAAAACTGCTTCAGTTACAAACTGTTCTAAGTCTAACACTGTGTTATGGGTTGTTTCAGTACCGGTTCGGTTTGTTCCAGAAAGGTTGTTGCATTAACAATAGACCATTGTATGTTTATGCGCATGCACATACTTTCCACTCCAATGGAACTGCAACAACCATATAAAAGCACAGCAATGCATCACTGGTCTCTGAAGTAATTGTAAATACACTGGTCTGTTGTGTAATAAAAAACTGTTATATTGGAACAGGAAAACTTATTGATCAATATCTGTTCCAACCTGTTCCAAATAAAAACCTGTTTCGAAAAGAACAGATCCTGTTCCAAAGTGGCATCTCTAACTACAAATGAACGTTAAGAAAACCAAGTTCATGATTATTTCCAAGCAACATACAATAGCAAGGCTAGATATCGAGGGAAAACAAGTAGAAAGAGTGAATAACTACAAATAACTGGGAACCTGGGTAAATGAAAACAATGACCAAGGTAGGGAAATAAGGACACACATTGAAATTGCAAGACAAGCATTTATAAAAATGAAAACAATGTTTGTCAGTCGAGACCTTCCTCTGGATCTGAGGATAAGAGCCTTAAGATGCTACGTGTTCTCGACTTTGTTGTATGGAATGGAAAGCTGGACACTAAAAGTGGATAATATAAAAAAAGTTGGAATCATTTTGAGATATGGTGCTATAGAAGGATTTTGAAAATACCATGGACCCAACGAGTTAAGAATGCAGAAGTGTCAAGAAGGCTACAAAAGGATTGCGAGGTCATAAAGCACATCAAAACAACAAAACTGGAATATTTAGGCCACATTACCAGAGGTGCGGAATATGAGATATTAAGGCTCATATAGCAAGGTTAAATCAAGGGTAAAAAATCCATAGACGAAGTATTTCCTGGCTGAGAAACCTTAGAGAGTGGTATAGTTGCAGCTCAGTGGATCTCTTTAGAGCAGCCGCCAATAAGGTACGGATAGCTTGATGATAGCCAACCTCCGATCGGAGAAGGAACTACAAGAAGAAGAAGTAACAACAGATACTCTTTCTAGCTCAAAGTAATTCAACATCAGTCTGATTGATATTTAGACAATATAAAAGCCAACCATGGAGGCAAGTCATACATTGAAGTTTTTTTACTCTTTTTTGATAAAAAAGTAATTGAGAGCATTCTATATTTTATAATATTTATGCATCGCAGAATAACCGTCACGATTTTAAAACGAATAACATAGACTTAAAAAAAATAGGATATGTATATTATCTCGTTCACACTCTGCTTCAAGTTGATATGTATTGGTCAAAGGATGAGGATAAATAAGTGCACGTTATAAGAGAAAGCTTGCGACGACATAGATTTATATTTATAATTTATAATAATGAAAAAACCGCTACATCAGTGTCAAACTTAGTACATGGACGTCCATCTAAATTTGCTTTACCTGATAAAACAAGATTCGACAATATTGGCCACATTACAAAAAGAAACGATAGTGCAAGACTGTAGGATAATATGCAAAAGTAATACTATTTATTTATGTAAAAGGTGTAGAATGCATCTACACCCCGAATGTTTAGAAAATTTTCACCTTAAAATTTAATCTACATTTAAGATACAAAATGAGAGAAAAAATCTTTTTGGTTGTGTAAATTAGTCTTAGTTAATGCGTTTTTAATCCAATCTAATAAATTAATTGTTAAATTTCTCTTTATATATTGAGCAGCCGTTAATGGGTTAATACTATATAAAGAATAAACTTACCTCAAATTTACTTTACTTACCTCAAAACTATTTTAAAGTTAAGAATAAAGTCTATTTAATAAATATATTCCCAAGATCTAGTACACAATACGCCTATGCACATATATAATGTTGAACGAATAAACTAAACTATCATATTTTTTTCATTCCCATTCCGTCTAAGAACGTAAATATGTATAGACCAGCAAAATATTGATTACTTTACGGATGTTTCAAGTTATTCAAAAAACTTGTCTCACTATACACTCAAATTTTATATACACTCAATTAGGGATGGCTGTTTTTGACAAAACACCGGTTTTCAGTTATACCGGTTTTTTGCTTACGGTTTAACCTGGCGGTTATAACCGGCCAAAAAAAGCCGGTTTTTCCAAAAACCGGTTTTTCGGTTTTTTTAATCAAATAGATTACAAAGTTACATTTACAATGCACTTTAGTTTGCGATACTTCATTCGACTCGATATCAATATTATCAAAATTAGTACTATCGAAAGAACATCAATATCAATATAAATAAGACACAATTTTTAATAAAACCATTTTATTCTATTAATTATTATATTTATTTATTATTCTATTATTAATATATATTTATTGATTATTATTAAATATAATATTATAAATATATTATGAGAGTAGAATATAATATGCAATTATCGTATTCAATTATTGATGCAAATTTAGTTTACCATTTAAAAATATAATCCTTTAAAATATCCACCAATTTTCCTCTCCCAAACTCAAAAAATTCCTGAACCATTGCAATTTATAAAAAATTTACCCGACTCTTTCGAATGGGATTTAAAAAAATAATATCACCAAAAATATTTTACTTAAAAATAATAAATTGGATAATGCAATTCATCTTTTATTTTTACTACCATCAAAAAAAATTTATCATGTATTACTTTGAACACGTTTGTATATTTCGTCCCTACCATTTCCAACTATCGAATGTGAAAAGTGGTACTTTTCAGGAGAGCAAAATAACCCTTTTTTAGAGAATTCTAAATCAGCGCTTTGACAAATGGAAAATTTTTTATATTTTTAAAAATTAATGTTTGATCCTTGTTAGATTGATATCAGAATAAAACTGCTTACTGTTTGCTTCTTTCCACAAAATCACGTTCGTTATTTTGCTTTTTGTGTTAAGGCTGTTTTATCGGTGCACCAAAATCTTTTCTCTGTTATTTACCGACGAAATGTCTCGAAATTTGGACATGTTATACGAAATTATGTTGCCTTTAAACTGATGGTTTTACTTTTTTTATTTTTTTGAATTTTCTGTTGAAAAATTGGATTATACTGTTCTAACGTTCTATTATAACCAAACTTTTCACGCCCATCAGTTGAAAGAGTTTTTTTTTCTGTAATCGTTGATTCTTTTTTCACCTTTCTGTGTCCAGTAATAATCGAGAAAAGCGTATTCAAACTTTGAAGAAAATTGCTAAAAAATACTGAAATCTAATAGTGAAACGTGTTCCTCATCATTGTCGCTGAGCTTGATCGTTATCGCATTAGTGACGTCAAATCTCATGAGCGTACGGTACGGTCTTATTTTTATTTCTCTATGGGTACGGTCAGTTAGTTCGCTTGAATTAGAATCCATTTTAGTTCTTTCATTCTTGTATTTTCTTTATCAACTTGCTTAGTTTTTACAGTTTACAGTATTCTTATTTATTTTGAAAACATTGAAATTATTTAGTTTACGTGTATGTTAAGTAATATATTATTAGTTTAGTGGTATAAGTTAAAAGTTCTTTAGTTTGCGCGTATTTTTAAGTATTACATTAGGTTAGTGATATAAGTTATAAGAGACAAGATAAAAAATGAGTCCCAGTAAACGTCCTATGTCAAGGAAAAGGAGAGCAATTGCACTGCTTTAGTATTTATTATTTATATTACAACCGTTTTTAATATATATATATATATATATATATATATATATATATATATATATATATATATATATATATCTATTCAAGGTTTGAATAATCATTCTCCATTTTCATGCAACTTTTCTAATATGGAGATTATCAAAGAAAAAATGGACGGATTGATAAGTACATTGACTTTTAAATGTCAAATGTGGAATATTGAAAAGGAGATAGCAACATAGGATTCTGGTAACAATTCACTGAACTTGAATGGTTCTGGTTATTCAGACATACAGCAGCAGCACGCTGCATTAAATATACCTGTGATTTCCTACAGGCAGTATGCAAAACATACGGAAACAGTTGCAGATATCATCGGCCAAACACTTTGTGATTCCTTAGAAGAGGCTGGACGGGAGGAATTAGCTTTAGCCAAAGAAATTGGTGAAGTAGATTCCGACGGAAATGGGTTAATAACCGTTATAGCTGATGGTGCTTGGTCAAAAAGATCGTATAAAGTAAACTACGATGCTTCTTCAGGTGTAGTACCTGACGTTGTAAAATTTATTAAATTAGTACGCCTTTGATGGATAGGACATGTAATTAGGCGAGATGAAGATGAAACGATCAGAAAAATTTTCGACCGAAGAGGACCAGTGGGAAGACGATCCAGAGGAAGACCAAAACTTAGGTATCAAGATAACATAGAGGATGATCTAAAATCCATCGGAGTTAAAGCATGGAGAAAGTTGCCAGAGGCAGGGGCGAATGGAAGATTGTTCTGAAGAAGCCTTTGGCTCATGACGAGCTGTAATGCCACTGATATGATGAAATAACTATCCACGATTTGTGTTTTATTCATCAATTGGATACTTTTCTTATGTAACTGCAACCTATAAATATATTAAAATAATGTATATTCCATTCAGAGAACATTTTCCTCGCAGTGCGTCGCCTCGAAATACTTGCCAGATAAATACATTTACTATTATGATGGTTTCGCAGGTACCAATTTTTTATAGATAAATAAAAATATTTTTTGTTTAATTTTTACTACGCTAATATCAGTTTTCTCTAACAAATATTAACAAAATATTAATTATATATTAATATTAATATAACAAAATTTAAATTTATTATAAATAAACACCATGGTGTTTTTTGCAGTCACGTTTCACAAATTTTTATTTATATGTTTAGCTAAGACATATAAATTAAAAATGTGATTAATTCTTTTTAAAACATTATCTACGATAATTAATCTAAAAAAAAGTATTCCGACAAAACTAATTTGAATGGAGAATAATGCATTTATTTTAAACAACCCGTGGGCCGGCGCCACTGAATAAACATCCAAACTATTAGTAGGAAGTCACGTAGGGTCTGACATAGCAGTGTAGAAAAGTAAGTGATACGCCCACTTCAAATCGCAGTATGCTATAACTGCGAAAACAGCCTTAATCAACGATTTGTTTTGGTCCAATGTTTTAAAATTGCGAATGTGGCATTTTCGACAGTCCATATTTGTATAATTTTAGCACATTTATTTGGTGCAATGTTTCAAAATGCGAATGTGGCATTTTTCGACAGTTCATATTGGTCTAATTATAACACATTTATATTCTTAATTGAAAAGGAGGAAAATGAAAATAATCTCAATGCTCTTACAAAGTTTATTACAAATAATTTAATTAAAAATTGAAGTTATAGGGTAAAATGGGAAAATCATGTATAAAGAAATTATTAAAAGTATTTTTATGAAAGTACGTATTGATAGAAAATTAATGTAATTAGAAAAGTTAAAAATAATCACAATACAATTATCGAACTTCACGTCCTGTAGATACCTCAAGTAATCAGTAGTAAAATAATGATAAATTAAAGTAAAGTCTTAAATTTTAGATTCAACGTTATCATTGTCTTCAGTTGCGTTAGGTTCTGGAAGACAATCTCTGGCAGTATTAGATGTTGGTAAAGATTGGTAATATTGGTGGTATGGCCTAGGTATTAAGTTTTGTTCACATAGTCACAAGAGGTTTTTTTTTCTTCATATCCGTGATTGGGAGTCTTTCGTCGTATGCCTTAAAAGAGTTTATACTATTTTGTTTGCCTCTTTTTTGTATGGTTTCAAGAGGTAAAAAGTTTCCGTCAATGCTAGTCTTCATGTAAAGTTTGTTATTTTCATTTTTCCGATACTGGTACCATATAAACTGTGTGGACGACGTCCCAAAGGCAGCATTGTTTAATATTTTTTTAAATAATTCTCGCTTTGACAACATCACTGTTTGTGGTTTAGCTATACCCAGTTAACTGAATAATCAGATAATGAAAAACCGATAAAAAAAAAATAATAAAGTTCCTCACCGAAAGAACTTCTTGGAAGAAATAATTCACACAATTATTGTGAATACGTGCGTTTTGTTCTTGTCAGCAATGTTTAGTATTTTTAACATTTTGCAAATTATAATTGAATAACTGTATCAATTACAACTCTGAAACTAATGTATGTGACACATTAAAAAACAAAATAATAAAGTGCCTCGCCGAAAGAACTTCTTGGAAGCAATAATTCACAAATTGTGAACACGTGCGTTTTGTTCTTGTCAGCAATGTTTAGTATTTTCGACAGTTTGCAGATTATAATTGAATAACTGTATCAAATACAACACTGAAGATAGCGTTGGGCATAATCGCATGATTTTAAAAATCGGATTCTCTGTATCCGAATGATATACATAATCGGATTAACATTCGAATGATGATCATTCGATCGCTCGGCGGTTCCGAGCTGGTGACGGTGGTGATAAGCATACGAATGATCATTTTAATGCGAATTACGGTTACGATTTAGTTTTGTTGTAACTGTTGTGACGAATACAATTTAGAGATTTGTTAGGCGCTGTTTTTACGTTGTTAGATTATACAAGAATAAAATTATATACATTATGCGACCTGGTGCGAAAAAATCTGTTGTGTGGGAATATTTTATTAAAAATGAAAATCAAACAGGGACATGTAAATTATGTAAAAAAATTATAAAATGTTTTGGAGGTACCACTAATCTAAGACAGCATTTATTAAGGATTCATCCTACCCAAATGTTAGAAAATGAACCACCGGCGAACACAGAAATAAATCAAAATGTAGAAAATATAATGCAACCAGAAGTAGAAAATACAAACAAGTTGGCAGTTCCAGGAACTTCAGGTACAAATTTAAAAAGAGCCAACGAAGGAATGAGTAAGGACACGAGACCTCAAAAACAATTAAAACTGTTCGGTGTTAAAAAGGTACATGAACTGTCTGAATCAGACTTAAACAAACTGGATGTGAAACTGTTAAAACTAATAACTCATGATTATCAGCCGTTGTCTATTGTGGAAGACAAAGGTTTTATAGAATATTCGCGAGCGTTACAACCTTTGTATAAATTACCAAGTAGAAAAAAACTAACCTATGAAATTTTACCCAAATATTATAAGGAGTCGGCTTCAACACTGAAAATAACTTTATCTAAAGTTGAAAATATTGCTGTAACGACGGATATTTGGACATCAGACAGCAACGTAGCATATATTACAGTGACGGCCCATTTCACACACGAGAGTAATTTATGTGCACGTGTTTTATGTACAAAAGGTATGTCTGGCTCTCACACAAGTGAAAAAATTGCGGATGAATTAACTTCAATTTTTAATGACTGGAATATCGGTAATAAAATCATTACTGTGGTGTCGGATAATGGAGCAAACATTAAAAAGGCAATTACACACAATTTGCAAAAACACCACCATCCCTGTGTTGCACACACGCTTAATTTAAGTGTTAGTGAAGCAATTTTAAAAAATGATAGTTTAAGTAGTGTGTTAACAAAATGTAGGGCTCTTGTTGGATATTTTAAACATAGTGTTGTAGCAAGTGATAGGTTAAAAACCATTCAAATGCAGATGGGTCTTACAATACTTAAAGTTAAGCAAGATGTTTCTACAAGGTGGAATTCTTGTTACATAATGCTGCAAAGATTGATAAATATTAAAGATTCTTTGAGCATTGTTGTAACCGATTTGCCTAAATCTCCACAGTTTCTGAACGCAGAAGAGTGGAAAATAATTGTTGATTGTGTTAAAGTGTTGAAGCCTGCTAATGATATTACTACCATTGTATCTAGTGAAAGGTACCCTACAATGTCGTTGATCGTACCTTTAATTCGAGGGTTACAGTATGCCCTAGTTAATATACATACTGAAACCGAGGTAGGTCAGACCTTAAAAACTACATTATTAGATGTTGTATCAAGAAGATTGGGTCATTTAGAAAAAAATAAAATAGTTGCGAAGGCGACGTTTTTAGATCCAAGGTTTAAGAAAGTTGTATTTGGCTCTGAAGAAAATTCAACTAATGCTCAAACATGGGTCACCGAGGAATTAAATCAGCGAATTGCTGAACGTAAGGCAGTTTCAGATCAGGAAGTATCTCCTCAGCCGCAACACTCTTCCGATGTCGAAGAAATATCAATTTGGACCCATTTTGATAAAAAAATGGCAGAAAAAAAAATATGTTCTACGCCTACAAGTATTGGTATTCTGATGATCAGACAATATTTGGAGCTTCCAGCGGTAGATAGAAAAAATAATCCACTCAACTTTTGGGTTAAACATAAAGAAGTATTACCTGAGTTGTATGAACTTGCAATTAAATATTTGTGCGTACCTGCTACATCGGTACCATCCGAGAGAGTTTTCTCAAAAACTGGGCAAATCACTAATTTAAGAAGAAATAGACTTGCACCAAAGAACCTAGACCAAATTATATTTTTAAATTCCTGTGAGCTTTAATTTATTTTTTTTATATTATATAGTAACCTGAAATAATTTTTATTTACGTTTTATGGATAATATTGTTGTTTTGCCTTTAATATATTTTCATCTCTATTATTCTTTTTTATTTATTAATTGTAACCTATACTTGCTCGCATTCTTTTTATAGCTTCCACTATCATGAAGGTTATACCAATGTTTATTTCCTTCGCCCCAAACACCTAGTGATACCATATACCATTGTTTAGATATGCCCATTCCCACACGATTTCGAGGTTTCGAGTTTCAACACAGGTTAGAATTCGAATATTTGTCTGTTGGCGGTATCTTATCTAACATTGATTCTTAATCTGAATGAAGTGAAATAAATCCGAATACCCAAAGTTGTAAATTTATACAGAAAACCGATTATCATTCGAATTCCGATTCAATAACCGAATGACCAGGTTATTTCAAATAATCGGATTACCGATTATTTTTCATTCGAATGCGCCCATCACTAACTGAAGATAATGAATGTGACACATTCGTCATTTTGCATTGTACATATATATGCCTTTAGTTATATTTATACAAAACAAAATATCGAATATTCCATTTTCGTCAGTTTGCAGCATATTCGATATTTTGACCAAAACAAAATGACAAAATGTTCATATTCGATGGTTTAGACAGAATATTTCCCGCGTTTCTGATCAAGCTGCAATTTCGATATTTTGCTACAAGGTGTATCACGTTTAATGCAAAAAACCCAATTTTTCACATTCGATAGTTGGAAATGGTAGGGACGATTTGTATAATAGGTACATTTTAACTCATTTATTACTTCCTGTCGTTTTAAAAACGTAGGGAAATCCTTGGAGATTCGTATTCGTAATCAGTAATTCGATATTCATAGTCAGAACATTATTTTTGGTAATCAGCAAAAGCCATTCACCCACTTTCAATGTCAAGAGTCATGTGTGAAAAATTTATGATGTTTCTTATGTAAATATTATGATTTTAAATAACTTTTCAAGGAAATATTATAATAAAACTTAATTGTTTCTTGGTGATGTGAGTTTGCAATTTTAGTTTGCTTCTGTATTTATAAAATAAAATAAAACTTGAATTATGGTTTTGTTTGAAATAATTACTTGAGAATAATAATTATGACTGTGATCCAAAATAATACATAACCTAATCACCGTAAAAACCTAATAACCTAATAACCGGTTTTTACTTTAAAAATAAAAAACCGGTTATAACCGGGACAAAAAACAACCGATAAAACCGGTTAATGCGAATAAAACCGGTAGGAGTTTCGGATAAAACCGGTAGGTTTTTCTCATCCCTACAATCAATACAAATTTTTATGGGACTAAATTACTTTTTCAGTTATTTACATGGGCGAAGCATACACAATAAAAATGACCCCAGTAAGAATTTACTGCTGACATTTTCGATGGTTATCGCTACAGTTTAGTTCAATTTTTAGATTAGTCACCTTTAATTGAAAATTGTCCGACTATACTAAAAATTCTAATTATAAGCAAAAATTAAAAAAAAAAACAAAATGTTTATAATTTGGAGTTTCGTTATAATTTTAATCAATTTCTGGTATTATATTTCTTTTAACACAAATAATTTATTTTTAGAAAAACCTAATACCCAAAATTAACTACGTACTAAAGGAGGCGGATGCAATTACAAAATTACCAAGAGAAAAGATTCCATATAAGGATCCACGAAAAGCAATTGAAGACTGGATTTCACCCGATGAGTCATTCTTGGAAAGTTCAGAAGAAGTTGAATTGTCAGAATTTGTTTTTAACGAACCTGAACCCGTTAAAAGTTTACATAAACCAGTAAATTGGAATGCATATCACGTTCCTTTTAAATCTCCGTATGCTAGTTACGGCGGCGTAGATAAGCGTATTGCTTCTGCTTACCAAGTCAGACCTAGGGATATTTACAATCTGATTTCTGATTTAGATATTTCTAAAATACAAGAATATCCTACAAATTTTAAAAAACTTCTTAAAGTCATTTTACAAATTTGTCAATCAGAAAGTGTCGGTAGTAGTAAATTATCAACGCTATATACAATATTAAAAGCCTTTAATAATTCACCTCCTTCTGAAAATTTAGTAGATATTATTTTGAAACTTATGAAAATTTTATCTAAACACTCTAATGTTAACACCTCGTATGAATTTTCTAAGACAGTTGATAGTGTAAAAGATATTACCAATATTATTTTAAAAATTATACACCAAAGCAAAAAGAACTCTGACGTTACAGATCCACTGAAGGTTATAATTCCCATTATAGAAACTCTTCCTAATACATATCAAAAGAAAATTTTTAAAAATCTATTAACAGCCGATCAAAGTCATACTGTAAAGAATACTTTTCAAGATCATTCGTCTTCTAATTTGTCTCCCAAAAAGTATCATGATTTGCTACCCCAAATAGCGTTAAAACTATATCGTCGGAATCCGAAACATTTTAAAACTCTAAGTCAAATTATGTATCTACTAGCGGGTTCTAATTTAGTTAAATATAATAAAAACTCAAAAGGAGTAATACAGTTTATTTTACGGCAGCTAAGCCTATCAGGTATAAACAATGCAGTATATCGCTTAGGACATACAGTCCTTTCGCCTACTAATGCTAAGTTTGTCATAACAAGATTTTTTAAAAATATACTAGAAATGTTAAGTGATAAAACACATTTTTCTTATAAAAACACTTTGGACAAATCTAAAAATAAAATCTTGAAGAAATCTGAAAATTTTCAATCCGAAAACAATTGGAGAAAATCCTTGAATAAACTAGACAACATTTTGACAAAACCTGGAAATTCGAAATCCCAAAAAGATTCAGGAGAATCTTACTTATCTTTTACGATTCACGTTATAAAGACACAAACAAAACTTTGAAAAAATCTGAAAATCTTAAAATTTTGAAGAAAGCTAAACATAAGAAAACTTTGAAAAACGCTGAAAATATGAGAATTTGGACAAAAGCTGATAATTCAAAATCTCAAGAAGATTCACCAGAATCCAACTTATCATTTTACAACTCTCGTCATAAAGATACAGACCAAATTTTGAATAAATCTGAAAATCTTAAAATTATAAAAAAATCTAAACCTAAAAACCCTTTGACAAATGACAATAAGAAAATGTTGAATCTGAAAACAAAATCTGAAAATTTGGAATCCCCAAAACATGCAGGAGAATCCTACTCATCATTTTATGATTCTCATTACAAAGTCACAAAGAAAACTTTGACAAAATCAGAAAAGAAAGCAAAACATAAAAAAGCTTTGACTAATACTAAAAATAAGAAAAGTTTAAGAAAACCTGAAAATTCGAAATCACAAAAAGATTCAGCAGAATATTACACACAATTTTCCTATCCTTTTCGTAAAGATAGAACAGATAAAACTTTGACAGAACCTGGAAATTCAAAATTCCAAAAGCCAACTCCATTTTACTCTTCCGGTTATGAAGATAAAACATACAAAACTTTGAAAAGCTCTGAACTTCACAATATTTTAAAAAGAACTAAGCATAAAAAAATTTCGACAAATACTTACAATACGAAATCTTGGACAACATCCGATGCTCTTAATAATTCCGCCAATATAAATGAATCCTTTTATCCTGCCAGCATTTTGGGAGACTCTCATCAATATCTAGGAAACGACGAATCAAGTTCAAATAGCTTATTAACTAATAAACCGTTGAATAATAATATGTATCTTCAAATTTTAAAAATAGTATCGGATACAGCAAACAACCCAGATCCTTCTACGTTCGATGATCATTCTGTATTGTTTGGTTCTGATCTTACAGGATTGGCTCCCTATAACATGTTACCGTGTAACCGGTCTGCACCTATCGAACTACCCTCATCACTAGATACAGTTAACCCTTTCAAAATATCGAAAAAAGATGCCATAGGAAGGTGTACCCACTGCAAATAAAAACGCAGTAATATTAAATGAAATAAAATGTTTAGATTTGGTAATAAATTATTAAAAGCATGTAAAGTTTGTTTTTTAATTTAGTTTTAGCGACTATATATCTACAGCCCTCTATTTTGCCTTTAAGCATCAGTTGTAATATTTTATATCGACTTCCCCTTACTATATGTCCCAGATAAGACATGTTTCGATGTTTAAGAGTCTTTAGCAGTTCTCTATCTTTGTTGACGCCCCTTAGTACTTCTTCATTAGTTTTCCTTGCTATCCAAGGTATCTTCAGCTTTCGTCTATGAATCCACATTTCCAATGCTTCAATTTTGTTCATGATCGATACTTTTAGCATCCACACTTCTGCACTGTACAAAAGTACGGACCAAACATAGCACTTTCACACACTGCCATTCTAAACTGAGATGATTATTGCAAAGAAATGACTTTATTTTCATAAAAGTAGTTTTAGTCATTGCTATTCTACGTTTTATTTTTATCCCTGGATCTAGTTGGTCCGTTATCACAGTTCCCAAGTATGTCATTTTATGAACTTTCTCAACTTGGACTCCGTTTAATTGAAGCTTTGCATCGCGACGTGGGTCACGACTAAACACTAAAAATTTGGTTTTGTTTGAGTTTATTTTAATGCCCATTTCCTCTCCTACCTCGTGAATACGATCAAACAGAATTTGGAGACTTCAATATTATCTAACAGAATTACTGTATCGTCTGCATATCTAATTACATTCAGTAGTTCCCCGTTGATTTTTATTCCATATGGTTGTCTCTCAAATGCCTTTTTAAATAACTGGTCCGAGTAAACATTGAACAATGTTGACAACAAAATCTAACCTTGTCTGACTCCTTGTTGTATGGAAATTTCATCGGTGTAATTATCTCCAGTTTTTACGATAGCATTTTGATTCCATTACAAATTTTTATTGACACGAATATTCTTGGCATCTATTCCGATATTTTTCAGAATTTAAATTAATTTTACATGCTGAAATTTATCGAATCCCTTTTCGAAGTCCACGACACATGCAAATACATCTTTTCTTTGGTCACGGCATTTTTGTAATAGGATATTAAGCGCAAAAAGTGCTTCCCTCGTTCCCATATCATTTCTAAAACCAAATTGGGTATCTTCGAGATCTTCTTCGCATTTGCATCTAATTCTGTTGTGAAGTATTCTTAAGAAAATTTTAAGAATGTAGCTCATTAGGTTAATTGATCGATATTCTATGCATTTTCTTGCATTGTATTTTTAGGTATTGCGACAAAGATGGTGGATGGATTTGAGCCAATCTGTGAGAATCACTCCGGTGTTATATATTGAATTAAAAAATCTTACTACTACTTTTATGTGCATCATCCTTTATTAGTTTCAGCAACTCAGTTGGTGTATCATCTGGACCACAAGCTTTTTTAATTTTAGCATTATTTATAGCGTGTTCTACCTCGTATTTAATCATTTCTGGGCCGTCAGTGCAGTTTTGGTAGAATTCGGCAATATTATTCCTGTCATATTCAAACAACTCTGATATATACAGCTGCCATTCTTTTCTTATTTCATGCACATTTACAATGATTTTGTTATTATTGTCAACGGGTACAGAGGGAACTCGTAAAAATGTTACTCATTTCTTTTAGTTTTTTGTGCACATTAAATAAGTCGTGTTTGGATATTATATCCTCCATTTTCTCGCAACTTTCTCTCATCCATTTTTCTTTGGCTAATTCGATCTCCCTTTTTATTCTTCTCTGCAGGTGTCTATATCCTGTTTCATTAGATTTTATCAGTCGACGTTGTTCCATTAATTTCAAGATGTCGTCTATCATTCATTTATTTTTATAGTATAATTTATAATTATTGTTTATAAAGATTTCGTTAACTTGATTTTTAAATTCACTCCATAGTTCTTCTGCATCTTTTAGTTATTCTGCGATTTTTTTTATTCTATTATTAAATTCTTGTTTAATGTTTATATCGTCAAAGTTAAATACATTGGTTTTTGGTTTTGTCGTTGAATTCGTTTTAACCTTAGTTTAATATCTGCTACAAGTGGTTGATGATCAGATCCAATATCTGCCCCAGGTAATGTAGTGATTTTTTACGGATACACTCGCAAACGCTCATTTACAAGTATATAGTCTATTTTAGGGCTTCCCAAACTTATTCGTACTGTGACGTCCTTAGGACTTTGCTATTTTTTTGCGAAGCCCCACAATCCAACCCCCAATAATACTTATTTACCAATTTTAGTACTAGCCTAGTAACAGGTTATATAATAGTTATAACAAAAACACCATTTAAACATTTATAAAAATATTTAAACATTTATAAAAAAATGTCATGGCTGCGCAATATACGACAATGGACAGGAATCCACAGCTATGAAATGCTTCGCAATGCTGCTAAAAACAGAATTATTTAATCCTGAATATTTAACATCTCACCTGACAAGACGATGTATGGTGGACACCTACGCAGAAATGCACGGCACCTTAAGAAGAAGAAGAAACATTTATAATTTTTATTAGAAATTAAGAACGAAATGAAGACATAGGCACAAAAATAAAAAGGGATATTTATTTATGTAACTGGCTGGTTAATGTGAGGGATGTGCTTGCTTTTCTGAGCACAGCTTATGAAACCGGGGCTCCAGTTTGGAAATTGCAACTCTCATTTCTTTTTCTAAGTTTATGTTTGACCTGTACTTGTTTTTAATTACTGCAACTGCAGAAAAGCCCTTTTCGCACAAGTACGAAGTCGCAAATGGTAATAAAACCTTTAATGCAGCAGTGCTGATGGCATGATATTCATGAGAAACTGAGCTCCAAAATTCAAACAGTTTGTCCCTGTCGTATTGAAGCTTTAGGCTGCAATCACAGGACAATTCTATCAGTTGTTCTTCTTCCTATGTTGAAAGTGTCAATGGTGTGGAAGACTGAAAATGGTTTCTGATTCAGTTATATTGCTCCAGATCTTCGGGAAATATTTCTCAAAGTGTTCGCTCAATGATAACATGTGTTGTGTAAACATATTTTTTTAAAGAGGGTTCGAGGATTTCTATCGATTTTTCTTGTAGAATACCTTGTAAAGCAGGGAAACAGTCAATTTCTTGATCTTCTAATTTTCTCTTCCATAAGGGCAACTTCTTCTGAAACCCAGTAATTTTATCTGCCAATTGAAGGATATGAGTATTGTTTCCCTGCAAAGACTTATTAAGATCACTCAATTTGTAAAATATGTCACAGAGGTATGCTAATTTTATTATAAACTCTGAATTAATAAAGTTTTGCACATCATTAGGTGATTCTGTATGTAGATACGTGTAAAATTCATTTCGTAATTCGTATACACGTGCGAGTACGTTGTTTTTGGAAAGCCAACGAGAGTTGCAATAATAAATTAAAGAGGTGTGCTCGGCCCCCATTTCTTCACAAAGTTTATGGAAAAGTCTTGATTTCACGGGTCGTGTTTTAATGTAGTTCACCACTTTAATAATGATATCCATCACAACACAGGTGAAATGTTCTTTGCTGCTAAGGCCTCTCTATGTATGACACAATGTGTCCATTTTACACTTGTAGCCTTGGTTTTGATGAGAGCTTGTAATTCTCCATACTGTCCAGACATCGCTCGCGCACCATCCGTACACACGCCTACACAGTTATCTCAGTTAATATAGTTTTCAGCCATATATGAGTTAAAATATCGAATAAATCAGTAGCTTTGCAAGTTTCTCTTATTTTTTCTGCAAAATAACAAATCATCACATATATTTCTTTCTTGCATGTACCTTACATAGTATATTAATTAAGCATCATCATTGCTATCAGTCGCCTCGTCCAGTTGAATGACAAATAAACCTGAAAGTTTCCCCACAATTTGCTCATTAATATTTTCTGCCATGTCATGAATACGGCGACTAACCGTATTGTTTAAAAGAGGTACATTTTTTATTTCTTTAGGTGCCGATTCTCCAATCATCACTGTTACCATATCAACCGCTGCAAGGTAAGATCAGGTTCTCAGCGATCGTATGTGGTTTTTTACATTTGACTACACGGTAAGCTACCATGTAAGAGGCAAGCATACTTTCAGCCGTCAACACATTGTGACAAACAACACATTGTGGAAGTTCTACGTCCCCTTTAGTAATACAAGTATATCCGAAATCCAAATATTGGTCGTTATATTTCCTATATTTCTCCTTTTTACTTAAATTAACATTACTGCTCTCGCCTGATTCTTCACTTCGTTTTCTATTATTTTGAATATAAGTATCCATTGTTGCTAGCAAAAAAATCAGCGTGCGTAATAAAACAAAACAAAAGCTTGACTAAATAAATGAGATAACACGCGTGACAGTACGAAACACGTTGTAGGGAAGCCGGCCGGCAGCAGCGGTCGCGGTCAGAAACAGAATGCGCCTAGCGCTCACTCGACTCCACTGTTACCAATGTCCAGATAATTATCCGATTATCGGATAATTTTCGGATTGAACAATTTTTTGAATAATTTCGAAAATTCAAGGTTCTATCGACTTGATGTTATATTTTTTATTTTATTTATTTATGAATACATATATTTTATACCCATTTAAAATCAAATAAATATATTTTCTGTATTAAAAGTCCGCGCTAATACGCGACGCCCCTGAGATAACTCCGCGACGCCCCAGGGCGTCGCGACGTACAGTTTGGGAAGCCCTGGTCTATTTGATTTCTTGAGGCCTCAGAGTTATTGCCATCGTCAAATGGGGCTTTCTAAGTGTATAGTCGTCGCTTTTCTATTTTCTATATTTTCTATCTGCAGTCGGGGCATAGGTTTTAAGTATGCTAATTTTAAATGGTTGAATATTTATTTGGAGTAATATAATTCTATTCGAGACTGGTACGAAAATGGCCACATATTTACTCATTTCTGATGTTACTTATATACCTACACCATTTTTATGATGCGGGTCTTCTGTGCTGTTACCGGAATAATATACCTAATACACTTCCGTCCTTTTTACATGATCCTAACTCTGACCATCTCATTTAGCTGATTCCCAGTAATTCTATTTTCATTCTTTTCATTTCTTGAATTGCGTTGTCAAGTTTCCCAGAGGCAAATAGACTTCTAACATTCCATGTGCATATTCTAAAATATGATTTCTTAATTTTTAGGATTTATTCACGAGGCTTTCGCATATTTACGACCTGAGAGGCCTCGTGGTATAAATAGGTTTCTCCTCACCTGCCGAATCTTGGCCTCCGCTTTCCATGATTAGTAACGGTTTGCAATTGCAGTGTCAATTCTATGGTGATTTTTCTGGGGTGCTGTATGAGCCATTAATGCAGTGGTTCCCCTTTGCTTTCTGAATTCTTATAATTAGTATTTTTTGATTTTCGTTCATTTCACTATCCCAACAAATAAAATGAACGAAATTCTAGATGATTTTAACAATTACCATCCACAAGTAAAGTTTACTATAAAAATTGAACAAAATAATAAAATAAATTTTTACGATATCACATTACATCGCATTAACACAGTTAAAACCATGTTTTTTTATAAAAAAACATGGTCTTCGCGATATCTCAACTATAAATCTCATCATCCATTCTCCCATAAGACGTCTGTAATGAAGTCTTGCTGATAAATCTATAAAACTCACAGATCCAGTATACATCATCATCATCATCATCTTGGTGCTACAGCCCTTAGAGGGCCTCGACCTTCTCAAGCTTTCTACGCCATTCTGTTCTGTCCCTTGCTTGAATTTTCCAGTTGCCGACTCCGATCTTCTCCGCATCTTGTGTTACCCCATCCATCCACCTCAGCTTTGGTCTACCCCGTCGTCTCATTCCCACAGGTTGCGCTGTTAGAATCTTTTTTATCATGTTCGATTCAGGGGCCCGGGCTACATGTCCTGCCCACTGCAGGCGGTTTCGCTTAATTATAGTGGTAATATCTTTACCACCAAACGTATGCTTGTAGATATTCTGCAGTTCGAAGTTATATCTACGCCTCCATATTCCGTTCTCACAGACCGCTCCAAATATCTTGCGTAGCACCTTTCTTTCAAAAATGGATAGAGCGGATTCATCTGTTTTCGTTAGCGTCCATGCCTCTGATCCGTATGTGAGAACGGGGACTATCAGTGTTCTATACAGCCTTATACGAGTTTTTTGAGACAGACGTTTGTTAGCTAAGTACTTTGATAGACCATAATAACACCTGTTTGCAATTATTATTCGCCTTTTTATTTCCTCAGATGTATTGTTATTGGGGTTAACCGATGTCCCTAGATATATGAACTCATTGACTGCTTCGAAGTTTTGGTCATTGATGATTAAATTTGTGTCAACATTTCCAGCTCTTGTGTTTGTGTTAGTCGCCATGAATTTGGTTTTATTTTGATTTATATGTAACCCCATTCGTTCTGCTGCTGCTACTAGCTCGGTTAGGATTTCCGCAGTTCTCGCCCTAGTTCTTGTTATAATGTCCACGTCGTCTGCATATGCTAGAATTTGGACTGATCTATTAAATATTGTTCCCCTGCTATCTAAATTAGCGTCTCGTACAACTTTTCTAAGGCGACATTAAAAAGCTGACACGCCAGCGCATCTCCCTGCCTTAACCCCCTATGTATTTGAAATGGGGTTGACGAGTCGTTTTGAATTTTTACTGCTGATAGCATCTTCGCCATTGTCACTTTTATCAAACATATTAGTTTTTTTGGAATTCCTAACTCATTCATAGCGTTGTAAAGACTTGGTCTTAAGACACTGTCATATGCCGCTTTAAAATCGACAAAAATATGATACATATCTATGTTAAACTCTTGCGCTTTTTCGAGGATCTGTCGTAGTGTAAAGATCTGGTTAATGGTTGAACGTCCAGGCCTGAATCCTGCCTGATATTCCCTAGAAACATTTCAGTATAAGGCTTTAATCTCTCGTGCAAAATATTTGATAATATCTTGTATGCTGTATTTAGGAGAGTTATTCCGCGGTAATTATTGCATTCCAGTTGGTTTCCCTTTTTGTGTAACGGGCAAATTAAGCCTAAGCTCCATTCTTCTGGCATTTGCTCCTCAGACCAAATTCTACAAACAATTTCTCGCATCACCTTGGTAAGCTGCTCTCCACCTTGCTTAAATAACTCTGCTGGGATGCCATCGCTACCTGGGGACCTATGGTTCCTTAGTTTTTCTATAAATATGTTTACTTCATCTACCGAGGGGGGTTCCACGAGTTCCTCATTTCGGTATTCCAGCTCTATATTATTAGTAGGTTCCCCTTCCAGCAACTCTCGAAAGTGCTCTACCCATCGTAAAAGGATGTCCTCTTTGTTGGTAAGTAACTTGCCTTCCTTATCATTACAATAGTTGATTCTTGGTTTAAATTCTTTGATCCAGTATACAGACCAACTGCAATAATAAAAACAAAAAATATCCTTATATATAATGCATATCCCAGAACATCTAATCGAAACTATTTTCAAATTAAGACTTAAAAAAAAATTGGGCAGACGGATTTCGGAATTAGGCATGTATGGGACATATTGGGCAGACGCATTTTACAACAAAATATTGCGTTCAATATTAATGACACACCTGATCATGAGTTTGCCTTGCAGATATAGGAGAGTCATCAACAAGCGTAGAGATCATACACTAGACTAACTTAACCTTAAGACTACTTTCTTGGGAGTTGAGAAGCAACAAATTTGTTTTTTATTTTCTTTTTGTTATTATTTTGTCCTAATGGAGTTCTTGTTTAATTTGTTTAAAGAGCTACTGCGGTTAATTCTAAGAAAAAATATTTATTTTATATACGGGACACTTGCTTATGACTTTTTATTAAAAATTTTTGAAATAAATTATTTGATATCCTTTTGTGATCTGGCATTTTGTTTTTGTCCGCTAGATTATTTTGTTGTGTATATAAAAATTGGGGTAATCACTTGGTATAAACTGTAGTAAATCTAACAGGTCCTTGTAATCCTTGTACTTTGATTTTGTGATTTTAATTCGATCCTTGTAAAATGGCTATATATTGTCATTGTTCAGATTCTTATTCCTGTTGGGATTATTTGGCTTCCACTCAAAAAAAAATAAGTAAATAAATAGCGATCTAGAAGTTATACTGAATATAAAAAAGAGAAAACTTGAATACCTAGGCTACCTGATGAGAGGACAAAAGTACACATTCATACAAAATATAATGCGAGGAAAAATCCAAGGACGCAGAAATCCAGGCCGTAGAAAAATGTCCTGGATGAGAAATTTAAGATAATGGTTTGGCTGTACCACTAACTAATAATTCAAAACAGCAGTAAATAAAATTAGAATCGCTCCTAATATTATCTAATCTCCGATAGAGAAATACTCAAAGAAGAAGAAGGCTTCCACTCTTTATTAAAATCAATTTTATAAGAGAATCTCCCAACTTATTTGGAGGATTGAGATATCTCCTATCTCAATCCTCTTAAGTCAGTGACTTTTAGGTAACCGACTTTATTGATGGGTCGGATGGACGAATGCTTATTTATAGTATCAAACCTATAAGAACTAGACTAGACTAGAAATATCCCTTGGACGTCCAAAAGAAGTCCCGGGACGTTTGGACCTGAAAATGGCATAAATTGGACGTCCCAGGGATGTCTTGTGCTGTCTGGGTCTAATAATATCCAATCTCCGATAAGAGAAATACTCAAAGAAGAAGAAGAAGGCTTCCAATCTTTATTAAATCAATTTTATAAGCGATATCTCCCAACTAATTTGGAGGATTGAGATATCTCCTATCTCAATCCTCTTAAGTCAGTGACTTTTAGGTAACCGACTTTATTGATGGGTCGGATGGACGAATGCTTATTTTTAGTATCAAACCTTTTGAACAAGGCATGGTCAAGGTATTTAACGCTATTTGTGTGTACTCCAGTTTGCAAAGCTACAATTGCCATTTGGACCGCCAACCTTCGAAAGGGGACGGCGCAATAAGAAGAAGAAGGTGTACTCCTCGAGAACATACATATTTGTGTTTTTGATTTTTGTTTCAATTTGAGCATGAATTCCGTCTACTTTATGTGGTTATGACCAGGTTCGAGGTAGTATTGATCAATTGTAGCTACGGTACGATTTTGGTAACCACATCCGTCACTAAATAAAAATATTTCTTTTACATCTTCTTCTTCCTATGCCGTCCCCATTAACGGAGGTTGGCGACCACATTTTTAAAAGCTTCTCTGTCTTTTGCAACGTGGAATAATTCGTCTACAGCCATGTTTGTCAGTCTCGAATATTTCGCAGCCATGACTTCTCTTTCTACCTATTCCCTTTTTGCCATCGACTCTGCCCTGCATGATGACTGCAGAAGACTATATTTATTATTTCTTAGTATATGTCCAAGGTATGCAGTCTTGCGTACTTTTATCGTTCTCAACAATTTTTTGACTCTATCCATTCTTCTCAGCACTTCCTCATTGGTGACTCTGGCAGTCCATGGGATTCTCAACATTCTCCGGTATATTCAAAGTTCAAAGGCTTCAATCTTTTTAACTATTTGCGCTTTTAGTGTCCATGTTTCTACCCCGTACAATAATTGCCACCAGACGTAACACTTTCTTTTAAGTGTAACACACTTCTTTTACATAATTCCACTTATTTTCAACTGTTTTGTTCAGGCAGTCGATAATAATAAAAGTAAAATTATTAGTTTACCTCCTTTTCTGATTTATTCCAAGGCTCATAGCTTCAGAGATTAGTTATGAACTTTAAGCTTGCACTTATGGTAATCCAAGCCAACATTCAACTTTAGTAGCTTCAAGTAAAACAGCTTTGAGGTTTGGACATTTAACCGTCGATATGCATTCTTTCGAGTGGACAAAATGAAATACTTAGGAGTTTGCATTACAGAAGATCTAAATCCAAAATCAGAAATTCGCTCAAGAATAGAGGAATCAAGAGCAGCCTTTTTGAAGGTAAGGAAATTTCTGAGTAACCAGAGTCAATCTGCAAATCCTATATCAGATGTTAAAATGTTATATCCACTCTGTTCTTCTTTATGTTGTCGAAACCTGGACTGTTAATGTTGATTTAATGAGAAAACTGGAAGCTTTTGAGATGTGGCTTTTTTGCAGAATGTCTAAGACACCATGGACCGATCTTATTAGAAACGAAATGGTGTTGCACAGAATGGGAATGGCGAAAGACAGCATATTTGGGACACATACTTAGAAATGATAAGTATGAGTTGTTGCAGCTGATTATGAAGAGTAAAATTTAAGGAAAATGGGTTCTGGTAGACGACAAATATCCTGACTGAAATCTGACGCTCTTAAGAAAAGCAGAAGATAGAGGCGAATTTGCAATGATTATAGCCTACCTTCATTAGTAGAGACGGCAGTAGAAGAAGAAGAATGCATGCTTTCACTAACTGTCTTGTGCTGGTTTATTATGTCAGATAAAATTATTAAAAATTTATTTCAGTATTGCGCGTAGGACGTTTGTTACTAATTTTAAGTTATTAAACTGAAATAAATTCAATTCGCAACTCTCTTTGTTAAAACACGTTCTATTGTAGAATAAAACAATAATAAAAATTATGTGTTTAACTATGTTAAATCTTAAACATATTAAAAGCATTAGCTATGCAAAATATCAATTACTATATACAACTACTAACAGGGTATGAAAATGACATAGTAGCCATACAGGAAACTAAAGATCACAGATAGTTGAATTTCAATAGGAAGTTCAACCACGATTATATTCCTTATGCCTTTTTGTGTACTAAAAATGGCATACTAGATAAGCAAAAATAAGAGGAAATTTATAATTGAACCCGGGTACGTTTTCTAAAAACCAATTTTTTCTAGTTTTCCACAATTTTTCTAAGGCTATTCTTTTTCACGACCTGCTGTTATGCCTTTTTTGCAGGGTCTTTATCGTGAAAACTATAGCAAACTGCCAAGTGGCATGAAGGAGAAAATCACGGACACTGACATTTTAATATTCACGCAGAATGAATTTTTAAACTACAAAATAAATGTGGTGAGGATACTTGCAAGAGCAGAGTATAGGGAACACTGTAAACCTTGATTTCCTCTGTATTTGGGATTATGTCACTACCGTCACTAGGCACTTATATATATATATATATATATATTATATATATATATATATATATATATATATATATAATAAAAAGAAGTATTTCTTCAGAAGTAAGTAACCCGTTTGGAAAAAATATATAAATATGTTTTTTATTTTTTTCATTGTCTCCAACCATAAAAGCATATATATATTATATATATATATATATATATATATATATATATCTATATTATAGTGCCACTCAAGCTGTAGCAAAAGGTTTCAATTACTCTGTTACCCCAAGTCACATTCCAATTGAGACAATCATCTGTCAAACTGAAGAAGCCATCTCCAGTTTACCTTCCAAAGATACTAAAATACCCAGACAAGACATATCTAGAGCTCTTAGAAACTTAAAGTCTCCTATTCAGGATATTAGCCAATCCGGGAAAAAAGCCCTGAAAGAACTTCAGTCAAATCCCAATCTAGTCGTTTTTCCCGCCAATAAAGATAATGCCACCGTCATCATAAACACTTCTTACATCAATAAACTCTCAAATCTCGTTAATACTCCAGACTACAAACGAATTTCTAATAATCCAACAACCTATCTGGAAAAAACAACAAAAGCTATTATTAATAAAACCTCTCTTCCTGTTAATATAAAACAATCTCTAATTCCTAGTGGAAAGTCTTCCAGAATACCTCCAATATATGGCCTTCCCAAAATTCACAAACCCAATATTCCTCTACGTAATATTGTCAGTGCATAAAACTGCCCTACAGAACCATTGGCCAAATATTTGGCCAAAACCCTACAACCTTTCGCCGAAAATGCTTTATCCTTCGTCAAAAATTCTTTTCATTTCAAACTTCTTAAACAATACCCTATATCATTGTCAGATATACTAGTAAGTTTCGATATTGTCTCCCTTTTTACAACTATAGATGAAACTCTAAATATTCTGAAAACTAAATACAGTATCCATCAACACCACTTACCTCTCATTGTATCTCTTATCTCTCAAAAACCTATTTCATCTTCCAAAATCAATTCTACAGACAAATAAATGGTGCCCCAATGGGCTCCCCTTTATCTCCAGTAATTGCAAATGTCGATATGAAAGACTTCGAGACCCGAGCACTATCCACATCAACGCTCAGACTCACCTGTTGGCTACGATATGTTGACGATACATTCATCATTTGGCCCCATGATGCGTTGGTGTCTTTTCAAACACATCTGAATGGTATACATCCTAGTATCCAGTTCACAATGAAGATGGAAACTGATTCATCCCTACCGTTTCTTGATGTTATCATAAAAAAAACCAGTCTCCAGATCAATTCACCTTTCCGATAATGCAAGTAGACCCGCTGAGCTCTCTTGTTTAAAACAAGCCATCATCCAAAACGGTTACCGCAAAAATCACATCAATATGAACAGACATCAATCTGCCACTCAATCTCAATCCAAAGACTCAGACCCTTATTATATGAAAGCTTTTCTTCCTTACATTAAAGGTGTCACTGACAAAATCGACAAAATTCTTAAATCAAGAGGAATAAAAACAATATTTACCCCCCAACAAAAACTTTCATCCTTGTCCGATCAATCAAAGACAACATTTCAAACGAACAGTACGGAGTTTATAAAAGTCCTTGCACAGACTGTCCCCGATCTTATATAGGTCAAACAAATCGTAGAATCCAAAATAGGATTAATGAACATTCCATTTCTTTTCGCAATTCCGATTCAATTTCAGCTCTAGGTCAACACCATCTTTATACAGGCCACAGAATTGATTTTGAAAACTCCAGAACCATAGCCCCATCCGCTTCTATAAACCAAGAATTATCCGAGAAGCCATAGAAATAGAAAAAAGGCCAAATTGTCTTAATAAAAGAGATGACGTTATAAGGTTACCTTCTACATGGAGACATTCATAAAGAGAATATCGTCTACATCATCGAATCAAAATCCCACTGTCGGAAATGTTCGCGCCAGCTGCCGCGTCAATCCCCACCCTAACCCGTAGGCCAACCTCGACCCAGACCACGTCAGCATCGGTGGTATAAATGAACCGTCCCTATTCTCAGTCGTAGTAGTGAAGAAGTGAATAGTGATCAGTGTAGTAGTGTCTGGGGGCTAGGGAGACTGAGACCTCGGAAGCCCTGAAGAGATATCAGAGAGGGTGTCGAAAGCTCGGTGCAATGGAAACCAACGCGGTGGTCCCAGAAGGCTGGTGAGTTTATTATTAATTTTTATAATAGTATTAATCTTAGCTCTAGGTTTAATTGGCCACATTGGTTCTAATCTGGATCTGGATCTGATTATTTTCTATCCCTGCATATATTTTTAAATTATGTATATTCAAGATCAGAACACACCTTAAACAATTTCACGTCCATATTTACGTCGTATTGATTTTTATGTATTTATCTCTTAAAGAGATTGACAGGCTCATAAAAAGGAAAAACATAAAATTAGTTATTTTCAAATTTTTAGATCTAACTTTTTGGTATAAGCTTCTACCCTGTAAGCACCAAATAGCGAATAATAAAAAAAATTAATTACCAGTTCAACTGTACAAACGTTAATTAAAAATCGTTTATTGCTAGCTATAAATTATTAATTTTATGTATAATATATTATAATTCAAGAATTATACTTGAATTAAAAAAAACCTACATATTATATGAGTGTTAATCGGTAAGTACTCAATCTATATATGTATGTCCGTATACCAGAATATTTATTTTTTTTTTTAATTTTAACTGCCCATTCGTTCGCTTGTTGATCTCATTCGTTATTTCGCATTAGACTATTAGGTTATAGGTACACCGGGTAAGAGGAACCTAAAAAATCATTAATTTCTGTTTAAGGCCTTCTAAAAAATTTAGTTATATATGCACTCTATTAGGTTACCGACAGGTAAGAGTTACACCATTTTCTAATACGAATGCGGTGTTAAAACATAAAAAAACTTTAAAGAACTTTTTTCTAACAAAAACTTTCAATCATGTGACATGGTTTCCACTTGCCCCACATTTTCTACATGGCAAGGGGCAAGTGGAAACCTATCCGAATTTATATATTGAATTCAATGCAAATCATTCTGGGGCAAGTAGAAATAATAAAAAACCATTTCTGAATACATTTGTAATAAAAGTTTAAAAAAATATGGTTATTAGCGAACATTATAGTTGTTTAGAGAAATAGGAAACGAAATTAAAGCTTGTTGCCTTTTTGTAAGCTGGGAAAAACTTAATGGTTTTGGCAATACTAATTCAATTTGGAACTTAAATGCGACTGATATGTCTGGTAGGTTAGGAAAATAATATTTTCCGTCATTTTTTATGCATTTTCGAAGGCAACTAACTTTAACTTCAGTATCAAAACACTGCAAAATTTTAGCGACATAATAAATATAATTTGAGCCTCCTTTAACTGGAAATTTCATTAATACGAAATCATCGGGCATAGCCGCACGATGTAACTCTTCTTCGATGGGAGGGGTTGGAACCCTTAATATATCAATATCGTCGTCGGAATCTGATCTCATCTCAATGAAAGCTTGGTCATCATCACTGCTGTCAGATTGTGTTTCCTTCTTCTTTATCCTTTTCCTTTCCGTTTTATTGGATTTTACGGTCTTTTTGTCTTGTTGTATCTTCATTTTTGCTAAATAGTCAGTGTGTGTTATGATCTCAGCGCCAGAACAGATTTTCTTACGCTTTTGCTGGTTTGATGGGGATTGTTTGACATGTTCGAGTAAAATAGATTCGAAGGAATTTCTTTCAGGAAGCCTTTTTAATGCATGATTCTGATTATCATTTTGAAGATACTGTTTGTATTGTAACACAGTACTTCTGACCAAGTGTGTTGCTTGGCTGCCACTGGTATTTTCCGACATTTCTTCTTGTTGAGGGGTATCACCAGGGTCATTCCTATTTCTCACTAATGATGCCTTCTTAGAGTTATGATATTGAAATCTTTTGAAAGCCTCAGGTTCAAATTTTTCAACAGGAATCACTGCATTACAGAATGGGTAAATACCGGCCTTACTAAAACCACTTCTAATATGGTTTGAACTCAGCTCCTTCCATACTTGTGAAATTATAGATGAAAATATGGATTTCGGTAACTTTGTACCGTAATTTCTTCTTTGCCATTTTATAAGAGCTTCATCGTACATTTGTTTTAAAGGCTTGAACACAGCCAAATCCATTGGCTGTAGGAGATGGCTAGTATGTGGCGGTAGTTTTAAAATAATTATGTCTTCCCTTAAAGCAGTTTCTATAAGGGCAATTGATGTGTGTGAAGAGTGACCGTCATAGATCAGAACAACGGGTCTCTCTTTAGGAATATTCGGAAGGAACGTATGTTCAATATAATTAGAAAATGTTTCCGTTTCCATCCATCCGTTTATTGTTGCTCCGTATGTAATTCCTGGATACTCGTCATCTTTTTTTGCTAGCCATGTATCCCAAAGATTTTTTCCTTTGAAAATAATAAGGGGTGGTAATTTTTCTCCTGTAGCATTGCCACCCATTAAGACAGAAAAGTTTTCTTTGCCAGGACCAGCTGTAACTCGATGAGCGGCTTTTCCTTTTTCACCTACTACTTTTACACGACTAGGATCTAGACAGAAACTGGTTTCATCTAGATTATAAATCCTCTCAGGGGGTATATTCGAAGTGATTTCTTTCACCAAGTCAAAGTACTCTGCAATTACAAATGGATCTATACTTTTTTTACGGGCCACTTCAACTAATTGTGGCTTCTTTTGAGAAAGTCCATATCGGCGCTTGAAACTTAAAAAATAATCATCTCCCGGTATTGAATCTTTAAATGGAGTTTTTATGTTATTTTCTGACACATATTGTCCAATAGCTAACAAAATTTCTTTTTTTGAAAGACCAAAACCCCATTTTTCCATGGTCTTAATATGGTCAGCAATTTTGGTCTCAATATCTAAAGGTAAAGCTGTTGGCCTACCCATAGTGGTACTTTTTTCACCCCTTAATCCCTTGACTCTTTTAAATAATGTTGCTTTTGGAATGGAGTAATGTTTTGATGCTCTGTAGAGTGTCATTTGCTTAGATTTTACAGCTTCTACTGCTTCTCTTAAGGTTTCTTGAGAATATGTTGGCGGTGGTTTCTTTTTGACATAATTACGAACCATTGTTACTGCAAAGAAAAAAAAATAAGTTAGATTAAACTGTTTTAAATAAATGCTTGGGGAAAGTGGACACTAGTGTCCACTTTCCCAATGTTGTGGGTTCCACTTGCCCCAAGCATAAAAAACAATGGGGCAAGTGGAACCTATCTATTTTTACAAAAATTATCTACACAAGTTAGTTTTAACCTACATATAAATAAAATACAATATAATTTTATTCCTTACCTAATGAAAATCGCTGTTAATTCGAATTCCTTGAATCAAAACCGTTGGCTTAAAGATAACAATTACAATTCGATGGTTAAATCGATACCGCTTGGTAGATAAACACTTGAATAGTTTTGCTTAACGACAGAATTATGACTGACTCTGAGCGTCAGTGGTAATATTAACCTAGTGTAAATCGTTTTTAGGGAGATGGCAGTCACAGGACTGGATTATGATTTTTTTAATCACATGGTTTCCACTTCCCCCATATTTCCACTTGCCCCGGGGTACCTTATACATTTTAAATTATTTAAATCCTTAAACTAGTCCGTTTGCAGTCTATCACCTCAAGTTTTATTTATATGAAATCCCGTATACTATTGGATCCTGTATCTGTCATATCTTTTTCTTAATCTTAGAAGTATTTCGTGAGACAATCTTACATTTTTAAATACTCCTCATCAGAATTCTCGGCAAAAAATTTGTGTAATATTGAGCGTGTTTGTTTATAGTTATCATGGCATGGTCTTAGATTAGGTTAGGGCAATATTTAGAACATGCTTGTAGAACAGTATATGATACTATGACTAACAAGATAGGATCTTCCCGTAGGACAAAATCGGTCGTGTTTGCGCATGCCGTCATTGGAGAGTAGAATATAAAAAATCTTAAAAGGGCTACATCAAATTGCAACTCTCCAATGACGTCACGACTTATGCGCAATATCTTATCTTCTTAGACATAAAGTACGTAGTATCATGGCACAGTATAGAGAACATCTTGTTGACTGCGCGCTCCCTGAGGTAACAGAGAAAAAAGATGCCAGCAATCCTTATGTTTTATGTTTAAATCATTGAAACTTTGAGTGAATATTGGGAAACTATTTTTAAATTATCTCCTTCCCGTCGGAACATAGCTTTTCTTTGGTGCTAATATCAACGCCAGTGCACATGAAGTTTTCACCATTGGTTCCACTTCATCATTTTTTTCCTTAGAACAAAGATTGTTGCCCGGCCAAAGATATTTTTTAGTGATAAATTCCATTTCGTATTTTGGATCTGACAGGATAATTGTTGGTGAAATTGCCATAAATTTGGTTATAATAGCTTTTTCTTTTTCTCCTTGTAGTGCCTATCCGTTTCGGATGTTTGGCCGCCTTCATGGCAATCTGTATTTTGCAAACTGCTGCTCTGAAAATATTTGTAGTTGTTGTGTTGAATCACGGACATATATTTTGTAGCCAGGAAATATTCTACTTTTCCTTAATGAATTAATTGCAGCAGCCCATATCTTTCGCTGTTCCTCATGATGTGGCCGGGGTGTTCAATTTTGTCTGTTTTTATTGTGGTTAATAACTCTTTTCCTTTTTGCATCCTTAATAAAATGTGTTGGTTAGAAACATGGTCGGTATAGGAAGTCTTCAGGATTCTACAATAAAGCCACATTTCGAAAGCCTTAATTTTTTTACAGGTAGCGTCTGTGAGAGTTCACGAATCAACTCCGTATAACAGTATAGAACAGATATAACATCGTAGTAACCTAACTTTTATGCGTATTAGTAATTCGTGGTATTTGAGTAGCTTAGACTTTTTTAAAATGCAAATCTTGCTTTCTCTATCTAGATGTTATTTGCTAGGGAATAGTCCCAATTTTTATTGGACGTTTTGTACCAAGTTAGGGTGTACGTTTTTACTCTTTGTATTGGTTAACCATTCACAATTGATTCTTTCAATTGGCGGTTCATTCTTAGAGATCATCTTAATGTTTAGTGAAAGTTCACATCTCGGACTCACTTCTTTGATTCTTTTCATTAAATTCTGGCGGGCTTCATAACTGTCAGCAAATACCACCGTGTCATTTGCGTATCTGATATTATTCTCCATTAATCTTGAATTCCGAATTCAACATTTTCTACTGCTTATTGAAAGATTTTCTCAAAGTATATGTTAAACAGCAAAGTGATAGTATACATCCCTATCAGACCCGACGTTTGATTTTGATATTATCGGATTCTCCTGCCTCTGTACGGACAGACTATGTTTGATTCCAGTAAAGATTACTAATAATTCTTAGATCACAGGTGTGTTATTTCAATATTCGTTAATATCTCCATCAGCTTGTCGGGTTTCACTGTATCAAATGCTTTATGGTAATCGTATGAAGCATGCATAAAATATATCACAATTGTCTCGAAATGGCACTTGTATGCTAAAGAGAGCCTCTCTCGTACCCACTGCGTTCCGCAAACCAAACTGTGTACGGTTGACTTTTTCTTCGGCAAAGTCTATATATCCTTTGATGTACAATGTTTGGAAATATCTTCATAATGTGGCTCATTAAGCTAATGGTCCGGAAATCATTGTAAAATATGGATTTTGTTTTCTTTGGTAGAGCAATAAATAGTTAACTTCAATCATGACTTCGTATTCATTATGATCATTGAATATTTTTGTTAGTCGTTGAGTACTCTCGGTGTTAAATATGAGTTCAGCATGTGCATTGTCAGGTCCAGGGGCTTTGCCATCTTTTGGTTGTGATATTGCTTTTTTCACTTCATCTGATGTGATTTTTAAGTTGTCATTACATATGTAGGACGGAGGTTGTTCGGAGCTATTATCATCAAAGAGTTTCTTATATAGAGTGGTCCAAAAGTTTGGAAATGGCCAATTATCTCGTAAATTGCTAGTCATAATTGTACAAAATTTGAGCTACACCTATTTTGAATACGGAGATTCCATATTTGATATTTCAACGTTGCCCGATTTGCTGTTTCTCTTACATTATTAGTAACTTGGTTTTTCAAATTCATCACCCCTGTATATTCAGTCACTATTGGAATCTCCTATTCAATACGAGTTCAAGCATATGTAATATTTATGATTGTATGTAGTCTGAAAGGTCTTAAATACATAAAACTGTGTAAAATATGTCGATTTTAATCAATTTAAATATTTAAATGTAGAATGCTGTGATTTTAATATTTTGTTCACCCATTTACATTATTAACTAAAACTGACAGTAGTTGTGTTTCGAAAAGTTCTGCAAGATAAATTGCTTCTCTAAAATGGCTCTAAAACAAAAAAGAACGAATTACTATTGATGAGAGGGTACTGGTGACAGAAAAATATCTTATTGTGAAGTAGCCAACTTCAATGATACTTTTCCAAACAGTTCTCCTATGCATAAGGCGACGGTACAATCAGCTGTAAAGCGATTTGAGGCATCTGGGGAAGTAAAAGATAGATACTGATCAGGTAGACCAAAAAGAGTTACTACCTTATTGCAAAGAATTTAGTGAAGGATTACTTCGATCGTTAGATTAGAGGTTTACTGAGGAAATGATGGATAATTTCCCGATATTTCCCGGACGATGGATTGGTAGACGAGGGTAGAATTAAATGGCCTTCAAGTTACCCTGATTTTAATTCTAAAGATTATTATTTATTGGGGATACTTTTAAAAAATTCAGTTTACAAAACTAGACCAGGAAGTCTTGAAGAGCTCAGGCAATAAATTGTCGATGAATGTCAAATAATTTCTAGATAGTCCATTGAGAAATTTGGTAGACGCATTGTACCATCGATTAGGGTACTGTCAACCTCACAAAAATGGAGTACATTTTGAACACTTGGTAAAGTAACCAGTATGTTTAAAAAATGTTGTAATCTATCAATTCTTACGTTTCAATGGGGTTGAAAATAGTTAATATTAAAAAATTTATTGAGACAATTAAGCGTTGCCAGACTTCTGTTTTATTAATTTAAGAGATTCCAGACTACATAAAATTATAGGTGTTATATATGGTTGAACTCGTATTGAATAGGAAGATTCCAATAATGACTGAATATATAGGGTAATAAATTTGAAAAACCAAAGTTACTGATAATAGAGAGAAACGGCAAATCTGGCAACATTGCAAATCTCAAATATAGAATCTTCGTATCCCAAAAGGGTTGTACCTTAAATTTTGTACAATTCTAACTAGCAATTAACGAGATAATGGGTCGTTTCCAGACTTTTGGGCCACTCTGTATATTTGGCCATATGCATATTTCTTGATTTTTATCTGTGATGATGTTCCCTGTTGATCTTGAATTTTGCTAGCTGTGTTAGATTTTTGAAGACTAGCTGCTTGTTTTACCTTTTTTATTGCATATTAAATGTATCGTGTTTTTGTTATAATTGTCTCTGAGTATTTTGTACATTATTTGTTTATTCTTGATTATCTTCTTTCTTCCATGAGTTGCAGTATATTGTCACTCATTCAACTTTTCCTTCTCTCTTCGTTTTCTATTAGATGTCCTTTTCTAATCTTGTTAAAGGTTTCACATATATATTCTGGAGTGATTCTTCTGGATTATATGTAATAGCAGTTTATATTAAATTTTTTGGATAGCCTGTGATGTTGAATTACTTTCTTTCAATGGACAAGAAATGTTCATTGATAAAAATGCTTATTTATCCAACATCGGAAAAAATCATAGAATCAAAGACATAAATAGAAATTTTATTTCAAACATAAGGATTAAATACTTTATTTTTTGTAATTATTTAAATTTTTTTATTCGGTCCTTAACTAATTTATGAAATCGAGTTTTTAACTAATTTATGAATCGAATTTAGATTTCTGCTAAAAATTAATAATAAACTACCAACGGAACCACGTGCTTCTATAACCGCGTATTTTCAGAATGTAATACATTTACTTACAATGATTTGGTCCTGAATTATTATTATAAATTTTTATTGATTCAAATCATTGTTTTTACCCTACATTACATCACGCATGTATTAGTAGATAAAAGAAAGTTTTTTCTCTCACCTATAAAATTACGATTGGCGATATCAACTCAAATTTAAAGTTTTAAAAGTTAATTAAATATGTGACTTACAGTATTTCGCATAACAACTCAAACAAGGAATGAGAGGTGACGCCTAAATGTATGGAATTAACTGAAGTCGGCATCAGAATTGACTGGCACCAAAAGGTTGCCAGGTCATATTTTATTTCTTCAGTAGATTGAGAGTAATGGATATAATATATCAATAAATAGATTTTTTTCAAAATTTAAAATTGAACACTGATATAATGATCATTTTTTGAACATGATTTTATCATTACATATTTTTTAGTAGATCGATATAGTGTTTCAGTAAATCAGTAAATTGGAGTTAAAATCAGTATATCTACTGAAAATCTATAGAGCTAGTAACCCAGAGAGAGATAGTAATGGGCAACGTTCAGTCACAATATATGGCGGTCATATCGAAAGTGGTTTCACTTTTCGAAAGCTTATTAAATGAACGTTACCTGTCTCTTGTCTTTAGACGTTGTTTACTTCTGCCAGACCTTTCAAATTCAAACGAAATATTAAATTATAATAAAATACAAATAAATATCATTTGATAGTAAATTTAATTATTGTATGAACTAAATAATGTATTTAAAAATAATCATTGTATTATGATGACATTTACGACTTTTAAATTCAAATTTAAATTAACAAATATTCATTTAATTTTTTTACTTTTCATTTAATGTCTGTATTTTTATTAGTCATGTAGTTTTTAATTTAATTCTACTTATTATTAGAACGACGCTTGTTCTTGTAGCGCTATGTGCATTACGCTCGCCTCAGCATTTTACTATAGAGAAAAAGTTATACAACGCCAGTATAGAAGTTTTGCTTCAAACAAAAAATACCAGCAAAAGCATAGATGTTAATTATACCAAAACAAACAGATGATAAACATAAGATAAAAGACTGATTGCTGCATCAAGACAAAAAGTATCTCCCCCAAAGTAAACTGGGTAAATTGTCAAAGAAATAGTCAGGTCTGTCAGAAGTAAACAACAGTCAGGTCTGTCAGCTTTGTTGGCGTTAAGAGCAAATATAATATTTTATTGAATTATTTTAATATAATATTATTGGATTAAAATATAAATAAATCATAAAATTGCTTTATTAAATTTTAAAAATATTATTTAAAAATACAGAAAACATAGTACAGTAGACTCCTTTTATAACGGAAACTAAAATGGCAGACTAATTACCTCGTTATAAGACGATGTTGTTATAATCCAAAACAATAATATTGTGCATACATCAGGTATTTATTCTTGTGGTTTTCTGAATATTAGAGGTGGTATAGACACTATAAGAGTAGAGGGGGGGGGGGGGGGGGGGCAATGAATAGAGAAGCGATGTGGAGAGATCTATTTAGGAGGGTTTTGAGGGTGGGGGGGGGGGGGGGGGGGGGGGGGTGGGGGGGGGGGGGGGGGGGGGGGGGGGGGGGGGGGGGGGGGGGGGGGGGGGGGGGGAGGGGGGGGGGGGGGGGGGGGGAGGGGGGGGGGGGGGGGTGGGGGGGGGGGGGGGGGGGGGGGGGGGGAGGGTGGGGGGGGGGGGGAGGGGGGGGGGGGGGGGTGGGGGGGAGGGGGGGGGGGGGGGGGGGGGGGGTGGGAGGGGGGTGGGGGGGGGGGGGGGGGGAGGGGGGGTGGGGGGGGGGGGGGGGGGGGGGGGGGGGGGGGGTGGAGGGGGGGTGGGGGGGTGGGGGGGGGGGGGGGGGGGGGGGGGGGTGGGGGGGTGGGGGAGGGGGAGGGGGGGGGGGTGGGGGGGGGGGGGGGTGGGGGGGGGGGGGGGGGGGGGGGGAAGGTGGGGGGGGGAGGGTGGGGGAGGGGGTAGGGGGGGGGGGGGGGGGGGGGAGAGGGGGGGGGGGGGGGAGGGGGGGGGGGGGGGTGGGGGAGGGGGGGGGGGGGAGGGGGGGTGGGGGGGGGGTGGGGGGGGGGGGGGGGGTGGGGGGGGGGGGGGGGAGGGGAGGGGGGGGGGGGGGGGGAGGGGGGGGGTGGGGGGGGGGGGGGGGGAGAGGGGGGAGAAGTGGGGGAGGGTGGAGAGAGGGTGGGAAGGTGGGTGGGTGTGGTGTTGTATGGTTTTTGGGGATGAGAGAGTGGGGTAGGGGTAAGAAGTATTGTATATTTTTTTTTTAGTGTTTCCATTAAGTCTTCGCGTGCCACATCTAAGACTCCCACGTGCCACTTTGTGGCGCACTTGTAGTGAGTTGGCCACTCTCGTAGATAATTTCGCATATCGTAGATAATAACAGCTCTAGAAATTTTTCCATATTGGAATCATGAATGTTTTGCTTGTGTGAGTCCATTTCAAATAGGTAAAGAAATAATAAATAAGACTTACTCACAATCAATTTAATTTAACTATCAGACGACCGGTTTCGCTTTCTACAATATGCAAAGCATATTCAGGTCTCGATACAAAGTTAAATAAATGATGCCGGTACTCTATTAATTGATGGATGGTAGAACATGGTTGAAACTATTATGTATTGTTGAATGGAGAACTTAATTCTGCTATTGTAGTTCTTTGACAGTAAACGGGAAGTTCTTGAGGAGATAGATTTGATCCAATGAAGCAGAGATATGTGTGTGATTGTTTGTTAAATGAAAGTAATGTTATATACCATTGTATTATTTAAAAGGTATTTATACTTATTCAAAAGATATATTTATGAAATGTGTGTTATTTATTGAGTAATTGTTTTATGAAGGTGACAGTTTTATGACAATGAATAAGTTTAGATGTACAAATTGTGTGGGTGTGCAATTATTTTTCAACTTGTAATTATCAAATTTCTTTGATAAAGTTCTATTGGCAAAATAGTAGATTATTGCAAAGTCGAGTAAATAAAATATTAGAATTAAAACAATTAAGGACAATTTAAAACACACTAAAACAGAAAACACTTAGAAGGGACTAAACAAACATTAAATTTAAAAGGGGAAAGGACTTTTATGCACTACATCTCAGTCTTGGGCACAATGAGTTTTTTAACTTTGTATCGAGACCTGAAGATGCTTTGCATATTGTAGAAAGCGAAACCGGTCGTCTGATAGTTAAATTAAATTGATTGTGAGTAAGTCTTATTTATTATTTCTTTACCTATTGTCCATATTGCTTTTTTATTAGAAATTTGAAGAAAGGAATTATTATTCACTATAGAGTAATGGGTGATTGGCACAGGATTTAATTTTACCTAGAAACATATCTTTCTAAAAACCAATGGTGACACATTTTGTAATATTTTACAATGCCAATTTTATTAACAATGTCTTGTTTTACTTTTAATACACTATTTTCGAATATTCTATATTTTTCAGGAAGGAATCATCTGCAGTACATACCAGTTGTCAGTTAAGTGAAAGCTATGATCCTTCTTAAAACATTTTGTATTTGTGGTATTCTAATATTTACTGAGATGTTTGTAGTTTATGCTCGGGATACAAATATCGTAAGTACAATTTGCTTTATTTTAATTAGTCTAATTCTAATCCTAGATGCAGTTGGTTGTAAAACCATGGGTGTAATAAGTGAAAGTGAAGCACCTAACAGTCATTATAATAATCTTTAAAATAATAAAAAAAAATCAAAAAAATCTACGGAATAACCGACATCGTATGAACATAAGTTGAAACTCGGTCTTGTACAAAATTTAAAACTAGTACCACAATGTTAAGGATGTCCTTGTGATAAAGTTCCTGAGACAAAATGTATTCATTATTGTACAAAATATTTTGTTAACTACAAGGGATTTATCATCGCTATTTAAATGACGAAATTAAAAGCAAAAGACAAAAAAAGAATATTTTAACACATCATTGAGATTAACTGTCGCTCCTTTCACACACTAAGAATTTGAACGTTCGGTGGTTTTGACGTTCGGTAGTTTTGACGCACGTTCATAATTTATTGTGCTTTCACACAAGGCGTCACTGCTGCCGTACTTCAGTTTTAACCGAGTCGTTTACCTTATAACACTAAATATAATTTCGTAAAATAAAAGGTATAGTGTAGATATGGAGCAAAATCAAATTATAGCGTTGTGGTTACTCTATCGTCTAAAAAAGAGAAATAAGAGGGACCGAATTCATTGGATCCATCCTATTAACGCAAAAAGATACGATGTTGAGATGTTTGTCACATTAAAATTCTTCAATTATTTTCGAATGTCAATTTCATCATTTGAATAACTACGTGGTCGACTGAAAGAAGTCATTCAGCGTTAAAATACAAAAATGAGAAACTGTATTCAACCAGTGGAAATGTTGGCTGTTACTTTAAGGTAAATGTTAGATGTTTTAAAATAAGTTGATTGTAATTCGTAGTGTTTCAATGGTTTCAATGTGAAAATGAAACAGTTATATTGAAAAATCAACACTATATGAAGACAAAGGCGTTGACATCGCTAAGCTTGTTGGTTCAGCTTCAGATCCAAAATACTGTGAACGTGCATGATGATCGTTATCTGAAGCTAAAGAAGTGCGTGAATGTTGCTGAGAGGATGTCAAGCAATGAGCGAGTGGTACATGTTGTGAGGGGGTGTTCGTAAGGGGCTGGTTCGTTGTAAGGGTGCTAGATGGTACTGGAGGAAATGGAGAAAATTGTTGTAAGTTTCTGTGTTGATTATATGGTTGGGGTATAGTGTTTGTTGAAAATATTGTTGGGCTTGATGGATACATTGGATTGTAGAGGATGGCTAGGGGCCCTTTTTTGTCGTTTATATTTGATATGGTTTGAAGAACCGCCATCTGGAACTCAAGTATTTCTTCCCCACTAAACTTGCTCAAATATGGTAGCAAACTTTGAAAAAATGCCATGTTCGGGTCAGGTTTTTCAGGGGATTTCGGTTCCAACGCCTTTAAAATTTTTAACTCTACTTCATCCACTTGTTTGCGCCGCCTGGTTGCCATTGGTTTTTTAAAATTGAAGTGTTAGTTTCATTTTCAATATTTTGTTAGTTCAACTTGTTTAATTTCAACACCTCGTCCATTGTCATCGCCTGTGAAACTGTCCGAAGTCTTTCTTTCCATATACAGTTTCTTGAAAAATAGTAATGAATCGTAGTATACATATGTTCCTTTTTTCTTTGCTAAAGAAACGCTTGACTTACCTTCCTTTGTCTTTTTTAACGATTTAGCAAATAAATCTCTAATGTGAGTCCATCGACAAATTACTTCTTTACCCCAAAAAAAAAAGGTGTAAACTTAAACTAGTGTGGAATATTACAATTAGTAAAGAGTGAACAATTTTTTTCATAATCAAATTGGTCATACAAATAAAGAGAAATGATTCGAGGTAGTAAAGGATCAACATTACGAACTACTCTACTTCTTTGGTTCATTTTTGATTGATGAAAATAAATTTCATAAATTAGTTTCGCGATTTTAAAACCAGATGCACTACACACATCATTCCAAGCATTTGTCGTTCAGTTATATGTCTATTGTTTTGTCCCAAAGAGCAGGTCTCGCTTTAACCAATGTTATTAATATTTCAGTATCAATTTCAAACATCATATTCTTGACCTACTTTAAACAGCCGCAAAGTGTAAATAAAAAATATACCAAACAACCCAGCAAGGTACCTTCGTGCGACTGAATGACCGTATCATGTAAAAGGATGCATTAAGTCCCGTCACGTATACTACTGGTTCGTAAGCACGGCCCTACGCCGTCTGTTTGTAGTGGCAGTGGACTGTGCGGCACACGGCGATTTCACCGAAAGTCTCAACCGCCGGGTAATGTGAAAGGTACCGTGCGATTGCTTGAGTCACTATTGGAATGTCATCGTGCGTTCAAACCATCTTCTTTTTTCCTCTTTCAGTACCCTGTCCGATTATCGAACGTTGGCGATCATATTGGCAATAATAACTTTGTTTACGGCGGCTCCAAATAAATTAAGGTGGTTTCTTGATACCATTCTCGGAGATTTCGTAGCCAGGATGTTCTTCGTCGGCCTGGGCCTCTCCTTCCGTCGATCTTACCCTGTATTATGAGTGTAGAAGGTTATACCCTCTCTGGATGTCTCATTACATGACCGAAATATTGTAACTTCCGAATTTTTATCGTTTTTGTTATTTCTGTTCTCTTTTTCATTCGATGTAAAACTATTTAATTTCTTATTCGATCAACCAACTTATCTGCAATACTCGTCGATAAATCCACATCTCAAAGGCCTCTAATCTTTTCATTAATGTCTCTGTAAGGGTCCAGCTCTCCATACCATACAGCAATGTGGAGAATATGTAGCAGCACCAAATCTGATTTTAAGATTTAACGTAATATCTCTATTAATTAGAATTTTCTTTAATTCATAGAAGGCGGCTCTGGCTTTTTCAATGCGTATTCTTATTTCTCTTATTTATATCCCAGTTATCGTTAACGTTTGCACCCAAGTAGTAATATTGTGGACTCTTTCTAACTCTATTCCATACGCTCTGGTGTTCGTTGGTTGTAAACTCCGTTTTGCTGACAACCATAAATTTTGTCTTAGAAGTATTAAGTTTTAACCCATATTTATCACATGCTTCGGTTACCCTATTATAAGTCGTTGCAGGTCTTCTTCATTGGAGGCAATAAGTACCGTGTCGTCTGCATATCTGAGATTGTTGACATTAATTCCGTTGATTTTAATGCCTGTATTCTTCAACTAAGGCTGCTTTGAAAATAAATTCGAAGTAGATATTAAAAAGTAGTGGCGATAGAATACATCCCCCCACGTCGTATTTCCACTGCTTCCGTAGTGTTGTGTCCAGCTCGTATGTTTGCACATTGATGCCAATACAAAATTTTTGATAATACGGAGGCTCGGTCATCAATTCCCACCTGTTGCAAGACAGCTATAAGTTTGTCATGGTTTAGTCGGTCAAAGGCCTTTTTGAAGTCGATAAAACACATATATACTGGTTGTCCTATATCCCTACATCTTTGAACCATGACCTGCAAACTGAAGAGTGCTTCTCTGGTTCCATGGTTGTTTCTGAAACCAAATTGTGTTTCACTTAGTTGTACTTCTATTTTGTTGTAAATTCTCGAGTGCAGTATTCTTAAGAAAATTTTTAGTACATGACTCATCAGACTGATAGTGCGATGATCGTTACACTTTTTGGCATTTATTTTTTTCGGTATCATTACAAATGTTGGTAGTAGCCAGTCTGTTGGTATATGTCCTGTTTCGTATATTTTATTAAAGAGGCTTAGAAGAGAATGTTTGCCCTTATCGTCGAGCAGTTTGATTATTTCGCTTGGAATTTTATCTGGACGGTTGGTTTCCTATTCTTTGATAGCTTTATAGCTCTTTCCAGTTCATCGAGTGTTATATTTGGACCAGTAGATATATTTTTGATTTGAATTTCTGTTCTATCGTCATCAAACAGCTCCTTAATATATTCTTTCCACCTCTCTAATCTGTCTTGTTCATTGACTATAATTTCCTTGTTTATCAAGTAAACTACTTGCAGTTGTTCTATATGTTCCAGTTATTTCTTTTACCTTTTTGTACATATTAAACGTGTCATTCTTTTTCTGCAGTTCTTCTATTTCAAGACATTTGTTGCTGTACCATTTTTCCTTTGCATCCCGAATTTTCCTTCTGATTTCCTTATGAATTTTATTGTATTCTTCAGTGTTTTTATTTTTCTGTTTTCGTCTGCTTTCCATTAGTTCCAATATTTTATCAGTAATCCATTGTTGTTTGCGATTATTAATAGTTTTATACTTTTAGTTGATTCTTGCATAATGCTTTTGACATGATTCCAGTGGTCTTCGACGTTATGTGTTTCTCTCGATTTTTCAAACTTTTTTTTATCTCTTGTGTAATTTCATGATTATTATTATGAATACAGTCAGTGTTTATTCGGTTAGTCGGTTGTTGGCGATTTACTATTTTAAGTTTGAGTTTTATGTCACTGATTAATAAGTATGATCTGAGGGGAAATCGGCTTCAGGTAGTGTTTTAGTTATTTTGATTGAATTTCGGTACATCTCGTTAATTGTTATATAATCGATCTGATTTCTTATTATCTTTTCTTTAGTATCTGTTCAACCATCGCACGTTCAAATTCTTAGTGTGTGAAAGGAGCGTTTCAGTGCGATAGTCTCTGCACGTTTATCGTACACCAGTATGACCGTGACCAGTATGGTAATCGTACCCGTAGAACGATTGATTTTTCTTGGGTGCGAACAATTGTTATATTGTATTAAACGTATTTTTAAATTTAATATTAAAATATTATTACAATAAATTATAATTTATTGCAACATTTATTTATTAAAAAGGTTATTTTAGCAATAATTAATAAAAAAAATCTGTAATTGAAACATTTATATTTTAGATGAATGAAATATTTATTGTGTCAAATATTAAAATTGTTGCAAAAATAATCTAGGTATTGAGATTAAATAAATAACTTTTTTTAATATTTCCAGTAGGGTGAACCCGTCGAAGTGTGAAACAGTTTTCAGTTAGATGATTTTTATGACATATTTTCGCATGATTTAGGAAATATTTTAGTCATGATATTTTTTTCCTAAAATGTTTACAGACTTTACTACATATACTTAAATTTGGACACGTTCGTAACATCAGATGTGGAAATTATATTAACTTTTTTTTAAGTATCTATGGTTCATACTTTCCCATCAATTTGGGGTAAGTACTGGATACAACTGACTCTCGGTTCCTTCCTTTATCGATGAATTGACCTTGAACGTTGCAGCTATATCTGTTAGGTTATACTATAAAACGGATCTACGGTTACATTCTTGACGCATAACGACCCATTCATTTAGACTGTTAAACTACTACGTTGGCATTTTTGTTTTCTGGCCAGGGATGGAGCCATCGTCACCTAGATAATACTTAACTTGAAAATACAATGCTAGTCAAGATGAGGAAGAAAGGTCAGAGATGGTTTCGTCTATTTTTTATCAATTGCGCAATAGTTACATATATAGTTTACATTACCAATGTTAAGTGTGTTAAAAACGATATTACCTCCACCTTTATTATAATCATGCCAGGTTTTTTTAATATTTCCTGTGTGTAATTCTTATTAGATATTGCTTAATATTTAATATGCCTTTTTCTCTTTTTGAATTTAAAATTTTGTAGGTATCTAATATGATCTGCACTATGCTGGGTTCATGTCCAACTCGGGAGAAAGGCCTACCACCGGTACCTGGAAAGGATTACATACACCTTAATAAAGGATATCAATTAAATGAAAAGTGGATAAACAAAAGAAAAACATAATGAAATAATTGATTGTTAGTATTCAAGAATAACAACTTTTACTCTTTACAGCTTTATTCTCTTATTCAGTCCAATAAAAGTACTTATTGTTTATTCTAGTGTTTTTTGATAACCCTATTAATTTGCTACCGTATAATATATATTTAGTAGATCTTTTGTTCTTTTTAGAACATATGGAAAAATATAAAACATAACCTTCGAACTCCTTCCCACGCTCTTTCTAGACCCACCAACAACAAATAAAAGGAATGGGCAATTTAGGTAAAAATTAAGTAATTGCCGATACTGTTTGAAGCCAGACAATCTGCAACTATCTAACTAAACTATAGTTGCTCCATCGAATAAATGACAATCAGAATGCCCACTCTCAGATGCCGCCTTTGATGTTTTAGACGGAACATAGACTCGAATTAAGAAATTTGTGACAAGCTACGAAAGAACTGTAATTTAAATGTTCACAGATTAATAATTTAGTACATTTGAAATAATTTAATCTATTTCTTTAACATAAAATCCATTCTTAAATTAAAAATTAACTCTTAAAATATTAGAGACGATAAATTATTTAACTAAATACCTACCTAATGTTTCAGATATTCTTACACCTCTAAGAAATCTAATAAAAAATAATGTTCAATGGTTATGGACTACTGATTATACAGAATGTTTGATAAAAATAAACAACTTAATAGCTAAGATATCATCTTTACAGATATTTGGTAAAAATTTACTAATAAAAGCTCAAACCGATGCTAGTCAAAATGGTATTGGTGGTTGTTTGTTGCAGAATGGAAAAGCGGTAGCATTTTGTTTGCGTAGCTTGTCGGAAAGCTTAGTTGTTAAAAGTCAACAACGACTGAAACAGAAACAGAATAAGAGGCAGGCAAACAGGAGTAATCCTAGTCGCACAAAGAAGAAGAGAAGAAGTTTGTATTCTGTGTGCAATTTCTCGATCTAGTGTCCCATTCTCTTCCTAGTTTTTCTCCAAGCAATTCTGTCTCCAAACATTCCTCTTCTTACCTTCTCACCAAATGTATACTCCGTTTTCGATCTGCTAAAAACAATTTCTTTAATGAAGTAGTGATACTTATTTTAGGATAGCACTGATAATGGAATAGTTATTCCTAAAACGTTTTGTGATGTAACCCGATATGGTTTTTATATTAATATAATTTTTATAAAGAAATTTTTTAAATAAAAATGAGAGTGATAAATTTTATTTATCTCATGATAATCATAAAAAATAAAAAGATATGAATTTTTACCGTCGGAGCAATACAAATTTTATTTAAAATCGATTTTTTTTCATTCTTTCATTCTACACAAAAAGTGCTAATAAATATTTTTGTTCAAAATTATCTTAGCTACATTTTTTACTTGAAACTTGAAACTTTTTGAGTGGCATACAAATTCTTGGCGATTTTTTCATTAGACTTCTCCTCCTACGAGGTAGTATTTTAGGGGGAAGCCGGAGGTAAAAGTGATAAACTTTTTTGCATCTTTTTGGGGACTAAAAATTGACATTTTCGGCAAAATTCAGCATGTTCGTATAATTTTTAGAAATTCAGCATCTTCGTTTCTGATGACTGGAGTAATCATAAAGTTTTATCACCGTCTTATAGAACCAAAAATCGGAGGAAAATTTTGTTAGTCAAAGAATATAATTTATACATAAAGCGTAGACTGTGAGGCGACACCGAAGAAGTTAAGGGTTAATGTTAATAACGTTAATAACCATTGAGATATTCTCTCAAGAATTGGAAAACAGAGGGAGTGATTCTATCATTGATAAATTAATAATCAAGTATTATATTAGAAATTATATGGTCTCATATCGCCCCAGCCAAACATAGAACAAATTTATAAACATTCAAGATAAAAAGATGACACAAATATATCATTTTAATTAGAAACATATTCAGATGAATCCAACAATATTAAGTTACAACAGAAATGTCTTCAGTAACGAAAAATAGCTTCTTATCTTGACATTATTAATAAAAAGTCGGTAAGTATATATATGCACTATATAAACGCCAAAAATTTATTCAAATAAACTATAAACAACTAAAACTTTATAGGCTCATAGGAGATATAATTTTGATATCTTTAAAACTAAGACAATATAGCTTAATAAAATTTTAAGGTTATACACATTAAAGGGTAGTGATTACATAAGAATAATAATCAAAATAGTGAATAATGTTTACAATAATAACAGTAACAGTAACATCAATGATTAAATAATAACAGTCATTTAACAAAACATAAACTTGCCTAATCTAAATATACAAAACAAATATAATATATATTATCATAACTTTAAGAAAACGAATATCATATGCCAAATATCTTAATCCATAACAATATAAATAAAAATGAGTAACAGTTAGCTTCTACGCTGTCGGAAGTCGAAGAAGTGAACATAGAATATTTACCCTGGAACGACTGCCATCTGTTAAATTGGGCCAACATATTTTATGTCATAAACAGTGCTTTGGTACATCGTTTTTCGAAAGATATGACTACGTGTTATTTCTCAGATATGCGGAAAGCTAATAGACTATTTTGAAGCAACATAAAAATCTGGATATATCTTACCACAGAATACATTACCCAACAAGAAGCGAAACTTTTTCGCAATCCAATATGCGAATTTTACCATACCAGAAAAAAAATCGTGAGGAGACCGCTAAAGACATTGGGGAGAAGTGGTTGGAATAGAAAACTTGAGATTAGAGAGAGAGGAAAAGAATAAATCACAGAGAGAGGTGCAGGGATTAGGAAATGATAGGAAAATATGGAAGGACCTAGTTGAGAAATTACTAGTAAAAGTAGCAAACCTGTCAGTATTCCACAAACCACTGCGATATATGCGCCACGATAATCTACAGAAAGCAGTAAAAAATATGCCAAGTGGTGGGGAGTTTTTGACATAAGCGCGAAGGTATATATGCGTAAATTGAAGTCTGAGATAAAGCATATATTGGCATCTGGTTAGATTGGAAGCTCCTATGGTACGAATGGCTCTTGCAAGACCACGTGATCTACATTAAATATACTGAGGTTCATGAAAAAGCTACCTGGTTTTGAAAAATTACGAGTACTCTAATGATGAGATTCAAATTCTCTAATAGCATGTAACTCTGTAGAGACCAAAAGAAATAATTTCTTTCCCTTTAAACGCATAAGGAAAATCAACCAGTCAACGAATCCATAATTCGATTTACAGTATGAATGCAATATTCGTCAGTATATGCCCATGAAACCAATCTGACCTGATCAAAGGGTTGACGCTGACTCAACTGGATATATGTGAGAGTTTTAGATTTATGCAGGAAAGATTTAATAATATTCCAGAAACAAAACTAGGGTATAATGTTGTTAATGACTTTACCAACTCATTGGTGGATAAAAGCCATAAAGTTTTTTTTTGATAATTATTTCAGTTCTGTTAAGTTACAATGAAAATTAATTTGAAAGCAGATGAAAATCTGCTACGTAGAGATATAGATTGGAGTGTTTTACACGATAGATTAACTGATTGAAAGGGATGGATCGTCGAAGCGTATTATGACCACAGTGTCAAGAAAACAAAAGGATAGAACGATATACGAAATACCTTACATGAAATACGTCCTCAAATGATTCAGGATTACAATAACAAATCGGCTACGTGGATTGTTTTGACAAGTTGGAAATTTATATAAAGTTGATAGGAAATTTCATAAGTAGTGGCATCAAATATTCTTTTATTTTGGAGATGTCTCGTGTAATTTCGAATGTTAGTGTCAGAGGAGTTATTGGAGTTGAAAATCCAAGAAAACGTGGTCATCCTTTCAATTCATACATGTTGTTTTAATATCTTTAGTTTTAATCTCAAAGAATGAATGCTAAATTTAAGAATGTTAAATTTTTATTGACTTAAATATTATCAACGTTTGATGCGTTAGTAAAGTGTATCAGTCGTATGTTCACTGCTTGGACTTTCGTTCTTTTCTGACGAATACATAAGATTATTAAATTCTATAAACATATTTTTACCTACAAATAATGTAAAGATTTAAAAATGTATCTAACAAATAATGGTAAAATGAATAATGTTATAAAAGAGAGAAATATCTAAGATAAACATCACTCATTTTTTATAAAATCGTACTCTAAACAAAATCTTATAGGTCCGATAAGTACTTAGCCTCATCGCCCGATCGCTCCACTATCGCAAGAGAAATCTTCTGTCGTATACACTCTCGTAACCGGCTTATGTCAAAATTTCAGCCAAATCGGACTAGTAGTTTGGTTTTGAAACAACAGACGCTGTCGAACATGCATTGAAATTAAAATAGAAATGGGCTATAAGAAAGATACGATGAGTTTGGTTTTGAGACCACATATGGAAAGGCGGGCGTGTAAGTTTGCAAAATCTTTGAGAAAAACAGAAAAGACAGCAATAATTGAGTTGCTGATATCGATTTTTTTTTTGGAAGGGATGTTCGATAGACACAATAAAAAATTGGTTTGAACTAGGTCATCACCTAAAAAGTTAGTGCTGAATTCTACCATGAAGAGTAACTTAACAAATATCCACGATCTCGTATTGGCAGACCGCCGACTGAATGTGCGCAAGATAGCTGACACAGTAGGCATCTCAAAAGACTACGCAAAAACCTAAATCCTGCATGAAATTCTGGGCATCAGAAAGCTGCCGCCTTTGCTCACTACGGATAACAAGCCCAACCGAGAGACCAATTCAGAGCAGTATTTGACACTGTTTAAGCGTAAACCGAAGGAGTTTCTACGTCATTTCGTAACTTTCAACGAAACATGGAATTTCTGGTACATACCATAGACCAATCAACAGTCTAAACAGTAGAGGTCGCCCAACAAACGTGCTCCGAAGAAGGTGAAGGCTGTCTCATCGGCTGGAAAGGTGATAGTCACGTTTTTCTGAAGTTTACAAGGTGTAATCTACATCGACTGGCTGAAAAAGGGCAAAACGGTTACAGGGCGCTATAGTGCTAAATTATTGGGCCGATTTACAGAAAAGAAAAGCCCCATTTGACGAAGAAAAAAGTGCTCTACCACCAAGACAAGGCACCTACTGCCATCTCCGCCGCCACCATGGTCAAATTGGTCAAGTTAAGCTACGAACGGCTTTTACTTCCACCATATTCTCCAGGTTTGAGCCCTTGCGACTTCCTTTTGTTTCCAAATTTGAAAAAGTTACTCGTCGGACAGAAATTTGAATCGAATGAGGAGCTCATCGCCGCTACAGAAGCATACTTTGCAGGCCTCGAGAAATCGAATTTTTCAGGCGGGTTAAAAAAGTTGGAGCTTCACTGGGTGAATTGTATCGACATAACAGGAGATTATGTTAAGAAATATATCGCCACTTTTACAAAATTTTCGTTTTTTTTTTTGTAGGCTAAGTATACTTTTCGAACCGCCCTAGTATTATACAAGATAATCATAAGCAAACACTTCTAAACTGCACGAAAAGTGAGCTACTATATTCTCAAGAGCTTAGTTCACATAATGGAATGTCAAGATGCCAACTTGGCCGATAACACTAATAAAGACGAATTAATCAACTAGAACTAATCAAGTCTAATATTAAAATAATAATAATAATAATAATAAACAATAAAGCTCTAATCTAATTAACAAATGCAAAAAAGGATCCATAGATTGGGAAATCTAAGTACTTATTAATAAAGAAAATATTGAAAAGCAAATACCCAGTAAATTGATTGACAGTCGGATCTTCTCAATCCATAGAAGTAGTAAATAGATCCTAAAGTAAAAAAAAGCTAGAGAATTGCCAAAATATCTGGTAATTCAGTTGTTTAACGTTTGATCACCCTACACTTACTTGAGAGAAAAAAGAAAGAATTCACCATAACACACTAAGGCCAGTTTTCTCAAATATCAGAAACGGGTCAAAAGTAAATTATTCGAAGATGAAAATCTATTAAAACCGAAATCTATCAGGTTTATGGAAAACCAAGTCATGTGGCAGAAAAGTGAAAAAATTCATACGCATCATATAACATGTAAAGTGGTACAGCATATACATTTAGGGATACAGCCAGTCCTGGATTTTGGTGGACAATAAGCTTAACGGAATGAAAGAACTAAAAATTGAAACCATCGTAATATAAAAACAAATTGTATACCCGGAGTTAAAAGGTTGTTTCAGACATATCGATTCAAATAGAAATAGTACAAAAAGAATTTTGGATAAAATGGTATTACTATATTTATGATCATCACCAATCTTTAAAAGTTAAGAAAGAAAATTTCTACCACCAATGTTGTTTTTTTGTATAATAAGCAGTGCAGACTAATTTAAAAGTATAGAACCTAGTATATCAATTGTACGTAACTTATGCTACACAGAATTAAAAAATAATCATAGTAACCAAAGAACTGTTTAAAAATGTAGAAAACTTCAGATTAAAATACTGAAATATAATAACTATAACAATGTTTAATACAGATAAAAATATAAAATATGAACACCATTTACTCGTTTGAATTAAACCAGCGTTAGAAAAAAATCAATATTTAATTTATAAATATTTTAAATTAAAATTTGAATGTGTATTAAGTTTATTTATTTTATCTATGACTCACCCAAATTTCAATAATTTTATTGCAATCCCAATAATTGTTAGATGGAGAACATCTCTGGTGGCACTGAATAGAGTTTTTGTTGAGTATCAATTGAATACATATTCTTATTATAACTGGATTATACAGAGTGAGATATAACTACTGGGGCATAAAATAGGACCAAATATTACTTAATAAAATATTGCTTTGGGAAAAGAACTGATGTGTAAGTTAAATTGTTTTTCTTTAAATGTATAATATAATAAGGAATCGGCAAGCATTCAGCATGCTCAGACCAGTTTGGAGGTCTGGCCAGTATACCACAAACTAAAGATCCAAATGTCAAGTCTGTTCTACTCTACTTATGTGAAAGTTGAAAAGTGAAACCCTTATAGACAAAGTGCAGGTCTTTGTTAACAAATGCTTACAAAGAACTGTTCATATTTTTTGGCCTAACACCATCAGAAGCAAAAATCTGCTACACCTGAGAAAGAGAAGGGGATAAAGAATGAAACAAATTCAAGAAATGGATCTACCACAAACTTGGTAAAATATCTAACGAAAAAGAAAAAGAGTATAACCATCACAAACTTGGAGAAGATCAATTATGGACAAGATGAGAAGTTAAGGAAAATCTTGGTGAAGGGCTTAGCGCAAAATAGCACTTGATCACGCATTTTTACCGAAGCCTTGTGCTCCACTTAGGAATCCAAGAACCTTTATATATAGAGTGTGTGAAAAGAAGCAGGACGGTCGAATATTTCGCGAATTAAACATCGGATCTAAAAATTTAAAAACAGATTTTTAATATTTTTGAATGAACACCCGACCGCCAGTCACACACTATAGAGCAAGGAGGGGGCAACTTTTAAATCTTAAATGGAAACTTCCATTTTTTATTGCATATTTGGATTTCTTATACAAAATCAAAAAACTTTTCACATGAAATCCTAATCTGTAATAAAAATGTGGAATTCTATTTAAGATCTCAAAGTTGTCCCCCACCCACCCCCAGGGGATGGGAGTGAGGGGTTGTGTGTCGTGTCATTTGACAGATTTTTAAAAAATATTAAAAACGTGTTGTTTAATTTTTTATTGGGAAGTGTATTTCTCAAGATATTAGACCATTTCTATAATTTTTCTACCGTATGTTGATAAATCGTTTTTTTTTTTAATTATAGCGCCATCTATCAACAATTCGAAAAATGGTACTTAAAAAGTTACTTTTTTTATAAGAAGTCCTGCGATAAAAAATGGGGATTCTCTTTCAAAATTCAAAGTTGTCTCAATCTCTGCTCTAGGGAATGTGGCTCGGTAATTGCGTTTGGTGTCACTCGATAGATTTTTAACAAATATTGAACACCTGTTTTCTAGTTTTTCGATGTGATGTTCATTTCGCAAAATGTTCGACGCCCCACTTATTTTCACACACCCGGTTGGTTAGTATGATTAGTAGAACCGATTGTGTGTCGTTATTTTCGAGTAAGGATTCAGGATATTTACTTTTAGTTGAAAATCTTCTCTTTTTCTTCTTACGGTGCCTATCCGTTCCGGATGTTGGCGGTCAACACGGCTATAATAACTTTGCTTGCTGCTATTCTGAATAGTCCGGTTGTCGATGTATTAAACCACTTTCTCAGGTTTTAAAGCCATATATTAAAGCACATATTAATGTTGGTACCAAGGTATGTGTAGCTGTCTCCAATTCAAAAGTTGTGTATTTAATATTTCGCGCTTTCTGACTACCATGTACTTTGTTTTTTCGTATTAAGACCAAGTCCGTGTTCTCTACTTATATCTGATATACGCGACATTATCTTTGCAAAACCGTCCAGACTATCTGCAAAAACTACTGCGTCGTCGGCATATCTAATGTTGTTTAGACGCATTCTGTTGACTAATACGCCTTCTTGTAGTTCTCCTAGCGCTTGCTCGAAGATATATTCAGGGTATATATTAAATAACACCGGGGACATAATGCATCCTTGCCTCACTCCTCTACCTATGGAGACTGCCTCTGTCAATTGGTCATCCACTTTAATATTCGCTGTTTGGTTGTAATATAAATTATAGATGATTCTCAAGTCCCTATCATCTAACCTCACTTCTTTCAAGATGTTTATAAGTTTATCATGCTTTACTCTATCAGATGCCTTTTTGTAGTCGATAAAACAAGTATACACATCACAGTTAACATCCTTGCATCTTTTCATAAGCACTTGGACAGCGAATAGAGCTTCTCGGGTGCTAAGGAATCGCGGAATCCAAACTGCGTCCATTATACTTTGTTGAAAATCGATCATTATTAACTTTTTATCAGTCGTTTTTAATTTTGATAACTTTGAACCAAATGTAAAAATGTATCAAATGTAAACCAAAAATTTGTATACTGAGTTGCAAGTAACTTTTGTAACATGTAAAAGTATCATTGATGATGGTCTAATGATATTTTTTATTATAAATTTAAATACTGTTTATGTAGGAAATATAGAAATGTCGCGTTAGAGCTTGTGAGGCTTTAGGAAAACGTGGATGTGCCGAATTGGCTAGCTCTTGTAAAGTTTTTAACGCAAGATAAGGTGAAGAACAAAGTAATAGAAAATAGATGTTCTTTTGAAGTATAGGACCAGTATATAAAGTAATTTAGAGACACACCCCGAACTTCACGTAGACTGGCGTCGAAGACAAGACGAATTTTGGAAACTAAAGACGAATTAACAATTTGTTCTTTGAAACTGCGTGATGAGCAAAGTAGTAAGAAGTAGGATATTTAAAATCACATTCAGGAACCTGTATCATATATTGTAATTTAATGTAAGCGTCATGAACTCAACATATTTTTCTTTTATCATTCTGGGACAAAATAACAGGTTTAGATATGATTTCGACTTCCCAAAACTTTTGTAAAAGAGGATCTGTGTTTGTATCCATAGAAGTATGTAAAGACGTGAAATGACAATATTTAAGGCTTTCTAAGACTACACTGCAGAAGACTTGACTTGGTTTAAGATTAATACTATTACAGGAATGAATTTGCACTGCCAAATTAGTCCAGTCTCTTTCTGATATTTCGTCTGTCACTGCGGCGTACATTTATAAAAGCGATGTAAAAGAGGGCGTAATTTTTTATCGCTCTTATCGCTTTTGATACTGTTTGACACAGTTCCACACCATACATCAGAAAGAAACAATTTTAGACCACGGCATATGAACATCTGAAGACAATGAGATCAATTTTTAAAATGTTGCCAGATATTTAATTCCATAAATGGTGCGCATACTAGAAAAATACATAACATCAGTAATATATAAAATAATCATTATCCGTGTATATACTATCGAAATCAATAATTTCTTATTTTGATAGTAAAAAATGACTAGAATAGAACCGGTATCCACACTGAATATTGTAAAGGAATTATTTCGGCCTAACCGTCTTATTTATAAATTTAAAAAAGTTAATTTCTTATTGATAAAGCATTTTAAAACATAGTTCACTGAACTATTATTAAACTTAAAATGAAATTAAAACAGCTGATGAATGAAGAATGTAAGGTTGAAAGTAACCTCTGACTTACAGTTTCACACAAATGCAAAATCATTGCAAATGCAAAACATCAGCATTAGGTGAATGCAAAGCCCCCTGAAGGCAATACGCCAACCCCTAAACACGTGACCTTGACCGCTATATAATGTATTAGTTGGCTGATTTGGCAAATAACGTCACATATTACCGATGATAAATGTAAAAAAGAAAATCTGGACGTAACATGTAAAATTGAAAGATTTTGTCATTTATGTAAGAACCCATCGATATAATATACTAAGGATGGAGCTTATGAATAAATATTTGCATCCAAAGTAGTCGATAAAAATGGCCGACTATTGTTTCCGGAATATCAGTGGAGTACGAAAAAAATTCATTTGGTACGTATCTATGTAGAATAATTATTTATTTTCGTTATTATTTACATTTTAATCAAAGATGTAGTGACGAGTAACATTGTAAAATAAAAAAACTAGTATTTTTATAACATAAACACATATAGAACATATATATTTTACAGGTACGTAGTTGCGCATCGCACGCCACTGATGTGAGTGGATAAAAAATATTAAAAATTTAACCAATTTATTGATTTACCAAAAAGAATATGTTAAATTATTTACTAACACATAACGTTACCTGTTTAACATTAAAATATCGGGGATAACTATGTTCACAATAATCAACTGTCAAATTCACTTCACAATGTTATGTCAGTTCCGTCGGTGATCAGCTACATGTAAAAATATCAACATGTTATATCCTTAGTATATTATATCGATGTAAGAATATTACAAAAACGTTCTGTTGGGAATTAAAATATTTATTTGTAAGAATCAACAAATGAAGTGAACACTAAGGTGATCTATATTAGAAAGTATTATAGTTACAGTTATTTTTATAAAATGGGAATTCTACTTTACTGAAAAATCACCAAATAGTCCTTGTTTCTAGATTATTTTTACTATCTAAATAAGCAAATTCTTATTTTTATCATTAAAACGTTTTATTTGAACACAGTCTGCATAAATGGTCTCTTCCTAGCATAAATAGGTTTATAAGAATGCTGATACACAGTGGCTAATCTCCAGTGTTCGGGATAATCCTCTCTCTTCTTCTTCTGGAAAGAAAAAGGTGGTGCTAAGCTATCAATAACATAATTCTTGACCATATAGGGATCTTTAGGTCTAGCAACTTTGAGATTGTAGATAGGTCTACTTACGATTTTGTGGGGAACGCCAGCTTTAAACGCCGTCTTATATTCGCTTTTTGGTCGTTTTTCTGTCAGAGATACATTTTTCATTTCACAAGCCACACAGAACTTATTATGAATTTTGCTGCATTTTTTAGGTCTTTGTTCGAGTATTTGATCTAAATTTGGGGTACTACGGTGAAGATTTAAATTGTCTTTGGATGTGTTTGAATTATTATCAGCTTCAAGTAGATTGTACGCGCTTTTGGCTCTCGATTTGGCACTTATACTCGTGAGTTTAGAATCTATAGAGCACTTATCGACCTCAATCGCACTTTTCGCTCGTTTTTTGCCGTCAGACTTTTCAGAATCACTGTGAATACTTCTCGGTGGTGTACGTTTAGATCTATGAAAGAAATATTCTTTTTCTTCGTTTCCTTTATTGCTGTGCTTCAAAAAGGGTGCCGCAATGTAAACCGTCGCATTTGACGTCAACATCTTCTTCTTTAGGAGTATGCACAAGACTAAAAACAGCAGGAGCTGCTGAACCGTTTGAACCATCGATGTGTTTAGGTCTCTCGGGCTCGTCTTTAGGATCTTCTGGAGTCAAATCCCAGCATATTGCCAAGTCCATGGGAGTAACCTTCGATTGCCGAATAAATCGCCATTTCTGTCAAAGCTACAAATAGTTTCATCTTTTGGAGATCCTGATGTTTTTGGACGGTATACTTTAAGTTTGGTGCACCTCGTTGGTCCGTAGCCTGGATAACCCTTCCAACCAACGCCTGCAAAATAGATTTAACTTTTAGTATGAACATTTTTTTAATCAAATATTTCATTGATACCAGAAATTGTAAACATATGTTTACAATTTTAACAGATGGTTAGCAGCTGAATATTAAAAGACAAAGTATACTCTTATCAACGATATCGTTATATTTCGTTAGATTCCTCTAAAATCTTCAGACGAAACTTGAAAAAAAATCCTGTGTAGGACCATATGTGGCTTCAATAGTGACAACTGCATAATGTATTCGTCCAAATATGTGTATTTCACTAGTTGTTTGTCCATAAATGTTTTTCAATTAAATAGATAATTTTGATATTCGATATAATATACTTAATTCTATGTGATGTATAGTTTTGAAAAAAATTCTACACAGGAAATTAATATGATATCTCAGGGCTCTTTTATTTATTAAAAACAAAAGGTGGCTTCAAAGTATTTTTTGCTATGGTCTGTTTTTTAACCAGAGGAGTAATTCAAATTTTCCGCGCCCGTAAATTCTTGTTTGTATATTGTCCAACCGCAGGCAAGTTTACTCCACTAAATTATGACATATTGACACTAATGACATTTGTGAAATTTTAAAATTCACAATTTAATATCGACGATTTTTTGTATTTTCTGCGTTATTCCTTACATTCATAGATTTTTCGTTTGCATTTATATAAAGAACAGTTCTTTTCAGAACTATTTAGTGTTATTAAGATAACAATATGGATTTAATGCCAAGTACTAGTGGTAATTATTCTTCTCCACCTTAAAAACGCCGAGTAGATTTGGGTCATTTATCAACAAATAAGAAACAATGTATTATAAACATGTATAAATGAAAATTGATAATTCTGGATTGAAAATAACAACCACGGTAGCAAAAGTAAAACAAGGCAGCAGGTTAGTTTTGCAGAATAATTATTATTAAAATCAAGACTTACTAAAATAAATGTACTAATTTTAGGTGTGTGCGAATTCAACTATTTACCAAACAATTAAAGAATATAAGTAGACTGGTGATATGCGAATATTATTTAATGTGATATTTTTCTAGATGATATTTATACTAAATATTGTTTAAAGTGTTTATAAATTTATGAATGTATGTTATTTATATCTAATTATCATAATAAAAACGGCAAACTATCTTTTAAATTTAGTGTACACTTGTTATTAAAAAGCATTTTCATTTTGTTTTCATCACAATAAAAGAACATTAGTAAAGTAATGTTGTGTTTTAGTTTGATTGTATTGATACAGTTGGTTTTGTTCTTCCTGGTTGTAGATAATCACAAGAAAACTGCAAAATTATGCTTGAATTTAACATAATAGATTGAATTTGTTAATTTTAGTCAATTTTATTTATTGATAACAAATGTTACAAACTCAAATCGAAAACAAGAATCCAGCATTAAAAAAATTGCAAGTACACACTTATTTATACAAAGTATCTTTTTGCATTATAGTGCTTCAAATAGAACCAAAAGATATTGATACATAAGTTAAACAAATCTATCTAATGAGGTAACTGATTACCAAATAGGACCACACCTATATTTGAACCATAATTTATTCTGTGATGGGAAACATGAAAAATTGAATTTTAAAGCAGTTAACGGGAAGGAGTATGTAAAACAAATTGGCTGAAGCAATTCAGAAGATTGGATTATTAAGCTTAAAAATAATGATCAAAGTCAAAGTTAACTCTTCTGATAAGAAAAAAAACCTATATTTAAGAAATTAATCACATCAGAATAAAAATATGGTTTACGCAGTTTAAAAAAAAACAGTATTTCAGAAATCTTTAGCTCTCTCTAACTTTTTGATACATGCATTTGCATATCTTTATTGCATACTTATTAGATCTATTTGCAAATTAAAAGACAAATTTATGTGAAAAACCAAACTTAGTGAAAAATGTGAAAAACGTCCTTTTTTATTGTAATAATTGTAATATCTATTGAAAGTGAATTGAAAAAAAATATTAATCAAACATAAATTAACAAAGTTAGGTTAGAATTGACGTGGAAGGTTGTCCGATATTGATTACCTGATTACCGCAAGGCCGAGATAATCAACAAAAAAAGAAGATGTATTTGGTGATTTTTCTAGTATCTTTCTTGGGTGTGAATCTGTCTTTTTGGTTTACTCCTCCTGGTTAAAAAAAAAGAGTATAGTTGCCTTTAAGGAAAACAAAGGATAGAACAATAGGGAAATAAAATTTCAGCACAATTATGACTTACAAAGCAAATGATATATTAAAAAAACCAATCAAATTTAAAAGAAAAAATTTTGAATAAACATAAATATACCGTATACAATGATTAGATTAAAAATCTCAAACATCCATTAAATCATACATCCATAATTATCAATACAAATTAATTAAGCTTATATGCAAATCTAAAATTTCTAAATTTTAGTGACTCCCGATAAATTATCATGTATTATAATTCTCAATAAAACCAAAAAAACGAATAACCCTAATTTAAATAGGTGGTCGTGATGGCATTCATCGCTCAAAATTCAAATGCAATGAACAAAAGGAGTGACATCAATCAATTAAGCACTATTTACTCCTACCTATTATATTAGGATACACATGCACAATCCAATGATGTTTCAATAACTGATTCATTGTAAAGTTTCCAGGTTTCGTTATTTCTTAGAGTTGTCATTATACAATTTTGTTATAAGTACCACATAAGACAAAGAAAACAAGAAGAAGTACTGTCATTTGCCATGTCCAGGAATGACAGCTACTCTTAACCTAACATTCCACAGTTGGCCGGCACACATGGCCTTTTTAAACTTTGTAATTGTCTTTTTCTTATGTGTTAAAATAGAATAAATTGTCAAGTTTGGTCTTTTACACCATGCAATTTTTATATTTTTTAATAATTGACTCAATCGAGTGGTGCGTGAATTTGTCACCTATGAGTAGAACATCCACGAAATCAAAACTCACTAACTTAAGTTTTTACAACCTTTACACTCTTAACAGATTTCGAGGATGCTTTACTAACATTAGCACTTTATTTCAGTTTTTCCTGATGATGAAAATAAACATTTCCGAAAGCTTCAAACTTAGTTAAAAGAGTACACTTATTTCACCGCTGCAAATCCCAATAAACCTCAAAGCTCCGTTTTCTAACGTTGTCAGCAAAGACTTCTTTTCATTTTCTATATATATATATATATATATATATATATATTATATAATATATATATATATATATATATATATTATTTGTAGTCTCAGCAATTGGTCTGTGTGAAATAAAACTCTATTTGTTATTTCTCAATATTTCGTCACGATTTTGTGACTTCTTCAGGAGAAAACTGTAAATTTATTATAATTATTATATGTAAACAAAATGAATATTTCAATACTTACAACTTAAGATTAAAAATTTTAAATTTTGATAACATATCCAATTAGATAAATGATATTTTTTTGATTTTAATTTATTTGGGAGTTATGGTAACCGCAATATTTTATAGAGTGAATTCCCATTGTAAAATTTTTAGCGAATAAGTTTTAATAAACAATTACATATTGTGACAGTATTATCCATATAATAAACACATGTAATTGTTTATTAAAACTTATTCGCTAAAAATTGTACAATGGGAATTCACTCTATAAAATATTGCGGTTACCATAACTCCCAAATAAATTAAAATCAAAAAAATGTCATTTATCTAATTGGATATGTTATCAAAATTTAAAATTTTTAATCTTAAGTTGTAAGTATTGAAATATTCATTTTGTTTACATATAATAATTATAATAAATTTACAGTTTTCTCCTGAAGAAGTCACAAAATCGTGACGAAATATTGAGAAATAACAAATAGAGTTTTATTTCACACAGACCAATTGCTGAGACTACAAATAATATTTAACACAGTACGGTCGAGAATAATTTGATAAATATATATATATATATATATATAATATATATATATATATATATATTTATATATTTATATAAATATATATATATATACATAAATATATATATATATATATATATATATATATATATGTATATATATATTTATATTTATATATATATATATATATATTATATATATATATATATATATATTTATATTTATATTTATATTTATATATCGGAAAAAGGAGTACGACCGTCAATCAATATATATATATATATATATATATATATATATTATATATATATATATATATATATATAAATATATATATTATATATATAAGGATCACTCAGACGAGTGGTGGGTTCTTATATCGGTCTCTAGGTGGAGAAATAAAAGACAAAGTTGATAGGCTACTTTTCCATGATTGTGTGGTTCTCATATTGTACATTTTTTAGATGAACTGATGATGCTTTCAAAACTCGAAAGCGAAACGACTTCAAAATAGATAAAGTAGCCTATCAACTTTGTCTTTTATTTCTCCACCTAGAGACCGATATAAGAACCCACCACTCGTCTGAGTGATCCTTATATTATATATATATATATATATATATATAATATATATATATATATATTATATATATATATATATATATATGTATTTATATATGTATAATATATATATAATATATATATATATATATATAATATATTGTTATGATGTGTGTGTTGTTGTATGAGCAATGAGTAAATTTGAATGATATATGTAAGTATAGGGTTTTTAATCGCGGTTCTCAAAGAATTAGTTTGTAAGTACTTTTTTAAATTATCTTTATTATAAATATTATGAAACAAACCTATCTATCTAATATAAGCAATATCAATTTAACACAATCTATCTAAAATTTGAAATTCTTACAATTATTAAATTATTAACAAAATTTGGTACCTTCTTTCACTGAACGCCTAAAGTTTTTTCCAAAATTAAAGTTATTATTACCACTCGATATCTTCTTACTAAGCCTTGGTTATCCAACTATGTTAATATCTACCTTCTGAATTATCTCCACTCACCATACAAATAATATATTCAACTCCTTGTAATTTCCATATACTTAATGTAATTTGAAATATACTGGATCTTGTGGTTGTATTATTGAATGCTTATTTCAATAATTTAACTTCGAACTGTCACTATATTACTGTAGTAATAATTAATCTCCAACTGTATTTAACTTAACAATTCATGTAACTTAATCAATGCCTTCTGCTAGCTAAGAATCTCTTCATAACCTCATAAATAACTGACTTAATAATCTTAACTCAATTAATAATCTTCTTGTAACTAAATTCTTGAATTATAACTTTACTAACTGATAAATGAACTGGTAACTGAACTTAACTAAACTGCTAACTCAACTGACGGCTTACTGACTGACTCAACTAAAACTGCCCACTGACTCGAATTACATGGCTTTTTATATTTTTTCATTCTTTCCAGAATATTCTAGCAACAAATAATGTTCGAATCATTCTATTTTTTCTACTTGAAAATTCTGTAATCATTTCCTGCCTGTGTTGTGTTATGTAAATAGTCCCATTGACATTTCTAGAGTTTTCTATCTATAATTTACTTGACTTTAGGCTCTCCAGATCAGAACTACTCTATTATATGTAACTGAAACATTTATATGAACTATATTTTTACAATTTTACATCCACAATTATATTCTAAATTAACATTCTTCTTCTTCTTCTTTCGTTTTATGGCCAAAAATAAATAACTTTTGACTTTGACACTACAGTGTATGTTTGGTTGCATAGCACATGTTGACTAAACATATTAAATATTAAATAAAATAAATAAAAAAAACTTCTTAAACTTAATTCTTATGCTAAATTCTTAAAAATACCCTCATATAATTATTTTTTTATAATATTATCTAGTATATAACTTACAAATTATGTCTCTAACCACTATTTAAATAATTTATTGTATATCTGGTTGTGTATATTTCTAAGTTAATTTATTATATTTCTGTTTTCATTATAATATATATATATATATATATATATGTATATATAGGTTGAGGTTGAGATTCAATAAGTAATATTATTACTATAACCAAAAGTTATTGTATAAAATATAAAAAAATTTACCAAAACGTAAAGTGAGACACTGATATTAATGAATTAATATAGAGTAAAAATTGATATCCGAAATTTTCGCTTATTTTACAGTGCTCAGTCGATTTGATACAGAAAGCGATCATAGAATGGTGAGAAGAAACACGAGAATAGTGCTCGAATAGCTCGAATTGGATAGCGTAATAATCAAAACAATATAGAATACTCAAATAAAAACGGGACAAAGTCACAGCCAGAAAATAAAAAATTTAATGAAAAACAAAAAACAAAATATAGCGAAGAGTCCAAATATACCACATCATCAAAAGAATTGCCAAATTAAGAGCGTAGGGGCAAAATTTCGGGCCAATATTTTTTAAATGCATTCATTTTTTTCGAATCCTAAGAAAACTAACAAATATTTTTGAAAGATTTAAACGCAGAATCAAAGATTACATTATTACCGAGGGCCGAAAGTCCCTTATAAGAAACAAAAAGTTTTTTTTAATGAGATATTTCAAATTAAAAATCACACTAATTTTCTCTTTTTTTCGCCCTGTAACTTATTTAAATAAACATTATAGAAGTTTTCAGGGACTTTCGGCTCTCGGTAATATTGTATTCTTTCATTCTGCGTTTAAATTTTTCAAAAATATTTATTAGTTTTCTCAGAATTCGAAAAAAAAAAAGAATGCATTTAAAAAGCATTGGCCCGAAATTTTGCGCCTACACTCAGTTGGCTATGTGACAAGAATGACTGACAACATGTGAACAAAGAAGACATTGAAATGACAGTTGAGAACGGTAAGAGAGTTAGAATAAAACCATCTTATACGCTGGATAGATGATCTGAAAAAGTAATGGGAAAATAGCCGATTGGATGCTTATGATTACATATAGTGTTTCAGACAAAAAAAAATATCATTTATTTACCTGTAGCAAAATGTTCCTTTCCCTCATAATCCTTTCCCTGCCTATGTAGTAGCATTTTCCTGTACATAGCATCGGTGAGAGTATCTGGCAGCGGATTATGCTCCAGGTTTTCCTTATGAAGTTTTTTCGCCAGGTTGAAATTTGATATAGCAGCAAGTATAGGAGACAATATCCTTTCCTTTTTAGGCAAGGGACTACTGTGTGATGGATGTGTTTGTACCATTTGTTTGTGAGTAGCATAGAATTCTTCAACTTCTTTATTAACGTCTTGTTTTACTTCTGGTAATTTAGAAAAATCATCTCGTATTCTTGGAAAACCATTTAAAAGGGGTTGTTCTGTAGGAAAGCGGTTTTTGGATAATTTTTCATAGGTAGGGTGCTGGTGTTGTTTATCTGTGAGATCTCCTGGTACGTAGGGTACGGCTTCAGCAATTGGTTCAACAGCATTTTCCTTGTTTTCGTCCTACAAATAAGTATAAACCAGTTAAACGCTGAAGAAATTTGTAATTCTACTATTCATATTTATGTGGTACCTATCATTCCCGTGAGATATTGAAAAATGTAAATAACTCTAATAAACATTTTTTTCGAATTATTATTTTTCATAACACGTTTTTGTCGATGCTGGTATCAGCGGCGGCCGGCCAGGTGAAGGTGAGGTTCACCAAAAAAATATAATTAAATTGAGACAAATGAATAAAAAATAAAAGCAAGATTATAATATCTAAATTCTGAAATTAATTATTAATTCTCTTTTAATAAATCTAAAAATTAAAAAAGATAACTAGCTTTATTAGCGGTAGGTACTTGACGGTTAAGTCCTGATCTGTGTCACTAGCCGTGTACGATTCAGGAATAGGTGAACATCATTTTTGAAATGCGGAATTCATCTGCACAAACGTTCACGGTTGCCATGGCAACGTGACGTCAGCCTGTCGTTAGTGATAGCTGAGAAAACTGGCAAGTGCAGATCAATTGAAAATCTTCCATCTTCACCTACTAGTTTAATGTGTATGTAGTATTTCTATTTTTCGGAAATGTCTCCTAGCGACAATATTTTGAAATTTAGTCTATTATATAGATATTTTTTATATAGTATAGTTTATGTAGTGTATTTATTAGTTTAGTTTAATCACAGTATCTTGTTTTGCAACAGAGCTTTAAGGAAATATCAAAATGTCGAATTTTTTTGCAACTATTACCAGGATCCCATCATTTTTTCATAGCTCAGCAAAACGATCGTACGCTCTTGCATCTACATCGGCTAGACGTATGCCAACAATTACAGAGACAAGATGGTCGTCTAATTCAAAATTAATCAGTGTAATTATTGAAGACTGAGAAAAATTAAAAGAGGTTTTTGATAATATAATGAATTCTGAAGAGTCAGACTGCAAATCAGTTCAGCTGGCTAAAGGTTCTTTAACGAGATTTAAATGATTTTGAGTTCACATTTTTAGCAACAGTTTTCAGCGACATTTTTCATATAACAAATATTTTATATGAAGTTCTTCAAAAAAAAAGTTATTAGGTATTAATTTTTGTTTAAACCAGTGTAATGTAAGCGTAGCAAGTGAGTGAGAAGTTGGAATAAAGGGATAATGGAATAATAAGTAGCATAGAAAAGATAATAATTATTCGAGATAATTATTATATATTCCAAATTAAATAAGGGATAATTAATACAGTTAACTTATACATTTAAATTATACAAAGTATAACAATTGACCTAGTTATGGCATTGTTTGATAATTGTTTAAACATAGAAAAGCACGTCAAACAAAAAACTGTTATTGTGATGCAATATAGGACCCACAATTCAACGAAAACACAACCTTGGACTATAACCGGTCAATGAGGACACCATTCGATAAAAACTAGAAAACGGGGACAGCCAAGTCGGTAGTTAGTAGTCAGTCAGTAGTAGTGAGACGGCGGCGTCCAGGCATCAATTGCCGCCCCGGCTACTCTCGACGCGGTAGCGTCGGGTACGAGTAGCTAGTAATGGGCAGTCAGTAATAGCGGGCCACCGTGACTGGGACGCGACAGCGTCCAGTACGCGAACAGTACGCGAGACAATCGGTGATTCTCCGGGGGCCGGTATCATCTGGCAGAGTTCGCGTGTAGTCCGTTATTGTGGCAGCTCGAAAGTTCGCAACCCTCAACTGACCGAGTTCCAGAAGACTGAACGTGTCGTGGTTGAAGCCCTAATATACACATAAGGTAACAGATCTTTATACATAACCCTATTAATTATATATAGTTGTACTGTCAAGCTCTTCACTCTCTCGCTCTCTTCTGCTGATAGAAGTCCTTAATCCCCTTAATCCCTTATCACTCTCGTAAATCTGTTTTTACATTGGTGACAGCGGTCCCGGTTTGGGGGAATTGCGGTAAATAGGGATAATTAAGTCACTTCTTCAGTATCCTTGTAAACTTTTGCAAGTTTTGTAGCTATAAGAAGCCTTCATCGTTTCATTTCGCCAGTGACATTCCAATTTTTCTTCTCTTTCCTAAGACGACAACAGATTAAAGAACCAGTGAGGTATCCAGTAAATATTGTGTGGAGTGCAGGACTCCCTTTTCTGGAAGAAAATCCTTTTTCTCTCTTTGTTATATAAACTTGTTAGTGGTTTTACACAAATCATTCGTATATAGTAGATTTTTTTTTATCTTGTATCACTGGAAAATAACCTCATATCAATTCCTTCCTGAGACTTAGAATCCTAAATTAAGATAGTGAATTGCTTTTAGGATATATGTGAAGAGATGACAAGTACAAATTTTTTCAAAAATTCATACTAACACATTATATGATGTTCTCTATATAATTGTTTTTTAATTACCATAATATTTCATAAAAAACATATAAACTATACAGATTTTATGATATATAAGTATAACAGAAATTATTAATTATTAGTTGAATATAAGAATGAAATATAATTGATTCAAGAAATAACCATTATTGTTCTATTTAGTAGTTAAAAATACAGAATTTAAGTTAGTAGGTCAAGATCAAGTTCATTTGAGTGTACGAGTTTATTGCTTTCAAAAAGCGCAAAATATAAATTCTTGAGTATTATTTTACTAACTGTTTACATATTATCAAATTCTTTTGTTTAATGTAACAAGTGAAAGTGAAATATGATTTGCGTTTTTATAAACACGCTTGGTCGAGTAATATACATTGAGAAATTAGATACGACTTTGTTTAACTAATTAATTATGGGATATTTGGAATTGAAAAAATAGCGTTTCATTGGTAAAAAGGAAAAGAATTTAATAGAACTTAATTTTTCAAAAAAAAAATTAATACTAACACCTTAATTTGATATTTGACTATTGATTGATTGATCGATTATTATTTGATTTGACTATTTGATATTTCCTACAGATTTTTTTTTTAAGTTCGGCAGCGTATATTTCTAAGTTCTTTATTTTAACAAAAATTTAATTCTTTATACAATTGTTGGTTAACTTCATAAATTGGCACATCATACTGAGATGGACATATAAAAGAGGGAAAAGAATTGAATATAGCTTTTGAAGATAATTAACCGTGGCGTCAGAAAATCTTTTTCACTATTTTGGAATGATTTCCACGAACATATGAGTTCGGGAATGGATGCATCGCAAAGAAAATGCATAGAAGCACGTAAAGTGGTTCTTTGGCTGTGGCCCATATTTAAAGAAAATTTAAATGGATGTGGCGTCAGAAAATCTTTTTCACTATTTTGGAATGATTTCCGCGAGCATATGAGTCGGGAATGGATCCATTATGGAACAGTCAAGATTTAGTAGACGTGGAGCTTGCATCGCAAGGAAAATGCATAGAAGCACGTAAAGTGGTTCTTTGGGCTGTGGCCCATATTTAAAGAAAATTTGAGTCGAATCGTTGTCAACGTCCTATAGTGATTTTGACAAACGTAACTTGCGAGACACGAGGAGACTTGCTACAGTTTATGCACCAGGGAAAAGTGCAAATTGGACAGGAAGACCTAAGGGCCTTCACTGAAGCAGCCGAAGTGTTGCAAAGGCAAGGACTCGCTGGAGATGGAAAAAAGTATAATAGTTACTATCGTTTAAAGTAACTTTGCTACAGTTTATGTACCAGGGAAAAGTGCAAATTGGACAGGAAGACCTAAGGGCCTTCACTGAAGCACTGAATCGTTGCTAAGGCAAGGACTCGCTGGAGACGGAAAATTCATAGTTAGTTACTATCGTTTAAAGTAACATTATAAAAACTTTGGACGAAGAAGGTACTCTGAATGTAGAAGAGTTTAAGCCAGTTTCTTTGCTTGAGACAACGAAGCAGAACCATAAATAAGAAGGAATAATTTAGTGGACACAGGTGGATGCCACAGAAATAGAGGCATATCTCACACAGCATGCGAAGGTGAATACAGTGCCAGAAGTAGATTTTTTTTACGGGAATGTAGGCAAGCTGTATATGGTTCGACCCTAAGGGGTGAAACTTACGTCAAGTAGGAGGCTGCTAAGGGGATAAGCTAGGGTGGCACTAGAATCCCAACCCGCTAAGAGTCCCGCGGCTCCAGCACGACAATACAGTATCTACAGGATGTAATAAAAACGCGAAACGAATCTGGAATTGTGATTTTCGTTAATGAAGTAAACGGAAAAGTAAAGGAAAAGAAGAGTTATAATTATTACCTTCCACATGTTACAGGAAGGATATGGAAGAATAAATAGGATATACAGTACAGAAATATAGGAGAAGATTATTTCTGGAACGAATTATGAAGAAGTATTGAGAAATATGTGAAATGTGAAGAGATGCGACGACTGCCAGGGGCATTAGCACTCAATATAGTACAGAAATATAAGAGAATATTATTTCTGGAGCGAATTAGGAAGAAATGTTGGGAAATATGTGAAATGTGAAGAGATGCGACGACTGCCAGGGGCACGAGCATGAGAGCAAAAATGAGAAAAGTTATAGGAAAATATGGAAATCGGAAACCCATGCAAGGACATGGATGAAAATGGAAAAAAATGTATAAGAAAACACAGGGGAATAAGAAAGAGGAAACCCATGCACTTGGACATGGATGAAAAATGAAAATAGTGTATAGAAAAACACAGGAGAATATAAATATATAAAATTTGAATGTGAGAGAATTTGAAGATGGAGACAAGGTATAGCTGAGAGACTTAAGTAGCACAACAGGTCTTTCAAAGAAGTTACAGAAAAAAAATGGTACTATCCATACCATTTCAAATTATAGAAAAAGTTGAACCAGTGACGTATGCAGTAGGTACAAAAAAGGGAAAAATAGACAGGTAGTGTACGTCAATAGGTTAAAGAAATATTACGAGAATAAAACAAGTGATTATTCCACGGAGGAGGAAGAAGAAATAGGAGAATCCAAAAGAAAAAGAAGAAACAAAAGAAGAAGGAGTTGACCCTTCTAAAGTGGCAACACTGCCATTATGGGAACCAGGAACCCCAATTAACAAACAGCAGAGAAGAAGAAAAGGAAGTCAGGGAGACACCAGCCAACCAAAAAAAGATCAAAATGAAAAATAAAGGATGGAACACATACAACAGAATAATAAACAAGAATGAGACAGCAAAAATAACACAGAGCGATGAGGACACAGACATGTTTTTCGAAGCAATAGATGAATAGCGAAAAACAACAAAACAACTATAAAAAAAAAAAAAAAAAAAAAAAAAAAGTTGAAAGCTTGGTATTACAAGGGACGGCCGCTCGAATAATACTAAAATTTTAACAAGGAACGAAAGACAAAACACAGGTAATATAAGCATTCATAGTTAAATATTAGCACAGTTCAATGAAAACTAATTTTTTGAAAACATAATAGTAGATCATAACTAAAAGCAAGTTTTAAGAAAGAGAAATAAGTAAATTAAGTTAAAGTTTATAGGGGTCTAAGCTGCTGTTGATTAGTAAGAGCTGGATCGGTAAGATACCATACGCCAATCCTTTATTGCTATATCAAAACTGATTGACAGACTTTAATTCCTATCAACTAAGAAAGTAGTATAAAGATTGAGTCAGACCACTGGTAAATAAACAACTAATAAAGGTCAAGTTTAGAAAACGTAACAATTAAATAAAAAATAAATATTGTAGTTAATAACAGACACCAAGAGTTCATTATATCAGTCAGTATCAAATTTCATCAACAATGTGAGTATATAAAAATTCAGCTCTCAGCAAAAAGTAATTAAATAGTTTTGAAACATAAATATCATAACATTGAAAACAAGTCATTGTATTTGACGAGAAATCAAAATAAATTCCACCTTTGAATTATTTTAAAAAGATTTGGGAAAGAGTGAGAAATTATTACAATATTTTCTGACTCTTCATTAAGAATAAATATAGTAATTGAAATATTCTTCAAATAAGGAATATTCGTTACACATACGTAAATATAAACAATAAGTGATGACAAGTTGAGAATTAAAAATATGTGACTCTAATATACAGGGTGTATATATAACAGAAAGATGATATATTATATTGTAAATATTTAAAAAGTACAAGTCCCAATTATTAACATATTAATAGTGCTTTAGATATCAATTTATTTATCAGTTTATAGGCAATAGGCATACTAATATGCAATACACTGTAGGTTAGTTTATAAGTCAGATTTATGTGAAGCTATCGCTAAAATTGTCTGCAATAAGCAGCAATACATGTATTTATAGGTTAAGGTGCATTTGAATTACGCGTAAAAAGTACTAATGCGAACTTAAGTCTGCTTACGGGAGTGCGATCGTTCGGGAAGTAATAACAGTGCGATTTGTGACATTGGAGAGACTCATCACGATGGAGAGACTCATGTTTCACTGTGGGATGTACAGCCACACGTCCATAGTAAATGGAGGACTAGACAGCTACATCAAGAAGATGGGAGCAGAAGAATGCTGAAATATACACTGCTACCGATCGATACGACTCTACAATAGGCTAAATAACCTGGGAACAATACAAAGACAACAGTTGTGAAAGTCAATGGTCACAACTTTACAGAGGGCACGTTGAAAAGATCACTAATAAACAATCACTAGAAGAGCTGGTAATAGTAGAACAAGATAAAAACATATTTGCTCTAACGCTACACAAAAGGGCTATAATATGTAACACAGAAGTATGGCAAACTGAACACCCCCGAATCCTAATAAATTTCCTAATAAACAACAAAATAAATCCTAGTATGCCTCTCCTACCTCAAAACGTAGACCTAATGACCTACATCAATAGCAAATTCCTTTACACCGAACAATCCTACCAAAGAGAAATAGAAAATCTATACTTAGACACAGTACTGCGACGATGCCAAAAAAGAGAGAAATTTTAAAAAACAGATTACTAACGGCCCCATCCTTACCTAACGCTGTCAGTCAACTAATGCAGAACATGCCAGGGTACACAGGAAGAGTACTAGGAGAAGTACTCTACATAATGCAATGCATACCGAAACCAGTGACCATACGAAGAACAAACAAATGTTTCCATGAACTACCGATCACCCTACTAAACCAATCAAAATTTATGTCACCAGTAACAAGAATAATTCAAGATTATGCCGAAGAAATAGATTGCAACCATGTAACACCCCGATGTACTACGTAGAAGAACAATGGATCAGCTTGACACCACACCCAACCAAGGCAGTCAACCCCACAGAAATCTCGACAGAAACAGAATCATTGATAGACATGGTCCCACTACAACCATTGGCAGCCGGCGGAATATACACGCAACAAGAAATACAAGAAGCCCAAAGGATAGTCATGTTTGGATCAGAAAGAAAGGCAGTAGAGAACATAATTACCAGAAGAACAGCAGGCCGAGAAACAATAAACCAAGGGTATACATTAACCAAAATGTTTGATGAAAACGAATTAAAAGAGATCGCTCACTCTACCTCAACAGAATATGGGGATGGTTATCCACACTAGGAAATATCACCAGCGGCCTGATTGGCGTATATTTAATATACAGAACAATTATATATGCCTGCGAAATAATACTGAATGGGTTAAGGATATACCAAACAATAGGATGCAGCTACATAATCATAGCAGGGCTATGGACAAATCTCACCAACTGGGTAATACACCGACACCAAAAACCAAAAGATGAAGAAAGAAAGATAAACCTGAACGCACGCGACGAACAACCAGAGTCAGAGGATGAACACTGGACAAAAAGATGTAGCAAACACATACCAGATACCAATTTAGCAGAAGTATAATGAGACAAAGCAAAGCAGTATCAACCTGAGACGACCACCCAGCAAGGACAAACCAACGGAGGCAGACAGCAGCAGTAACGCATCAATATAGTTAACTCGACACGTGGAATTGGCAAACGGACATTAAAACAGCCAAGACGACGCGAGTGAAGTGCGGATAATTCCCACAGGGATACGCGATAAAGTGTGAACAGTGAACGCAAAACGCGAGTACAATCGTATAGAACAATTAGAATACGCTTGTCGTAATGGACACATGTAATCACGAACAATTGTAATAAGTTAGGAAAGTCTTTCACTTGTTAAGTTTCAATAAGATTAATACAAGATTAACTCAACTTGTCATACACATAGGTTCAATACGGGGCAGCACGATACATTCGCTGACCACGGTACAATAGTCTATAAGAAACAGTAAATGATAAAATATAAATTGGGACTTATATAAAAAATATATATAGTAGATTATAAGTAATATAATATGTAAATAGATAAATTTATTGTTGGAAAAGAAAAGGAAAAGGCCCTCGGCCTTTTTTTTTTGCGTAGGGAGTAATGTAATGTAAGCGTAGCAAGTGAGTGAGAAGTTGGAATAAAGGGATAATGGAATAATAAGTAGCATAGAAAAGATAATAATTATTCGAGATAATTATTATATATTCCAAATTAAATAAGGGATAATTAATACAGTTAACTTATACATTTAAATTATACAAAGTATAACAATTGACCTAGTTATGGCATTGTTTGATAATTGTTTAAACATAGAAAAGCACGTCAAACAAAAAACTGTTATTGTGATGCAATATAGGACCCACAATTCAACGAAAACACAACCTTGGACTATAACCGGTCAATGAGGACACCATTCGATAAAAACTAGAAAACGGGGACAGCCAAGTCGGTAGTTAGTAGTCAGTCAGTAGTAGTGAGACGGCGGGCGTCCAGGCATCAATTGCCGCCCCGGCTACTCTCGACGCGGTAGCGTCGGGTACGAGTAGCTAGTAATGGGCAGTCAGTAATAGCGGGCCACCGTGACTGGGACGCGACAGCGTCCAGTACGCGAACAGTACGCGGGACAATCGGTGATTCTCCGGGGGCCGGGTATCATCTGGCAGAGTTCGCGTGTAGTCCGGTTATTGTGGCAGCTCGAAAGTTCGCAACCCTCAACTGACCGAGTTCCAGAAGACTGAACGTGTCGTGGTTGAAGCCCTAATATACACATAAGGTAACAGATCTTTTATACATAACCCTATTAATTATATATAGTTGTACTGTCAAGCTCTTCACTCTCTCGCTCTCTTCTGCTGATAGAAGTCCTTAATCCCCTTAATCCCTTATCACTCTCGTAAATCTGTAGTAGATTATTACACCAGATAAGGAGAACTCGTCAATTAATAAGTGATAAAAGAAATAAAGATTTTTTAATTCTATTTTTGAAAAAGCAAGCACAATGATGGTCATTAATACTTCCAAACGATTTAGGTGTGATGATGGTATGAGCAAGAATGCAATTACTACTCAATACAGAGCATTATTTTTTGAAATATATGATCATATTTTAATGGAAACGGATATACGTTTTCAGGATTGTGATAAATTAAAATTCGTAAGCTTAGCAGATACAACAAAATTTGAGTCAGACAGTTTGACCTTTCCTTCCGACGCTTTTCAAAATGTATTTGAGTTTTATGGCACACAATTTACCAAACATCAAAGACTTAAAAGTAAGCTCTGCCTTCTTTATGCCGACGAAAATTACAAAAATGTGAATTTGCAAGAATTAGTTATAAAGTTACAACCAATTAAAGACATTGTTGCAGAAGCCTATAATTTGTTTTGTTTAATTCTGACAATTCAAGAAATATAATATAATAAAAAATACAAGAAACACTATTTCACAAGATAGACTATCCAGTTTGACCGTTATCGTACTTCATAAAGAACTGTTGAATGAACTTATGCAGAAGCATCTTTTCTACGAGGATATTATTGATAGATTTGCCTCTTTAAAAGACAGAAGGATCGACTTAATTTTTAAAAACTAGGTAAGTCAGTTCTGCTTGTACTATATATGTACTGCTTTTTTTGTTTAAGTATCTCTTCACCCTCGGTTCTAATGTCATCACCATCATCATTCCGCAACCATCCAATTTTGGATATAGGTCCATATTCTTCCATTTTTCTCTATCTTGTGCCATCTGTATCGAATTTCCCACTGTTTTTCTCAAGTCATCCATCCATCTTTTTGGTGGTCTATCTCGGTGTCTCTTATCTTCTCTAGGTTTCCATTGTATGAGTCTTTTGGTCCACCTATTATCATTTAAACGTGCTACGTGTCCAGCCCATCTCCATTTGGCTTGTGCAATTTTATTTTAATAGTCCTCTCTCTCTCTCTCTCTCTCTCTCTCTCTCTCTCTCTCTTTCTCTCTCTCTCTCTCACTCACTCTCTCTCTTTCTCTCTCTCTCTCTCATTACGTGAGAGGTTGTTGGATAGGGGAATGCCACCTAGATATAGGTTTTACCGGGGAAATGAAATACTCGGGGCGGACCAAACCAGTAAACACTGCAGTTTTTGATCCAGAGTGATCGGCTGCAATCAGCATCTGACCCAGAGTGGGTGGCTGGGATCGAAACTTAACAAACCCGTTTTACCAGGCGTGATGTTTTAATCCCCAAAAAACCTTCAATGAAATGTCGAAGGTTCAAAATTAAAATACTCCAGGAAGCAGAACGAATCGTATCTAGTATAAGTGCCCTAAAAAACTGTTTTCAAGTTATTAGAGCCCTAAACTCTACATTTTTTTAACGAATTTTTAATGAAATTTGGGCGCGACGTAGGTACCAAAACTCCTTTTGGCTCCAGCAAGGTTTCCTCGTCGTCACGACTTTTTTAGGCCACGAGCCGCCGCTGGCTGGTATGGTCGCGCTAATATATATTATAGAACGCTTTAAATGCGGCGGCGTTTGATCCATTGTTTTTTACAATCGAGTGGATATCGTTTCTTCTTCTTCTTTAAGTTCCACTCCTATCGGAGATTGGAAATCGTTCTGGCAATTATAATTTTATTGGTTACTCGCCTGGTTCAATTGAACTGCATCCAAACCATTCACGGAGATTGCGTAGCCACGAGATTTTACGTCTTCCTACGCTTCTTCTACCTTTGATTTTACCCTGCATTATATTCCTTAGTAGTTCGTACTTTTCACCTCTCATGATGTGCCCCAAGTATTCCAATTTCCTGATTTTTATGGAATTTAAAACTTCGCATTGTTTACCTAGTTGTTCGAGAACTTGTTCGTTTGTTTTGCGATCCATCCATGATATTTTCAAAATACGTCGGTAACACCACATTTCGAATGCTTCTAGGTTTTTAATGTTGGATTTTTTAAGTGTCCAAGCTTCAACTCCATACAAAAGGGTAGAGAAAATATAACATCGAAGCATTCTTATCCGGAGCGATATATTGATATCGCGATTACAAAAAAGTTTTCTCATTCTATTAAAAGTAGATCGCACAATTACAATGCGGCATCTTATTTCTTTTGTCTGATCAGTATCTTCTGTGATCCATGCTCCAAGGTATTTGTACGAAGATATTTGTTCAATTTCTGTATTATCTAGTACTAGTTTAACTTTGATGTTTTGTGCTTTTGTAAATACCATGAACTTGGTTTTCTTCAAATTGATTTTTAGTCCATAATCGTTGCAATATATATATTTAGTTGTTCAGTAAGGTGTTGCAGTTCTTCTAGTGTTCCTGCCAGAAGGACGGTGTCGTCAGCATATCTTATGTTATTAAGAGGCTCACCGTTTATTATAAGGCCCTCACTGATCTCGGCAAGCGCTAATTCTGAGATGGCTTCACTGTATAAATTGAATAACAAAGATGTATTGAATTGAATAACAAAGATTGAATATACTAATAGATGCAAAGAAGAGTTTGAGAAGAAGTTTAGAAATATATCTCCATTTATATAATAAAGGGACAAGTTCAAAATTATTAATTATAGTTTAGTTTAAAATTAAAGTAAAAGTTTTTAGTATGTATAATCCATTTTAATACATTTACTTTTTATGTTGTAAGTTAAGTTTTCGCTACAATAAAGGGATCATAGACTAAAATGATCAGTTATAAAGAAATGGAATAGAAAATTGATGTGATGCTTGAAAAACTAATAAAGTTAGATCTACTGGAAAACATAACATTAGAAAGGAAGACAAAATCGACACAATTACTAAAGAGATGGCAGAACTAACAGAAGAGAACAGAGATTTAAAAGAAAAGAATCAAGAACTTCAAACAATACTGCAAATTCAGGTAGAGGTAGGAAAGAAAGATATAGGTATTGAAATAAAAGTAAAAAAAAATAATCTCATCATCCAAGAAGTATAAGAGATCAAAAATAATGACGAAACGCAAATCAAACATAAGATATTAGAAATTTCAAGAAAATTGTAAGTAGAACTAAATACAGATCAAGATATTATAGAAATAGGAAGACAGTGCCAAAAATATTAATAAGAAAAGACCGATCCTTATCGAATTTAAAAATTTGAATAAAAAGAACGAGGTCTTCAAAGAAACAAAGAAATTAAGAGGTATAGACATATTTATAAATGAAGACTATCAAAAAGATATAAAAATTCAAAAAAAGGAACTTCGCAAATATCAAAAGAAGCAAGATGAAGGAATTCGTTATAACAAATTGTTTCTAAATGGCGAATTATTCAAGTTTAATCAATTGAAAACTTTATCACAACAAAAGTAAGCTATAGTAACAGAAGATTTGGAAAATAATAAAGCTAGAAAATATGGTGATAGATCCCTCTCGAAGGAAAAGTTATCAATGAACATTACTACAGTACAAAAAGAACAACGAAAATAAGGAAAACGGCGCACTCAAAAAACAAGTGACGAAAGTAAGTTGGACAAAGAAACAAAAAAAAGGAAATAAAATGAAAACAGCAATTGAAGAAAACATTACCGGAAACCGAAGACAAAAAGAAATACTTACTGTCAATGTCTATGCGGACGCCGGTATCATACTTAATAGTAACAAACATAAAAATAATTACTAACGTGATTAAGAATTGAAGAGCTCGGGGCAATAAGGGACCTAAGCCACATTTTTTGAAATTTGACGATTTTATTAAAACGGGCTCTGTAAAATGGTCTTAAGCCACCAGCGAAGTTTTACGCCCATTGGGCAATAGATGTCGCCACCAGGCTATATCGACCTTGTTGCCGACTTGAAAAATCATGAAAGTTTTTTAAGCAAGAACGTCATAAGCCACAATAAAATCAACATGACGATACGTGATCGAAGAGTACTGAAACAAAAACAATTAATTTATATGGTTATCCGAACCTGAACGTTCAGGTTCGGATTTTGACTCAGACGATTCTGTAACGATAGAGAATATTCTCCGCATTCAAGTTCCAGTGAAAGTGATGAATCTTCTCCGAAAAAGGTAAGTAAACATTTTAGTGGCTTGAGACCTTCTTGCTGTAGGATACGTGGCTTGTGTCGTAATAAGTTATAATAACATTAAATTTACTTTTTTAGTAAAACGTAGTCATAAATAAACCGTTTTTACTTTTTTTATCGGTAAAGACCCAATAAAACTTATATTCTATTTAATATCGTTTGTAAATAACACGTTCTAAGACCAAAAATGTATTTTATTTAGTAGGTGGCTTAGACCCTTATTGACTAAAGTACCTTTATTGTTTTAGAGAAGTCGACAATACCACACTGCAACTGCAGATACTAATCAAAGTCAAGTAGAAGGCAACAGAGGTTCAATTATTATTTTGACCCCAGAAAAACTTCCAACAAGCCGATGGAGAAAAGTTAACATTGAAGAAAGAAAGAAAGAAAAAGCCAAAAAATGTCGAAACTTGGGACACGATTATATAAATTTGAAAGGCGCAGTAAAAGAAGCAAAGAAAAACTGCAAACAAAAAAAATCCATTTGCAGTGGTTGAAATGTCACAAGAAGATTTTTATAGTTTTGATGAAATAGTTCTAACAAGAAAAAAAAACATTTACCACCGAGAAACAACCACTCAACTTTACAAACGTGTGCTGCTTTCGGTTCGATAGCGAACACCCAAATTCCATTTTCATTAAACACACCCTAAATGGGGCGTTTGATGAAGTAAATGTTGGTAAAAGGGATGTAAAGTTTGGTGACAACATATTAACAACTAAATCCTTAAAAAAAATAAGGAGGACCAATAGTACTTAATATCAAAAAAATTCAGGACATAAAGAAACTTTTGCCATATATTCCTCCCATAAACCGGCAATTTTATCTTAGTATTATTGAAAACAGTACCAGTAACATTGAACAAGACTACAACCAAGTTGATGAAACAGAGGAAATAGACAGGAATGACGAAACCGATGTGTTTTAATAAAAAAAAATAATATTGTAGAAATGTTCTGGCCTTTAAAATTTATATTTGTTTTGTTATTTTCAAAAAGGTCATAAGTCACATTTTTTTGTTTAATAAATTTTTTCTTAAAAATGCAGTTTTCTTTTGTATCCTTTTTAAAAAAATATATTTAATAATTTATTATGTATGTAAGGAATTAAGGTAAACATTATAAACTATAAAAATGTGATTTCAGGATTTTGTCAAAAACTTTAAATGTGATTTACTCAAAACTTTTCAATTGAGGCTTAGGTCCCTTATTGCCTCGACCTCTTCAATTATGGCGACGGCGTCTGCATTGAGGGTGAAAATAGTTATAGTTATGTTAAGATAAATAATGATATGTTTTATGAGAACTTCTGATAATTTTAATTTTGATTTTAATATTAATGTTGACCTTAATCTTAAGAATAAGGGTAAATATAATAGAGTTATAAAATAAAGGTAGGCCAGAAAACCGATCAAATTGCAATAATAAATCAATGCATAATTGCTCATAATTGTAATGCCAGGAAAAATCAACTCAAGATAGAGTTGCTATCAACAAGTTCTCACAGACACTTTGTCTGTGGACTAGCAACCCCAGTGGAGTATTATATTGCCATGTCATGAATTCGTTTGTACCTTAAACAT